>QVRM01002489.1:0-629739 GCA_003439945.1 Dermanyssus gallinae | reverse complement strand
CTAATGTAGACAGGATTGTACAACGTTAATACAATACTTTGTTATAGCGTGCGTATAACAAGTACGAGCCAATCGCTAGAAATGATTTTACTCATATTTCTTAGTTCTCATTCGGTTTGATGTACATGCAAATACAGATGTACATATATAGATGTACATACAATGCACTTCAATAAGTCCAAGACACTTTGCGCGTCTGTCCTGTAAGTTATATGAATCAGGGGTAAGTCAGGTTAAAAGCCAAAGGGCCGGCGCTGACTGCATAGTAATATCTGATGTGTAACAGAAAGGGAAATGGCGGAAATTCGAATGGCAGACACAACAGGCATTAGATTAATCGGTTTAGGTTGTTCAGGAAAGGCCTAAAACTACTTTGAGGAACTTTGCTTTCACCGTATCTAGGATGCTAAGCTGCTGCATGATATTATTCCATACTAGAGCGGGGATGGCATTCAAGCCCTGGCATCTATCTTGGAGTTGATTCGCTGCAGGATTAAAACGGCAAATAAGGTGCCGCTTAAGTCATCTTGACGGCAAGATAGGTGAGCTCAGACAAAAACTCCACTGGAACCCCACGGACAATCAACCTGTGTAAGGTTTAAGCGCTCTACTCAAGTGGAACTTCGTGGTGGTGTAAAGACATTGTATAGTAGGTTCTTGAAATGATTGACCCACCAATTGTCTTTTATGAATGAGTTTGGCTTTGGCCAATTTGACAGGAGGAGCCAGGCTTTCTTGGCACTAATGTCTATTACGTGTACTCACTGATGTTGCTCATAGCACTGATTTTCTCTCCCGCTTAATAGTTTTGAATGCGCGCCTCATTTGTGCAAATTAATGCAATTTATGTGAGCTGAAGTCTGTGCAGCTTCAAATGACACATTTCATCTCTTTACATTATTGGTTACAAAAAGCTTTGTGCCTTTATTGTTTCATGTTTCTTTTTGTATTTGCGGATATATATAGCTAATTGTATGGTTTTATCACTACTATTTATATCACCGCCACTTTGCATCAGCTCTACTGTTAGCACTAAAGACCTGGTAGGTGCGATGCTTGCATAAGCGCAAGATAGTTTAAGTACGACCATCGGTACGCTGAAGGTGTTGCCCGAATGGAGTATACTACAATTACCGGCTGCAACGTTAAGGACAACACAACACCAACTGCGCTAGAACCATACCAACTTATATATGTTTCTTCTGTACAATCGTTTTCGGTTTGCAAACCCAACTCTTGTGAGCCAGCCTTACCTGTACTGTGTCGGCTGACACTGTCCTTTAGGTCGCGGTCTGCATCTGTACCGATAGTATTGTGTTTTTCTGTTTCAGTACAGAGTCTTGTGCATTCCCCAAGTCTTAAATTATAGCGATGACATGTCCTTCTTTTATTTAAAGAATATTACACTACCTTACAGTGTTGTTAATTATATTACATTAAATGTGTTCATTAAGTCTCGAAAAAGGCATTCGTTCCATCAATCCGAACATATAAATAATATGTTGTATAGACGCTAGCTTAACACTCAGAGACGTAAACTCTAAGAAAAATTCTACAGAAGCACCACTGCGCCTATCACTTCTTTTCAGGGGCTTTCCAAACTTCTTCCCATCAGAACTTCACAGCATTTGTCTTTGACACGTAAATCGTTAAATCGTTGTGCTCTCTGTACGTCTCCAGCATCATCAGAGATCTTTTTAGATCCATGAACACTCTACCATATATATATCACGAGGTCACACTTATAAGGAGTTATGCGAACGCAGGAAGGACTGAGAATAGGAGCGAGCAAAAACTTTCACTATAGGGATAGCCGGTATTTTGCAGGAAATATCGGTATTCCTAAATCTAGGGTGGCCGAGTTAGCTTTCAGACTAGATTTCAGTACTCGCAAAACTCGTGGGTTTACGCTCGGAGCGACTAGTCTCTCAATGACGATCTTCATGCAAGCAGTTTGAAACGCTGCCTTGTAGTCTACAAATACAGCGTACACTGCTTGCTGCTCGACGGTGACCGAGTATTTCACGTCGTCCAAAAGCTTCGAGCGTCTCGCGAGAAGCCGGTGCGCCAGAAGACATGATAAAATATTGTAGATGCAGTTTACCTTTACAATGCCTCGCCAAGACTATGAACAAAGCATTCCGACCAGGTTGCTGAAATGTCACCTGTTTCTACGCGCTTGTTAAATAGTGCCGTCCGAAAAAGCTATAGGAGAATCGCCGAAATATATGTTTATTCTGGACGAGGCCGGGTCCGAAGGCCTTTTCACTCTGCAATCTTTCAATCGCACTTTGAACTTTCATAAGAGGTAATGGACCATCTATCTTTTGGGATACGTCCGTGTTCGTCCGATAATTTACACAATATTCGTATTATCTCGGGTGTTACTCGGGACTTGCCAGTTCGTGTTGTTGCCACGTTGTCGAGCTCCTCCATTTGATGTGCGCACGTCACTGTGTTGACTGGTGGAATTGAAACGAAGGCTGCATGCATATTATCACTTTTCAGATGAGGCTGGCATTGCTAGTGTGTATGCTACTGGTGTTGTGATGACTGTTTGATTGGATTATGGTTAGGTGATTTCATGAGGCTACTTGTTCCAGTGACCAGTGACGAATAGTCTCGTTTGATCGCAGTTGAACTACAAGTTTGCTCGCGTTTACTTGTGCTATCTCTAGTTAATCTAGTGCTTGTTTTACACAGCCACCGCAGTCATGCGGCTGCACTCTATCAAGATCTTCACTATTATTATTGTGTGCGCTGCACGTGTGTACATGCACCAACATGATGGTTAAGGATTAGAGAGCCATAGAAGAGCACGATGTACCTGAACGACCGAGATCGAAAGATCGAGTTTGTCAGCCGGCTGCAGCTGTCATATACATCTTATGTGCTAAAAGATTACGTGACACGGGTTGTACGTATAGAGGCTGATGTTAAAGTAGCAAAGCTGACGTGCTTAAACTAGCCATATTATAACAGCTTTCACGCGCAAGTGAATGCTGACATATGGTCCGCCCACACCCGCTTTCATCCTTTTCGTGGCCAGCTTTATCTATACCGAATCCGCGGCCCAAATGGACGCACCAGCAGAAACGAAAGGCGAAGGCGCCTAAATGAAGATGGCTTGATGCCAAGCACACCAAAGTCACGTGACACAGACCCAACATATAGCAACACTGATAAGCTTGCGCAAAGCCTGCGATCAAAACGTCTCGTATGGAATTTTGACCCATTGGAAACGCTGTTGTAGGTCCAACTATTATAAAGTGTGTTGCAAAAAATTAGCAACTCATGTTTTTTTGCGATAATTTTGGCTTGGTTTATTTGAATGGCTTGAAATTTTAAGCGCATGATGTACATGACGAAACATGAGTATAGAGTTGATTTCATTGCAATCTTAAAATCGGTTCATACAAAAAATAAAAAAGTGTGAAAAAACAGTGTTGCAAAATATTAGCAACAATAGCATGCTAACAACACAGCTCTTGTTTGTGAAGGATAGTCGATACTACAGCTGATATTCGATCCCAGGGATCAAAGTCTAGCTAAATCAATCGTTATATAGCTGCAAAATATTCTACAGCTTAGTCGTTGTTCCTAACTAACGACGAATCTTATGTTTAAACCATGGGTCGTACAAAGGATCTTTCGGATAACGAAAAGACAAGAATTGAGGCATATGCTGAGCTCGGTCATACAGTAACTGCTATAGCAACCAGATTAGGACGGCATAAGAGCACCATCAGCAGGTTCTTACACCCTGAAGTGAACCAAAGGTGCAGATCTAACAGTGGGCGTCAGCCAGTTTTGACTATTCGAGATCGGCGAAGGATCATACAGTTGGCTACTCATGACCAAATGTCTTCTTCCAGGATCAGGACTACTTTGGGAGTGCCAGTGCACCGATCCACAGTGTACCGAGTGTTAAGTTCTGACAAAAACGTGCGATACGCGAAAAGGAAGCTTATGCCGCGACTGCAACCGAAGCACATTGTCGCACGGCGTGAATTTTCGCATAGATACCAAACTTGGGATAACGAGTGGAAAAACATCGTCTTCTCGGATGAAAAGAAATTTAATCTCGATGGCCCTGACGGCTGTCAGTACTATTGGCACGACTTACGGAAGGAACCTAAATGGTTCTCGAAACGTGTGGCCGGTGGTGGCTCTGTGAAATATTGGGGCGCGTTTGGATATAATGGGAAGTCTGATCTAGTCGAGATTGTGGGCCGAAACAATTCTTACATGTACCAGCGCATTGTCGGTTCCCAGTTAGAAGCCCACTTCAGAAGAATTGGGGGACCTGACGCAGTTTTTCAACAAGACAACGCCACGTTTCATACCTCGGCTAGCACTATAGCATTTTTTCAAGAACAAGGAGTGCCACTTTTTAACTGGCCGGCATTAAGTCCAGACCTAAATCCAATTGAAAATCTTTGGGGACATTTGGTAAAGCAGATTAACGCAAATGGTCGACAATATAATCATTTGTCGGACCTCAAAGAAGCTGTCCAGCAAGCATGGACTAATATTCCACTTTCGTACTTACAACAGCTCATTAACTCCATGAAAGACCGAGTTAACGATTTGATTCAGAAGAAGGGACGAAAAACCCGTTTCTAGAATGAAATATGTAGTTTCAAATGAGTCATACAGCCCTGCTAAGAATCGAATACGCTGTAAGGCGCTATTGTTGCTAATATTTTGCAACACTGTTTTTTCACTTTTTTATTTTTTGTATGAACCGATGTTGAGATTGCAATGAAATCAACACTATACTCATGTTTCGTCATGTACATCATGCGCTTAAAATTTCAAGCCATTCAAATAAACCAAGCCGAAATTATCACAAAAAAACATGAGTTGCTAATTTTTTGCAACACACTTTACGTTACGGCCCGCTCTGTTTGTGCTATATTTTCACTGACATATATATATATATATATATATATATAATATATATATATATATTTATGTATATTTATATAGCCTACCTGCAAGAAATGTAAATGTGAAATAGTGTAAAGGTGGCACCCAATCACCTGCTGGAAATGTCGCCAAGTCTGCCCTTTGACAGGTTGACACGAGCGCTGTCTATCTCTTCCTGTATGTTCGTCTATATGTATATAGGCGTGCACTGAATGGAAGTCGGTCACTCGAGTGGTTTGACTCATATTGCTATCGTGTGAGAGCTTATGTTATTTAATGATAGAATTCAAGCAAATATCGTTTGCCAAGAAAAGTAAAAATCGCATGTTTATAAGAGCTAGGGTTGAGCTCACTACTTCTTTAGAAAAAAACTTTATGTTCTCTAATTGTCCAGTTTCCTCCGTCTGCGCCAACAACATGTAATCAACGCGTCTACAAAGCCAGATAGAATCCAAGATAATTTCAATATCGTGTAAATTATGGGACGACTACGGACGTATCCCAAAAGATAGATGGTCCATTACCTCTTATGAAAGTTCAAAGTGCGGTTGAAAGATTGCAGATTAAAAAGGCCGTCGGACCCGACCTCATCTGGAATAAACATATAAAGGCGGCGCTTCTCCAATACCTCCTTCGGACGGCACTATTAAACAAGTGCTTAGAAACAGGTGACATTTCAGCAACCTGATCAGAATGCTTTATCCATAATCTTGGCAAGTCATTGCAAAGGTAAACTACATCTATGCGATTTTATCATGTCTCCTGGCGCGCCGGCTTTTCGCGAGATGTTCGAAACTTTTAGACGACGTGAAATACTCGGTCATCTTCGAGCACCAAGCATTGTACGCTGTATTTGTAGACTACAAGGCGGCGTTTCAAACTGCTTGCAGGAAGATCGTCATGGAGAAGGTAGTCGCTCCGGGCGTGGGCCCACGAGTTTTGCGAGACTGATAGATAGTCGGAAAGCAAAGGCATACCGATATTTCTTGCAAAGCAGCAGCTATCTTGAGAGTGAAAGTCTTTGCCCGCTCCGATTCTCAGTCCTTCCTGTGTTCGCATAAATCTTTAATTTTTTTTTTTAGATTTGCCCGTGTACGGATTGTTCATGTCATGGCTAAGTTTACTCCACTCCGGCATTTACCTTGTCTAAATTGGAAACCATGCAAACCAATTTAAGAGTGGCCGGTCTGGGTCTCGAACCCGGTCCTCCCGAATGCAAGGCAAAGGCTTTGCCACTAAGCCACCTTGCTCGGTATTATTATCTTTATGAGGATTACCTCGTGATATATATATTATTATTATGGTTTATTAACACCCAGGTTGGGTAAATTTTAAATAAGTACATCAGTCTCAATCAGTGTTTTTTCTACGTCACCGGATCTTCCCTCATCTTGCGAGTTCAGCTATTGATTGCACTGCTGGACATGCTGCGGCGTGATGATATATATATATATATAGCAGAGTGTTTATGGATCTAAAAAAGTCTCTGATGATGCTGGAGACATACAGAGAGCATAACGGTTTAATGATTTACGTGTCGAAGACAAAGGCTGTGAAGTTCAAATGGAAAGAAGTTCGGCACGCCCCCGAAAATACGTGATAGTCGTATATTAAGTGATGCTTCTGTAAATAAATTTCAGAGTTTACTTCTCTGGGTGTTAAGCTAGCGTCTATACATTATATCCTTCATATGTTCGGGAATAATGGAAACGAATGTCTTTTTCGAGACCTAATAGACACATGTAATGCAATATAATTAACAATACTGGAAGGTGGTGTATTATTCTTAAAAAAATAATGTAATCGTTTTAATTTAAGACTTGGAGAATGCACAAGACTTTGTACTTTGAAACAGAAAACACAATATAGTCGGTACAGATGCAGACCGTGACCTAAGGGACAGTGTCAGCCAACACAGTACATACAGGTAAGGCTGGCTCACAAGAGTTAGGTTTGCAGACCGAAAACGATTGTACAGAAGAAACATATATAAGTTGGTATGATTCTAGCGCAGTTGGTGCTGTGTTGTCCTTAACGTTGCAGCCGATAATTGTAGTACACTCCATTCGGGAAACATCTTCAGCGTACATGAAAGTCGTACTCGCGCCCATGCAAGCATCGCACCTACCGGGTCTTTAGTGTCAACAGTACAGCTGATGCAAAGTGGCGGTGATATGAATACTAGTGAGAAAGCCATACAATTAGCTATATAGAAATCCGCAAATACAAAAAGAAACATGAAAAAATAAAGGCACAACGTTTTTTAACCTATAATGTAAAGCGGTGAAATGTGTCATTTGTAGCTGCACAGACTTTAGCTTACATAAACTGTATTAATTTGCACTCATGAGGTGCGCATTCAAAACTATTAAGCGGAAGAGAAAAACAGTGCCATGAGCAACATCAGTGAGTACACGTAATAGACATTAGTGCCAAGAAAGCCTGGCTCCTCCTGTCAAATTGGCCAAAGCCACCCCCATTCATAAACGACAATAGGTGGGTCAATCATTTCAAGAATCTACCAGACAGTGTCTTTACACTACCACGAAGTTCCACTTGAGTAGAGCGCTTAAAAGGTTGACACAGGTTGATTGTCTGTGGGGTTCCAGTAGAGTTTTTGTCTGAGCTCACCTATCTTGCCGTCAAGATGACTTAAGCGGCACCTTATTTGCCGCAACTCCAACATAGATGCCAGGGCTTGAATGCCATCCCCGCTCTAGTATGAAATAATATCAATGCAGCAGCTTAGCATCCTAGATACGGTGAAAGCAAAGTTCCTCAAAGTAGTTTTAGGCCTTTCCTGAACAACCTAAACCGATTAATCTACTGCCTGTCCTGCCTGCGATTCGAATTCCGCCACTCCTGTTTCTGTTACACAGTAGATAGACCATGAGACATGCCAGTCAGCTTTGGCCCTTTGGCTTCTAACCTGCTTATCCTGATACATATAACTTGCAGGGCAGACGCGCAAAGTGTCTTGGATTTATTAAAGTTCAATGCTATATATGCATGTACATCACACTGAATGAGAATTTATATATATGGGTATTATCATTTCTAGCGATTGGCTCATGCTCATCATACACACGCTGTAACGAAGTATTGTATTAACGTTGTACAACCCTGTTACATTAGTACGAGTAATTGGTGAATATATATATATATATATATATATTAATGAATGCTCAAGATGTACATATTTAATTAACTGCAATTGTTTATTTTTGGAACATGTTGCGCTCGCTGTTGCAATAATAGTCTAGTACTAATCCATGTATTTACGTATTATATTTGTTACCTATGTTATGTTGTTTGTTTATCGTATATGTACATACGTCATGCCCGATACATGATAGGTTAGGGATAGCATATATTGGTGTCGGCACAAACGTTTTTACGTAGAATTCGTTTTTCTTTGGGTATAAGTAGTAATTTCCATTTAAGAGTGGCCGGTTTGGGTCATGAGTCTAGGCCTCTCGAATGCAAGGCAAAGGCTTTGCCACTAAGCCATCTAGCTCGGTTTAAGCTATATAACCCGCATGTAGCAGCTACGTCTTGTTCGCGACGTATAAGGTGTGTCTTAGGCGTTTTGCACACGCTCTCCTCACAATAGGTTCTCGTTCATGTCGTGATGGGCAAATACTAGTGGCCTGTCGCGTTCAGCTTGCCGTCCACCGCTTACATCTGAAGATCTATGCGCGAGAGAAGTTTCATGAGATGTCCCCGGAGTGTATATGTAAACGTTGTGGCTGCGCGTGTGACCTATATAACCTTCAGCGTTGTAAAAGGGCAATTCCGCTGTCTTAACTCTGGAAATGCGATGTCTATAATGTGAACCAATCACTAATTAATAAAACTACTACCATACCTATGTTAGTGTCCTATTACAAATAGTATTGTTGTAATCTTAGTGCTAAATATTATTGTAATTACCGGCACCCGATAAAACGTCTAAACCTCGACCGAATTCCCTGGCCGCGCAGTCACTTAACTAATCTGTTGTCCACAAAAAACGAGCATTCGCGCGAAACGTTGTGTTTTTTAGTTGGCCGATAGTCATCGGCACAACTTTCCACGGCAGATAATTAGGATACATAAAACTGATTGCATCGACGTGACCTGGCGCTTTGGTTGTTGTTCTCATCTTGCGGAAACAACGCTTTCGGAGTGCGGGGTTGCTACCTAAGTTAATCACAGGGCCCCGCTTTCTTCCCTGAACATTTCCTACTTCTATGACATTTCTAACTACGCATTTAGCTAAGGAGCCCGCTGACCTCCACGACCTCATTGACAACACAAGGGAAGCCGCCATTATTCCATCATAATGCAGTCACAACACTAACCTATCTGCAACGATGACGGAATATATATATATATATATATATATGTATATATATATATATTGTGTAATGTTTCCGTAGCAAAGGGACCGTATGTGGATGCATTCAGGTGTTTCCGGCTACAACTGGCGATTCAAACGGCGCCTCATACGCCAGGTAGGCAGTGGAAGAGCGGACCATCCGCAACGCATATGGTCGTACAAATATTGCGAAGAGGTTTTGTGACTGTTGCACTGCCACAACTCACAATCCCAACAGACACGACCTGGTTACAGACAGACTACCTGCAAAACCGCTTGTGTGATTTGTAACGAGACTGAAGGGAGTATACAAACTTTAATTTAGTCCCATAGGCATTTTAGGTACGAAGTGTGTAGCATAACAAACACAATGATACCATATGATAGTACCGCACAGTATATAACATAGCAAAATTGATACATTAGGACAGCCCAGCATGTAAGTATACATATGGTGTTAATCTAAGTATAGATAGCTAGTGCTACTACCATACCTATGTAGTACGAATCAAAGTAAATTGCATTGTAGATTAGCCGCATGAGGTCGGAAAGTGATCGAGCTCTTTTAGAGTGAGCAGCCGAGTCACACGGCGGTACTAAATTCCAGTATGGCTACTATCTTCACAAGAGGCACTCAGCAGGCTTACATCGGCTTCAGTCTGGTCCACTGCGGCGAGAATGACTTAGTAGAGCGGGGGGCGTTCTACTGCGTCCCACCACACTTGTCATGCTTCTCTAAGGCGGGGATAAAGGCGTGTTGTCCTAAACGCCGAAGGAAAGCCAAAGGACATTTGCTGTGGTGCGTATATGGGCCATTGTGCTGATCCGTTGTACCGGATGTATTTCGGGAGACTCGGTCCTCGGTAATCGTCGTATGGGAATTCCCGCTATGCCACCTCCTCTCCCCGAGTTGGCACTAGAGCGTTCGTGGTCTTCGCAAAGCACCTACGCATCATGACCGGAATCTTCGACGAGCAGATAAATAGTCCCGTCCAACGCAGTTGAACTCCAAAATCGATCGCGTTCTCTTGTACTATCTTTAGTGAATCTAGTGCTTGCTTTACACAGCCACCGCAGCTATGCAGTTCTACTCAATCAAAATGTACGTTATTCTTGCGTACATTCTGGCGCTACTGCAACGGGAAGTGGTTTGCCAATACATTTGGCCCTTTTTCGCAGGACCGTATGCACTTGAAGCTGCCTTCCGAGTGGCCGCCTTTTACCTTGGAACAGCCGTTTACATTCTCTCTGGCGTGCATACGGGCCATAGGCGGTTCACGAAGCACAGTAAGCCGGAGTTTGAACAAATAATTGAAGTGCTGGACGTCCCTGAGGACATGTACCAACAGAAACTTCGCGAGATCCGTCAGCGTCAGAGGACCAAGGCCAGACCCCTCCGACGAAATGGAAAAGTCAGGGTATGTAATTTTTCATATAGAAATTTGCCAACAGACTCCCTTTTTTAACAAGAGAACAAGAAATATTAAGATGAGGATGCACTCTGTATGATTTGGCTAACACAGTAAACATAAAATGCTTCTGTAATATATATAACCCTTACTGGCGCAGACAAGTTTCTCTACTAGTGAGCTCTCAAAACCTTTTTGTTTCGGAAACGTGTGTGAGCGAAACTTCCTGCCGGCTAGCCGTGCATGCTTACATCTTTACCGTTTATTAGCAATGACAAATACTTTGCCTATTATATTGTATTGCCTATCTAATTGTAGCACGAACTTGTGTGTTTTCAGGTGTCCAGGCTTCACCCTGCGTCGCAGCAACCACATCAGAAGAGCTTACTGGACAAGCCGAAAGGCCTGTTCTCATGGCTGCCTCGACTGAGAATCGGCAAGAAGGCGGAGCGCTGCGATCCCGCATTGGGAAAGCGTTGTGCTCGAAAGACCAGAGCAACAACGAAAGATGCTGATCATAGCTTCATGTCTCCGAACAAACTGCCCTGGAGAGTTGTGACGATGACTATCGGCCAACTAAAGAACACAACGTTCCCTGCGAATACTCGGTTTTTCGTGGACAACAATTTGGTTAAGTGGCTACGCGACCGCGGAGTTCCTTCGAGGCTCACACATAGGGACATAGGGCGTCGGTGACTAAAATTAGATGCAATCACATAGGTAACAGCAAATCTGGCGATTACATGCCGGTTCTCATAACTGCAGGCTCTCCACGTCATTGCAAACAAGGAACACTTTTGTGCCGACAGCGATACATGCTATCCCTAACCTATTATAAATTGGGTACCATGACATATATACATATACAATAAACAAGCAACATCTCACGGATTTCATTACGTTCTATGCAACGTAGAGGGCTTCCATGAACCACAAGACGAATGTCGATGCAAAGAATGCTGGAGTAAATGTGATAAATACTACGCCGCGGTTTGTCCGGCGGTTCGGTCCATAGCAGAACCGGCAAAACGCTAGATCGATTGTAGTGTCGAAAAAACTGTGATGTAACATAAACACACTTACCCAGCACGGGTGTTAATAAATAAGCAAGCAGCATAACATATGTAACAAACATAATACGTAAGTACATGGATTAGCACTAGATTATTATTACAACACCGAGTGCAACATGTTTTAAAAATAAACTATTGCAGTTCAGTAGTACATCTTGAGCATTCATTAAGATATATATATATATATATATATATATATATATATATATATATATATATATATATAGATATATATATATATATATATATATATATATATATATATATATATATATATATATATATATATATATATAATCGTACTAATGTAGACATGATTGTACAACGTTATTACAATACTTCGTTATAGCGTGCGTATAATATGCACGAGCCAATCGCTAGAAATGAATATTACTCATATTTCTTAATTCTCATTCGGTGTGATGTACATGCATATATAACAATGCACTTCAATAAGTCCAAGACACTTTGCTCGCCTGTCCTGTAAGTTATATGTATCAGGGTAGTCAGGTTAAAAGCCAAAAGGCCGGCGTTGACTGCATGGTAATATCTGATGTGTAACAGAAAGGGGAATGGCGGACTTCGAACGGCAGACAGAACAGACATTAGATTAATCGGTTTAGGTTGTTCAGGAAAGGCCTAAAACTACTTTGAGGAACTTTGCTTTCACCGTATCAAGGATGCTAAGCTGCTGCATTGATATTAATCCATACTAGTGCGGGGATGGCATTCAAGCCCTGGCATCTATATTGGAGTTGATTCGCTGCAGGATTAAAACGGCAAATAAGGTTTTAAGTCATCCGCTTAAGTCATCTTGACGGCAAGATAGGTGAGCTCAGACAAAAACTCCACTGGAACCCCATGGGCAATCAACCTGTGTAAGGTTTTAAGCGCTCTACTCAAGTGGAACTTCGTGGTGGTGTAAAGACATTGTATAGTAGGTTCTTGAAATGATTGACTCACCTATTGTCTTTTATGAATGGGCTTGGCTGTGGCCAATTTGACAGGAGGGGCCAGGCTTTCTTGGCACTAATGTCTATTACGTGTACTCACCGATCTTGCTCATAGCACTGCTTTTCTCTCCCGCTTAATAGTTTTGAATGCGCGCCTCATTCGTGCAAATTAATGCAGTTTATGTGAGCTGAAGTCCGTGCAGCTACAAATGACACATTTCACCGCTTTACATTATTATTATGGTTTATTAACACCCAGGTTGGGTAAATTTTAAATAAGTACATCAGTTTGAATCAGTGGTTTTTCTGCGTCACCGGATCTTCCCTCATATTGCGAGTTCAGCTAATGATTGCACTGCTGGACATGCTGCAGCGTGGTATCTATCACAATGGCCTAAGCATCTCGCGCACCTACAATACTCCTGAGGATTGTGGAATTCTTGTGTGCTGCGTGACACGTGATGGAACCCGTGGGCTGCAAATGCCGTAGTTAGATGCCTATTCTTATATCCGGCTGCTCGCCAGGTTGTACTCCTCATCGCTATCGTCGTGTTTATTCCTATGTCTATATCCTTTAATTTTTCCCCCCACTTCATAGTGTAGGCCACGAAGGCCGTCGTCTTAGGTAAACCCCGTTTTACTTGTAATTCCTGTGTCATTAGAGCCCCCCCCCCCTTCTAATATATGAACTATTCTATTCCTACAAGCGTTAGCTAACCCCAAAGCCCGCTTCATGAAGAAAAATCGAACTCTATCTAGTAACTGTAGATCTGCCTCTCCTAATTTGTCCTATATAAGTGATACACCAAATGTTGCTATTGGTTCTATTTTAATCTTGAAAAGGGCGGACGCGGTGTGTATCGACAACATTTGCGGGTTTTTAATTGCTGTTGCCGCTCTAATGGCTTTTCTACTCTGCTTTCAATATGTTTTCGAAAACTGCTACCATTTGACGTTATAATGACCCCTAAATAGGTAAATTTGTTTACAAAATTCACTGTATCCTGGCTCAAGGAACATCGTCTTTCGCCAATCGACCTCCTCTTCGAAATTTAACTGCTACTGTCTTCTGCCAGTTAATACTAAGTCCCATCTCGACCATATAATCGATTAGCCGTTCTAGTACCTGCTTAACCCTAGATAAACTCCTGCCATAGATCGCAATGTCATCTGCATACATTAATGTATTTGCCCACTCTCGGGTCCACCCCTGCCTCACCCGGTTAGGTAGCCCTCCCAATAGTACCGAAAAAAGCATCCGTCCGTCTCCTTGGGCCACGCCTGTAGTTTGCTTTACTCTTCCCACAATCCCTATACCGTTGTCGATGTATACTGTAGTCTCCCCAAGAATGGTACTTAAAAGTTTTAGTAAGCGATACGGAGCCCGCTCCAAGGCTAACTTTTCTATAATCTTACTTCGTGGCGCTAAGTCAAAGGCAGCTTTAACATCTATAAATATTGCGTATAACGGTCTTCTAGGTTCTGATAGAGTTTCCTAAATTTTTGCTGCTTTACATTATTGGTTACAAAAAGCTTTGCGCCTTTATTGTTTCATGTTTCTTTTTGTATAGCTAATTGTATTGCATTATCACTACTATTGATATCACCGCCACTTTGCATCAGCTCTACTGTCTACACTAAAGACCTGGTAGGTGCGATGCTTGCATGAGCGCAAGATAGTTTAAGTACGACTTTCGGTACGCTGAAGGTGTTGCCCGAATGGAGTATACTACAATTATCGGCTGCAACGTTAAGAACAACACAACAATAACTGCGCTAAAACCATACCAACTTATATATGTTTCTTCTGTACAATCGTTTTCGGTTTGCAAACCTAACTCTTGTGAGCCAGCCTTACCTGTACTGTGTCGGCTGACACTGTCCTTTAGGTCGCGGTCTGCATCTGTATCGATAGTATTGTGTTTTTCTGTTTCAGTACAGTCTTGTGCATTCCCCAAGTCTTAAATTATAGCGATTACATGTCCTTCTTTTATGTAAAGAATATTATACCACCTTCCAGTTTTGTTAATTATATTACATTAAATTGTTCAATTAGTCTCGAAAGAGGCATTCGTTTCCAGCAATCCCGAACATATAAAGAATATGTTGTATAGACGCTTGCTTAACACTCAGAGACGTAAACTCTAAGAAAAATTCTACAGAAGCACCACTAAATATACGACTATCACTTCTTTTCAAGGGCCTTCCGAACTTCTTCCCGTCAGAACTTCATAGCATTTGTCTTTGACACGTAAATCGTTAAATCGTTGTGCTGTACGTCTCCAGCATCATCAGAGACCTTTTTAGATCCATAAACACTCTACCATATATATATATATATATATATATATATATAACAAAGTCACACTTATAAGGTATGCCTCAATCTAGGATGACCGAGTTAGCATTCAGAATAGTTATCAATCAATCATATTTATTTTACTCAAATAGAATATGTACAAAATAGTTCATGCTATTATTAAACATAAATACTTGTTGTTTTGCCGTTCCACCGAGAGAAGAAGTGTAAGGATCTTCGTTGCAGTGCCGGACAATCAACCGCGTGGTACTTAGCGCATTGCTGCGAGCAGAACCGACAATTACACTGAGTAGTACAGTCTTCATGAAACTCCCTACGGGAGCATACGAGGTGATGGAACCCGTGTACGATGTACCTGGTATATACATGCCTGTCATCGCAGGCCACCCCGGCCCACAACCAAGGAGACTTAAAGACGTCGAGCGTTCTTACCTCTGTCGCTGCTTCCGTGAATTTGCGTCGCCACTCTTCCATGAAATGGTTAAGTGGAGTCAATGGCATACGCAGCCTAAGCCGAAGCATCTCCACCATCGGCGCAGAGTCCGACAATACATAGACGAAGCGGCTTCTCGCCTTGATTGAAAGGCAGAGTACTCGCTTCATGTATAGTGTGAAGCACTTTTCAAGCAAATTAAAATTAGCGTGAGATAGGTGTTGCCACACTCTGTCTAAACTATACGCCAACTTTGGCAGAGCTTTTAACATAAACAAGCGTACTGCCGTACCGACGGACAGTCGCCGTACATCTCCGACCCCTCCGTAGAGAGCTGCCAGTGCCAAGGTAACACTGTTTTCGATGTGTGTAGTAAACGATGTTTCCCTGTAGTGAATCCGGAGACCCAAATATGGGAAAGAGTTTAGAAACTCCAATGGCTTCCCGCAGCAACGAATAACGTCGTTTGCACCTAAACGCCCGCCGCGACGAAACTTAATCGCCTTGGTTTTGCGTGAGTTTATTTCTAGCCCTTTTTTCATGAGATACGCCTCTACCATGGCGGTAATGCGCGAGATGGCACCAATGTTACGATGAGCAACAACGATGTCATCAGCATACATCACTACCACGGCATGTTGAAACTCTTGACGTACGTATTGAACAAGGTCGGCCAGAAGCAGCGTGAACGAGATGCAGCTTAGTGGGTCCCCCTGAGGAGTCCCAACATTCTGCGTTAGCTCACACACGCCGTTCCTTCCCTCGACCAACAGTGTATCATCGTCGAAAAAACTAGAATTTACTCGCAGAAGAGCTCCACCTATGCCAATCTGTCTAAAATCAATCAACAATCGATCATAAGATCGCGCGGAGCCCTGTCAAATGCCTTGACGCAGTCAATGAAGACTGCATACAGGTGGCCCCCTGGACGAGACACCGCCCGTTCTACTTCGGATTGCAAAACGTGGATGGCGTCGCGAGTCCCCATGCCTTTTCTAAATCCGAACTGCTCGGAAGGCAGAGCATTGTTTGCTATATTTGCAATCCTTTCAATAATCATCTTACAGAATATTTTCTTGAGCGTTCGCTTCGACGCCACTCCCCGGTACAGATTTGGGTCACTTCTATCGTCGCCGTGTTTACCCTTGAATAACAGAGAAAGCCTAGCAATGTGCCAAACTCTGGGCAATCGCCCTTCCTCCATAATTCTATTAAAGAAATCACAGAGAATCCCCTTCAAGAGCGGCTCTGATTGCACCCAATGTTCGTAGTAGACCCGATCTGGCCCACTACTTTTCCATCTAGGAAGGGATCGGATAACTCGGCATACTTCTTCTTCCTCAAAGGGAAGATTCATTGTGTGCTGCTCAAGTGTAAGTGGATACTCAACCTCTGTGGCCGATTTTTTTAACGTGAGGGTTGAACAGCAGATTCGTCAAATGACGTTCTACCTGCTTGTCACTCAGTGAGTGCCGTATCCCCCTACGAGAGCGGTTTATGTAGGCATGGGGTTCCCTTTCTGCTCGTTCAAGTAGACGGGCTTCCTCTCGCCTCGCATGTTCGACCTTATAGTCACGGCATAGCCCTATGTAGGACTTTCTACGAGACGCGTAGTCCTGTCTTCGCCTTGCTTGGAGCTGTGGATCTGCTCGGGCTTTTGCTAGTCTCAGCAAGCCGAGTAGTTCTCCATGTCGGAGGTAACAAGTCCGTGTGAACCACGGCCGGGATCTCCGCGGCTTGAACTTTTTCCACTTAACTGCTCTCTGCATTACTCCTTCGAGAGTCCGACAGCAGACATCTACATCACTTCCGGCCAAGACACTCTCAATACCGACTGGAAGCGCGGCTAAATCGAGTTGACGGGTCGGCTTCATCTGTGAACGTTTCTGCTGTTCCTGCCCTAAAGCAGGCACGCGTACTACAGCTCGTACAGGTAGATGCTTTCTTGAAGCAAGCTCCAGAACTTCAAAGCTCTGAAACTCAGTACGATCAAGATTATGAAACAATAAGTCTATGGTACTCCTGCCGCTATGGCAGACGTAGGTGAAGTCATTTCGTGCATTAGCACACACAAAACCCACATCACCCATAAGCTGCAGGAGAACTTCCCCTTTGTCGTCATTGGCTCCCTCATCTATTCTGCAATTAAAGTCACCTCCAACGATTGTTGGAGCCCTAAGGTCAAGACCCGAGAGCCCCGCGAATACGACGTCTGTAACTTCTGCAGATTTAAATATCGGAGGAAGATAAAACACGACAATGTTAACACTTCCGGATGAAAGTGTCATATAGTATTCATCTTTTCTTATACATCGCATAGGGCACAAATAGTTACGTAGATAGACAGAAAGTCCTCCTATTGGTCTGCCCAATCCCCCAACAGGCATGGCGGCCAACTGATGAAACACTTGCATCTCATCGAAGTGCAGTTCTTCCCGCTGAAACGTCTCTACCAAGAGGGCGATGTCTATTTCTCGAAACAAATCATCTGGCATTAGATCCATTGCCCCTTTAAGACCTTCACAGTTATACAATAGTATTCGTCGAGGTATGGTTGCCTCCGAACACACCTCTGTACCACTATCTAGTCATTTCGAGGGGGTGAGGACCGTTTTTAGCCATAAAGCTTTGCATGACCATTTTCTCGAATAGAGCGGCGCCGTTCCAGCGACGGAAATACACACCCTTCATCCAGAAGTCCTCCCTGGAGCATCGCACGAAGTCCTTACTCTCAGGTACAACGCAAAATACAGCCCATCTACCTTTTGTATGCAAGTTAAATATTGCATCAACTTTAACATCTTTGTCGGCCAGCCAGCTTCGCAGGTCCATTGCCGACGTATCTGCAACTAGTTCTTCTACTCGAAGAGCTTTGATAATAGGTTTGTTGATTTTTGCAAATACTTTACATACTTCTAAATCACTATTCTCTTCTGCTGCACATCCCGCTCGGAGACGGTTGGCCGTTCTCCGTTTATATGTAACGGGAATGAACCCTTTCTCCTTGTCCTCTTCACTCTGCCTCTGCGGTACGTTGTTTTCATCCTTCTCCGCAAATCTCATCTCAATCGCGCCGCTTTCAGCTGGAGCTGTTGTGCCGCTCGATCTCTCCTTCTCCTTCTTCCTCTTGGACGGCTTTGCACCACCACCACCTCCGCTACTGCTTTTGATGTTGTTGTTGCTTCTCTCCGCCGAATTGGCTTTGCTGTCGTCTGTCTCCTTGTGCATCTCCAGTGTGACGTCATCAGCTCGGCCAGCTGGACAAGCTATTGATATAGCTGTCAGTGAAGCTGCGCCGGCCGCACCATCTACTGAGACGTGGGGGGACAAATCTCCATATCTTCAGTCTCGCCACCGTTGACGCCATCTAGCGGTGTCGCGGGGAGTTTCCTTGGTGCAGTGCAATTCGCGGGAAGTTTCGAAACGTTCGAATCTAGCACCTTGACGCTATCCTTTGCGCTTTGTTTGGCGCAATTTCCGGGTTTTGTGAGTGTGGTGTCGCGTTTGTTCTTCTTGCCTTTATTGCTGGTAGTCCCGATGTTAGTCCGAACGTTCACCTGCTCAATGGCGTCGAAGAGCTTCAGCCTGGCGTCGAAGAGCTTCAGCCTGGTGTCGAAGAGTAGCCTTGCCAGCTGCAGCAGCAGTGCTTCTGGCGTTACCACTACACTGTGCCTGTACCCCGAGCCGAACAATCCGCGCACTTTTTCACGTGAATAGCTTCTTCAGAGGTTCCTCGTTCTTCACAGTCCTTGTGTATGGCCACCAAGTGACAACCAAAGCACAAATTCCAGGCGGAATCGGCTGAAAAGCCGGAGCCGCAAACGAAGCAGCCTATGCTGGGCGCCGCCATCTTGCCAAACTAGAATAGTTATCAGTACTCGCAAAACTCGTGGGTTTACGCTCGGAGCGACTAGCCTCTCGATGACGATCTTCCTGCAAGCAGTTTGAAACGCTGCCTTGTAGTCTACAAATACAGCGTACACTGCTTGGTGCTTGGCGGTGACCGAGTATTTCACGTCGTCCAAAAGCTTCGAGAATCTCGCGAGAAGCCGGCGCGCCATAAGACATGATAAAATCTTGTAGATGCAGTTTACCTTTATAATGCCTCGCCAAGACTATGAACAAAGCATTCCGCCCAGGTTGCTGGAATGTCACCTGTTTCTAAGCGCTTCTTAAATAGTGCCGTCTGAAGAAGCTATAGGAGAATCGCCGAATTATATGTTTATTCTGTACGAGGCCGGGTCCAAAGGCCTTTTTACTCTGCAATCTTTCAATCGCACTTTGAACTTTCATAAGAGGTAATGGACCATCTATCTTTTGGGATACGTCCGTATTCGTCCGATAATTTACACAATATTGGTAATATCTCGGGTGTTACCCGGGACTTGCCAGCTTGTGTTGTTGCCACGTTGTCGAGCTTCTCCATTCGATGTGCGCACGTCACTGTGTTGACTGGTGGAATTGAAACAAAGACTGCATGCATATTATCACTTTTCAGATGAGGCTGGCATTGCTAGTGTGTATGCTACTGGTGTTGTGATGACTGTTTGATTGGTTTATGGTCAGGTGATTTCATGAGGCTACTTGTTCCAGTGACCAGTGACGAATAGGTCCTGGCTGTCCTCGACTAAGAATCGGGAAGAAAGCGGGACCCTGTAACAACCTTAGATCGTGCAACCCCGCACTTCGAAAGCGTTGTTTCTGCAAGACCAAAACAACAACCAAGGCGCCAGGTCAGGTCGATGCAATCAGTTTTATGTATCCTAACTTCCTGTCGCGGAAAGTTGTGCCGATAACTATCGGCCAACTAGAAAACACAACGTTTTCCGCGAGTACTCGTTTTTTCGTCGACAACAGATTAGTTAAGTGGCTACGCGACCACGGAGTCCGGTCGAGGTTCACACGGTTTATGGCGCGCCGGTGATTTCAAATATGTAGACACTTAAGTAGCAGTAAATTTATTTGTAATACGATAACAAAATAGGTAATTAATATAAACATGAATGCATAGGTTAGTAATTTAGTGCACATAATAGGTAATAAAAAATATAGATAGTTATAAATAGATTAGTAGTAGTAGTTTTATTAACCAATGATTGGTTTACGAATATACATCATAGACATCGCATTTCCAGAGTTGAGACAGCGGAATTGCTCTTTCACAACGCTGAAGGTGATATAGATCACACGGGCAGCCACAAAGTTTACACATACACTCCGCCGAGATTTCATGAAACTTCTCGCGCGCACAGATCTTCAGATGGAAGCCGTGGACGGCAAATCTGGTGATTAGATGCCGGTTCTCATAACTGCAGGCTCTCCACAAATTCGACGTCATTGCTCTCGTTTCATAAAACAGCGGGTCGATGTCGGCCATTTTATTCTTCCAGTTTAAGACGTGTTCTCTAAAAACCGTCGTCTTCGGCAGGTTGTGCATCCTCTGTAAGTCCTCAATGAATAACGGCGACGATGCCAATAAGTACACTAACCTATTCAGGCTAGTGCGGTGGACGTTCAACGCTTTCTTTAGAAAACTGGCTTTGAGTTGATCAAATGCCCTTAGGTTCGATCTCGTGAGATACGGCCAGATCACCTGAACACCGTAAGATGCTGTGGGTGCAATCTTCAGGTTGAACAGCTTAACAGCAACCTCCATCGACAGTCTGCATGGGTCCTTGACATTGTAAAAGAATTGTAGGCCTTTTCGGACTCTTTCTTCAACATGCCTGGAGAAGCTTGTGCCACGTGAAGAAAACACGTCCCCCAGGTAAGGAAAGCGTGGAACGATTTCGAGTATTTCTGAATTTAGTCGGAGCTCATCGCTTTTGGCCAGTCTTCCTCCTCGTCGGAATTTCATCGCTTTTGTCTTGCTCGCATTGATCTCCAATTTGTTCCGGTTTACATAGCCCTGCAGAGTTACAAGCGACTGCTGCAAGTGAAAGCGACTTCAGGAGAACAATACTAAATCATCGGCATACATAAGAGTTTCCACTTGTGAATGCCGACTATGTATTTCCGCCGGGAGATCGCTTACCAACATTGAGAACAACAGAGGACTCAGGTTATCTCCCTGAGCAACACCGGTGGTCTGAGTGATCGGCGCGTGCTCAGCAACCCCATCGTCTATTATTACCAGTCCCTCTTGCAAGATGCTTCTTAGAAGCTCTAGCATGCTCAATGGGACTTCACTATGTGCCAGCTTGTCAAGGATGGTCGTTCGCGAGGCCGTATCAAGGGCCTCGGTAGGATTGATGGAGCCAGCGGGTCTTCCTTTCCCTTAGCAATGATACTAAGACTGGTCCTCCACTCCACGGGTAATTGGGATGTTCTAAGCACTTCATTGAAAAGAGCAGTGAAACACGGCACTAACAACGTAGCCTGCCCAAGATGTTCGTTTACCACTAGGTCAGGTCCGGGGGCCTTACCCAGCGGCGCCTTTACCATTGCTTCAGTTACTTCCGAGTCGATAAAAGGGCGAGACAGGGCCTGGCGAGCTTCCTGGATTCGCTTGCTCCATGCAGAAAATAATACAGGAGCATCGCTCGGAATGGTTAATGCACCGGCAACATTTTACGGAAGTGCTCGTTTAACTTCTCAGGCTGTATTGGACATGCAGTGGCGCGTCTATCGGCACGCAACCATTTGTGTGGTGATTAGTGTGCCTCGACCAGTAACTTGTACTCACTTCGCTCTTCATGCTCCTTTATAGCATCCTTTACCACTTTCTTGTACGCGCGGCTTAGTTGAGTGTAAAGGGGCATCATATCAGGGCGTGTACGAGCTAGGATGTATGCTTGCACCATGTAGTGCTTGAAGGAGCGGCACTGCTGATTGTACCATGGGACAAACTTACTACGAGCTCGTTTTGGCCGGGTGCTACCGGTAATGACGGTACGGAGCCTGCAAGCATATGACTATACGTCGATCAGGACTGGAACAGGAAGAACACTTCGAGCAACGGTTTTCAGTCGTGTGATGTCGAGGGTACGACTTAGAGAAGGCCGCTTGCTGTTGAAAGTTTGCGGGCCAAGTGATATATTCATTGCAACTGGTAAATGCCACTTCACTCCAAACGCCAGGTATCCCGTTGTATTCCTCTATATTCCACGTTGCGCGGATCAGCATTTAAATAGATTATGTACAGCATGATCTGATAATAAACGAAAACAGTCAAATAAATAATACGTTTCAACATATACTTATTGAGTGTTTATTCATATAGCATTGACTGTTATATATATATATATATATATATATATATATATATGTACTGAGGGTTTTAAAAATGTTGACATCAAACACACAGTTGACTAAATGCGGTCAAAATTCGAGCTTTAATAGAAAGTACCATGCATGCCGTTATATTTGAAAGATAATGCAAAGCTTAATGCCTTTCTCCACTCTCCTTGTCGTGAAATGGCATAGAAACACATTGTTTACAAATGCTTTGTCGCCAGTGCAACGTCCGTTCAAACAAATTCTCAAGTAACTCTTGTGGCACCTATACAAGGTGTCCGGAAATCTATAGAAAGGGAAATACGGAAAATAATTGTAAAGCGTTAAAGCAAAATATTTTCCCTATGTAACATGGTTTTTGAGAGTCTTGTTTCGGGGTGAGAGTGACATTACTGAAATCTGTGACACTGGTGTACTTGCCCGACCTGAAGCGCAACATGTGTGGTTTCAAGACAACTAATTAGCTTTCAACGTCAATTACCTCAACATGATAGCTATACGACCATTCACAGCGCTCAACTAACACATTAAGAGGCAACATCTCACGAACACCAGGTGTTCTGTATAGGAGAAGAGTTGTCTCACAATCACACATGTGCTTCCATATCGGGTAACAGCGCCAGTGTCACGGTGCTAGTGTTTAGTAGTTTCACTTTCACTCTAAAACAAAACTTCTCATAGATCATAATACATTAAGATAACATTTCTAGCAGGGTTGATCATACTCACTTTCTTGGAAAAGTTGATTTATTACCTATCGATGGACGCACAGTTCTGTGACATAAGGCACCAAGTTCTAAAATATCATAGCTTCAAAGTAAGGATTGAAAATAATTTTGGTAATTAATTTGTTACACAGTTCGGCACCTTTCGGAGTGGATGTGTCGTCTCACCTTTGGGGCGTCGTTATTTGAGACCTTCATCGTTTGTTATCACTAATATAACAGGCCACGGCCTCATTTGCCACCATAAGGGAAACACTATATCTTCTTATCTATGTGGCGCGCAGCCACAACAACTTTGCAATGCGTCCAAACGAAAATACGTCATTCGTTTGCCCACACCACGAGAAGCCTCTATACCAGTTGATCCCTCAGAAGCGCGCGGAAAGATGTTTCATACGAAGCGTTCGTGCCACTTGGTGATCTACAACCGGAACCAATTCTGGCCCCATAAGCGGTACTCACGCTAATCTTTCATGATCTCTGCAAAATCGGAGAGCAGACTACAATTTACCTTTATTTATGTAATAGAGATAAATTCTTACAAAAGTATATTGCTTTTTGTCTCCGTCGAGTGGCAGCAATTGCCCATATAATTAGCCGGTGCTAAGACAAGTGCAGGTGCTTTTTATATTGCCCTTACGTTTTTCTATAATCGCTGCAGTAGATGTTGTGGTCATTTTAACCGCGTGACATTTAATTTCATGGGGAATTTTTATAAGCAGGCGGTTTTTCCTATAATTGGAAAACTCAGGAGCGGAGTTGATGTGTTTTCTTTTGGCGGGCCCTCCTTTTGGATGTGCTCAATAACAACTGTGTCAATATCAGCCGTCCTAAGTGTTTATCACTGTTAATTAGCATAATTATGATCACTGTTTCCATTGTGATTGCTACTTCTATTGCCAAAATTGTGAGGTTGTGTATGCTGATCATGTGCACGTGCGGTCTGAATGTGCCTTGAACTCGATGGCCGGAGGCTCACCCAGTTAGCCCGCATTAACCTTTTGGCGTACAGAAGGTACAGAAAGCTACTCTTCTAGGAGACTTAGCGTCGAGCCCGGTGGCGTGGTGGCATGCGTCTGCGCTTCGCGACCGGAGGAGACACATAGTAGCGCGGGTTCGAGCCCCACCGTTGCACATTTGTATTTATGAGGGTCCGTATGTGAAGCAATGCGCAAGGCAGTCCCATGAACATTAAATCTTGGCTGAGAGTCAGCCCCGAAGGTATTTTTTTTAACCTTTTGGCGGGCCTACAGTTATGGGAATGACTCACCTGAGCGGGGGTGACCATTTCGCCTCTCCATCTCGAAGGCGGAAGTTTGTGCGAATTCATACAAAGGCTCATCGGGTGATGAAGGTTTGTTGCCCTAAACGCGAAAAGAAAGCCAAGGTAAACTTGGTGTAATGCTCATGTGGGCCATTGTGCTGACCCTACCGGTTGTATCTCGGTGACTCGCTTGTTTGGCGTCTCGAGTAAATTTGCTGCCTGTTTTGTACAGCCGCCGCAGTCATGCAGCTCTAGTCTCCTTATTTTTGCCTACCTTCTAGCGCAAATGTAGGCGGATGCGTTTCGCATACTTTTACGCTCCTACTCACAGGATTATACGCACTTCACGTCCTGTGCCGAGTGGAACTGAAACCACGCTGACTGAGCGACGTCTAGGCGGCATGTCTTACGCGCAGCTTTCGACGATGCGGTGCAGTCCGAGACCATACAGTTGCGACATGCGGCAGAGATTCCGGTGCCAAGCTCAGTAAAAAAAACTACAGAAACTTTTTCCCATCCGGCCCAGTGTCTCGAAAGCCACCGGTTATACGTGTCTGTCTGGCTTTAGTTCTCGATACACAGTAAGCTTTCTGTCCTCGGCCAGGCAAGCAAAGATTTAAACCCCTCTACCTAACTGGCAAACATACAACCTAAGCAATGTACAAAATACACACACGCACACACATAGTAACATCGCACAGTGAGACATCGGTCAGCACGTCACAAGATGGCCGGTGTTAATGCGTTGCGTCGCAGTTGCTGAAACACGAAAAGAAATGACATTTATCCATCAAATTGCCCAAAATAAAATGTCATTTACTCATCGAATTGCTCGAAAGTAAATGTTGGCTTGACCAACGCCCAGCTGTGTCGCTGATGGCGACAGTAAAAGTAAACAAGACAATTGAATTGACAGAGTTGTGGGCTGTCATGGTGATGCTGTCGTTGGCGCTAATAATGATCAGGATGGTGATGATTACGCCGGCTGTTATAGTTTTCCTTTAAAAGCGCCTCTGTTATTGCATATCGATATTGAATATTGCACCAACATGATTGACAGCTTATGAACGGTTCGTGGTAGGAACTCATTCACACGTACTCGAGCAGCCCTGCGCTCACGGCACAACAACGAAATTTACGAGACGTTTGCTCAGTTTAGGAAAAATTTGCCGGTTGGAATATACTTACTTTTGAAAAAGACAGATTCTGAAAAAACGAAGCAACTATCACAAGCTATCACGAAGCCAGCTTTTTGTACCCATTACATTGGAGGTGCTCCGCCCCATCAGCCAAAGTACAGCAAAAACCGTGAAAGATCGGAAAACGTATAGAAAACGTTACGGGCGATCAACGTGAGGTCATGTTTTTGATACAGATGATGTATCAAAATGATAATGGTAATGTCTTTAGTTTTGTAGAGGGAGCGTGGCTTTTATCATAATCGCCATGAATTGACAGGAAGCGAATAGAGCATGATGGATCTGGCTTAAACGTGAATGCATCACAATTGCAATAGCTGAATATTTTTTTATAATAAATAATAGTTTTTTTTCTTGCGTTCGATTTGTCAAGAGCAGACGTGCTATCAATTCGCTCTTCTAAATTGGTCGAATTTAACAAGTTTGAGTGTCTCGTCTACGGTGATCTCTGTCACAGTGATTACCCGTACAGTTGAGTTTTGAGTGCTGTGCTTTATAGGCCTTGAAGCGTGCCCAGGAGTTGTAACCCCTATAGCGCGCAGGCCTATACGTGTTCGTTCTGATAACAAACTTGAAGATCATCTTTGTTTACATGTGGCAACAATCGCCGGTGCATAATTTGTACTACGGCGTGAGGAATTGGCAATAGGCAGCACAGCCTAGGCGGTAGCGCAGGCGACCGCCAGCCAAACGGCCACGGTTCGAGCCCGCGAAGTGTGATTTTTTTTTGTATTTTTCATTAATTTTTATTTTTATTTTATTCTTATTTTAATTATTATATATATATTTTTTATGATTCTTTTCTATTTTTGTTTATTGTTAGTTTTATCTACGCTAGTGGGAGCGCACCAGTGAGTACCACTTCGCTAATTTAGTCGGTTACTGCGAGAAGTCTCAGCGGAAAGCCGCCAAGATGCCACCCGGCAGTTCGGGAGGACCTTCGCCTCCACCTACTCTGGACATAGCTCGCCTGCGACAGTGCGCGTCTCCCGTGTCTGCGACCAAGGAACATCCGAAGGGGACGACAGAGAACGTCGGATCTACCTCGACGATGGACACCGATGTTCCATGTGAAACGAGTCCGCTAAACCAGCCAAGCATTGGCGCCAAGCGGAAAAAGCCGGCTTCGCCATCAGAGAGCGAAGCCGAAACACAGGAGAAGACTTTAAATGACGGATTTGTGACCGTGACATCCCGAAGGGAAAAAAAGACCCTCTCAAGAGAACAACGAAATCTGGAGAAACTTAAAGAAGATTTATCGACGGGATCGGTGGGCGCGTTTAAAGTAATCATCAGAAGGAAAGAAACATCGGAAGGTGCTGAAACAGATTTCCCCGAGGGTTCACTGCTATCCATATACAAGCTCATATTTGCCTTGTCACCTAAGTCGAAGATATCCGGAGACCGAAAATCCATAATAGTGTGGCTTCCTGATATAGAATCCACCCAGAAGCTGTTACCAATCACCAGCCTTGGAGAATTCGCGGTGTCGGCTCACTGCCCATCATTATCATCCTTTCGGGCGACAATTCAGAGAGTTCCAACTTGCCTTACAGAGGAAGAAATGCTAAAGGAACTAGCACCGCTTGGGGTCATCCATGTAAAACGACTCACGCGGGTTCAGTCCGGAGCTAGGGTGCCCCTGGGTAAAGTGATCCTGCAGTTTGACCGACAACCCCCCACATCAATATTTTTAGGGTTTCAGTCGCACCAGGTTGTGCTCGAACCTGACCAGCCTAGGCTTTGCCACAAATGCCTACGGCCTGGACACTTTGCGGAGCGGTGCACACAACAGCAAGTCTGCAGGAAATGCGGCAACCCAGGCCACCTCGCCGCAAGTTGCACCAATCAGACGCGGTGTATTAACTGCCGGGGTGCTCACCCGTCCGGGTCACCATCCTGCCCCCGCCTGATCTATCTTAAAGAGAGGAACAGATTATTCCTGGAAGCCAGAACTTTGCAACAGGTTCGGGTAACGTACCCGGCTGCTGAAATCACCAGCAGTCGGCCAAACCCCACATCCCGACCAGACACCTCGCTGCAAAACCCAAGTGGGCAGCCTACGTACGCCAACGTCGTTCGCGGTATTTCCCAGTCACCCGAGAACCCTGACCCGCAGCTGCTTCTTCCTGCACCCAGGCCACTCCCCACGAAGAAGCCCAAAAAACGCGCGGGAAGATTGCACACCAATAACGGGACGTTCGCCTCACGGCGCCGATTAAACCGCGCCCCGGTGCGTCGAGCACCTAGAACTGCGCGCCCTATCCTCCCTACGGCTGATGCTGTAACTCGTTTGTCGCAAGTCGTATCAGGGGGCGGATCCGACCTGTTGGGTCAGCTTAAGACCCTAGTGGTGGTTTTAGAACCCCTCCTGCAGCTATTGCCGGTGTTGGAAAGCCTTAAACAAATAATGCAATAATGATGGAACAGGATTCTAATAATATAGCCAGTGGCGGGTTGCAGTCGTCGGTACACTCACAGCGAATAGCTTGTCCACTATGCAACGGGCAATACACGAGAAGAGGGCTCACGAGGCATATAGCAGCCAAACATCCATCGGCCTCTGCAAACATATCTACATCTACGCCCACACCGACCGACAATAACAGACAGCAACCCGCCCGCATAATCGAAGATATACAGGGTGCAGCAAAGAAGTTAAGACTTTTAAGGATCCTCCCGAAACCGGTAAGAAAGCAGGTAGCAGAGGCCCTGGCAAATGTCCTCTTGGGGGTCTCAGCCGATAACAACGACGAGGCATGGTATGCGCTCTTCTCGTTTGCCCCAGTGGTTCTCCGTCTTCCGCCCACCCGCAATGATATTCAATCACTCTCAGTTATTATTCGCCATAATCTACGCGAATTCTCTAATGGATTACGTCTATCCGAGATCGTGACCCCAGCGCCCACAAAAAAACGTACTTTCACGAATAATCGCGTTCGCCAGACCGTTCTCAAGCTAACCGAGGGTGACGTGTCAGGCGCCGCCAGGCTGATCGGATCGTCAGAGGTCCTGGCTCCCAGCACGGATCACCTGACAGCCCTTCGCGAAAAACACCCCCCGGCCCCACCAGACCTAGAGTGGCCAGCCCCTCCAAGCCTTCCGCTTTCCTGCACCACGTCAGGGGAAGAAGTTGTAGCCGCGGTTAAGAGTTTTTCACGAAGTTCCGCCGGAGGTCTTGACTTTATACGACCCCGACTGCTAATAGACTTACTATCTCCGACTCTAGGGGACACAGCCGGTCGGCTGGCGAGCGCACTGGCGAAAGTCGTGGACTTACTTCTGTGGGGCGCCCCTCCGTCTCAGCTGCTGCCTATAATCTTTGGAGCGAGGCTTTTCGCCTTACAGAAGAAGGACGGGTCAGTGAGGCCGATTGCTTGCTCTTCCACTTTACGCAGGCTAGCCGCAAAGATTGCCTGTAATCGAACCAGGGATATCATAGGCGAGGCGACGGGCCCTCACCAGCTTGGCTTTGCTGTACCAGCCGGGGCCGAGGCCGCGGTACATGCTGCCCGAGCTTTCATTGACTCACGCACGTCTCCTGGGGTGCCTCGTGAAGCTTGATTTCAAAAACGCATTCAACTCTGTAAGACGAGATCATCTCCTGAAGGCGGTCGCGACACATTGCCCCCAACTAACGCACCACGTCAGTCAAGCGTACCGTACGGCTTCCTACCTGGCCCTCCCGGACGATCTGATAGCTTCGGCCACGGGGCTGCAACAGGGTGACCCTTTGGCCCCCCCTCTGTTTTGCCTGTGCATCAAAGAGCAAGTTGACTCTTTTAAAAGCCCACTAAACATATGGTATCTGGATGACGGCGTGCTGGGGGGCGACGTAGATATGGTTGCCGACGACGTTCGGCGCGTGCTTGATTTTCGTAAGACTTCGGGCTTAGAGCTGAATCCCGAGAAATGTGAGATCTACGTCACAGGCGATACTGCACAGACCCCAGACCTTCGCATCCTTCAAGACTTATTGCCGGGATGTAAGGTTACCCTCGACAACGACTTAGAGCTTCTGGGAGTTCCCCTCCGGCCGGAAGGGATCACACACGCACTCGAAAAATGGCAGAAGAAGCTTAAGGAAGTCGCTGACAACCTCGCGCCGCTCGGCTCCCACCGGGCCCTCTTTTTACTTCGTTCTTCCTTCTCTGCTACGAGAGTCACCCACCTTCTTCGCGGAGCTGATCTAACAGGGCGGTTGGACGATCTGCGTCCATTAAACGAGTTGACTCTAAACGCCCTCGATTCCCTTCTTAATCTATCGCTGGCGCCTTCCTCTCGGAAGCAGGCACAACTACCGATCTCTAAGGGGGGTCTGGGGATCCCTGACCCGCTTGTCTCTGCTGGGCCAGCGATAGTCTCCTCCCTTTTCCGATCTGAGAACAATGCCATCGCACTGCTAGACGAAGCCGGCATTTCTCAGTTTACTGAGCTTAAGAGACGCCTGTACGAGGAGTTAAAGACCGTTTGCAGAGGCGCTCCGGATAACCCTCTAAGCCAACATGACTGGAGCACATTCTTACACGACGAAGTATATCGTGCATTGCTAGCGAGCGCTGTCGATGACACCACAAGGGCTCGCCTTCGAGCGGTCGCTGCTAAAGGATCTGGGGCCTGGCTGCATGCGCTTCCGAGTGCCCCACTAGGCACCCTCCTGGACAACGAGACGACCCGAATCGGGGCAGGTCTTCGCCTCGGCTGTGACCTTGTGTCCCCTCATCAATGTAAATGCGGCCACCCCGTCGACAAATTAGCCCATCACGGGTTATCGTGCATTATGAGTGCGGGAAGGCGTGCCAGGCATGCCGGCATTAACGACACCTTCGGCCGAGCGCTTCGATCAAGTGGATTCCCCTGCATTTTAGAGCCCCAGGGCCTTTCCACCGACGATGGGAAGCGCCCGGATGGGATGACCCTTACCCCCTTTAGTAGGGGCAGGATGCTCGTCTGGGACGCCACTGTCACCGACTCATTAGCACCTTCAATGGTCGGTGGCGGGGCGATCTCAGCAGGCCACGCTGGTAATCTAGCCGAGGCAAGGAAGCTCGCAAAGTACGCCTCAATAGGTTACCCACATGAGTTTCAACCCCTAGCATTCGAAACCTTGGGCGGTCCTGGCAACTTGACTCGCAAGCTCCTCCACAGAGTCGGTGAGCAGCTGAACCTTGCAACTGGAGACAAAAGATCTGCGGCTTTCTTAAGACAGCGCCTCGACCTTGACGTCCAACGCGGGAACGCGGCATCCGTCCGGGGCACGCTGCTGAAGTGGTCCCAGCCGACTCTATACGAGATAGAGTAATATTGCCTGTGCACACGTTCTCTGGAGACAATTGTAGCTCCATTTTTATTCCTTAATAAACGATAATATCGGTATGCAAAAAAAAAAAATAATAGTCCTACTAAAAAATAATACTAATAATTCCAGAATATTTTTACACAACAGATACAACAGATATCTGACTTTCTTCTGCTGCCTATATTCCTTTACTATTTTAGGGCACGCAACACAAACTCATTCATGACCTCACGAGTATATCCATCTTGACAAACTCCATGAGACATTTGCCGATTTTAGCAGGCTATGCTATAAAGTTTTGGCTGCCGCATTCTGTATACTTGTGTATATACTAAGATTTTTTGGCCCTGTGACGATGATACCAACCATCAGACTTACTTGGTTAGTGCAGATCTATTGGACCCTGTGTAGGCCGTTTACACATACGGCTTTGAGCTCTCTCAAATTTCATTGGCTAAGCGCTGCTTCCCGACAGCTTCCACTCTAAGCCAAAAAAAAAAAAAAAAAAAAGCGGGCCTTTGTGTATAATTGCGCATCGCAAAGCTTATGTTCTACTATTTAGCTAAATTATTTGCACGCCTCATTAGTACTGTTTCAGTAAATCGCAACCAAATGTTTTTCGGGCTCATTCTCAGCCAACATTTAACGTCCACGGGACTGCGCTTACATTGCTTCGTAAGATGGACCCCGTAAATGCAAATGTGGCACGGTGAGACTTAAACCCGTGCACTTATGTGTCTTCACCGGTCGCGAGGCGCACGCGATTGTACCACGATACCGGGCTCAACGCAACCTCAACCTCTTGGGTACTAAGTCTCCTACAAAAAAATCCTTTCGGGGCTGAGTCTCAGCCAAGAGTTAACGTCCATAGGACTGCTTTTCGCATTGCTTCATAGACGGACGACCCCCACAAATGCATATGTGTAACGGTGGGGCTCGGACACGCGCACCTATGTGTCTCCTCCGGTCGCGAGGCGTAGACGCATGCCACCACGCCACCGGGCTCGACGCTAAGTCTCCTACAAGAGTACAGCGCCTTCTGTACAGCTCCAGCTCTAGGGTAGCTGACGCATTTTTAGGCACTCGCAGGATCCGCTTCATAAAGCAGGCTTTCATTGGGTTCAAACTGCTGAGGTCAGCGTATTTGTAGTGCGGCGCTACCACAGGGAGGCAGTGCCGAACAACTCATAAATAACCTTTGTCCCAGATTACTGTATAGCTCTGAATTCGCCCGGTATCCTGAGTCTCCTTGAGCGTATAAATAGTCTCCTCCAACGCAGTTGAACTCGAAGATTGCGTTTTTTTGTACTATCCTTAGTGAATCTAGCGCTTAATTAACACGACCACCGCAGTCATGCAGCTGTACTCTACCAAAATCTGCCTTTATTATTCTTACCTATATTCTGGCGCTAATGCAGTCGGAAGTGGGTTCGCAGGCTATCCTGCCATTTTTGTCGGGACCATACGCACTTCAAGGCCTGTTCCGAGTGGCCGTAATATACCTTGGAACAATCGTATATATTCTGTCGGGCGTGCATACGGGTCACAGGGGGTTCACGATGCACAGTAAGCTAGAATTCGAGCAAATAATTGAAGTGCTGAATGTCCCTAAAGACATGTACCAACACAAGCTTCGTGAGATCCGTCAGCGTCGGATGCTTGCTGGCAGATACAATCCACGACCACGGTCGCGAAGGATAGGCGCGGCGCGGCATGCCTTCAAAGCCAAGTCCAGGCTCCTCCGGCGAATTGGAGAAGGCAGGGTAAGTAACTTTTTGAGTAGAGATTCTTCAGAAGACTCTGAGGCACAGCTGAGTGAACTCCGTATGATTCGTCAAGCACAGCACAAACGTAAAATACTTCTTTAGTATATAGTTCTAGCTAGCGCAATTCAGTTTGATTACTAGTGTTGTTTCGGATGCTTTGGTTTCGGAAACATGTGTGAGCAAACCTTTCTGCCGGTTAGGCATGCGTGCTTACATCTTTATTGTGTGTTAGCAGTGACGAGCGTCTTTTGCTTATTAAATTGTACTGCTTGTTATAATGTGGCACGAACTTCGATACGATAATAACATAGGTAACAAACAGAATACGTTAATACTTAGGTTAGTAATTAGTGCAAACAATAAGTAATAAATATGATAGGCAGTGATACATAAACCATTGTTATTTAACTCTTTCTAAAGCTCCATATTCTGAAAATAAATAAAATAAGTATAAAGTATTTACCTATTGAGTCTTTATTCATGTGCGAATATATATATATATATATATATTCCCATAAGAGCACCGTGTGGTCTTTGCCACATATAATTATGGGTGCAGCAACATAAAAATCGTTTATGTTTTTACGTTAGAAAGTTACGTTACTTGCTTATTGGGTAGCGTTGGGTTGCGATTGGGTGTTCGGGACAGTATAGAAACTGCTTTTTTAATTTAGAATTTTATTAATTGCTTTATAGATGCGTAATCTCGTCACCTCGAGCACACAACATCATATTACAACTACCAGGCTTAACAAGCTATTGTCGGGTCTTTCATTGCTAAAATTTATAGTCGCATCAGAAAAAGCAACCAAACACGTTCTTAACGTAAAAGCAAAAACGGTAGCAACAATACCAACAACTGGGTGGTGTTGCAATGTGCAGCGTGCACTAAGAGAAAGATCACCGCTCTTATTGAAAGTGATTTGTGTTTTGCTGGGTCTAAATCATATACGCCATTACCGTCAAACATCATTTTAACGACAAATGTTTATGTGAGCGCGTGTCTATGTGCGTGTATAAGTATACAATTCAAAGTGACAATCGTAGAATAAAATGAAGATCACCCGGTTAGAATGTATGTGTCATGCTGTCAGCCTATATATTGCCTATTACTTGACATTCTACATTACGCAGTAACAGTAAGAAGTAATGTGTAACAGCGACAGGTAAATACTCGGCCACAGCTCTTATTGAGATACAATGTACCAAATGGCCTGGTACCGTCATTTATTAGTCACTAGCGCCGCATTATTATACAAATGTCTTATTTAATGATTTGTTCAAAGACTGAGTATGTACTCGTTTGTACACCTAGAATGAGCATATCGTATATATATGGACTGGTTGTAGATAAATATATACAGTAAAACTTATATAATTAAAGGAAGGATTCTCTTTTCTGAAAGATCTTGTAAGCACATCAAATTGCTCCGGAACGAACACCTTTTCGACTGCCTGCGTTTTTATATTTATGACTTATTGACTTTAACAGACACAATTTAAGGACCGAGCAACTTCAACACATCCGAAAATCGACAAAATGTCCAAAATTTGGCAGAAAGTGCCGGCTGTTTACTGGTAAACAGTGCCTGGACTTGACTGGACGGTTTCGACTGAAGACCAGATTTTGAAAAATGTTTGCCAACATTATATCTTTTAAAAATGGAAGATATCCATTCTATTGCATCGAAAAGCAAAATTAAAAGTATAGAAATTAAAGAATGCGGTACAACAGCAGGGACGAGTAAAGGCTAGATCTTCACGGGAATGACGCCACGCGAGATTCTATAGGTCAGATGTGTGACTAGCAACGTACATAGTTAAGCCACAGCTAAAAAAATATGTGTAGTGTGTAAATCACTAATGGCGTATCTATGGCGTCTCTAGAACAGCCCTGACCCCCACTCGAAACAAGATCGTAGTTTCGATCGCAAAGGCTATAAGCCTTACCGAGATTTTCAGACTGAATCTTCAAAAAGTGAAATTTAGTAGAATTAGAAGCAAACTTTTAAGGTGATCCGATGTCTCACTGCGTCTACGATGACTCAATCAGCCTGACCATCAACCCTGCCACCGGCCAGCACGATACGACCGAAACCAGTAAACCACTCTCCCCGAACAGCTACAAAAATTAAGCGTAGGGAGGAAAACGGGTGGCTGAGTTAGTTAAATGCCGCAGTCACATCGAGAAAAACGCCTAGCCAAATTGGACTGTTCTTCGCGAAATCAACCACCTACTCCGGCAGGTGGGCCAGCGCCATTTTCGTGGAACCGCCTCTGCAACAACCGAACTACACAAGTAACAGTAAATTGTTATAGAGACAGGATAATTTGCTCAAGCGTCTTGGGGAAATAGCAAACCTGTTATATCGGACAAATGTTACAATTCTCCTATTCCCCTTGGTTTTATATAAAATCTTAGAGTAGTATCGAAAACACGCCAGTATCGAATGATGATTTCAGAATCTTCGTAAATGGCCATGCAATGTTAGCGGACATTGTCTTTAACAATTTTTTTTAAGTAACTTTTTAAGAACCGCAGGCCCAGCTGGCACTTAGGTTCTACAACCCCTATAAGACCTTCCAGACATGAATTCTTCCTAGGGTGAGCTCATTCCCATGAAGCAAGTTGTGCCCACCCTTTTGGCTCAATAAAGGCGCTTTTGAATTGAATTGAATTGAGTTCCAAGGGTCGATACCGCGTCTGAGCACATTATAATGACTTGCCGATTAAGTTTTTCTGCAATCCGCTGTTAGACATCTAGTATGAGATCCGAACCAAGTGAACGCTGGAGCGGCAGCGCAGTAATGTGTTCCCGTTACACGCTTGATTCTGAAATTGCCAGAGCTGACGATCGTTGCATCTACGCATGTTAACACAATCTGCTCGAAGAGCTTTTTATGGTAAAAGATATAATACTTATATAAATATAAAGCATTATATTTATGATAAAGGCATATTTTTAGCTCATCGCATGCATACTCAAGGCCGACCAATGTAAACAGCGTTACTCGCACAACATAAGATTCTCATGCCCAATCAAGGTACCCAAAAACCACAACAAGCCATTCTGTACCCTTTTTTAGTTTTAGGTGAATTTAGTTTATCATAGCGGTAGTTCGTGATGGTAAACCTGGCGAAAAAAGGAAGAAAACTTTTTTGGTAAGATAGATTCGAAGATAGCGACCACAATTTGAAACTTCACTAGGGTACACGTTATAAGGTATAAATGGTATAGGACAGTCGTAAAGGCTTCAAGTGCTAGGTTCGTATCAGTGGGCCCTACCCACGACATCTGCCAAACACGTTCCAAAAAAGAGTCAACACTGACTTTCTCATGCCCTCTTATCTTATGCAAGCACTACCTTCAGAACTCGCATCGCAGATTGACACTATCCTTAGAACTCGCAACATCGCATTAAGGCGAGCACTGCCGAGCGTGCAAACGTATTGTAAATGACTAATGAATTATTACAATATTTTCGATATATATATATATATATATATATATATATATATATATATATATATATGTGTGTGGGGAATTATCCGTTCAAGTTTTGAAGCAAAAAGAAAATACCTTAATTGCCAAATGACGCCCAAATATAGGTAGATACTATACACGTTCGCATACATACATACACGCATATGTACTGTTGAACAATATACACTCGTACTAACACATACAGCAAAACAACAATTTCACTAGTGCTAGCTCTGTTGAGTTTTGTTAATGCCGTCTTTGATTTTGTTTTGGCAATAAGGTATTAACCGTGATACAAAAATTGATTTTGTTTTGTAAGAACGACCTTTGGCTTACCCATTACCCAGAAGATGTGGGTGTCGCCGTTAAAAAGGGCTAGTGAGCGGTTTAGGCCTTAAATCGAAGCAGAGACATGAGAAAGGAGAGATTCAAATTTTTTTTGTTTGAGGTTGTTTTGCATTTTAGACCATCCAACCCCTTTTCCCCAATCCATTTTAGACCCCCACGCGCTTAGAATCGCCGTGAGGCATGTGTTCAATCATCGAGGGTCAGACTTATTAAAATATCTAGGGACTTCCCAATAGCAGCGTGGCTGCTGAGAGAGAGACTATCAGCGTTACGGTTTACCTACTCTCAATGAGCATCGCTCAAAGAAAATTAACCGGCGACACACCAGCGCTAGCCCGATTATAATATATATATATATATATATATATATATATATATATATATATATAATTTTTTAACGAAACTCTGTAGATATATATAAATAGTTTTGGGCGCGCGAAAACAATTTTGATGAGATCTGATCTTAAGCTGGAAGCCCCAGACTCTCAGTGAATAGCTGGCAAGGGTTAACAGTAGACCTATAATATGGAATGGTATTCCAAACGTAAAACCACGTCGTTGTCGGCCGACGGCATCGATAAGTGGCAATAATCATGTTTGCGTGCCTTGGTGATGTTTGTTTCTTTTTTTTTAGAATAAACCTCAAATGTATTCTTTCACATTAAACGACTTTTTATGTTAGCACTTTGGAGTGAACAATTGTCTCCGCGTTAACGTATGGTTACGGATTATCTAACCCGGGATCAGTCCAGTTCAACAGTTTCCTCGTTGCGTTGTCAAGCGACAGTCTTTGACGCAAAAATTCCGATGCTCTTGAGTCTCCCGTGGAGAGGTTAAGGCTTCTACCCACGCGCTGAATCAACTTCAATGTAAGCGGGCCTGGTCCTCCCATTGTTTCAAAGGCCAACGGACAAAATTGGTGCGGATAACTAACGCCTGAGTATTTTCTACATTTGTTAGCCTCTGCTAACCTAGACGCATGACCTGCCTGGTCCGCACCTGCACCGACCATCGAAGGGGCTAATGAGTCGGTTACAGTTGCGTCCCAAACAATCATGCGACCACGCTCAAAGGGGGTTAGAGTAAGACCGTCAGGCCTTTTTCCGTCATCTCTGGATAGACCCGGAGGTTCTAGTACGCACGGAAAGCCAGCAGATCTTAGTGCTCGACTGAAAGTGTCATTTAATGCCGAGTGGCGTGCTCTTCGGCCTGCACTTAAGGCGCATGATAAGCCATGATGCGCCAAAGCGTCTACAAGGTAGCCACAACGACATCGGTGAGGGACAACTAGGTCGACACCAAGACGCAATCCTGTGCTGATGCGCGTCGTCTCATCATCCAAAAGCGTCCCTATTCGTGGACAGGGTAGGGCATGTAACCAGGCTCCAGCCCCTTGACTACTAACGGCTCGAAGCCTGGCTTTGTCAGCCACGGTGGGGGCTCTATCGATCAGGCTTGTTAATCGCTTTTCTTGCAGAGGGTCTGCCCAACTGCTCTGTTTTAGTTCTTTCATCGGGAGGGGAGTCAAACAAAGACAACAATCTGTCGGTCAGCTTTTGTAGCTCAGCGTTATATGCTTCCCATCCATCCTGATCCAATAAAGCCCTAACCCTCTCCGAAGCCCGAGTCAATGATGAAAAAAAGTTAACGAGACAAGATAATCAACAACTAAGTTCCTACGACACCTGTAAAAAATTGATTTTAGGGAATAATTGTGGATAATTTTGTTGCGCGCCAACCACAGCGTCATTTAAACGGCGGTACCAACAACGTTTTTTTTATACCAGCTTTTGAGTATAACCCTTACGCTCTTAAGTCGCCGTAGTGCAACAAAAATGGTGTGCTCCAATGTGTGGCTGCATAGTGATCACGTAATCCTGTAATGTTAAGTCAAGGCGGTAGTCTGCGGCCAAAGAGGTTAGTTTCTGCAAAGCCAAGTAGTTTCTAAGCATGGTCACTATTTTCGACGTTCAGAAACGGTACAGTGTAAGATCGTATTGCCAAAAACGTTTTCAGCCAACATTTTCAGACGAGTAAGTTTAATGCAGATGACAAACTTGGAGAAAACTTCATATTGGTCCTGATGGTGTCCCGATGTTAACATTGCTTCCGCGCGCAGATTGAAAAGAAGCACCTTTTCGCGGCTTGTTCTTAACTAGAAACTCCACTTGTCCTTTACTTACCACGACCAGTATCATCGATTGTGATCGGCTTGCAGCCACAACATTTCAACATCTGCAGAAGAACAAGTGACTCAAGCCGCAAAATTAAGGAAGGCTCCGAAACAAATCTGTCTGTTCTCAACTGAGTCGATCACTTTTTGCCGTAGGTGTGCCGGGTTAGGTCCGTAGCCTGGACCTACGAGAGCCGAACTGGTTACACCCATACACACATATATATATATATATATATATATATATATTTATATGCTGGTGTATTTCCTTACATTCGTCATGGTTATTTCCATGACAGTCGTCTGCTGCAACTGTTCGAAACAAGTCGCACGAAGTTTGCGCTCCCGATAATTGTCTTGTGAGTGGTGACAGTGGGGTCGAAGACCCTAGTGAAGTGCACAGTAGTACTCATGGTGAGGCCCGAGCACGACGAGAGCGACGCGGGAATCCCAGGCAATCAGTGCGAAACTCGTACAAAGGACTCCCATCCTACAATCACCATCCGAACTCGCACCGGTGCAACTTCGGTTCCGAGCGTTAACAACAGTGGCACTGGTGGACGGAAGAAGAACGGCAGACTCAGTAGCGGAACAGCCGATATCAACCCGCGCCAAAATAGCGCAGGAGAAATCGACAACAACAGCACAGACCAGGCGACATTCGAACTAGCACCCGCGCGCTGACTGACAGACCGGCACATAGGAGTGGCGAAGTCTCTCAGCTGAGCAAAGACCAGGTGATAACCGCGCAGTCAAATAGCCAGCGCGGATGGAACGCCTGTGTTGTAGATGTGCAAGTCCCATGGGAGCATCGCTCTCCAGTGCGGGCATTGCCAACGAATGGTTCCACCCGACGTGTAAAACAACGGATGAACAGCAACCGAGCGAACATCCCGGCGCCGTAATGGAACTGCCGAGTATCCACACAGTTGAGGCTAGCCCAGCCTAACGCCACTACTGTGAATGCAAATATTGATTCCGAGTTCTTCAACACGATGTGGTGGCTTTTCAAGAGAGTTCGTACTCTCGAGGTGCGAGTTTGCGGCGTACAAAGCACAACACGCCAATAAAGTCAGCATAGCCCAAACCTTGGAGATGTCAGAGATGGACGTCGAGCGAGGGGCGATTGGCCAACTAGCACGAACACACATCAGCAGAAACAACAACTCCAACGTCAGACGAAGTGCGTGCTTATCGTAGGAGATCACTCGATCAAATCAATTAAGAGAAACATAATGAGCCAGTTGCCAAGGAAGGCAGCCGTAATCATGCGTACCGCCGGAAAAGCTGACATTGTCTCTGTGCTAAACGAGGCTGACAAAGTGTACTTGACCGTGTGGGCCCTCCAACATTATCCTCCACTGTGGCTTTGACGATTGTGTTGAGTTCAGAAAGATGAATTTCTCAAAGCAGTGGCAGCGTTCTCAACAAAGGTGCGTGAACAGAACAGCGAGTCGAGGCTAACCATCGTCACTGTTCCTCAGTTCAGCATTGACTGCAAAGAAGCAAACGACACCCTAATCGCACGCAAAGAGGATCTGAACATCGATATCATCCCAATGCAACATGTACACACCGCCGTATGGTTCATCGGAACGCATATTCGTACAAAGGGATACCAGAGGTAACTGACGCCGTTGCAAAGGCGATCTGTCGAAAGGCAACCGGTTTTTTAGGCCTGAAATTCACGCCCAAAAAGCGTGCCGAGGGGGAGGCGACCGGAGGCGAGGCCGAAGAAACACACGCCCCCGGCGAAAAAACCCAACGCCGACGTTCAGCAAGTGCCACAGACGGGACTGAGAACTGCCAACGAAAAACCCCGCCGACAAGAATGGACACACGTACCTGCGAACAGCGCCCGCAAAATGACAAATATCGGACAACAAGAACGCCCGCAACCCCCGTTTGGGAGTGCGTTGGGCCAACAGACCGATCGCGACGAATCACGAACTACGCCAGTACACCCGGCCACCGCAGAAGCCGAAACTATACGATATGGTAGCAGACCTATTGAACTTAGTGGGTCGCCAACGGACACACTGAGAATAATTCAGTGGAAACTGCGAAGGTCCTGACCAATCGTTAGGTCTCATGCCCACTTCAGCGTTGAACGGAATCGACGTTCTGGTGCTCACGGAGACGTGGTGTCTGACGCCCCCCCAAAGTCCAAGGATATTATGCAGCGCACTGTCTCGCTTCTCGATCTAGTTCTTTGGGCCGTCCCAGTGGAGGTGTGGTCAGTTTTTCTACAATAGCCGACTAGGAGATATGAAACTACTTCTGTCAGAAGACAACTGCGTAGTTATGGAAGGTCGAAGACTGAATTTGATTGCCATGTATGTGAAGCCAGCAGCAGTTGAGGACACGTTCACACTAATAGAGAAAATTACGAAGTGCGCACAACAGGTAGACCGTGCTCACCCCACGGTGATTGTTGGGAGATATGAACGCAAGACCTCGACAGACCCACGGACGCGAGGACTGAAGCACTCACCGAAACACTATCGGATATGGGCTTCTGGGTGGCGAATGACCCAAGTTTGTCAACATTTGAAGGTGTAATGGGTAAATCAACTATATATTTATTTGCTACAAATATGCCGAAACGAATGTGTTGTTTGTGGGCATAGATCACCAAATGAGAGAAGGGGCGGACCTGACGGTGCATAAACTCGTTGGTCTGGATATCACGGTCCCAGCCCGCCCACGAGCGACAGCACAAACGGAAAACCTCTGTCGAGAGTACTTAAAGCAGACCGCCTACAAGAAGCCGTAGAAGTTCTCGGCATCGAAAGAGCAGAGCAAGATGTAGAAAGCTACAATGAACTGCTCACCCGAGCACTCAAAGCATGCGCAGAGCATGTGAAATGAGAAGAGAAAGGAGTTTGGTGGACTCCGGAATGTAACCAAGCGAAGGCCATTCACTACCAAGCAAAGGTGCTGGAACGCATAAGGGCCGGAAATGAGACTTCTATTGGCAACAACGAGGTCCATGTGCCGACGAACTCTGCGGAATGCTAAAGGCAACGCGAGCAACAACTGGAGACTCGACTGCTTCAGAAGACCGAATAAAATCCATATTTGTGGCTCCGTAACACCTCGGAGGGGAGGTCTGCATGTCCAGTTGAAAGCGATGTACTCTATGGCCACTTTAGATCGATCCTCAGCTCACACGACACAGTGCCAAGGGCAGTGCCTACTCTCATGTCGGTCTGGTCAGAAGAGGATCTGAAATGGAGAACTCAACTGGACGAATACTTCACCGTCCAAGAAGTGGCGGAGGCCACTGACGTCACTCCCGAGAAACAAAGCACCTGGCCAGATGGCATCTGTAATGAGCATCTGCAGCAGGCAGCCACAATGACCGCACACTGGACCGCGCTTTTTAAAAGGTGCATTTACAACGGTCGACTACCATCAGCGTGGAGACAGTGCGTTATGGCACTATTATTCCAAGGGCAAGGGACCGCGGACCGAGCCCTCTTCTTGGCGGGGCATTGCCAAGAAAGCTGCGCTTACAAACTGCTTCCAAGCCTCCTAGCCGCTCGTCTAACGTCGTTCGTCGAATACAAAAAAGGCATTACCAGACGAAACAACATGGCTGTCGTGCGCAGAGGTCAACACTAACCGCATGTGCAATCCTCCTTGCAGAGATAGAGCAAACCCTGTCACGAAAGGACTGTTTTTATACAGCGTATTTGTGGATTTCCCGAGCCGCGTTTGATTCAGGCTCAAGAACTTGAGTCCTGCTTAAACTCGCCGAAATCGGGGTCCCAATACGGATGCTGACATTGATGAAGGACGTGCTACAATCCAATCAGATCTCTTGGACGACGGTGTAGCGGAGCACCCAAGCATAGAAAGAACGACAGGCTTTGCCCAAGGCGATAATCTCAGCCCTTTGCTTTTTTGAGTTTACTGGTCGCCGATTTACCAACACGTTTACAGACCCGACACCCAGCTGTCAAGATAATTATGTATGCCGACGATCTAGTACTCTACAGTAGCAGCAGATACCATCTGCAACAGGCGCTGGCCACTTTGTCGGCATACGTGAACGTAGTAGGCCTTGAAATAAATGTGCAGAAGACAGAAGCTATGAAGTTCAGACACGCGGGCAGGCTGGTCGTGAGTGATACACTTAGGTTAAATGGACAAGACCTGAACTATGTAAATAAGTTCACATATCTCGGTATCACAGTGACCCCCTCAGCCAAGACCTTCGCTGCACATATAGAGGAGAGGTCTCGAAAAGCCTTGATTGCGGCGACAACCCTTAAGAAGCCCCAGATGCTCTCGATTAAGGCAGCGCTAGGTCTGGTTGATATGAAAATAGCGCCAATTGCATCATACGGGATCCAGCTTGTATGGGCAAAACTAAGCTCGATTCAACTTGGTGCTCTCGATCGGGTGAAACCAGCTTATTTGAAGCGGGTACTAGGTTTAGATACGTCAGCATACAACCGCCACACGTATTTGCTGTGCGATGCTCGCCTATTCGTAGAGCAGGTCAAAAAACAGTTTGCGCTTCCAGACACCCCTTCCCCCCCCCCATACAGCGAGTTCATACGGCGATATGAAGAGAAAATGTCAAAGATCGACCCACATTTTTATATGACAGATGCAATGGTTAGGTCAGAATGGAAGGGCACGAGCAGGACAAACAGGCACATGACCACCCGCTTTGCTGTGCACGGTTTTTATCACCTTCTATGTCAGAGAGGCGCTTGCCATAAACCCTGTGACACATGTGTTTGTAAATATTATTATGGTATATGTGTAAGATATCATGGCAGTGAGTGTAATGCAATCCCCTCTCTAACAAAGCTGGCACTGAACGATTTTTAATATTAATATCATTACGAGACTGAAGTGATATCGATCGTACTATTGTTATAATTTTACCCAGTCTGTTGTGTAAATAAATCATGTGATATATATATATATATATATATATATATATATATATATATATATATATATATATACATTCATCCCCAGACTCCGCCTCTCCCGTCTGACAGCGAGCCTTCTTTGCGAGCGCTTGGGCACCTCCATTGAGACCGCTACACAAGAGACCGATGTCTCAACAACTACACAACACGTTCGATGGGGCACATTTTAAAAAAGCACCCGAAACGCCCTTTGTCCATTACTGGACTAAAGGTATGCCCTACCTATCTGGCAAGAAATATTTAAACCTACTAAAGCTCAGGATCAACGCACTACCAACGCGTACCAGATTGGCCAGGGGACGCCCGGGCTACAACAAACTTTGAGGGCACAAGTGTTATGCGTCTGAGACGTTGGCTCATGTCGCTCAGATGTGCGATAAAACACACAAACAAACTATAAAGAAAGATGACGACGTCTGTGATCGCGTGGCGCGTCTTCTCCGCGAGAGGGGTCATGAGGTGGTTCGTGAGCGAGTATGCTATCGACCGGGCGCACCGGGTCTAAAGCCCGACCTCGTAGTAACAACACCTACCGAGGTCTGGGGACTAGATGCCGTAGTTTGCGGCCCGAACCGGGACCTGGCAAAAGCGCAGCAGGACATGATCACCAAATATGGCGTCGAGTTCTTAATAGCGGCGCTACCCGACCCGCAAAAACCTCGCAGATTCGGATCCATCACTATCTATATGAGTGGTGTATAGGACTCCGAATCTGCGAAGACGCTCTTGGGGTGGGGCTCGGCGTCACGAAAAGGAATCTTACGGATTTTACCGTTTTAACGTTGCAAGGAACCTTGAGGATATACCGCTCGCACCAGGTCCATAATAGCGGGGGCTACCATCAAGCAAGGACACGGACAGCTGATTCTTAACCACACGCGACACCTTTTTACCACCGTTTTTATTAAGGCGAGCACTGCCGAGTGTGCAAACGTATTGTAAATGATTAATAAATCATTACAATATTTTCTAATATTAATTATATATATATATATGATTATATATATATATATATATATATATATATAGGATTGCTCTCTAAGGAAACAGGGACATTACAATTTCCTTTTTCGCTATGCATTTCGGTTCGTAGCGAACCTTAGATCGCGTATGCGAATGTCTACAGTTGAACATTTGACAACATAATTCTTCATTTTGTATGACCTTTTGTAAGCATTTTTGGTCCAGTTCTTTAAACACATCAACTTTGTCCTCTACGTGTCTGTCCTTTCGTGGCACACCGCAACGAAATGCAACTTTATCAACAAATGTCTTTGAAATATTTTGCAATAATTGTCGACCCTTCTTGTTGCTTGGAAACCATGCAGGGGATGCATACGTCAGTACTGGTTTGACATAGATATTAAATAGTTGCATACACAATTCAGCATCTCTTAGAACAAAGGATCTGAGAATCCAAGTACACACATTTGTCGCTTTCAGTGCAGTTCTCTACTTTGTTCTGAGAATTTTAAATCAGGGGTCATAACAATTCCCAGATCTTTAATAGCGTTCCTACTTTCGAGAGGGCATTTATCAATTTTATAAACAAATCTTGTATTTTTTCGGCCAAAATGCATTGTTTTGCATGTCGGGATTTATATATATACATATGAGTATATATGTATACATTATTATACATTTAAAAAGTATATTTTTATGTATATATCATTCAGTTTATTCATCATATCATTGGTAGTTACAAGGTATCTGCACGGGTTATAGTTCAGTGTTCCAACTAAGCAGGTAATTCACACGTTTAGAGAGTATTCTGCCTTTGTCTGCCACTTCTATCCATGAATAATTCTACCTGTCCCATGCCCCAATTCTTCTATGATGCAATTTCGAACTGCGCGGGCACCTCCAACCCACTCGCTCCTATCCCGTATTAGTTTTTTGTTTAGCTCGCCAATTGAGGTGAGCGTCGTCTCCTGCCTGCGCGTTATTTCTTCTATTAACACATGAGCAGGTCGACTGCGGTTGACCTGTATCAATTTAAACGGATGTGTACTATACTGATGTATTGGTTGCAATGGACTTTGCACCATTTGCCGCAACCAAGTAAGTCTCTAGATGCGTGGCTGGAACACGGAGTGATGAACCCCTCCGCGGAGCGGTGGGACAGTCTTTTCTGCAGCCTTTAAGTGTGTGGCCAAGTTCACCGCACTTGTTGCAACGTCGGTCTGACTCTTTGTCTCAGTACACTCTCTGGCAAAGTGTCCTACTTTTTGGCAGTTAAAGCATGTAAGACCCTCTCTTCTGGCTTGCAACTTGAGTTGACGAGGGATATCCGATTCTGCCACAGAAGTATATTGCCTTCTGTCCGCGGTAGCGATCGGCACTGCCACCCCCCCTCTCTTGGTCATTCAAAGATCCTCAGCGCGAAGCATCGTAGTCGCAGAGAGCTTTAACCTCGTACGCAACTCTGCCTCTATCACGGTGGCATTCTGAAAAAAAGGGCCCACGTCACGATGAACCACTGTGACACCAACCACATCCGTGTCTTTGCAAAATATGTCCGCAAACGTAGCTCATTCATCTTTATTATTGGATCTCCGTCTCTTGTCTTAATAACCTGATTGAATTTTACACCGGCTTAACGGATCCGGATCAACGTAGTCTCTGATTTTATTGAGGGTCTCCTCAATGGTTGAGCTTTCTTTCACTCTGATCCTGACGGTGCTGTGACCAGTAGGATCTGGCGGCACAGACCCACCTCTCGCACGCGAGGAGCTACGTCCGCAAGAATAACTGCGAGTTCTCATGCCTTTCTTCTTCGCTAATTCGACGCAGTATTCGTTTTTTTCTACAGCAAGCTTCAACAGCACGTCTAATCAATGGCACGTCCCATTCCTCAGAGATGTGCAGGATAGGCGGCTCTTTTGCCAGGTGTGTCTTGCTGTTCTCTGTGGTCTTCGAAAATATGCTTAACAAACCGTTAAGTGTCTTCTGTTTCAACCATACCGACCACAAGCTTTCTCATGCTTGTTTGTTGGCTCACCTGTGTCTGTGCATGTTCGCATGCGCCAACTCCAGCGTTTCGCTTCTGCTTAAGACCGCGACTTTTTCAGCAGGGAGATTTATGAGTGACGGAGCAGGCGAGTACTCCTTACGTTTCTCAAGAAGAACCTTGTCCTTCCCTGCGCCACCAGCATGGTGCGTGAGTGACTTGCCCTGAGGAAGCTATTTCGCGCAAAGTCTGAAGGTTGGGGAGGGGGGGGGGGGGGCGGGGGGAGGGGTGGTGAGTATATTCCGGGGTGTAACGCGGAATCGCGAGGTGATCGCGTCCTATTGTCGGGTAGGAGTAGTGTGGTACCTATATGCCAAACCTCAATAGGGGGAGGGTGAGGGATCCGCTGGCCTGTCTATTCGGGCTGGCGGGCACTTCCCCAAGCCTGCCACTCCGCTCGCTCGCAAGAACACAGTAATGCAGTGGTTGCGGACGTGTTACAAAATCAAATTACCTCCTCTCGTCGGCGAACATAAGAACTGGGCCTGTCAGACTGAACCCTTCGAAAACTACTGCACGAGGACCTAGGCATGCATGCTTAGCAGCTTTTTAACGTTAAACGTTAACCCAGAGCTCAAGTTCGACGATCATATTCAAATTCCATTTTACATAGCTTTTGAAATAAACGTCAAATTGATCCCAAACTGTCATCAAAAGTCTCAAGGCAGTGCCGAAAAGTCCCGGGGTGGCCAATCTTTCTGCCATCATATTTCATGCTGGCATGCATAACTACACGGTACTTTCTAATATAACGAATTTTGACGGTGCCTATTTTATTTTGTCCTTTATGTCTGACAAAAACCCTCATGAAGTGACGCTCCCTGCACCTTATACACATATATCATTATATACATATATCAACAACTACACCTAGATGAAGCCGTATAGATATAATACTTGAGGCATGCAATCCACTCTAGATGATTGACTAGAGTAACTATTAACTGGTTTATACGCACGTAGAGTTGACAAGATCTCAATGAGGAAGTCTTTGTAGTCCCAGTGAACTACGCCTTTAGGGCTGCGCAGTCGAAGCCACAATTTTAAAAGCTTCTTGATTTGTTTGTCGGCGCCTTCAACGTTGGCTCCGCGAAGGCCCTTAGGCTGTGCTCATAGGTTTCGATGTTGAATGAAAAAGCACCAGCAACATCGTACGCAAAGTTAGCCTACGGTAGTGTGTAAGTGTTCGTAAAAGCAGTTTTTGTTATGTATGATTTTCATAGTGAACGAAAAAGAATTATTATAGTAAGTTGATACGGAGGTCAAAGCGACATTGACATAACATTATAAATAAAGATAGTTCTGTGCGACGTTAAGCTTGTCATTGAAAAGATCAGTCATTTCATTTGTAAAAAGACGGTGTATATGTATATATATATATATATATATATATATATATAAGACATACGATCTAGGCTTGTGGGACTAACATTGTGAAGAAACAGCAGCATGTCGTCAAGGGTCGTCTCGGCTAGAGCAAAGCCGGCTATTCTCAGACTCTTTTTGTCAGCATCTAAACGACTAAAGATTTGCGCAAGCTTATAGTATTCGCGGGCTCTTAGATGAAATAGCAGTTTAGCGTTGTAGGAATCATCCCACGCTGTCACAGGAGGACCAGTGAGCTCTTCGAGAATGTCGTAGATTTCCGCCAAGCGACACGACCGCTCTTTCACCACCGTTAAACTGTAATCAAGGCCTCCAAAACAAGATCGCCGAAGCACAACACTTAATCATGGGCAAACATTTTGAGAATATGTGCAATACAACAAATAGCAATCAATGTATACGCATCATACATAGATGTTTTTGCATTTGAGCGTACATACGCATTTCACATAGATTTTTCCAATTGATTGTTTAGTAGTGATGGCTCGTCGCTTTGATTACAGTAATGTGTCCTGTAATGGCCGCTCGTATATTATTGCCAGGAGCAGGATAGCACAAACAGCAGAGAGCCGCATTTAATTGTTGTCGAAGTTCAAATTTGTGTTTTGCTCATTCCGGCGGGCTCGATGGATTTCTGTTCTCATTTAAGTCACCTCTTTGGGACGAGGCATTGGCGTACATATCCTTCCTGAACGATTGGAATCCAGTATAAAGTTTGGAATCAGATTTATTGGTTTCTGTCGTGGAAGTCCTATTCGGATAATCACCAAATTTGCCGTTCATTTCTAGAACCGACTTCACATCCTTCACAATAAATTCGCAAGCCGTTGCACGCATTGTGGCTCAGGCCAAAAGCTTAAATTCATCCGCGTCTCACGATATAAAGAGAACGGCCACGTCCGACGGAGACTGTACATGTTGAAAGGGTAGGGAAACTATTTTTCTTAGATATGGTGCCTTATTTATAACGTCCCGAGCAATAGTTTTAAATACATATCCCCGTTCAAGTAAATTTGTTACACAGCAGGTCAAGTTAAAGGAGTGGCCTATTATTTTTGGCTGGGTCTAACGAATTATGTTTGATGCTATGTTTAGGATGGCCTGGCCGGACCTTGTCCATGTTGACGAGACGTGCTGCCCAGAACTTCCACTGGCAGATGTCTGTTCCATAACGAATACGTTTATTTAATTATAACCGAAGACGACGACAATTATTATTTGGGTGAGTGAATAAGCACCCCGACAAATAAGCGCACTTATACGACGATGATACTTAGGTACTCACAGAATTTGTGGCGCAGGAAAGCTGCTGTTCCTTCGATGACGATCTTGCCGTTAATTTCTAGCGCAATCCTTTGGCCAATGGTTTCGGCCAACTTTGTGTCCGTCGTCAACACCACAATACAGCGATTTCGCATTGATTTATAAAGCAGCTGTAACAACTACATGATAAAAACGTGCGGGACCGTTCAGATAGATATATGACGTACTCACATGAAACGATAAGCACGACTATGAGGATACACCGAGACAACTTCAAACATATATTGACGTAACGTAACCGAGCAAGATGGCTTAGTGGCAAAGCCTTTGCCTTGCATTCGGGAGGACTGGGTTCGAGACCCAGACCGGCCACTCTTAAATTAGTTTGCATGGTTTCCAATTTAGACAAGGTAAATGCCGGAGTGGATTAAAATTAGCCATGACATAAAAAAAAACGTACACGGGCAATTGCCTTACGGAAAATAATAATAATAATAAGCGCCATGAGAGAACCGCTCTGGTCGTTGTCGTCGACCACGGCAAGGCTGCCTAAAAACGGTGCAAAGCTTTTGCTTAAGACATCCGGGTTCGAGTGGGCTGGCTAAGCTACAGGCTAAGCAGGTCCCTTTTGCTACAACAGGTAGCAGTTGTAGCAGCAGGGCGGTCTGTCCCAAAGGTGAGATACCGCCTCCAAACGAGGCCGTCGCTGCCCAGACTCCAGACTTCCCCTACGAGGAAACTGAAATGATTGAGAGATTTACGCGAGGTTATACAGAACGGCTCGAACGACTCTACGATACATCATCAAGAAAAACAAAACGCATAATTGGATGAAGCCCCGTAATAAGATCGAGGCTATCTGTTGCAGTTGAAATGCTCTAGCCGGCCAAAAAGCTTTTAGACGGAATAACAACGAACTATGTGAACATGATGCTCCCTGGTAATGCTCTCTAAGAAAAATCTGGCCTGTCCATCGCTTTTCCTGATAGCGGCCTAGTATGCGACAGCTGTAACCAGCATGACAAGCCGCAAGCTCCTGGCCCGCATGGAGTTTCCCCGGTAATAATAAAAAATATTCACATACGCACTTCACTACGCCTTTCGGAGAGTAGCCAAAAGATAGCTCAGATCAGGAAGTTGTCTAGCAGCTCGGACAGTCGGGATTTCCTGAATAAGCAGAATAGTTCCCTCTCTGCGCCCGCTCCCCACTCTTGATATTGCAGAAATCGGAAGAGCAAGATTAAATAGATAAAAGGCGGGCGTCTTGTAATCTCGTTAGACATAATGCGCCTTTAACTTTGAGATGAAAGACGATTAAAGATTAAATACTTTGAGGTAGAAAGAAGTCTTTATATAAGTTTAGTGCATTAAAGAAAATAATATTGCCGAAAGAGCAATTATATGGGGTAAAGGAGAGTGCAGCAAGTGTCTGCAGGTGCCCTTTAGGGATCGGAGCTTGGACCTCTGAAGATTAGGGAATTCCTTAGGGAAATCGAGGCTTTACGCTTTGGAGTTTTCTTAAACTTTAATGACATCAATTTAATTTTTCGTGACCGTATTTACAGATAACAACTGTTACATCTTAAGACTAGAGCCGTCACGTGAATGTACAATTTGCAAACTTATTACAGAATAAGTCTGCATATTGTACTTTTAGTTCGTGAGTAATAATATCGTTTTTAGTTCGTTTTTAAAGATTTTTAATTAATATTTTAATGAATAGATAATTCGGCCAACTTAAACTACGGTAACGCTTTCTTCAGTACCACTGAAAATATGCCGTAAGATGTTTAAGCATATATTTGTGTGTATATAAATTTCAATTTTAATTCAGACATGGTTTATTTACGGAACTGCATACATTCACATGCTTAGATTCTCATTATGAAAAGAAATACAAGGTTTGGGAATAAAAGGAGAAAAAGAAGAAATATATATATATATATATATATATATATATATATATATATATATATATATATATATATATATATATATATATTTCTTCTTTTTCTCCTTTTATTCTATTATATATATATATACGCAATGATTAAACTCTCAGTTAAAATAATTAAAAATTAGCCAAACCATTGGTATATGTTTCCGTTGGAGCCCGCGAAGTGGTTCTTCGAGGATAGATAACGAGCTCGGACCCGACAAAGCGATGATTATCGCAAAGAGCTTTCTTTGCGATTGCGTCAGAGACCCCATTCTGCGCGCAATAAGGTGCAGTAGGTGTGTACTACCCAACAAGTCTTGAGCAAGTAGGTTTAACTCGGCTGCAAAAGTGATATGAACGAAGTGATTAAACGTTGTAGTAGTGGAGGACCGTAGCCATATAGTTACGGTTGTAATAATATCCTGCTTATTTGGGGAGAAAACAGCACGAGTGTGACTAGTTTACAACTTTTAAGTACGTTACAAATACTAATTAGTGTGTGCATCGTTCTGTTCTGCTCGAAGCAGTAGAAGAGCCTGACCAAGGTTAACCAACTTCACTTAGCTGTTGACAAATAATCAGCTAGCCAGAACTAGGAAGACTAAGTGTTTTTTGTTACATTCAAGGTCATCTTGTAGCGGAAGGTCAATTATCTAGGGGAGACAACTTAACATTTTGTGGTGACTTAGACGGCTATAGGCAGACTTCTTTTTTGTCATGCGAGGTTTCGGGAATGCATGATGCACATGCGTCACTAGCAGCCTGCGTGATGGGACTCACATACCCACTAGACCCCCCGGCTCGGTATTACTTCAAAGCCGTGGGAGAGGCGTCTCTGCAGTTTTCCTTTACTCAGCTATATCCCTGTTTATTATCCCGCATGTTTACCTGTGGTTAGATAGGTAAACATGCGGGATAAAAAAAAATCTATTTATATGTCCCGCATAAATCTCCCGATTCTGTCATTTTGTTAATCGTCCTGTGAAAGTGCGTCGATACCATGCCCCCTCCCCTTTTCCCCTTGCCTTGGCCCCTCGTCTAAACCACCTCTCCGGTGATGGCATTTTTGACATCTAGAAGGATCTGGAGCTCGAATCTCCTCGTTTTGAGAGTTTTTATGGACTTCTCACCCGCCCTTTGCAGAACCTTTTTAGAGCCCCCAGTATGAATCTGCTCTTCTGGAAACTGTACTGGGCATCTGATATTTTCCATAATCCTACCCATGGCGCCAATGAAGCCTATGAGTCTGTAAGCTGAGGGTCCCGTCTTCCTCCGGTTTTGGGGATCAAAACAACCCTCTTCCTCAGCCTCGGGAATTTCCCCTCTCTCAGAAGCTTGTTGACGAAGTCTTGGAAAACATTAGGCAACTTTTAGACTATTAGGCTCGCTACCTTCGGAGGAACTCCATATAAGCTAGACACTTTGCCGGTTTTCAACTTTTTCCGGACTTGCTCAACGGAGATTGAAAATCCAACGTTACCTCCGGGATTTATTATTACAAACAATCAAAAGCTCCTTGTTTCCTCTCTGCGGCTGTGCCGGCGGAAGTTTGGCGGGAGTTCTCCGGAGTCTGGCCATAACCACTTGGTACGGCAGGCCCCATATGGCGCCCTCAACCGCGCCTACCAGCTCCTTCCACACTCGGGCTTTACTTTTAGCGGTGAGTCACTTGGAATCTCGATTGAGCAGCCTTGTACTCCCTCAATTGGGGTTAAGGTCTTGCGACCCTCCCTCCTCGTAGGATCTCATGCAAATCCTGTTGAGCCTAGCCTATGGACAGAATGTGCAGATTGAATCACGACAGCCTCGATGAGGCAATCAAGACTGGTCCCACCTGGTGGCAGGATCCGAAACCGTTAACGGCTAGAAAAAGACGAGACGGCATGCATTTTGTCTAGTGCCATCTCATCTTCTTCTAGCATTGTCGACGGAGATTGTGGTGCTTTTTAAATGAAGCCTGTGCGAGAGCTAGGTAGGTCGTATAGATGAAGTGCATCGCAAAGGAAGAGAAAAAAATCCGTGTAAGGCGTGCATATATGTTGTACAGTTAACTGGGCATTGATAATATGGAACTAGACGAGCAGATTGTAGCAGCGTCAAAGAGAATCAGGAGCAGACCAATAAATAGCAAAATAAACCTGTAAAATAGTGGGCCTTGGTGTTGCACGAGCTCTTGTAGATAAAGAAAGCCGTAATTAAAGAGCACAAGGTGGTCCACTGAAACAAGCCAAGGAAATTACATTCAATAGAACATATTGAACAAGATTGATTGAATCAGCTGTATCGGTGACTGAAGATGGACAGGCGAGTAGAAGAGATGGTGAAGGGGGCCCAGTGCCCTTGAAGAAGACTTAAATTTTTTCAGGCTGACCCTCAGCCAACATTTGACGTCCACGGGACTGCTTTTGCATTTTTATATGCACATTACCTACGCATCCCTATAATCAGTGTCTTCTCCATTACCTGCAATAATGCCTTCCCCCCCAAGGCTGTACATTTTTTTACAATATGTTCAATTGACTCATTCCTCAACCCACAAGCTCGACATTCTGTACGTTCTCCTTCCGTATATTTAGCGCGTTGTATCAACAATATGTTGCCTGCCGTGGCATCTGTCGCTTTTGAATGATCCTATACGCTTTCTATTTCGCCCTTTATATGCACACGTATTTGTGGTAAGTAGCGTCGCATTCATTAATGACTGCATAGTGAGTATATATCGACCTATTGCTCGTGACTACACAGATTTCGCACAATGTAGTGCTTGCTGGAAATTCCTTAGACGTACCTCCTTGGGGCAGGCAGTGCAGAAGTCGAAAGTTGTCGTGAACGCTTATTCCGTCGAAGAGTATCGGCTCGCTAATGCACACCGACACCTTAGTGCCGGATGGTGCGTCATTGCCGCCTACCTTAAAACATTTGAGGTACACTTTAATGCTATATATATATATATATAAAACTCATCCTCCTTCAAAAGCGCTAAAACTATTCATGTGCAAAGTAAGCGCAACAATGTTATTAAGACAAGCCTTGAAAAAACTGGAAGTTATATCAAAATAGTATTAAGAACATCATTACTCCTACGGGATCCCAGGGAACCCTTTGGCGGAGGGAAGGGACCCTTCGACTGACGCTGCGTTTCCCCGCTGAAGCTCTATCGATACTCGCTGCAGTAGGAACTCTCCAGAACGAGGATCTCTTGTGACTGCGTTTAGTCTTCTTTCAAGCTATTTAAAAAAAATTCTTCACCCATGGGTCGGTAAGTTTCTACGGCAATTGGCTGGACGATAAACTGCGGATTGAGTTCTCTGCATCTCGCTAACTTGCGGTCCTCCGCAAGACAAGCCGAGGCGCCAGCTTTCTGGCTTGTTCGAGCAACGTAGCTCCCGGCCAATGTACACGACACGGTACTGGAAGTTTATAATAATGATGATCATGATTATTTATGTTGTTATTTAGACGTACCGTGAAAATTGATACTTCCGCTATACCTCCGTATGATCCGCGTCATTAGACCAATGAACGTGACGAAGAATAGTGGTGAGGACGACACCACCGATACCACAGAGTGTTCAGCCAGCCCTAACGAAAAATTCTTCATAACCTCCTCCCCGCCCCACCGCAGCGACACATTGCGAATCGACGCCAAAAGTTTCTGCCCTGCAAGTACACACGTGATAGATCAGATCATTAAGAAATCCAGCTGAGAAATCCTACAATACACAGCAACTCACTGTACGTTTTCGGTCGGGAATAAAATGCCACATAGTTAATCTTAGTTTTTAGAATAATTTCATGCATTTGTATGCACACGCATTAGTGATAGCGGCAGGTGTCATTTTCGCCACCAAAGTGTACCTGTGTATTTCTCAGTAGTGAAGCGTTTTACCTTCGGGCATACATAGTGGTGGTATCAGCGTCCTGTTGCCCTGCTGATAACTATACAATTATTTTATAAGGCTGTTCCCCAACCGTCTGACTGAAAGACTAAGGATTCGGTGACGTGAGCAACCACATAACTTACGGTTTGACTCTTCCTAAACATTAGGTAGGATTATGACACTTCTGTCTTTAGTAGTCAGTGCTTGCTTTTTATGCATTTCGACAGCCAAGTATTTTCGACGCGTATTTCGACAGTTCTAGTGCTTGCTTAGCAGTGCATACTTTTATTTTATCACCGGAATTTGAGTGGCTTAGTGTGAGGTGAGCTGCAATTGCCATGCAAGCTAAATGTGATACAATTAAAACAAACTTGATCTTACAATATGCTCATTGCTGTTTTCACGGTAGGTTGACCAGTAATAATATCTTAGCAATTATTTTAGTTTACACACAGTTAATAGTTATAAGCAACTTGAATTCAGGCTAACCCTGATATCTTTAAAGTACCCGACCGCTTTTTCACAGCGTTTTGGAGTTTCGTTTGCATAAAATTATAGGTGATGCTTGGACGCCCTCAGTTTTACTAATTCTCCGGCATGGAAAACGTGAGAGCCTCGGTCGCGAAAGTTGTCTGGAAATTTCACAAACAGGATAAAAATAAATCGGCTCCCTGGGCCCCGTTGTGTCATGCCAGTGTCTTGAATCACCGATTCTATTATTTAAAGGTTCTTGTTTCTAACGGTGGTCAGGTTGCAAGCTGACTAGATTAAGCATGTAGCCGTTTAGGTCGAACCTCAACCGCCGTGCACCGTTTTATTGAGTAAGTCTTTGCGACTGCATCGCCTTGGTAAAAGCCATTGTCCGGCTCGATCCCGTTTGCTGTCATGAAAAACAAACGTGCTACAAGAAACGATTCCAAGATAATGTAAATTACCCTTCTGAAAGAGATTTTTTTAGATTTGATCTATTGCCTTTTCGTTTGAAAATGGACTGAAGGAGACCTCTTCGGCACTTGTCGAGTATTGCCACTTCGACAAAGTCTAAGCGTTGCATTTCTATTGTCTATCTGTGACACGTTCCCTCTGTAACACGCGTAGGAAAAAATAAGAACGTTACGCGTATACTATTTTAAGATAATTGTAAAAAGATGCATGTTATGGGTTTAAATCGCAAATGTTGAGTGCGGTCTAAGCGCGAATCGAGTTAATTGCACCGAGTGCTTACTCCTCCATCAATATATCAATATGAATTTGCCGAGCAGGCGCCTAATGCGTTGGCCAATATTACTACAAATTGACTAGAAATTCGAATGACAGCTGACATATTATGATCAGTCAGGGGACCCTACGATAGCACTTGCAAAGCGATCAATATACAAACCTTTGTCGAACGGCTCGATAGCTACTCGCTCATAAATGGAGGTTATACTCGGTTTCTTATTAGCCGATTGGTCTGGAGGCAAGCCGCGCGTCTTTCGCCCGCGAGACGAGAGTGGCGTTTGGCTGTACCGAGCTATATACCAGACAATACGCAGTTCCTGACGTCGTGCTGACAGATCGAAACTAAAGTCTTTGCACACGTAGGAGATCTCTATGGAGCACAGCAGAGCAAAGTAGAAGACCGCATCGAATGCTAGCCAGAAGAAGCCAGGGTCGATCCATCCATTAAAGGTGACATAGTAATCGAGAACGGTTTCCGTGTAGCAGTAGCGTGTGTTTTCGCCTCCTATCAGCAAAGAGATATCAATATTATAGAGATATCAACAAGGTAACGAGCCGACAGCAAAGGTAAATCAATATTATAGAGATATTAACAAGGCAACGAGCCGACATGGCCAGCCAGAAGAAGAGAGCCGCAAAAAAAACAACGACTTTAGGTGCACGTCATGCATGCTATCTTATACCAATACGTAGGATTTGCATTAGAATGCATATATAAGGAGGCCTCGTTATCATGCAGAGCAGAAAGTTTCCCATATAAATTCTAGAAAAGCGTTCCTATGCTTCGGGCAAAGATGTGTTTGTGTTAGATGTCAAATATAGCGTACGGAAATTAACTACTCTATTTATTCATTCAACTTCTGCTCCTAAAATAGGCTTTTCTAGTTAAATATTATACGTATTTCTGATTCATAGACCTAACCGAGCTGTTATGGAGGTATAAGGATGCCCTCGTCCCTGTGTGGCTAATATACCATTCAGGTATTCTAGTTGTTGCCTCTGTTGGACGCTTACCTCGATAAATGCCACGTGCGTCCCATAGGCACAAATGAAATGCCATAAACGGATTGAGCGCTGAGCTAATCCATAGCATTTTGGTCTGACATCCAAGCGTAGTTGTTCCCATCAACAAGGCAGCGAGTGGCGTAAGAACCAATAGCGACAGATATATTACATGACCGAGGGGATCTGCACAAAGCAAGTATATCAGTGAAATATGTTATCGTCATTAGATAGGTGTTTACTCTGCTGAAAGTAAATCTGTATAACAATGCCACTTATTGATATCTGTGGCTTGCGCTCGTACGAGTATTTTTTTAGATCACGAGAAAAAACAACAGGTACAATTTAGGGAACAGCATTTGTGTTCTTAGCTACCATGTGCTAGCGTGACTTGCCTGTAACCTGTTACATGCCTGTGGTGTGTGTAACACAGAAGCTTAAGTGCGCCACGCATCGCCTGTCCTATTGCGCATAGTATATCTGTATTACCTAGGTTTTCACTTACAAGACAGCTAAGTAATTAGAAACAAATAAAAGGAGCTTTGTATGAAAGTTTGCTTCTTAATTCCAAAACGTGATTACGATATTATCGTATAGATTTATCATAGACCGTTTAAGTCTATTGGGGTAGCAGGTCGAACAATGCAAGTATATCCTATAAGTTAAAGCATTTTCTTAAAATAAAAGTTAAAGTCTTCCATATAGCTGCAAACTTGTTTAGCCAACTTGCCAAATAGGAACGCGTGGCCAGGGCTATTCAACACAACGACGACTGCGCAAATTCTTTCTGTGACCAATCTTTGCTCACCCTTTATTACGTGAATAAAGATGTTTCTATTCTATTTTAGCAATTTAAGTAACTTTTAAATAAATAAAAAAATAAATAAAGTGTTATTTGAAACCGATCGTAATTCAATGATCTGGCGCGACTGATTAGGAAAGGCGACGTACAATCTAAAATTGCCTTAGTTATACATTGTCACCTAATCATCACTTATGGAGTACACATACCATGATCTCAAGGTATTAATGGTAGCAAGAACAGAGTTAAATTTTATTAGAGTCGCTATTGTAGGCTGGGCTCATTTTTTTGTTAGTAAGCTCCCCAGCATGCAGTTTGACTTGTGTATACGATCATTCTATCTGACTTCTAACAGCAAAACATACGTGTCAAGGAAATATAAATCAGCATGAACGGCTTAATTTTGATTTTATTTCAAATGTTGGCACCCGGATTTAAATCGAATCTGCACTCTGAAATTAAATAATTGGAAAAACAAATCGTTCATTGCACGCAAGCACTACATCAGCGACCTATACCCATGTAGGATCTCTAGGCATTTTCATGAGCGTTAGGAGCCGCCAACATCCTGCACTACATGCAGATTATAACTACGTATTGATCACATGACATACATGCATAAAGGAAAATGTTTATTTTCTTTGTACTATGGATAAAGCGTTTCAATCATCAAGTACACTTTAAGAGGTCAAAGTCGATACTACCACTATTTTTTATATTTTTAGCATAAGCATCTACGCACCGAGTGCTGAGCGCGCACTGTCCCGCACACGTTTAGTACGTTATTCTGTGTTCCAATATGGCGCCAGCTGCCCGGACGCGTTCTCTGAGTACTCTCATAATTGTGTACTTTCTGGCAAAAGCTCTCCAAAGCAAAACTCGTGACGCAGAAAAATGACGCAGTGAATGTAGTGACTATCTACCTCAACGTACCGCGCCGCAGCTTCACCGAAGCCCACACACTCCGAGCTACAGCACTTGTGGCAAATTCTGGTCCTCCGTGTGTCACTTGTGGAGGGCAATTTCAACAAGTCAGTAATAGAACTATCTGCGAAAGCTGTACCCCACCAGCGTGGCTTGCACGCACAAACACCACACACACCGCGACGTCTTGGCTTCTACGACGACGTGCATAAGAAGAGCCTACATGGACGCACACCAACGAAGCCTGAGAAAAGTGACCACAGGTGGCGTACACAAGGATGGAGAGATCGCACACTCTCCTCAAAAGCCACCACCACCGGCAAAAAGCCACCACCTCTCTCAAAGCCCCCACCACCGGCACGAACAGAATGACACACCTGAAGGTAGTTAAAGACGAAGACGTAACTGAGCGACCACGGCAAAGAGCACTGTTTGTAAGCCGTATTGATCTCACACACAACGAGTCGGATATCCACGATTATGTTACTCGAATCGTTGGTACTAGCTCGGGCGTAAAAATAACAAAGCTTGCTGGGCTTAACCAAGCATACTACAACACCTTTCATATTCTAGTCAACCAGGACACCTTTTCGGATCTATTACACCGGTCTGTATGGCCGGAAGGTACACTGTTTAGGCCGTTTCGAGGCAAATTGAAACACTGAGTATTTGGTGCACCACAACCACCGTCCTCAGGACTAGGTAACAAACGACCCCGAATCTGATGCAATGCTTGTCGAGAGTGACCGGGAGCCTACATAAAAGACCATAAAACGACAATTTCAGCCGAGCGGAAGTACTGTAAGGTTACCTTCAGCCTTGAGCATACGAATATAACTGGCCGTGACAAACGAATTCCCCTCGCTCGCAAGATAAGTCTCAGCAAGCTAGAACAAGCTTTACATCTACTCCCAGATGCCACCAAAGTAGACGCAGACTTTTACGAGCGCTCACTTCGGTGGGCCATTCAATCTGCAGCATTATATAAGCGGAACACTGCGACAAGACACAAGCCATGGTTTGGTCACGAAAGCAAAACCATCAAAAGGCGCATTTGTTGCCACAACGATTGGAGCCTATCAGGACTGGCAAACCTAGCTGACTTGAAGAAAACGTATAAACGAATAATTCAGAGGAAGAAATATAAATAGACTGCGCAGATCACACATTAGGTACGAGAAAGCATCCAGAGACCATGGATTCCCTTACTGAAAAGACCTGCTATAGAAAATCCACTAATAAACGTCAAAGAATGGGTCTCGCATTTCGCAACCCTACTGAGCCACGACGTACAACTGCTTGACAATGTCACGCACCCCATATAGAGCCTGACTGGGAAGACTTTACGGAAGGGCAGGTTTAAAGGGCTGTACTAGCGAAAAGGAACGAAAAATCATCAGGTCCAGATGATATTTACTACGAACATCTTCAGCAGGGAATAGACCATGTAGCCCCAAAGCTAACAGCGCTGCTCAATGCATGTTTAGAACAAGGGCACATCCCCGAGCAATGGCGCCGATGTTTTTTTAACGCTCTGACAACTACATTTTAGACGCTCGTAATGGGCTAAGTTGCCTGTGGTACGATATCGTCTAAATGCATCTATCGTCATCGCGTTCTCGTACTGGAATTATATAGGCTCTCTCCAACAGAGGTATATAGCAGCAAGGCAATAACAACCACGTCCAACAAATTCAACCAGCACGGCCAGGGCTCGAACTAGCGATGTTTTGCTAACCGTGGTTGCTATGGCAACGCCCCGTTTCGAACGGTGCGTTAGCCGCCTTATTAGCTGCCTCGGGATAGCATTAACTAGCGTAGTCTACAAAATATTAACCTCACGAATTGTGACTCGACTATAAAACAACTGCAAAGACCTAATACCTACGGAACAGAATGGGTTTTTGGATGGTCGCTCAACTGAACGAGGTCTCAGGGAAGTCCTTCGTCACGTGCGGGAACGTTACAACGATGGACAGATGACCCACGCAGCGTTTGTTGACTTTAAAACTGTTTTTGATAGTGTACCTAGAGACTGCCTCCTAGAAATTATGCAACAGCATTTTGGCGTCAAAGGTCGAATGTTCCACCTTATAAGAAGAATTCTCACTGCGAACTACATCACAATCAAAAATGGGCCTCATTGTATTGCGCAAAAGCTTGAACAGACAATTGGGCTAGCACAAGATGACACGGCAACCCCTTTCTTATTCATCCTCTATTTCACAGGGTTAGGCCAAATAGCTCACAATGCTAAAGCCCGCATGTTTTCTACGCTGAAGATCTTATCATAATGGCCAAGTCGAGACCACATCTACAGTTTTACCTGAATGAATTAACCTTTTCAAGATAAAAGTAGCTCCAATTATAAGCTCCTGCCTTCGGGCCATTGCACCAAACTTGACCTTAGACAACATTAAAGAGATAGATAAAAAACTAATTGTTTGAAGTATATGCTCGGACTGCCGCGAAACGCATCGACAACGTTGGCGCTGGAATTATGCCAAGAGCAAACCGTTGTAGAAGACTTTATTCTGAACAAATACGATGTCAGCGCGCGGGTCGTAGAGCAATATCGCGCCCATAGAGAAAAGTGTAATTTGAACTTTGCCATAAAGAGGTTCACCGACGGTCCTGCATTCACGACAGACCGTTGGAAGCGAGGAATGCAAGCAAACAGACCCATACTCTGTAGACTTGCCTTGCATGGCTACCACCAATATATATGCCTAAAACTGTACTGCTTTAAAATAGACGACAGTGTATGTAAATATTGTGGCACGTGTAATATTGACCGATACCACATACTGCAATGCAAGAAAATAGTGACTGGTTCGATGTATGCAGTAGTGAAAGAATCCCAGAATCGGTGCGCCATCTCGGATCCGCGCGCCATCAATCAAGACTTACAATTGTTTCCGGGGCCCGCTGAAATAAAGAGAATACAATCTACCTACCTACCCTTGCAGAAAGATTTGGCGTTTATAAAAGCCTTAAATTGTTGAGCTACCGTGCACTTGTCTATGGCGCCGCAAGATATTTAGAAACGATAGTCTTGTCAGAAAACCTTTGAGTAGTGCAAATATCATGAGCCTGCTCGACTTACACGGCGGTAGCGGTAGCTACAACTTGTTCTCTCTCAAAAGCTTCTCTCATTGACGTCATGCTCTGTGATTAGAGGGAGGCGGATACTGAAACATGCTGCTCCCGCTGCCGGACGTCTGCTACGAATGTATGATATATGAAATATACGGACTACTAGTACTTAACCGCCAAGAACGGCTTGTTCACTCTCGTAAATAGCAAATAGAAATCCACTAAATTCGCTTAAACAAAGGCTCCCCCGAAACTCTACAAGTCTTGTTGCTTCTAAAAGCTGTCCGGGTCAAAATAATCATCCCCCTAGAATTAATGGCTAGAGTACTTGGCGCGAGACTCGCCGAAGTCGTACACAATGCCATGGATAACATTAACGTCAGCAAATACCTATGCCACACTGATTCCATTATTGCTTAGTTAGGCTACCTGCAAGTCAAAGCAAAAAAAATAGCTTCAAACATCGCTTAAAAGAGAGATCGCAATCATTTGTGTAGATCGTTTGAATATGCTCGGACAGGAAAATATGACAATTGCTTAATAAGTTCCCAGCCTTCGTGGTATTTTCAAAGGCTGGTGCTTCGTGTGAGTTTTGTGAGTTTGTGTAGGTCTACTCTTAGAACTACTTGCATCACCCTGACCAGAAAATGTGCCTTTCCCATTTGTCATTGCAGGCTATCAAACGAGCCAATAACAAAAGCCGGCGGTGGAAATAGACGAGAACGTGAAGACCCGCATGCGCTCAAAGTTGTTGGCGTTACTCAGCTTGCGAAGAACCCACTTATAGAGCTAAGGAGCTCTTATTAGGTCAGCTTTAGCTTTTTTTAGGGTTCTTGGGTAGTATTGTTGGATTTAGTTGTATTTACTAAGCGTAAAATTCGACCTCGTCCCGCCGAGAGGATAGATTGGAATTTAATTCACCGTCCTCAAAAAATACTCAAAGAAGCTATTTTATCTTGCGATGAGTTGGGTCAACAACCAGCGAAAAAAAAACAATAGTTTCCGCTTTTGTAGGCTTTGTAGTGAAATTGAAATGTGATAGATACTTAAAGCAGGCGGTATACGTTCGGGCCTTGTAGCTGCGTGAAGTGGCCACTAAGAGTGACAGGTCTAAAAACGAGTTCTAATCAATATAGAGGGACGTCGGCTTAAATTGTAATCGAAATACTTACAAAATGCGATGGTAAAGAAGGTGCACATGACGATTATGCCCGACCCGTAGAGAGTGATGAGCCCAAACAGTCTTCCCATCCGCCAGAAGTTAATCGATACAAAGTCTTCAAGGTCGTAGACTGACATCGTCAGGCCAAGCAGTATGGCAAAGCTGATCGTCACAAAGAAGATACCCTAAGATGATAAGCAAATCGTTTATGTGTAAACATTATATATATATATATATATATATATATATATATATATATATATATATATATATTGTATAGCGACGAATCTAAAAAAATAGTAAGTTTCCATCACACAATCTTACTTCTAAATCATAGCAAACGTAAACTGTCACACATTGCGTGCAGTGTGTGCACTGGTGATAGTTATTGATGAATAAGACCAATTAATTAAGCTCGGTGGTGACAAAACCTAGATACCTAATTGCTGTAGATATGTATACAAACTGAGACAAAGGGTATGGAATATTAAGCGAATTTAACTCTGGGGGTCTTGGGTTTTGGGTCTTGGGTATATATATATATATATATATATGTCCCTGAAAAAATAAAGGACCACCCATTTTGCCACATTTCACGCATTTATTATAATCAATCGTGTAAAGATCACAGTGATACATGCTCACAGAGTAACAACGAAGACTTCCATTGACATATGAGGTCTCGGATTGCTTTGAACCACGAAATGTCCACATTTAGCACAGCTACACCGCGACAAAATGATAATGTGACTAGCAATATGCATGTCTTAACGAGTAAATTAAGCAGAATAACGACGTTTGGGCTCATTTAACGGCTCGGCAAAGGCAGACCTCCTACCAGAAGTTTTTTCTTTGTTAAAACGATAGGCTTAGGCTGGCGTCCCATGGGTGAAGAAAAGGCCCATATCGAGGCTTATAAGGACATCGGCCTCTAATCGCAAAATTTCCCGTCAATTGGGGCGTTGTGCCCAAGTAGTAAATAACTTTGTTAATTTAGTTAAACATACGCCGTAAAAAAAGAGTTCCGGGCGTCCAAATTTTATTTCGGAACGAAACAAGCTGCAATTCTGAAGAAAGCATCGAACTCTGCACCCTCGGCGAGGGCAATTGCGGCGGTGGCCGACGTGCAAACGAACGTGCGAAATGTGCAAAGCTTTCTCAGGAAGACACATTGGCAAAAAACACAAGAAAAAACAACGATTGACCGCTGACCGATGAAAGCTCGTCTTGACTTCGCCCACGATAAAATGTCCTGGACCACTGAGTGCCCACGACACGATGTCATGAATCACTAACTATTATTTGCACGATGTCCGCAAGGGAGAACGAATTTTGTAAAAACTTCACTCAGGTGGCGGTTCAGTGGCGATTTAGGGTGCTGTCAGGTATTATACAAAGTCGCCGATTGTGTTTTTAGACGGTCGTGTTTATTCGACGCGCTACGGGGATCTACTAAAAAAGCAATCGGCACATTTAAAGCTGATGGGAGAGCCAGACTTCGTTTTTACACACGATAACGCCCCGATTCACACCGAAAATGATTCGACTAACGTCAGTCCTTGAAGTCCTTCGCTGGCCTGCGCTCTCACCTGATCTTAATATGATTCAGAATGTGTGGAGCTGGCTCGAACAATAAGGTCAGAGCGATAAAAACAAATCGAGGCTTGGGACGAGCTCTTGCAAAACGTCATCCAAAATTTGTTTAACACTATACCAAACTGCACTTTAACCGAGGTTATCCGACTTAATGGGAAGTTCACTGAGTATTCAGTATAGTTGCTAAATACTGTGAAATTAGCCCAAATACTGTTAATCTGCTTAATTCATTTGTTCAAACAGGTATCTTGCTAGTGGATTTATAATTTGTTCGCGGTGTAGCTGTGCCAAATGTGGAAATTTCGTGAAAATAGATGGCCCTACATTTTTGGGGGGCTGTATATATAAAGTTTTATACAGGGACTGTATATATAAAAGTAGACGACGTTGAACATTTTTCACTGTTGAATCAAAAAGTGTATATATTTGTGCTAAGAACACCACTGAAGTAGTGTTCGTCACAGGAGCCTACCTTACAGAGCCATTACGGATAAGCTTCGCCGATCTCCCTGTCGCCTAAGACGACCCTAAAGCAGGTTTGGCTTATTTTCCTGTACAGTCATCGCACTCCGCTGCATACCTTTCTCGTCTGCCCAGACGAATTCCCACTCGTGTCAAACGCACAGGCGAGAGGCTGGAGCTTGCGAGGGCTTCTCGCCTTCTACCGTTGACACACGGGATGTACCCCGCGCAATGGTAGCGGGCGCACCTCGCATTCATTCCAAAGCCGGGCCCTTCCTCTACTATAGACCAGTCTGCAGTACCTAAGCCACCCTTTCTCACTTAAAAGTACTGCTAAGTATTTAGGTGCCAACGAAAATACTGGCGTCGTCACCAAGGTCAGGAGGATCACTCAGATTCTGGCTAGAATTTTTCGAGAGGAAGGTTTACGGACTGGCGCGGTCTGCCCGACGTACCGTATAGTGAGTACGGTGGCCCTCGTTCTGGCTCTCCAACTCTAGTGGAACTTAGACTAAAGTTTAAGAATTGGCTATAGGGTCCTCCTCAATCTTAACCTGAACGATAGCAAGAGCTCATGTTACCCTCCCCCTTAGACTCGGAGCTCTGGAAATTTGCTTCACAGCAATTCTGGCAGCTAGCTGCTACGTTGCGTCGCTGCACGCCTCAAAAGGCACTTTCCGGCACATCAACTTGCCGCGAGCCAAAAAGGAGAGGGCAAATTACTCCTAGCTATCCGGTCTTCAAAGATTGACGATTCACATGCTCATGAAAGCTTTCGTCTGCGCATCCGTTTGTGTTCGGAGGCAAGGCTAACCGACAAGCACCGGTGTTCGCGTGGAGCAAAGGTGGACACCTGTGGGACCCACGGACCCTTCTGCAGCAGAAACGAAAATTAATGACACTCCCGCCCCCTCGAATGTGGAGGCTAGTGCATCCGCCATTAGCTACGCGGCACGCAAGATTGAATGACACAAGGCTAACAAATATGCTCAACGAGTTCATAGTTAAGCCGCTGGTATTTAAGACACTCGGGGACCTCGAGAAATGTGGCCCCTCTAAAAGTTTAATATAATTGAATCGACTATAAATTGATTGAACTGGCGACAGGAAACGACCTCTTGACTATCTACTTCAACTACTGTCGCGCTCCGGCGCCATTGCAACAGCAATATTAAGCACAATAAGGGGCTGCCTCGAGAGCACGCTCGACTATAAATACGCTAATTTCTAGAACCGATATGTTTCCCTGTACCGTGCAATGCAAATATATATATATATATATATATATATGTATATATGTATATATATATATATATATATATATATATAAGCATAATGGGTCAGCTGTATGCAAGCAGCTTCTTATAAAGGTAAGCAAAAAAATGCTATCTAATACATAGGACCTTACACAAGAAAATAGTTATGCCAATACCGGCAGTAAGGTCTCTAAACAAATTAGTTATACGTCATGATTACGATGATTTATATATATATATATATATATATATACGTCGGTCTCTCTAATGGCAAAATTGTTCGTCATTTTTTGCTAAAAACAGAAAAAGCTATTGTGAAGGCTATCCGACTTAACCGAAAGTTGACTAAGTATTAAGTATAGTTGCTGGGTGCACTCCATGTGTCTGCCTTTGTCGATGAAGTCACCGACCGACTATGAAATCGCTCTTTCCGCAAAGACCCCCGCCGGAGCTGGTACTCTTTGAAGACACTTCAGACCATACCTTCGAGTCAATCTCAATCCAAGAGATCAGAATCGTGGCTGAACGCATACTGCCAAGAAAAGCTCCGGGTCCAGATGCTGTCTCCCCTTAAGCAGTACGCTTACTTCTAAAGAACCATCCAAAGGTATTCAAACACATGATGGACACATTTCTCGCCAGCGGAGATTATCCTAAGCCTTCGAAAACGGCAACTAACCTTATCTAACGAAACCCGGCAAGCCACAAGGAGATCCCTCAGCATACCGCCCTATAAGCATGCTCTCCTACCTATCCAAGGCAGCTGAGCACATTATCAACGGGCGACTAGTTACAGAATTAGAAGACAAGAACGCGCTGTCGGAAAACCAACATGGTTTTCGCGCCGGACACTCCACACATAAGGCTATCAGCAAAGTTCTAAACATATCTGAATCAATCAAATTCACTTATAGCAAACCGGGCGCACTGTCTGGCCGTCCCAATTGACGTCAAAAACGCGTTTAATACGCTTCCGTAGGACGCCATAAACCAAGCGCTTGGAAACAACGGCGTGTCTCCCTACCTACGACGTATTCTAACGTCGTATCTAAAGAACCGCGCATCTACATACAAAGGCGTCAGTGTCGGCGTTCCCCAAGAATCTGTATTGGGACCAACCTTGTGGAATATAACATACGATGGAGTACTCAGACTGCCGCATCCCCGGGAGTTTATTCCATCGTCTACGCAGATGATCTGGCACTGATCGTTACCGCCAGTGACGAAGATCTGCTGAAAAACCGCTAATGGAGCCTTGGCGGATATCCGACAACACCTCCGCATGCTAGGCCTCGAACTGGCTTCACAAGAAACGTAAGCAATTCTTCTACATGGTCTGAAGCGCTCTTCACGGAACCTAAATTTACACCTGGAAGGTCATCCAGTAACACCCACGCCCATGGTCAAGTACCTGGGCGTGATCCTGGACAGGGCTCTTAGCATCAGTAATAGACAGCATCATGTTATACGCCGCACCCTTATGGGAGCGCACGACTACAAGAGCTACAACACGTCGCCTCCTCAACAAGACTCAAGGACCTATGACGCTTAACATAGTACGAGCAAGTCGCACAACTTCCACAGCAGCCCTACAGGTTTATTTCAGACAAATTCCTTGGGACCTCAGGGTTGACGAACTGGCATCAAGAAACGGAGGGAACACTAATTAGCAGAACCGACACCCTAAGCAAATGGAGCCAGCAATGGGAAGCAATCCAGCCGGGCCATCCTGGATATTGGACAAAATTAATACTTGCTGATCTCGAAAAATGGTACAGCCTCAAACGCGGCTCGCTTACCTACCCACTCGCGCAACTGCTAACAGACCATGGTGGCTGTTTTCAGCAATACCTACACCGCATTGGTAAAACTGTTTCCCCTGTATACCGTATGTGCAACTCGGGGGAGGCGGATGATGTAAGGCACTGCTATGAACGGATTTTTCTATCCACCAACCTTATACTAAAACAGCACGTACGCATGCATAATAATTACAAACATTTGTATGTTGTTTTAATTGCTTTTCTTATTTGCAATAACCAATCTTAAGTTAAATGATATCATCTATATTACATATTACTAGATTAATCCTTTCAATTCTTCAGAAACATGCCTTTTTTGCAACGAAGCCGTGGAAGACACCTCACAACACACACTCCTCAGGTGCCAGGCATGGTAAGACGCCAGAACTATGGCAATTAAACAGATTCGTAAAAGATGGTCCAGAGCGGGACTTACCTATCCTGAAGTACAGGACACCCCGCAAAATGGTATAAAAGAGTTAGTGGAATACATCCTGTGTTCGACCCAAACGTGGGAATTAGGAGCGAAAGTTGCACAGGAAGTGCTAAAAACAAAGCACAGAAGATGCAAAGAGAGAATATTTTTGAGGCCAGCACGGCTGAAGAAAGCGCAACTTTGAATGAAACGGGTTCGCAAGGGCTGGGACAAAGTGCGTTTGACAGGTGGGGGAACCCGTGAGTGACACCGGCCAATTGATCCGATAGGGCACTCGCCACTTTTCCTGATGGCCCATAGCACTGTTCTATGGAGATCTGAGCCATCAGAGAGTGAAGTTTAAGGGGGGAGGTGCGTTTAGTGGGTATGGGTCTCAGCGGCGTAACATCCATCCGCTGGGGTCGAGTCCCACACAGCTCGAGATGGAAACTCCTTCTCGTAGCAGTAGTGCGTAACTGCATTCAACCCTCCTCCACAAAAAAAAATATTTTCAAATCTGCGCACAGGGGCTGTACTTCCCATCGCCTATAAGCTGAATATTTGCTTAAAAGATAACATAAATACGTCATAGACATGCATATGCAGAATATGTGTGCGTGTGTAACTCATATGACAGATCGTGGTCACTTTTAGAACATAACGAGATCCGAGACCATGTCATGCAAATACTGTCGTCCCGGCTAAACTTATGGGACAAAGTAAACAACCTGGTGATAAGTGATTGGCGTGTCACAGTGAGTTGAATATTGACAGAGATTCTAATGGCGAGCGTTAAAACACTGCGACTTCTATTCGTTTGGTCCGCTAAAAACATCTCACAGGGAGGCGATTCAGCTCGGATGGCGCTCCGAAGGTCACAGTGAGGGATTGGCTTCTGTCAGAGCCGCGGAAATCCTAGAATCAGGGAATCTTTCGGCTTCTGAAACAGTGCTCAAGCTTTGTGTAATTATTTTTGAATAATTATTTTACTATACCCATTGTATCGTTTTGTACCTTTTTATTTGAACTCGCTAAACATACGTGTGAGATGTGTCTGTATGTTTACATCTATGATTTACATGTATCTACAGTCACACCTGGAAGATATGTGTGAGGAGATGAGAAGCTGTATTAGCCAGACGACTGTGGCCAGACGCGATTAGCATGACGTAGACCCGATTGTTCTCGTCGGCAATAATTGCCGATGCCAACGAGAATGAGAGAGCCGCAAACAGCGCCGTCGCAAGCAACGGCAGATACCGCTCCACAACCTGTCAAATGAATATGAAAAAAAGGTAACTGTAAGAAAAAAAGAAAAAAAAATATATATATATATATATATATATATCGTAAAACATGATACAACTGATCCCTTCGTCTTATATACAAATGTTTAATGAGTAATCAAGAAATTCAGTAACAACATATCAGTCAAGGATAGTAAACAGTAAAGAATAGTAGTATCAGTAATATAATGCCGCCATAGAACATTTAACATATTACATTATCTTTTGTAACTACAAGTTTCTGTACTTCTTCTTAATCTCATAGTTACTTTAAGAAACAGGGCAATAGCAGTGTCCTCAAACAAAAATTTGGTAACACTGGTCCCACATGAGATACAGGAACACACCCATATGCTACAACTGTGGCGTCGTCCGCCGTGGCCGCTGCCGATTTAGCATGCGTTCAGGCCGTAAGCCTTCGGCGCAGATAGCTCCGGTTAAGCTAGCTTTGACCCCCGACCCGATGTAGCCCGATCCCCGCACACCCTGGCGTCGCTGAAGAACTTGGTGTTCAGAAGATGGCGCAAGAGGAGTCAACGCTCACTCCACGAGGACCCCTAGGTTGCAAATACTGCTAACTCAATCACCTATATTTTGTTCTTTTAAGAGAAGTGGTTTCCGTTTATAGTCATACGCGGAGACTAAAGCTTATTCCTTGAGGACCCCTGGGTCGCAAAGGCTGCTAACTCAAAGGGCACACCTCCACATCACTTATCTTGCTCTGTTAGAATAAATGGTTTCCGTTTTTAGTCATACGCAGAGACTAACGCCGACTCCAACACACGGGCTCTACCGCGACTAACTAGAGGGAATTCGCAGTCCTCGAAAGAATGGCGGCGAGGGATATTATGATTTTTAACACCGGCGCTCCCACCCTCCGCACAGGTGGGTGCCCCTTTGTGCATTGACCTCACAATGACGCGCTAAGCAGAGGCCCACCCAATCATAGAGTGGACAGCGTTACAGGACAAATAATGTCGTAGCAATCACTATTTTTTCCAGTTTAACTGTAACTGTATCTCATCCAGCAATTTGTTATTCACCGTTGCGTTTGTTTCCAGACGCCAGGGAGCCGCCAAGCGTTAGCTCTGTCGCTGAGGAGGCTCATCGTATCAGAAGGTCCTGCACATGCTTCTCAAGGCAGCGCGCCAAGCCCTGCGAAGCCACAGGGTCTGCCAATAACGCCTTCGCCCCGTCGAACTAAAATATTAGTAGACGACCGGGATCGACCGCCTTAGAAAAGACTATACCGAGGCGTGGCATCATTCAAAGTCGCGTGTATATGCAGGGATGGAGAAGTTGGTAAAGGAACATGCATGTGAGGCATATTAGAAGCCATCACCACCCATGGCTCCACGTTCGTAACGCAAGTGCGCGAGATCCCAAAAATTGAACTTTGATTCCAAAGCCTTACTCGATACCGAAGCCACAAGAAAAAGCGTAGGGCACAAAACCACTTAAACCATAGTACCCAAGTCTCATCTGTGGACTCTGTGGCAAGTAGACATGCTTTGTACTCGAAGGCCTTTCATAAGCCGGAAAAAAGTCATGCGTGAGCTGTTGTGTTCTTCCAGAAGGCATATGCCACATTTAAATGCTTCACGGAAGACCAACTTATAGCACCCCTAAGTTTAAGGCAAGACTATACGCCGAGCTACTATACTCGCCTTTAGAGCAAAAAAGTAGTTGTACTATCAGGCTAAAGTAAAGAAACAAAATCATAGCAAATAACTGTGACCCTGGCCAAACACGTTGAAGGCTATCTTAAACAGCTGAAAGTTTGGCCGAGTGCCAGGCAAACATATAGTGGATGACTTTATGAAGCATACAAAAGCCTTAAAATGCTGTATGGTGTCGAACATTCGAGACTACCGGTAGATGTCAGCACTGAGTATCAGGATGCTTTCGGGTACGCAACTGGCTTATTTTCTAAACTTAGAAGCAACGTGTAATTATATCTCGAAAAATTAGTTACGTCTAGTTACGTTCGACTGGCGCACAGTAAAGCGAGGCAAATCTTTAGAGACGTATATAGTGTACATCGTACGTGTATATATATTGTACATAGTTTGAGGGAAATTAGTTGACTATGCCTCGTTATCGAGAAGATTATTTTTTAGCTACCTCGTAGAATGGATCATATAAAGTACGACCGAGTGACATCTCTTTAACGGATATGCGCAGGTATGGTAGAAGGTTATGGTGCAACGCCAGCATACGGCCGACTAAGCACAACAATGCTGATCGTAGATCTTCTCGCTGCAACATGTTGCTTACATACGGACGATATAGCGCGAACCACCTGCAACAAGCGGCAAGTGGTTTACGACAAATTAAAGCCAATCCTGCCACATTTGCATACGGATACAATTAACATAAACAACTTTATCACACATACAGGGTTTCCCAGAATTCGTCCAACAAACTTTGAAATTAAGTTTCAACTTTAAGAAATAACATTTTTTTCCAATAGAACAAAGGCGAAAGTCCCTTAAAATGGGTAATTAAGCATGAAAGCCAAACTGTAAAAATCGCAAATAATTTAATTTCTCAAGAATTATCATCAATACAACGATTGTTCAGATTTGAGCTAACGTAGAATGCAATCCCACACATGCAAAACTGTTTGTCAAATACGCAGGTACGCAGGGCCCTCGCAATCACATATTTAGTGAAGATATATCAGAACAAAAAACTTAATACAATCACTTTTGGTAATTTCGCTCCTACTCTAAAATATTACATTTCCGTCTCCGTGTTCCATTGGAAAAAAAAATACGTTCTTCGTCGACTTGTACTAGACCCCAGAGTTCGTTGGAGGAATTCTGGCAGACCCTGTATATAATGGGTGCGCCGGCTAAATGCGGATAAACTGGCGCCCCACTAGCAAACGACAAAAGCGCGCAGTTTTGGCTTCGGCTTGAAGTGGTTATAGAAGCAAATGTAGGCGTATACATTAAATAAGCAGGCTCACGAAGATTTCTGAACACAACGGGTCCACTAATCATTCTAGATGCCCTAATAGGCTATTAATCGCTAACTAATTAACTAAATGGCAATTTTATTAGAGGCCACAGTTTATCCGGATTTATTTATATACTGCACTTGGCAATAGCACGTAGCCTAACAACCTAAAGTCTGAAAATGTTTATTCAGTGGAAATATTTGTCTGCAGCAAATGTAACTCTCCTCCGTCATTCACTCTGACTTCAAACTGACGAAACAGTAAAAACAAACAAATCCTGCCACATTTTGCATAGAGATAAAATTAATAAAACTACTAATGTATATATATATATATATATATGTGATACAATCAGTCGAATAATAATGCTTGCTCAGGATTGGGTAAACCAGATCACATTCTAAGAAAAGCTTTGCACTCAATGGGCAAAGCTTATAGACTTTTTTTTGAGGGACTAACTGGTAAATGCGGTTTGCACACACTGACACCACGGCAGGAAAGCTCAGCTGCAAATGCGGGCCGGCAGTGTGGGGTTCCAACCCACTAAAAACCAGTCATGTTCCCATCCCCACACTCAACTGGGAACTGCGCAAGCAATACTTCAAACAATTGAGGGGGGGGGGGGTGAATAGTAGCGTCCTTATCTTAGCTGCCCTGAAGTGCCTCACGGGGCCTTGTCAAGTAAAAACGATACTTCTCTTCTTTGGCGTGCATAATACGTTCGATTGTGTAAGCTATAAAATTCCAGTCATCACGTGAGTTCATAAAAAGGTGTGTCAGCTTCTTAAGACTGCCGTCACTTGCTGTGGTTATGTTCTTGCGTAATGGAGCCCACGCCGGGCACAGCAATATTGTGTGTTCCGGCGTGTCCTCCGTTGTTCCTTTACAGTGTTTGCAGAGTGGCGTATATGCTTTTCCTATTCGAAAGAGGTAACTCTCGAAGTTGCCATGTCCTGTGAGCACTTGAGTCACGTGGTGTGTCAACTCGCCGCCGGGCCGGTTAATACACGCCTTAATGTCCGGAATCAGATCCTTAACACGGGCCTCAGGTGCTTAGTACTGTATGGCGTCCCATTCATTTTTCCAAGAAATCAAAGTTTTTCCCTTTCCTATTTCTTATTGCTTGTCGGTTCCGCCCACAAGCGACGACGTTGGTCGGCCTTCAGGTCCCAAGGGAACGTACCAGCCAGTACAAAAACAGCCGCCGTGCTGACCGGCTTGTAAGCCATCGTAATCCGTAAAGCCGCGATGCGTTGGGTCTTGCGCATCAGCGCCCTATTGCGGGTTAGAGTCAGTGCAGTTAGTGACCACACTGGGGCCGCGAATAACATCATCGACTCGGCAACCGACATAAGAAGGCGTCGCGTTGATTCTCGCGGTCCGAATGTGTTCGGCATTAGCCGGGCGATGTCGTGTGAGACTTAAGTGGCTTTCTCTGCAGCCAAGCGGAGATAAGGTGTTCCTCGTAGCCCTCTGTCCAGGTACATTCCCAGATAGCGGGCTGGTTGAACCACCCGAATATCCTGGCCGTTCAAGATTAGCTTTGGGAGAGGACACCCTCTTGGGTCAAGGAGGATGACTTCCTCGCTTTTGGTAGAGGCCAGCGTCAAACCCGTTCCCCTTATCCAGACGGAAATCTTGGCCAGGGCGTCATTGTCTCTAAGTTCCAGTTGCTGGAGGGTGATGCCCTGTACTACAACTGCAAGGTCGTCCGCATACGCAAGTAGCTCTGTCCCTTCTGGTAAGTTACTTAAGCGTAGGACATCGTCGTACGCCAAGTTCCATAAAAGAGGACCCAAAATTAAACCCTGGGGAACTCTAGCTGTCATTTCAATTTCGGATCCCTCATTGTCTAGCCGCCGTTCGTTCAGGTAGTCCGAGAATATTTGATACAGGTAGTTCGGAACTCTTTCTCTTCTCCAGTATTACCCTCTAGGGTAAGCTGTTGGGAGCATTTTTAACATCCAGCAGTACGACAATGAGAAAATTCCTGGACCTTGCCGGGGATTGTCGTAGACCTTCCGCCTTATCAACGACCCGCTGTATTGAGGTCAGGCACAAGCGGCATTTGCGAAATCCGAACCGATTCGGTGAAAGGAGGCCGCGTTCTTCTGCGAATAATCGCAAACGGTTTTCTATAATCGCCTCAATAACCTTGGCCAGTGTACCGACTAGTTCATTTTGGGAATAAGCACAAGGTAGGCCTTCTTCTAAATCAGAGGCAAGCGTTCGGATCTAAGTATTCGTAAGGCAACGTAAGAAACTATTTTAGGAAACTCTTTAAAGATAACTTTTACGGCGGAGGCCGGTATACCATCAGGCCCTGGTGCTTTTCCGGCCTTCAGTCTCTCTTCCGCTGCACGGACCTCCTCTAGAGTCACCTCTTGAGCTGGTCTCTCGTCCGCACCCGCTTCGAAAGGCGTCCTGTTGAGGGATGGATCTCGGGGAAAAGCGCTTCTATTACCCGTCGGCGTTCGTTCGGGGAAAGGTTAGCGCTCTTTCTTGTTTCTGTCTTGCTACGGATCAGCTTGTATGGTCGTCCCCACGGGTCGTTTTCTATTCCCGACATTAATTCCTTATGACATCGTTCCTTGCTTTCATCTATTGTTTTGCGTAGAGTGGCCATAAGGCTTCTTAATTCGTCTTTTTAATTGCGCAATACTTGTTTCATCCATGCTACTACGCCTTGCCCTGGTGAATCTTCGCCTGGCGTAGATGCAGCGTCTGCGGGCTTCCGCGATCTCTCCGTTCCACCAATATTTCGGCGAAACTGCACGTAGTCGCTTTGGATGCGTTTTCCTCTTGCTTGGCGTATTGCACGCTTCCTCCAGAACGTTATGAAGATCTTGAGCGGTTTCAGGTTCACCCTTTACTTTAGGTATTTTTGTCAGCCTCCTTTGCAGCTCCCTGTTATCAGGTGGCTTTAGCTGGGGTGGGCTAACCGGAGCAGAAAGGGCTGCTAATGGAGTGGTTCCTTCGACGTCAAATGCTATACAGTAGTGATCGCTAAGGTTCTCTTCGTCAAGTAGTATAGTCTAATTTGAAATCTTAAAAACGTGGTTTCTCTTACAGATCGTCAAATCGATGTGCGACTCGGTTCCTCCGCGGTGGAAGGTAGGGTCGTTTCCTTTATTAAGAACAACGAGGTTGTGCATTGCTAACCTCTCAAGAACAACTCTGCCTCTTCTATTAGTGTTGGTTGCCCCCATGTTGTCGAGGCTGCGTTAAAGTCTCCAGTAAAGACTACTAGTGGTCGAGGGCAATCCTTCGCTGACATTGTCATCTCCTCGAGCAGGCCGTCCAGATCATCCAGCGTGCCGTTGGGACTGCTGTAAGATGAGTAGAAACGACCGACGCCGTCCACGTCTATCCATGTAAAGATTGATCCTCTTCCACAACCCGTAACTCGGAAACATTATTGCAAATTATGCACAATGCAGGTACTGGTCTGAGCACCCACAACCCAGGTCGTCTGGTTCTTCTTTGCCAGTTTGACATTAGGCTCGCTAAGCAGAGAGAGTGCAGTGCTCCTCCTAGACACTATTTTGTCTAGCATTAGAAGAGCTCCGCAGCTCCTGTTACAGTTTAGTTGAATAACCTTAAGTCACATCATTTGAGTACAGAGACTTGGCTAACCGTTGATCACCAGTCATGCTGCGGTCCTCTTTTGCGGTTCTTTCGTTAGATAACCGGCCTAAAGCCGTCTGCATCGACAGTAGGCGCATCCGCAGGAGGGCTTTTCCCGCTCAGCGCCACGCCTTCCGTGGGCTCGAGGATAGGTGGCGACTCCGCTTGTGGAAGAGGTTGGGTTTCCTCGGTTATTGTTGAAGGACAGTTTTGCATTTCCGTCGAGGGCCTTCATGGTCCAACTGGCACCTGGCCTCGGGGATCTTCGTCCTGTATCCTGGGCAGGCTGCAAAGTTGGCTACATGCCCGTGTACCCCGCAGTTATAACATGAGAGGGACCCCTCGCAATCTTTTGGAACGTGACCCAGGGTGCCGCACTTACGACTATCGGCACGCTGACCCACTCTAAGATTGGACAGGACGACCAGCCAATCCTCATCAGCTTTGCGAAGTCAAATGAGTTCATTCGGGCCAGAGCCGACCACCGGCCGTTGGCTCCTTTCTGTGGTTCTTCTACAAACAAGATGCCAGCAATGCTGGCGTCGTGTCTAATTGTTTGGTCGACATCTTCTCCTTTTGTACCTTCGAGCAGATTCCTTACTATAATTTTTAGAATGCCGTGCAGAGTGGTCAGTCGATACATTGGCATCTCCTTTTGATTTTAGTGCATCAAGGAAATGTGCCAATGCACCCTCTGTTGTTTCTGCGACCCTTAGCCGCATGTCCTCGCTGGCAAGCCGTTGCACCCCAGTAACCTTCACGTTGTATTGTGCGGGATCAAGGTTGTACACAATCGCTTCATGGTGTCTGCATAGAAGACACCGTCTTCGTTATGGACAAGTATGGACGTGCCACTCGGTGCCTTTCTGGCACGTCTTTCTCGTTTGGCAAATTCCCCTATTCTGTTTCTCTCAGATGTCACTGCTACGTAGACGTTGTGTTTCCGGGCCACACATTCAAAAAGCTTTCTAACGTCGCTTACCTTGCCTTGACTAGTCATGTAACACGGGATTGCTTCGCTACGCGTAGCTCCTCTGTACTCCCCAAAAGCTCCTTGGCTCGTTCAATTACCTTCTCTATAAACTCGAGGTCTTCCCATTGCCCCGAGTCCTTGGCAAGCGAACCGCCACCAGGATTCGTGCAATAGTTCGTCCGTCCTTCTGCGTCTCCTCAATAAGCCTCGACAGCACGGCACTAATTTGCTTCTCAGTTTCCCCTGCTATTCCCTAAAACTGCGAGGCCACATTTTTTTCAGACAACAGAGTCAGCCGGGTCCTCACTTCATGCTATGAGGAGTCGAAGAGGACTATCCTTCAATAGGCTTGTTTTGAGCTGAGACACGTTGCTGAACACACCGCAGGGCAACTCCTTTGTCAGAAGATCCTTTAGATCATCTGCTGTTTCGCACTTTTTGATAAGACCATCTATGACCTTTATCTTGCCGTGCGTACTTATAGCATATCCAGCGTGCACTGACATGCAAAATCTCTTGACTCGTTAGGGAGCAAATCGGTTTGTTGCCGTTCGTCGGCGTTCTTCACCTTCTCTGCCATCACCATATTTCTGATTACGGATCTGAGTTTCTCCGATAAACTCTTGACAACAAAATGCATAATCTTCAGACTAACAGTGACCTTATATATGTCTTCTATTAGGCGCAGTGCTTGCGCTAGTCGAGGACACCTCGGTTCATCCACCTCGTCCGAGATTGCTATATGAGGAATTTTAAATATATATATATATATATATATATATATATATATATATATATATACGTGTTTCTATGCTCACTCGGCACAAACCTTGCAAAAATTCAAATAATTAAATAAAAATAACTTTGTTGTTAATCTTTTTAAAAGTTAAAAAAAGCTTATAGACTTGGAACGTGCGCTAATCGATGCGCAAAAATATGCGTGTTTGCCGGCTTGCCTACTATTGCTTGCCTACTTGAAACTATTTTGACTAAATACAAATTTGAAGATTTTTAGTTATTAGTCTGTGTGTGTATACAATGTTCTGTCTGCTCTCTCTCTCTACCCATATATATATATATATATATATATATATATATATACATTTTTTTTTTTCATTTTTTGTGTAGGAGGGTTAAATGCAGTTACGCACTACTGCTACGAGTAGGACATATTACTTTCCATCTCGAGCTGTATGGGACTCGCCCTAGCGGATGGATGTTACGCCGCTGAGACCCATACCCACTAAACGCACCTCCCCCCCTTAAACTTCACTCTTTGATGACCCAGATCTCCATAGAACAGTGCTATGGGCCATCAGGAGAAGTGGCGAGTGCCCTATCGGATCAATAGACCGGGGTCACTCACCGGTTCCCCTATGTTCCTGTATATATATATATATATATATATATATATATATATATATATATATATATATATATATATATATATATATATATATACTAAATGTACAGATAATTGAAAATTCTACATAGCAAACACATTTGTATTACGTATCTTTACTATACTCGGCGAGAGTCATTATTATACTTTCGGTGAGTATAGTAAAACACGTAATACAAATATTGTTCTGCTATGTAGCATTCTCAATGGTCTGTACTTTTAGTAAAGCAGTGTTCTAGATATTTCGTCTGTTAATAAGAGAATATTTCGAGGCGAGAAAAATTACGTCACCTATCAAATGAGTTGCGTGCATCTAATATAGGTGCTAGTGTTTTAGTGTACAAGCCTTTAGTTTAATTGCCAGGCAAGTAAATAAAATGACGGCAAAATTTAATCCTTCATCAATAAAACGAAGCTTCTTCCGCAAGTGTAAAGGTTTTCTCTGGTGGGACGACTGTCGTGCCGCTGTTTATACTTTTTTTTTAACCAATTTAAGACTGGCCGGTCTGGGTCTCGAACCCAGTCCTCCCGAATGCAAGGCAAAGGCTTTGCCACTAAGTCATCTTGTCGGTAACTTAGCGGTCCACATACCTTATTATGTAGTAACAAATATTGATTATATAGTCAGACCGCGTACCTGGGTTCCGTTCGAAGCTGGGAAAACTTTACAGATTCATACAGCAAAATCGACTTCACGTTAACTTGCTTATATGTAGTACCATTAGGCTGAGATCGATCGCTTATCTCGTGTATCCATATAGTGAGGTCGCTGAAATCATAGGCTTCACTCAATGATGCGGTCGTCTTCACTGTGAAGCGGTTGAAAGCGTCTAGAGGCAGCATAGTTCCATTGACATTCAGTATCGTGAAGTATGGCAAATATACGCTTTCCAGTTCCTGTGAAATATTTACTCTGATTAGTTTGTATAGCCACGATATGCTTACCACGATTAGTAATATGACATTATTGTAGTGTCACCTAGTAAACTGGTAGGCAGCACGATGAGCCTTTTACTGACAGACAAAAAACTGCATATACAAGTTGTTAATATTGTAATAACTCGGCTTTATACGTATATAGTAATTGTTCCCACGCCTCCCAGTGTGGCAGATTATTGTACGGTTTTTTTTACGGAGACATATTGTTTATGTCTGCGCGTGGAAGACTGCGTATTTTGTGCACTCGCTGACTAAAAAGCTTGTAAGCCATTGCATTTTCAGAAGAAGCGGGAAACATTTATATAAGTTATATTCTACAGTGCTGCAAGTGTGTAGTGGTTGTGGCGTCCATATCGAAAGACGTTCACTAGGCCGCTTGTGGGCCTAGTACTCGATCAGTAAACAATGCTAGTATTTTTTTTAAAAAATATTTTCCGTAAGGCAATTGCCCGTGTACGGTTTTTTCGTGTCATGGCTAATTTTAATCCACTCCGGCATTTACTTTGTCTAAATTGGAAACCATGCAAACCAATTTAAGAGTGGCCGGTCTGGGTCTCAAACCCAGTCCTCCCGAATGCAAGGCAAAGGCTTTGCCACTAAGCCATCTTGCTCGGTTTTTTATCTTCTTTTAGACTGCCAGCATCGAGTGGCCGGGACATAGGATACCATACGTGCGTTTATTGCTGCCTTTAAGTTTACATTACGTAATTCACCTACTAATATATTGTGTCAATGTTTCAGTTAATCAAGAGAACCGGAGCTAAGTTAATTCCAAGACCTACCCGAGGGCGAGACCTTGGCCTACACTGACGATCTAGCAGCCCTCGTAGTAACAACCTGGCAGGAGGGAGCTCTGGAGGAGGCATACAGCAACATAGCGTCAGACAAGGTTACAACCTAAATAGAAACAAAATATTTCAGGCTCGCCCTGAAGAAATGCGAAGCTTTCTACCTCACTGACAAGAAGAACACAAGAGCAATCTCCTAGACTTTACCCTATCTAGCATGCGTAGCTTATTTACCTCTAATTTCTTTAAGATTAACAATATATCAAGCTCTTAGCGACTCTAGTTATTAACAGTGTCACCTGCCCTGTGACTTCTACATCATCATCAACGCGTACTATGTTCTGCTTTACTATGTTGGTCATATGTTGAGCATTTGAGCGTCCTTAATTAATCGATTTTAGGGTTGGATGCTTTCAGGCATACAAAAACTGCATATAAGCAAAATTGCTTATTCCCGTAGCGCAACCCAGACGTAGTATTCTCTCTCTAGACAAAACAAAATAGAATAACCATTTTTAAATAAACCACCCTGTGACTGAACCGGCTTCGCTTAGTTTCGTCCAAGTTTTGCTGCAGCGGTACTAACTTTCATCTGTCGATTCATACATTCGAAACGAAGCTTTTCATTCATGTCATGTGGTATTCCAAATCCGCACCACTCAGGGTGGCAGTGCAATAACAATGGTGCAACAGAGGGACGGTGCCGAACACACTACAGTACATGCTAACTAGACGCGCGATTAGAGTAGAATAGTTTTGCCATTAATATTTGTCCCCCTCTAGTCCAAGTTCATAGGTTTCCTACCAAGCCGACCTTTAAAATGTAGGTGCTTTTGATGTGAGTTTTGCATGCGGTGAGAGTCTGCCTAGGCTCTTTGAGGAGCTAAGTTAGTGTAAGCCATCGGCGTTGACGTTGCTGAACAACATCCTAAACAAATAACGCGTAAGACAGAGTGAATTTCATATGTTGGCATAGTCGAGGAAAAGTGTTTAAATTTAGCCTGGTTCTTACGTGAACAAGAATACTAGAATCATACGGGGGGGGGGGGCTTCAATGGGGCGTCACCTAAGTCGTTGCCATCTTCCAAACATTTCGGGCCGTACTAGACGTAACTAGGTGTATATGTACATATACTTACTTACCCCTGGGTAGTTGAATAGATTCCACTTTCTATACACGGAGGAGGGGTTGTGGCGGGGAACTTCGAGAACTCGTAGATAGGCCAGTACGAGAACGATGGACAGCGTGATGTACGAGTGAAACAACCACCACTTCCAGGATGGCACATTTTTCCAATACAGAAGAAACACGGCACTACCCTTTAACATCTTGAACCGGCTGCCAGAAAGTGTAGCGGCACCTCGTTCATGTCATCTGCAGCCCGATTGAACCAAAAACTAGTCGCTTTATTTTTTACAGATTCCGCGGAAGCTGTTAAGGTTCATTGGTGAAAAGTTAACGCCACGTTGCGCTGTCAGATCGGGCTTAGCGTACTCCCAGCCGTTATGCTCCTGAGGTATTTAGCCAGGAATGGTCGCTGGTTATCGACGAAAGCATTTTCGTCATAAACGTAGATAGGATAGGAGGAAGATACACTGAATTATGCTATACGTTACAAGAGTATTATTTGAGTGTATGTAAGATGTAAGACATACTGATTTCATTTGGGGTATTGGGCAACAATGTCACGGGGAATTGCATAGAGATAAACAACGGTCGAATATGATAAAAACGCACATGGTAAACATGGCGTTATAAGCGTTAAGCGAGAATTCCTATACAGCTGTGAGTAAGGTAATCAAGATGTCATTTCTCGGGAGTTTTAGAGGAAGGACGATCACGCTAGTTCTTGCGCGCGTCTTGTTCTTTAGCTCGTAGCACTAACTTCGTTACTAGTATCCAACTAGCAGTGCTTCATTCATAATACATATAATTCATACAAAATGGCGGCAATTGTGTGGATGCTTTCTTAGTGCGCTCTTTAGCCTGACATCGAGTCGTGAAAAGAGAACGCACGTCAGTGATTTGTTGAAACGATGCCTTCGCATTACCAGGATCTCTGCCGGATCTACCAGATCCGGTAAATACACCGGCGCTTCTGGCCACAATAAGTCGGTATCTGTGCCCACCACACCGTTGACCCACGAAACCAAGGGGAGCTCAGCAAGCCACTGCACGGAAAAAAATCACATTTTGTTATTAAGCAGAAAATAACAAGACAAAGCCTGGTTCGTTGTCTGAAAAAAACACAACGTGTCATTCATTTAACCACAAGAGGACATAGCTGCTAGTCATGGATGCGCCAATTGTACCGGAACGTTCCAGGGTGAAACTGTCCTAATTGGCCATCACAGAGCAGAGGCTCTTAACGAATACGCCTCAAACTTTTGACACAGACGCTGAACATAACGTAACAGAGCTAGCTGGAATGAACTAATAATATTATATTAGATTATATAGTTATTGAACGCATCTGTGTGGTCAGAAGATATTCATTATGACCCCATGTCAAGGCATACAGAATACACAGCGCAACACCTAGAATTAAAACATTTGTTTAAGGAGAGGGAGGGTAAATACAGGTGTCAAGCGCTATAAGCCAAGTGATGACGGCTACGGTAACGCCAGTAAGATGCAAATAAACAGTTAACCCAATACTAATTCGTTAGGCCCGCCATTAAAAAACCTCATATGAAACGTAGAGTTATTAGACTCGTTTCATAGAATCTCGGAGGAAAATGACGGACTAGCATAATAACTCGAAGTTTCTTATGTTCTGGTGAATAAGACTGCGGTCTTAATGGGCAAGAATCGCAGAATCCTTTGCAAAAAGCAATATGCATAATAGACGAGCTGATTAGCTATAAGTCTGTTGGTAATCCAAGAAACACAGATGAAATAATGCATGACATCGGTAAATGCATGACACTTTGTACAAACCGTAACAAATGTAGAAAAATTGAAGGCGATTCTAACTGCGACCTAACCAGAGAAGGTAGCAGGCAGAACTGGCCCTGAGAAGCTTAGACTGAGCATACACAATGAGGGCACACACTAAACGTATTTAAGCTGGAATAGATAGACTGGAATTACCAAGATTTTTTACCGTCATTCGATTTTTAGGACGCACCTGTCCTATCAGCGCATCGCAAGGACGTAGTTGCGCCCTAAAACTGTAGGTGTCGATCACTAAATACCCATCTATTAGAATAGGCCTTACATGTTTTTCGACAGTACTAACAAAACTAAAGACATAGAGAGCCTACCTGCAACAACAAACCATAATGCAAACGCCAGGAATGCGTACGTTGACATACTGTGTCCATGCTAATCCGCCTCTACAGGTCATTATGTAGGGACCTAACCTCCGTGGCAAAAAAAACACCTGTAGCGCTACAAGTTCAGACGAAGGTACCTCGTAAATGAACCATTTTGGTACTAAGTTGGTAGAACTGACGTCTGTGGTTGCAACGTAATTAAAATATTCCGATGGCCAATGGATATAAGTGCATACATATAGCTACTATGTTTGCTTGCTTTGTCAATCATGTCACTAGAACAAACTGTAAAGCTCAGAAAAATATTGGTTGTAGTCAAAATCTTGCTCGAACAAATGCTCGTCGACCAATAAGCACATTTATTAGCGATGACAGAGCGTTCGCTGCACGCGTTTAATAACACCAGGCGTCTCTTAAATGGTTCCAGCAGCAGCAATCATTCTGGATCAAATCATTAGGAAACTCAACAGAAGTTGCATAAACCAGATCTTTTAGGTGGCCCCAATGAAAAAAGTCGAGCCTGGATAGATCGGGCAATCGCGGCGGCCATTACGTGCCTATACGACACGCTGATGAGGACACGTTACTGATATAGAGTTAATAGGATGTGTTGTAGGTAAGAAAAAATGTGGTAGCCACGCGTCAAGGTCCTCGACAAGGGCGTACAGCATTATTCGAAGACTTTGCCTCGGAACGGGAAAATAAATAGAGTTGAACTAGTCCAACGGAATGTTGGAGATCTGGATATTCTTAGTGTCTCTCACTGGTGAATCTAGAAAATGCATGGCATCATTTCGACGCTCGGGAGAGGGGGGGACGGAGTACTCGTTGCATATGGTGGCGACAAGTTCGTAGTCAATTCAATCCACCTAACTATATTTCTCGGGCAGATTGTCATCGTTAATGGAAGACCACGCGCGGATACTATAGAAAGATGCTTTTTTATATTATTTATTTAATAATTATTATTTTTTTAAACGTCAGCCACATTGTTAAAATCTATCGCTATTGGCGCATAGTATTCTTATTTCTCATTATCAGTGCCCTAAATGTATACAATCCTTAGAAGATTCAGAAGAAGGACTATTCATTTTGACGACGGCTGTCGTGTGCAAAAATGGCTCCAATTTGAACTTGAAAAATTTAAGGCCAGTACATTCGACCGTGCTACCGTGTAAACGACTTCAAAAAAAACAAGGAAATAGTTTGTGTATTCAAATGCTTAGGAACTAATATGATCGAGGGTGTTACGATTTCATAATGTATCTAAGTCTGCTTTTGAAATCTATGGACCGTTACTTAACTGGAAAACGCGCAAAAACTATGAATAATAAACGTCGCAATATTGACTCTGTAGGACTATGAGGGCTGTCTCTTCGTGCATGTTGCCGTCAATATGCCTGGCCTTGTCAGACACTACTCTTAAACTTGTGCAAAAGTTTCACAGGATGTTGCGCCAAGCCGTGGAAAGCCACGGGGCGCTCGCTCAGCTGAAAAGCTGCTTTAGCCGATAGTGTGGAACAATGTCGGGAAATATCGGTTTGGTGACGTGCCCACCAACTGTTTTTTGCGAACCTCAATGTAGTGCATTTTAAGGTCGGATCTAGGCATGAATTAATATAATATTTAGCTAACGCAAAAGCTCAGGCCTACGGTTCACCAGGAACGGCTTAACTTCGCAAATTGGGCTTTCGAGATGATGCAGCGTGATGCCGATTTTTTTGTAAATAAAGCAATTTTTTTGACAAACCCTATTTCTGCCTGAATGGAAGTGCGAATATACAAATCAGTCGCACTTAGACAGTCGTAAATACTAAGATGAATGACAAATAGCCATGTGTGTGCCATATGTGACAGTCTGGTGCAGCCCAACGAAATAAATTGATTCTGTTCTCACTCCACGGTGAATGGCGAGTCATCAAAGCATGATCTCTATTTATAAAAATACTAATTTACAGCCGATTTTAGAGGAAACCGATGCAAGTGAACTCTGGTTCCAATTAAAAGTGTCACAAGCCACACAGCCGACGATTGAGTTTTTAAGGATAGAATGTCCCGGACGGGCAACCTCGCGTAAAGTGGACATTTACTGGCTTATAACATTTTGCGATTTAACACAAGTTAGACTTTTACTGTGTGTTCTAATAATACTATTTTTTTCAATTCATTCATTTTTTAATCACCTTTGTTTGGTCAATTATTATACATGAAACCACGGTCACTGACCCAGCCTGACCAGTGATTCAACTCCGACGCACTCCCCCGCATAGTATCTGCCACAAGCTCTCCCACACTTTTTTTTAAGAGGAATAACTGGAAAATGCGGTTGCACACGCGGGCACCGCAGCGAGGGAGCTCCCTGCAAGTGCGGGCCGGCAGTGTGGGGCTCCAACCCACTAAAAACCAGTCGTGTGCCCGTCCCCCACGCTGACTGGGAACTGCTTGCGCATATCATCAAAAAGCTCTCCCACACCTGTTACAGATACATTCTTCGGTCGGCTCATGGTATCCTTGACTTTTACAGAGAACATAGTGGAAGCCGTGCAGTCCCATCCAAACATTGTTTGTCATTGCACCCGTACTAAAATCAGGGTCCACGTCTGCCATTCTCTCCTCCCACTGACAGATGAAATCCCTGTAAGCCTGTGTTTTGGGCAGACGGAACTGGCGTTGCGGGTCCTCTATGAAGAGCGGGGCACCGGCTAGTACATAGACCAGACGATTACGGCACGACGTGTCGAGACCGAGCACTCGCGTGAGAAAGGCGGACTCCACTCGGTTATGCCTCGCGAGCTGAGCCACGCTTAAGTTCTCCCAGATAAGCTGGATGCCGTACGATGCCATAGGCGCGATCTTAATGTTGAAAAGTCCCAGCGCCGTGTTAAGGGAGAGAAGCGTGGGTTTCTTAATCCCGACGCTTGCTACAAGGGCTTTTCTGACCCTCTCGGCGTCGGGAGAGGGAGGCCAAGATACGGAAAGTTGTTGACGTACTCCAATGGCGTGGAGTACAGCCGTAGCTTATCGCTCGCCGCGAGTCGACAAGCTTTACGGAACTTCATGGCCTTGATCTTGCCGATGTTGATCTCGAGTCCTCCATCCGCCACGTACTGCTCGAGCCTTGCCAGGCTCTGCTGCACCCCGAATGGGCTTGTTTCAAATATCGCGAGATCGTCTGCATATAGCAGGATGTCTGGGCGGACGCACTTTCGAGTGCCTACGATGCGGCGCGGGAAATCGCTGAGCAGAATGGAGAACAGCAGCGGACTTAAGTTGTCCCCCTGCGCGACTGCCGTTGTTTGCACAAAGGAGTACAACTCAGCCACCCCATCCTGTATGGTGATCGGGTTTTCGTGCAGGATTGCCCCGATGAGCTGGAGGATGTTGGCAGGCACGCCCGATTCAGCCAACTTGAAGATCATCTTGTCTCTGGGAGCTCCATCGAAGGCCGAGCGGAAATCCACGAAGACGGCGTACAGGAACTTGGCGTGCTTAGCCTGCATCACTGCCCGAATCCTGGCCAGTAAAATCTCACACGCAGTCAGTGGGACCTGCCTGCACGAAAGCCGTGCTGCTCGTCTGAGATGGCGCCGCAAGCCTCGAGTAAGTGAGACAGGCGGGCGGTGAGGATGGCAGAGAGCAGCTTGTAGCAGCAGCTCTTTTTGGCTATCCCACGCTACGAGCTGGGCTCTCTGAGGTTGGCCTGTCGCTTCGGGATGACTGCCAGATGAGCACTCTGCCAGTCGCAGGGGAGGCGACCTTCGCGCAGACGTAGCGTTGAAGAGGATAATTTAGCAATGAGCGAGTATTATGGCCTTCTTGGGGTGCTCCTTGCGGACGTGGTCGGAACCGGAGGCCTTGTTGGGACGTAGTCGTTGCATTGCAAAAAACACCTCGGTAAGAAAAAACTCTGCGGGAAGTGAATTTCGTAGCAGCATTGTTGCCTCGTCCCAGGCCGCTTCGTAGTAGAGGATGCGGCTCGGAATGGTGTCGGAGGACGCGAACATGCGTCTGAAGTTTGAGAGGAGCGCCGATAAGTTAATGGGGCAGGTGGGAGATCCTTGGCGGCGGAGCCACTTCTACGGTTGTTGCTCACCCTCATGCAACAACTCGGGACTCCTGTTGTTCTTGGTACTTAGCGCGTTCAGCTTTGTACATCCGGCGACAAGGCTGAACGCTCAAGGCGAGCGCTGAGCTAGGCCTAGCAGGCTGCTTTGCACGCGCTGTTGAACCATGGACTCCCCCTTCTCGGTTTACTAAGACCAGCTGCAAATCTCCACAGCTTTTAAGAGCTTTGGCTATTGGTCAACGCCTGGACCTCCCGGCACGGGGAAGACCTCGTAAAGGCATTCCTGCAGGTGGTGCAAGCTGACATGCTTGGCCAGCGGAGGTGGGCGGGGAGCAGGAGTCCTGACAGGTGGCAGGAAGACTCTCACAGCCGTTAGCAGATGATTCTTGAAATGTCCTCCACTGCGAAGGAGACCTGCTCGGTTGGACCTGCGCAGAAGCTGCCGGAGAGCATCTTAATGTCGTTCACGGCGCTCTGGTTCACGCTGTGTTTGTACTTCGTGCCCGAGTGCTTGGACTGATGGGTAGTTTGGTCGTTGCTGATCTAAGAAGAATCTCTTAGGAACACCCTTGAAAAATCCTCACGCTGGATCTGGGTGAGGGGGCACGTACATGAACCTGGCTGCTGCTGCTTCTCTAAAAGCGTTTTTTAAAAGCTACCTTTGTTCTGGGAAAACTTTCGTTCGACACCTGTCTTTCTCTATATTATATGAGCTATAATATAATCTACGAATATGGGCTGACGTAATAAACGTTCAAATATGAGCAGTCGGTTTTTATAAATCTCAAAACAGGTTAGTGCATTACGTAGTAGTCAATACAATTATATAATATGGCTACAAATTACTACTACTTGTTATGGCTGTAATACAGCGTACAACCTACATATTGAAGTACTATAATCGGTTAAAACTGTTTACATCTGACCCGTAGTCATATGTTCGATGAATTGTGCCGGACAGGTAGCAGCGTGTCTAAGGCAGAAAGGTAAACAAAGAGGGGGGTATAGTTTGAAAATCGCGAAAATCTCAATAAATCACTGAAAACTTCGCTATACTACCAAACCTTTCTAAATTGCCGATAAAAGTTCTACCTACTGCACTCGCTCGCATAAGCTCACTGTGTTGTTGATAGTCAAACACAAACAATGCACACGCAGTGGTGGATTGCCATCGAATAGAATGCACACACAAGCTAAAAACAAATATTGCTGAAAACTAGCAAAATACGCTGAAATGCCGGGTGGTCTTTGGCTGGTTGGTCGCATATGTCTAAACGGTGGTCTGCGACAAGCCCCAGGTCAATCCACTCGAAATACGCGAGATGGGGCACGAATGGGCCAGCTGGACGAGCAAATAATAATAATAATAATACCGTGATCAGAGAACTAAAGATCAATTTTAGCGTGTTTGGCTCTAATTTATGTAAAAAATAGTGCTAGATTGAGTATCCCGTATACAGCTTGTGAATTAAAAAAGTCATCACCCCACAGGTATTAATTAAAAAAAATAATTGTTCAGTTTAAATTTTAGAAATGGCATTAAGACCTTATAACATACGAGTATATAATTTTAACTATCACGCTTGTATTTATGCTACGTTACGGGTTATCAAACTATTTTGCAAAAACTATATATATATATATATATATATATACATGCATACATATATATGACAGCGTTCTAACCACAAATGACAACAATGTATGTTTATTCAATAAAAGTCGTCGGTGACACGCGCAGCTGTTCTGAGCGTGGAATTCGGCCGCTGGGTCGGCGTGCGTGTAATGCGTGGCCCTGTGCTGTTGGTGCTGGTATGATCTGCGCCATCTGAAATGGCATACAGGCAATAGTTATGGTAGGTGAACCAGTTAAATCCATGATTTGTTTTACTTGAACACTCGAGCATCAAACAGGTCGTATTACGATACGACTAATCACTAACTGTTTTAGGTATAGCTGCTTGATTTATAATACTTTAAGTTTACGTTTACTATTTTTACTAATTACAGTAGGAGCACATAAGAAGTTAATAAAAGTGTTTTTCTATCAATATTTATAAGCATTTGATTATTTGGTTTTCAATCGGGGAGCGCCTATTGTCAATCTCAGGAAATTGTATCTAGCGCGCTATTGACATCGATGTGGATTTCTAACCCATAGTCTATACCTACGCCACGACTACGTTACTTGATGTGAGCCCTTTTAAGATCGAGTGCGACTTCGAGTGCGAAATCTGCAATGAGGGTGGAGAAAACTTTAAAGACCACTAGAGTTTTGCGTAACATCGTACGACGTAAGCTTTGAGTTCGAATGCAAGTTGTCTAAGACTTTTCTGAGACTGATGACAGCACACCAAGTGATGTCTACAGATCAAGCCCATGCTTTTTTTTCTTCTAGAAGTGGAAAATGCTTTACGCACACTTTCCGATGTTAATGAAGGGTAGTGTGGGACTAAACGCCGGGGGAGAGTATAATACTCGATCCAATCCGCGCGTGCTGCCCACTAAAAACCACCTCTCCCACCCTCTCCTGGTTCGGAATTGTAAACCATTACCTCGAGACCAAAAGAGGGGAGTCCCGTGCTGCGACCCTTTCCTTAGTCTACGAGTATGTCCCGAGCAGGGAGTGGGTCCTGCCTGGGAGTGGACACTAGAGGCCCATGTCTGGGAGATGTTACACCACTGCAGCTTTCCTGGCGAAGCCGATGATGGTTCATTGACGTCGCCAGCTCTGGTAACAACACCGGCAGCAAAGACAGCTGACACCGAATAGAAGAAAAAAAGCAGATGACGACGACTTTGTTGTGGGTCGTCGGTCAAAAACTGGGACGCGGCAAAGCCTATTCAACGGACCATAAGCAAAGGAAGAGGCAGGAAGAAGGAAAATGCGGTGAAATGCGTCTGAGAGTTGTTGCCAAGGCGCGACTCGACAAACAGGACCTGACGGTTTAAAACTTCGAGACTTCCCCGCCGCTTGAGTGTAGTTACTCTTCTACGTTAAGGATCCCGCAGGTCGAAGGGTCAGCTTAAGAAGGATACATATATGTAGGCACTGCCGTCTATATATTTAGGTTTTAGAAGGTATTGCCTTAATCCTTCGGCTCGACTCTTGTCAAGCGTCAAGACTTGCTGTTAGGTGGCTGAGTCCCACATTGTCTGAGCGTTGGCATGTTAGGGGGCTTACCAACATCTGTTATGGTTTCTCCCAGCCGTACGTAAATGTATTTTAAACCCTAAACCTAAAAAAAAAAAAAACAAAAGACACCAAACCGTCAGAGGCAGAGAGGCAGTGCAACACATTAGGTGAACTAGAGGCCTATGCCAGACCTGGAAAAATCCGCGCCTTGGGAGAGTCGGAGATGTTTTCAACAGAAGGATAGTTACGACGAATTTTATCGCGTCTGAATGTCCAAGTCTACGCAAAGAATTTAATTCGTATTATATTGAGTACTGAAAAAAGTTTGTAATTCAAATCTTTAATGTCCAAGCACGGTTTCTGAAGACGGTCAATTCTTGTGGTTATTAAATGTAGTCTTGTCATTCTCAAGTTTGGCTTGAATGACCCTCTTAGGCACGGGCCTCATGATCAGCAAGGTCCTTTCACGATAGTTCTATAACGGACGCTGATTCACATATGGTAAGACTGTTGTGACGCTGTGGATTTTGTAGAATGATGCATTTACAACTTTAGCGTCTTATCTGGCTGGATGAAACTCAAGCGGCGCTGTTCGTGGGCGTATTTGCATTACAGCTTTCCGACACCACTTTCGTCAACGATATCGCTCTTGTACACTGTTGGAGGTATAACAAATCATATTTCATAACACCCATTTTGTACGCATAAATTTTAATGAAATCCATGTGTTGTAGATGTCTCAATGTTAATTGGTACGACCACTTGCTGGAGCGGTCTGGTATGAAATCAGGCTTTAAAGCCGCACTAATAAAAAGTTGTGTCTTGTTTAAGAAAGGGAGGCCGGTCGGCCTAAGGAGAAAACAATAGCATTCAATGTTTAAATGAGCTGTAAGGAGCCTATTACGCACGTAAGACCTACCTTGAAACTGTTTTCGTCGAATAAATGCAGTTTTAGTGTACGTATTCTCACCCCGTTAGACGTATTTTTTTTGTCAGTAGTGATCTGTGATATAATTGGCGCCCAACGGCTTCTCGTAAACCGCTCGGCTCGTAAAAACAAAAACAGCTACCGGCCCCTAGCCAACCGACAGCATAATCGATGAAAAAAAAGTGATGCTGCTGCAGCTGGTACCGAGCCAGCGTTGTTACCTGGCACACCTCAAAAGACTCAACCGCCCTCGCACGGCATTGGTTACTATGACAACAGTCGGATAGACCAAGTGGCAGACAGTTGGCTGTCAAATGAAGCCGTCGAGCAGGAGTACAAGACACTTTAAGCGTACCAAGAGAAACTTGATTATATTTAAGCCGTCATCGAGACGCGGCTAATAATCCGGTTTATCCTTGACATAGGCTTTCAGCGTGCTTACATCACCGACAAGTATGCACAGCTGTTCCAGTTGGAGCCAAACTTTATTGGGTTAACCCTCAGCCAAGATTTAACGTCCACGGGACTGTTTTTCGCACTGCTTCATAGACGGACCCCCATTAATACAAATCGGTGCAACGGTGGGGCTTGAACCCGCGCACCTATCTAGTGTCTCCTCCGGTCGCGAGGCGCAGACGCATGCACCACGCCACCGGGCTCGACTGCAGTTGAAGCCAGAGAGACACGAATGGCTTTACGTCCGTGTAGTTGGAGGAAGCAATGGCCCACTCCAAATGTTTACGGCTGCACCGTTCGCCGTTAGCACCCGCAATGGCAAGCACATGATTTGTAACGCGTTGGTCATTCCAGAGAGCCCACAAAATTACTATCACGCATCTCTAAGAATATAATACGAGCATGGCTAGAGATTTGTAGCAAATCATTAAGGCCTCAACAGCGTAGAAAAGTTTCTTTGATCGGATTCTATAAATGTCTTTCTATGGATTCACGATGTCTAGCACGATGGCGTGGTGGCTTAAGTCTGCGCCTCGCAACCGGAAGAGACGCATAGGTGCGCGGGTTCGAGACCCATCGTTGCACATTTGTATTTATGGGGGTCCGTCTATGAAGCAATGTAAAAACAGTTTTGTGGGCGTTAAATATTGGTTAAGGGTCAGCCCGAAAACTTGACTTTATGGATTAACGATGACAACCTAGACAAGCACAAGGTCTTTATTGGCAGAAGACTGGAGAGATTTTGAAAATACCCACGCCGACATCGTGGACACACAATGACGTAACCAGCAACCCTGGAGTTATCTTCTCGAGATTGCGACACCGTCGAGTTAAGCAGCTCGGCAGCCTTCAACGGCGGTCATGGCTCTAGTCTCATTAAAATCCCAAGTGAAATCTGCAAACTTATACTCGAATTTAGCGAAGCGATTCTCAAAGGCCTCCGTTCCCTGTAAAATGTAAGTCGTTTTAAGGTATTCCACAGAGAATGATGTCGAGGCCACCAGATAGAAGAGCCCTTTGTGGCTAGTATCATAGACTAAGTACACTTTTTAAAACTGGCTTACATTTTGTCAAAAAATAGATTAATTATTATGTATAGTGGGTGAATTTAGGACTGTGTCATGAAACGCTTGTTGTCCTTTTCGAATTCGGTCCTGGAAATAACTGGTAGAACTCATGATCCTGGAACTAAAAGTATGGCATCTGGGCAAAACTATGATCTACTGTCCTTGCATATATGCGTGTTTCAATACTTTCGGACAGCTTTCATCCTCGTCAGAACTTCGTAGCCCTTATCAGCAATGGCTGATATACATTTAGAAACCATACACATACACTAGCTTAATAACCCTTGACGCTAGAGAAGTCGACTAGTGTGAAGGTAACCTTCTGCATCAGTTACCACCTTCAGCGTCATCATAATCATTAGAACACTTTCATTATCTTCATCATCATCATTTACCTCAGTTAACGATCACCCACAGTTTCCATCTCCACCACCAACCTCCATCACTAACAGTATCACTGGAGTCACCGCTGCCTCCACACCCGCAACGGTCACCATTATTAATGTAATATCGAACGCTAATTTTAGCCCGGCCAGCGTCCGTCTGTAAACAAACAGTATCATGTTTGTGAACACGCGCGGCGCAGGAGCTGGTCATGCCCATGCAACGAACGCCGACGAAACGGCCGACGAGAAGGAGCCGCTCGAACCACGTACATCGCTGCACGCACACTGTGCAGTGGCAGCGGGTGAACGTATTGTCGGAGCAATCAGAGATGCGGGCGTTTGCAGCTTGTGATCCAAAGACGAGTGGAACATGCCCGTAGCAAAGGTATGCGTGTATCGCAAGCTGAATGCCTCCCAGTGAACATGGAGCATGCCAAAAAACAACTCAGTGGGTCAATGGCGTAGCGAACGAACACGCTTCTTGCTTCGGCCGATATGTGGATGTCATCAATTAACAAGAAAGACACAATCTCAATAGGGAGAAATCAAGTCGCGGTTACGGGAAATACTTTGAGGAGTGGAATGATGTTGGATGAAATATGTTGGGGACTGGGGGTAAAACTATTGTCCCTCAGCGTCATAGTCCCGCAGAAGCGGTTGTGTCGAAGACCTCTACTAAAGACAGACCGGAGGCTATGATTTTATTGGCGGAGAAAAAATTACGGGAGATAAACGCTGTGTGTATTAATTACTCTTGCCAGTCATACAGCAGGGAAAGTAGAAGAAGCACGATTTACCAGAAATTGTCAACTAGTTATTGCAGCGGAGGACGAGGAAGACAAGGCTGTCCTGCTTATTTTGCAGCCCCTAGTCGGAGTGCCGGTCTATGCCAGTTTAAGGCTAAGCGGCTCCCCTTCGCTAGTAAACGACAAATTTAGTGAAGACTATCCGATAGTGCGACTCGGCCTAAAACCCACGGAGTTCTCTTGTACCGTGAGCCACAACAATGCTACCAGTGCTACAGCTTTGATCACATCAGACCCAATTGCACATTGTCGTCTCGGCGCTGCCATCGCTGTGGATCTACCAAATATAATTGGAAGGACGGCACTAACCCCGGACACTGCTGCCTCTGCAAAAGTAGTCATGAACAGTTTGGCCGGCTACAATTCTTGTCCACATCGATTAAATCGCATTGAGCTTGTAAAACGGTCTGCAGATCGAACCATCCAGCTGCAGCAAAACTGCCCCTTGCGCGTCTCACACATTCGCTTCAGTTTGCTAGTGAAGCGCCGCCAATATCCGTCGAATTCGTCGTTTTGGCCGAACCAACGCCGGCTCCACCACTATCAAAAATCGTAATTATTAACATACAAATATATTCACCATACTACCTACATCACCTACACTGATAGTAGTATACATCGGCTATTGTGCGAAGTCTACGCTGAGTCTATGCAGTGTGTACGATATTGTAGTAACGCTGTGTTTATTTCGGTGCACACAAATACTTATGGTATCTATCAATATCAGAATTTTCACAAAATCTACACGCACAACCACGGACCTCAAAACACTGTCCACTCAAACACATGTGGTGATGGTATCCGTGCCATGTCACTCGACAAACTAGTGCTCCGTTTTTCTGGGCTCCTCTCTTCCATTTGTCCGAGCAAAACGCTGGCCCGTCCGTATCGTTATTGGAAGCAAACTTCATGTTGCGTATCTCCCAAAACTCTCTATATAGTGTAAGCATGGCTTCACTAAGTGGTAGTCCGTATAGGACAAAATCCTCTTTAAGGGCTTTTTTTGCGACATAGTTCAAGAGAGAAGGTAGCAGATGCGTTTTTGGGTAGACCAAGCACGCACTTAATATAAAGTGCTTTTAAACGATCCAGCCTTTTCAGATCACTAACAGTGAGAAATTGTGTTACTGCAGGCAGGCCGAATCGTAAAATAGGGACAATTTTTAGCCTGAATATGTTTAGCGCAGTGTTCATATCGATATCTCGAAGTTCAATGAGAAGCATGACAGTTGCTGTTGCCCTGGCTAGTATTATCTTGACATGTCTGCTAAAAGAGAGTCTTGGTGTCAATGTAACATCGAGATAAGGAAAGTGGCTGGCGATCTCCAATGCAATGCCATTAATTTTGATGCGGCGATCGGCTGCGGCGTATGCCCTTCCTCGGCTAAAGCGAAGGACTTTCGTTTTAGCTATGTTTATTGTTAGCCTGTTTTTTGCACCAGTTAATTGTCTTGTTCAGGAAATACTGAAGATGCTCACGCAACTTTGCGAGGAAGGCTAGGTCATCTGTGTAGAAGACGTGCGGAGTCTTGGCATCGCGTAGAAGACCCGATAAGGTTGCTATGTACATTATAAAAAGGAACGGGCTAGCAGGATCTCCTTGGGCCAATTCCACCGCTTGCCTTATGGTGTCGTTTACATAATTATCTGCGTTCTTAACTATAATAGAGTTATAGTGAAACATGTTTCGGATCTATAACAGACGGTCCTTCGAGACAGAGTCAAATGCGGCCTTAAAATCTATGAATGCGGTATACGTCATTTCTTTACTTTGGTGACGTCGTTGCACATAGCCCAGCAGAAGGTTGATAGCATCTTCGGTTGATCGCTCGGGAAGGAATCCGTGTTGCTCAACGGGTAGCTTTTCTTTAGCGCTGCTATATAACCTTGACACTACGAGTGATGAAAGAATTTTGTACAGAGCGCTCGTCAGTGCGACCCCTCGGTAATTTGTCGGGTCAGTAGCATCTCCCTTCCGCTTATATATTGGGTTCAAGAAACTCTTCCTCCACTCTTCAGGTATCTTACCTTGACCGAGGCAGTTATTATAAAGATTTGTTAAAACTGCACATATGATATTAAGGTTTGATTTTAGATGTTCATAGAATATCTGGTTCGGTCCTGCAGATTTATTGTTTTTCTTTGCCTTGATTGCTTGCAGAACTTCCGCTGCAGTAAAAGGTATATTCTCGTCTGGATGGTCCATGTCGGGCAGTGTTATCTATCTCTTTAATAGGTTTGTAAAATGTGTTTGCCACTACTCGTCGTTAGCTTCTTTGCGTCCCTTGGGTAGGAGCACCTAAGGTTTCTTAACACTGTTTTGTATCAATTGCAGGCGTTGGCTTTCTTCGCAATGGCGCTCCTTAGTCTGCTTCATTTTCCGAAACACTTGCTTTATTTCTGCGAGTTGGCTAAGTCCATAGGGGCTCTTGTCGTCATAGCTGCAAATAATGCGCTCAATCTTGTGACATCCTGCATCAAACCGCGTGAGTTGTATGGCCTGTTGGAGCATGTGCGCATTTATTGTACGGCTCAACTGTAGCATAGGTGCCACTGCTGTTAGGCTTTGAGTGCGCGCGGAAAATCGTAATTGCACCAACCAAAATCCGATGACAGGCAGAAACTACAATCATGATGTGAAGTGCAGCAGGGGGGTCCTTGCTGTACAGCAATCTTCTGCATCGGCATCTCTGGCCTCCAGGCCAGACTTTAGTGGCTAAATCATACGTGCTCATGAATGACGATATACACGCACGGAGTCGATACCGTCGGTGAGGAGGCAACCTCCAAATATTAGAGAGGTAACCGATGACTATTTGGAACTACTGTGAGCGCCACTCACGGAGGAGCCCCGCAAATTGTATCAACTCCTAGGTTCGCCAGCTTTCATAAGGCGCGACCTACTACAGCGTTTTGACGAGATACTCCGGGAGACCCTACAATGTCTGTTAAACGTTGATTCAATTATTATTCTCTTAGATCCAAGCTGCGCTTTCCGTTGGTACTGGTGGCTTAGCGGTACGCAGATTGGTTGATATTTCCCTTTTCTACCTCGCTTGACATTTCCCTGCAATCTGGGATCGTTGTCTAAAGTAAAAGCAGCTTGTTATCACCATCGGGCCCTCTCGATAGATAGTTGGCTCACCGATTCAACGCAGACAGCTCTCGCTACCTTTCGCGACCAGTGGGATTCAGTGCCGGAGCACAAAACACAGGCATGTCTGGATCGGACCGTGGTATCGCGATTCCAATGCGATCAAAAAAATCACGTTCCCGATATCTAAGGAACAGCCCTTTTAAAAACGTGCTTTCAACAAATAAATGGCAAGTGGATTTCAAACCCTCCTCTCGCCGCAGCTGGGAACGATGCTTAGATGCGATAAAATAAAGAAAAGGGTTATATAGAAGTCGTCATTAAGGTATTTCCACGAAGTCGGCGGACAAGTTAAGCGCACTTTTCCTTAGCTGTGCCCCGATAAGGTGATAGCGATGAGGGATTTCTTTTTCTTTTCGGAATGACACTAAGAAGACTTGTTCCTCAGTTTACGGACGAGCATAGCGTCTCTATCCTTTACCGAAAAGAACAATGATGCACAGTACGAAAGCCTCTAGAACTAGGTAGATAATGTCTTGCAGCTTTCCCTAATGGAATACTGAAAGTTATATTAGTCACTTCGGACCCGTTGAACGGTTAAGAAAGCATTTGGTGCGTCTTGGAAAAATATAAGTTAAATATACTCTAAAATATAAGTTACAAAAGGAATCTAAAAAAAGTCAGTTGATCTGTATGAATATTAGTGCATACATGCCTTGACTTAGACCGCTTAGCAAATGACGCAGCTTTTCTTGATTTGAGAGGTGCGCGATGCGAAACTCGCTAATGTACGTGAACTGCTTGCAGAGGAAATGACGCAATGCAAATAGATCGGAGACAGATGTCTGCTCGTCGAGGCAGTGCAACTCAAGAATCCCACCTGAGAATACAAAAAAAATACTATTGAGCACAATACCACTTATATACATAGTCTTCTAAGGATACTAATCTAAGGATTATAAATTTAATGGTATGTTCTAGCTTAGTTAACCATTTCAGTGGGTCGCCTACACCCCTGCAAATAACTGCGCCAATTTCTCGAATTGAAGACAATTGAACATTGACGATAATGTGATTAAGCATGCGAAGGTTCTTTCTAAACAGGGTAGCATTTGTCTTAGTGAGTTGCACGAGTAGTTCTATCTAGTTTAAGGTGACACTCATAAATGAACGTACCGGCGTCGATAAGTGGCACCGCTCTAGGCAAGCGGTGTAGTAGCCAATCGCGTATGGGCGACATCAAGTCTCGGGTCCGTGGTAGCACACGACTCTCGGTGCTGGACGTAAGTAGGCGCTCGTTCTCTAGCGATCAGCACCACAACATCACATAGAAGTATAACGCAGGCAAACAACAATAAAGCGCACACGAGCGTGTTTAAGCTTGGACCGCATTTTCAACGATTGTGCATATGACCATACGTGCATCTGCATACATGTACATATGTATGAACCTAAACGAATTACAGCTAGATCATGAAAAAAGACTGCATCAGATTACATATTGCTCATACCCTTACCAAATGCAGTTCGGGGCTACTAAAAAAAAATAATTTCGGGGCTACTAAAAAAATTGTCTAACATTCCATTCGTCTAATATTTCTTTTCGTACGTATCCTGCGTTTAATACTCATAATCACGTGACGTTACATTGCGGAAAATGCATAAATGGCAATATTCCTCGTTTGTACCCTGTGACTCTACATGCTTGGATCACTGCATGTTTTGTTTACCAACTTTAGCTAATTTAAAAATATTTTCCATCACACAAAGCAATGCACGAAACGGACCCAATCAAAAAATAACAAAATAATAGTTTGTATGAGACAGTGGAAAAAGTCCGCATCATTGTTTAACTAAAATACAGCCATTGCTCAATCGACTGTAATCACTAAGATACATTGGCTGAACCAGTGATGGCGTACTACGCAAAATTACTTAAAATATTCCTAATGTTTGCTTTCCCTTGTTCCTAATTTAGAGAAACGAAATAGATGGAACACGGATAGGAATTTTGGATACAATGGACAAAATGTATAAACATCACAAGAAGCCGTCGTGTAGCGCTCCTTTAGAAAAAGATTAGAGGACACATTTGCTTTGTACGATCTAGCACGTGGAACTACTAAATCCAACGACCGCCACATTAAAATAACCATTCAGATAGATGCAGCAAACGTTGCAAAGCGCGCCGGTACCTGTAGTAAAAAAATGCAATCGGAAGGAATGGGCATGAAAATTCCCAGAAACACATAAATGGGAAATGATTAACTAGACCAAACAGGCGTCTTTTTTTTAAAACAAAAACTTGAGAGACCTGGACTTAAATGTGCCAGATCTCTCCTAGCTGTCAACGCACAGCCTTTTTGTATTTATATAGCAGCAGACACCCAGAACACAATCTCAAGTACTGCTCCCTCGCCCAGCTACTAGCTTCGTTAGAGAGCGCAGTCGAGCGAGAACGCGGTCAGTCGCTGTTCCCGGCCCATGACAGAGCGGCGCGACCGATCAGCAGGAAATGTGCAGCCCAGACTCTCTCGTCCGGGCTCCCAAATTCCAAGACATCGACGACGACAGGGACCCGCGTCCAGGCACCGGTCGACAAGAACGTCCGCGTATACATGTGTCCCCGAAGGGACGGATGACTTTTTTTATTCATCAGCTGTTCAAGCTGCGCTGACGTGTCTTCGTAACAGTGCGTATAATTGTTGCTATTTCAGTCGTTAGTCGGTGTTTCTAACAGTGAATCTGGGCCGTAACGGATAGTATGCAGTTTAAGTTCCTCTGGACAATATCTACATCTCCTACTACCTGAAAACCGACGCTTTCACACCCATAATCGGACTTTCAGTCATCATCATCAGCCTCATTATTGTGTATTCTCTATTATCTACAACCCACCTACCGCCTTCAGCGTTTTCATCATTACTGCGCCTTCACTAGTTAGCTGTGACTTATAGTCGGCATCATCACCACCACAGCCATCATTACTATCAGCACCCAGTACTACTATACCTCATCATCAAATACCATCTTAAGCGTCATCATCATTAGTACATCTTCATTCTCATCATCATTCATTCCAGCTAGCTACCACTCATAGACGTCATCACCATCACCACCACGGCCATTATCACCATTTTCACCACAGACACCATCACTAACTTCACCATCAACGTCGCCACTGCCGCCATCCCCATTTCGGTAACCAGAATCAATATTATTATATTGAGCGAAGATACAATTGGTCTGCGTTTGCCTGTAAACAAACAATATCCTGTTTGTGAACAGACGCGGCGTAGCAGCTGGCCATGCCTCTGAAACAAACGCCGCCAAAATGGCAAGAGAAGGAGCCACCGGAACAACGTGCATCACTGCACGTAGACAGTGCGGTACCTACAGATGAATGCATTACAGGAGCAGTCAGTGGTGCGGGTGGTCCGTCTAACCGTCCAATGGCAAGTGGCGGGAAGCGGACCGCATCAAGCCCCGCAGAAGACGCTCGTAGTAAAGGTATGCGTGTTTGCGAGGCGGAACCTCGCCCGGTAAGCAAGGAGGACGCCAGCGAAGCAACCGAGGAAGCCTGCAGCGGTGAGGAATCTCATAGCGATTCGGAGTTTACCACGGTGACCCGGCATAAGCGCTCTCGTGCTATGCAGGTGCCGCCAAGAGTAAGATTTGACAGCCAGGAAACTGTTATATTCTCCGCAGATGACAACGCCCTTGAGCACAACTTTAACGAGATCTGTTACGACATCGCGGAGATCGTCGGGGGGGGGAAATAGAGGAGCCTCGCTTCACGAAAAACGGAGAACTTGTCATAGTCGTGGAGAGGGAAGATGATAGAGCGACTTTACTCTCGCTATCGGAGTTAGCAAAAGTTAAAGTCTCATCAAGAATAAGCGGAACACGATGCACAATAAAGAGCAAGATCACCGGGGTTCATACCTCAATCTCGGAATCGGCGATATTATCGGCGCTGCAGTGTTATTTTGACGTTCTCTGGCAACAGCTTTCCGGCTGAGGTGCGTCTGGGACTTAAGCGACATGGAGTTGTACTATATCATGAACCCTCGCAGTGCTATAGGTGTTATAGTCTAGATCACTTCGCCGCTAAATGTAAAGCCCCAAGGCCCAAATGTCGAAAATGCGGCTCTATGGAGCACTTCAGAAAAGACTGCAACGCTCAGGCCCGCTGTTGTTCGTGCAACGGGGAGCATGAGGCTACGTGGGGAGCATGCCCGCAAAGGCGGCTGCGAATGGAACAACTAAAAAGGGCCTCACGAAGCATAGCACAGAAGCAGCACGACGCCCCGTCGGTTCCAGTATGTATACCAGTATCCAACGTGCAAGCATCTGAAAATTTTACAAAACGAAGTTGGTCCTCTGTCGTAAAGAATGGAGTAAGAGAAGTGAACCATGGAATTAATATTCCTACGACCACGACGCACGCAGATGACGCTGACCGTATCAACCTAAAGCCAGCAGCCCCCCACAACAGCCAAACCTATTGGCACAGCCATCAACAGACAGTATCGTTGAAGAAGTACTCCGCAGGCTGTCTCCAATCATACAAGATACCATAACGACGGTTATCTCAAAGGTTTTAGAAAATGTACTGCCTGTAGTCATGCGCGCAGTAAGCGGGGCAATGGCACAGCCTCAACAGAGCTCAGTGGACGCATTCTCGCTGGCTGAGACGATCCAGCTAGCACTCCGTGGCAATGTAAAAGAAACTGCGGCACTTCTAACAAATAGAAATAATGGCAATAAAAACAGCATCACGGCCCGTGGAGCAAAGACTCAGTGACGCTTGGGAGAGACTGGACCCAAGAATCAGAATATGAACACGAGTGTACCGAATACAAACATTTGGACTCCACAAGAGAGCGTAAGAAACAATATCCTCTCCTGCAATCAAGAAAAGCTTACACCGGTTATTAAAGTAGTGATGTGGAACTGCGAAGGGCATGGCGTATTAGATCTGTTAGGCATAGAGGCACTTCGAGGAGTGGATATTCTAATATTGACGGAAACTTGGGCGCTTAAACCTTTCTCTTTGGGGGGCTTCTACGGATATCACGCACTAGCACATGAAGGTGAGGGACGGGGCAGGCCAAGTAGAGGGGTTTCAGTATTCACGAGAGCAGAAATTGAAGAGATGACAATAGGAATAGTAGCAGAAAACTTAGTACCAATAGCGTCGAGGGAGTTTGAAATTGTGGCAGCCTATGTGAAACCGGCAGATGTAGAGTCCACTGAAGTCATGACAGAGCGTATCATGCTTAGAGTTGAAGCGGTGCCGAGAAAGGCACTGATGATTCTAGCGGGGGATTTCAATGCGAGGTTGGATAGGGGTAATCTGGAACAAACTGAAGCATTTCTAGATACTATAACAGAGATAGGAGGCTGGTTGGTCAGCGAGCCAGGCCTAAGCACTTTTGAATGTAGTACTGGGGCGTCAGTAATTGTAACGTTTTGCCACCGACGGAAACGTAGAGGATATAACATTTTTGAGAGAAAATACATCATTTAGGGAAGGAGTGGGGCTTAGAAGGCATATACCGATGGGGATGGCATTCAAAGTTAGTAATAGTAGGGAGTATAGCCGTGGGCCAGGAACCGGGACAAGACTAGATAAAAGGATCTTCTTAGTGGGAGTGGGGGAAGTGTGCCCACCAGGGGAGATTCAAATAGAGTCATATGAGCGTAAATTGACAAATCTGATAGAAGGTGCACTGGTTCCTCGCCAAGAACGAAAAGGAAGGCCCTGGTTCAACGATCGGTGTAGAGCAGCGAAAGGTGCCAACAGACTAACTAGAGAATATGTGAAGATGTTTCCTGTATTAAGGCCGTTTGCAAGTATGGTAAATAAAATGACACAAAAGGCAAACAAGGAAGAGAAACAAAAATATTGGGAAAGCCAGGAGTGGGTGCTTTTGCAAGAAGCTGAGAAACAACCACACAAGTGGCTACAACAGAACAGAAAACGGCAGTGCCCAGTGGAGACTGGGCGTTTAATTAAGCACGTTGCTAGTGTGCTGCAGGGGGCCGATACCCCAAAGGAAATAACATTATTCAGCAGGAGGAAACAGAACTTGTACGGAAATGGGTAATTCGACCAGTCACAATCGAAGACGTTGTCAGGGCAACTGAAAGGGCGCCTAGAGGCAATGCTGCCGGGAACGATATGATACGAAACGAGCATTTAAAGCAAACGCTGGCACTTGCACCATGCTGGAAAGCTTTATTTGACGAGTGCCTAAAATCCGGGGAAGTACCAAAAGCGTAGAAAAAGGATATCTTGATTGTCATAACAAAAGAAAAGGCATACAAACCGAGCCGGAATCTTGGAGGGGCATAACAATTAAGAGTTGCCCCTATAAAATTTTCTCGGGAACAATATCAGATAGACTAGAGCATTACCTCGAAACCAGAAACGCAATACCAGAAGAACAACATGGGTTCAGAAGGTCGAAGTCGACCTATACGGCCCTGCGCCAGTTGCTGGCAGAAATTTGGGAAACTCTATCAGAACCTAGAAGACCGTTATACGCAATATTTATATACCTTAAAGCTGCCTTTGACTTAGCGCCACGAAGTAGGATTATAGAAAAGTTAGCCTTGGAGGGAGTTCCGTATCGCTTACTAAAACTTTTAAGTACCATTCTTGGGGAGACTACAGTATACATCGACAACGGTATGGGGATTGTGGGAAGAGTAAAGCAAACTACAGGCGTGGCCCAAGGAGACGGACTTAGCCCGTTGCTTTTTTCGGTACTATTGGGAGGGCCACCTAACCGGGTGAGGCAGGGGTGGACCCGAGAGTGGGCAAATACATTAATGTATGCAGATGACATTGCGATCTATGGCAGGAGTGTATTTAGGGTTAAGCAGGGACTAGAACGGCTAATCGATTATATGGACGAGATGGGACTTAGTAGTAATGGCAAAAAACAGTAGCAGTAAATCTTCGAAGAGGAGGACGATTGGCGAATGACGATGTCCTTTGAGCCAGGGGTAATACAGTAAATTTTGTAAATAAATTTAACTATTTAGGGGTCACTATAACGTCAAATGGTAGCAGTTTTCAAAAACATATTGAAAGCAGAGTAGGAAAAGCCATTAGAGCGGCAGCAGCAATTAAAAACCCGCAAATGTTGTCAATACATACCGCGTCCGCCCTTTTCAAGATTAAAATAGAACCAATAGCAACATTTGGTGTATCACTTATATTAGAGAAATTAGGAGAGGCAGATCTACAGTTACTAGATAAAGTTCGATTTTTCTTCATGAAGCGGGTTTTGGGGTTAGCTAACTCTTGTAGGAAATAGAATAGTTCATATATTAGAAGGGGGGGCTCTTATGACACAGGAATTACAAGTAAAACGGGGTTTACCTAAGACGACGGCCTTCGTGGCTTACACTATGAAGTAAGGGGAAAAATTAAAGGATAAAGGCATAGGTATATACACGACGATAGCGTTGAGGAGTACAACCTGGCGAGCAGCCGGATATAAGAAAAGGCATCTAACTACGGCATTTGCAGCCCACGGGTTCCATCACGTGTTATGCCGCACACAAGAACTCCACAATCCGCAGGAGTGTCGTAGGTGCGCGAGATGCTTAGGCCATTGTGATAGATACCACGCCGCAGCATGTCCAGCAGTGCAATCAATAGCTGAACTCGCAAGATGAGGGAAGATCCGGTGACGCAGAAAAACCACTGATTCAGACTGATGTACTTATTTAAAATTTACTCAACTTGGGTGTTAATAAACCATAGTTAGTCTAAGCTCAGATGTACTTTTTCTACACAACATGTGTGATAATAAATCTGACAAAAAGTTAATAAACCATAATAAAAACAGGCGTCTTTTTATACAAAAGCGTGATGCGACAGTCAATGAAGGGCACGCGCCATGAGATGGAGAATGTTGAGCTCGCTAAAGCAATTGATTAACTCGCATAAAAAAGACCGCCATAATGGCAGGCGGGGATTTGCAAGGGAAAAACGATGAGAAGTGAGGGCAGTCCACGTTAGAACGCATTTGCAAGAAGGCCTTCGGCAAGATCGTCATACAGAGCGAGTGCCTCCACCAAAAAAGGCCTGTCCGTCAGAGCAATTTTAGTTTAGAAAGGGCCTAGGTATATAAGAAGTTATCCATGCACTCCAGTCTGAGGCTGTCACACACATACGGTTTTTGTTTAGGTGTAATCTCTTTACACAAATAGGTTAAACATACTTCCGCCATCTTATACATGTGATCCCGCCACTGCGTATATATTGAACTAGAGAGCATTCCAGTATATATAGGACTTTTCCCTGGTATCTAAATATACTCTACAATTAAAATTGGCTTCCAGTATAATTGACTTTGTAAGTTCAAAACTCTAGAAAGATTTGCCAAAAAAACGGAAGCGACTGTCTTTCGACTGCCAAACAATGGGACTGCCGTTTCATTGTTTTTTTGCGTGCCTTTTTTTAATTGCAATTCAGCCCAATCTAACTTCTTTTAAGGTTCGGCCCCGGATTAAGCACCGCATTGCAACGGCCACTTCTACTACAATCTGCCTGTAAGAAAAACTGATTCTGGGTATATGAGGACTAGTAGTCACTAAGAGCAAACACATTTTCGAGTTATTGGTTTTTGCCTTAGAAGGAATTATTGTAGCCTGACACGTTGCGACAAGACGCCTGATTCTACAGATATGTTTATTTACTACGCGAATTACCACAGGCCAGAATTTTACGCCGTATATGTAGATTGTATACGACAACAAAAACTTGTCATCATATTAAATCCTTTATGACAGATGTTGCATGCTTTCGACTGCATTTCAATTTACACAGTAAACTATGTTATTAATTTATTCTCAATTCAACCGTATAGTTTTGCAATTTGCGTACCTATGGCCTCATTTTCTAATGTCAGTATGGTATAAGCCGTGGTTTCCTAAGTGTTATATGCGATGAAAATGGCAAACTAACCTTTTAGAAGTACAAATAATGTTGATACGCATCTTTAGAACCTGCTCGATCTGAGTAGGTTCGTCAGAATACTAATAGGCTATATATATATATATATATATATATATATATATATATATATATATTATATATATATATATATATATATATATATATATATATATATATATATATATATATATATATATATATATATATATATATATATAAGGGCTGTTAAAATAGAGCTAAACATTGCCCTAGTCGACACCAGTAGTCAATTTAACATTATATAGATCGAGTTGGTTGAATAAACGAACATGCATGTCTTTTTTTGCAGTTATGTCTTACTTGCTTCGCTGGGATTCTGGACCTTAATGGTGAGTGAATAGCCGCGGCCCACTTGCTGCTCGAGCTCTTTGCGCTTGAGGATCATCTTTGCTTCTCGGTTAGCCATTATCACGCTCTTATCGAAACCAAAACGCTCGAAGTCGTCAAGTGTGTCTGTTGCAACTACCACCGTGCCTGTAACACGTCCGACATATAACATACGTACACTGGTCTAGTCGCAGCAATTACCAGTAAATCCTATAAACAATAAGCAATTTTAATAGAAGAAGACATGTACGAATTTGTCTTAGCACAATTAAGACAAAAGTAAAACATGACTACAATTCTTTCGCAGAGCCCGAAACCACCACCATGAACATTTAATAAGGTCGCAAGTCCTTTCTTTGACTTGAACAATGCGCCCAGAATTTCCCGCCACCGTATACAATAATACTGGTCTTCTCTCTTAGAGTAAACCATGCTAGAGTAGCTCGACCCAATCACAACCTTCTTTGTAAACAGCGCATGACGAGTCTATCGTTCTAGCTTCAACTGCTGAACCCTTGATTTACTAGCAGTATCGTTAGTGGTGATTGATCAGAATTTATTACACATAGTCTACAAATATGTATTTGAATTGATGACCAATACGGAAATGGTTTGTCGTTGTAGAAAGCTTATTCAAGTGAAACTAATTAGTGAAATTGCTGCAGCGACAAAAAAACGTGCATGACTTGTATGCAATTCTTTGTCCAAGAAGCTTTCGAGTGCTTGGCTTGTGCACGAAGCTTGCACAAACTTACTAAGTTATATATTTTTATAATATGTGTTGCAGGTATTACAGTGAAAAACAGAAGAAAATATATAAGCGAAATAGTGAAACATCCGCCTATATATATATATATATATATATATATATATATATATATATTAACTATCTCGGCGTATAACTAGCGGCCAGGCCAATCAGACACAAAACACAAGAGGCATGCTCTGGTCATATGAGCATAATGTAAAGCGCTCACAATCTTTATGAATTCGATACTTAGTTAGCAAATCGAAGCTTTATATTTCAAGAAAGGAAGCTCAACACAAATACGTGCTAAAATAGATTGAAGGGCAGCGAACTTGTCTTTAATCTGTCTACGAGGTAGAAACGTTTGCATTTTTGGCTAGATCAACGTTGCGTTAAAAATATGTTTATTTTATAGACGTTTTCTCGCTTCAGTTAGAGTGCTTGGGGATTACACGTAGACAAAAGCATCTCACGCAACAGTATTAAGAAATGAAACGTATTAGACACACATGATGTGTGCAAAAACGGTTAATATCTCGGATAAGGGTTAAGCAACGATTAACGAATTTGCTCATAAGGCAAAAGAATAGCGTTATGTACAGCATAACAATGATACAGCACATTGGCTGTCTAGAAACAAACTGCATAAAGTTACTGAGACCAATATGCTGATTCTTTGAACTATGCAGGGGAAACTTTAGAATGCAATAACTATTACTTATTGTGCTATAGAGATGTACTAAGAACGATGTACGCACGCCAGTCTATAGAATCAGTAGTAATCAGGGTTTGGCGGTAGGGAAGAGGACCGAGAGGATGAAGGATACAACGCACAAGCAGAAACAGGCCCGAAAGGACATCCGCGAAAGGTTGGTATAATAGGAGGGAAAGCAGCCGTAGAAATATCCAACACAAGATAAAACAGACACCTAACAGCAAACGTAAGTCTGTAGTACGTAAAGACTTATTGTGAAGAAAGTATATTTTGGCTCACACAGGTGTACAGGCCACAGGCAGTTCCATGCGTACATAAAGAAGATCATTATCAATGCTTGCTATTTGTTTAAATTTGGCTATACAGAACAATTAAGTCAGGATAGTGGCTACGCACGGCGTGTTCTAGGGGACTAGTGTACTAGTCATGGTTGTCATCTACCAAAGTGTCGCCGGTTCGATCTCTGTTGAAAATTGAATTCTCTTGAAGCGATGCTCATTGAGAATAGATGATACACTATAGCGCCGAGAGTCAGTCAGCGGCCATGCTGCCACAATGACTGTTGGGAAACCCTAGATATTGCAACATGTTCGGCCCTCGGTGCAAATATATACCTCACTCAAACCCGTAGAGGACGGAGGATAGTCTAGAATTAAAAACAACCTCCCCAAAAGAAATGTTTTCAATTCTAGATTGCGGCTACACAGCGTTCATTAAACAACGAGCCCACACGGAAGACTTAGAATGACACCTGCAACAACGTTGGACCTTCAGCACTGTTCTGCACCACGCATGGGGTGCGCATAAGAGCATTTTTAATTAAAAAAAACTGTTTTTTTTGTTATTACAAAAAGAAACGGAGTCAATCAGTGTATCCTGTTCTGTTTAAACCCGTGTTGGCGCGTCCACCAGCGGCTTGACAGGCCGGGGTCAGCAGCTGACATGCTATTTAGCAGTTCTATTGTATTTGGCGTAATTTGAGTAGGTACATACAGTGTCCTTTGAAATGCGAAACAGCCCTCCAGATGGTCTCCTTTGTCGAGGTGTCGACATCGGCGGTCGGCTGATCAAGCAGAATGACGCTCGGCTTGCCGACAAATGCGGACATTACTGACACAAGGCGTCGTTGACCGTCGGATAGTAGCAACAGCTTTCTGTTGTTAGTAATCAAAGACATCCGAAAGCAAAAAGTGTTAGTGGCAAATTATATTAGTCCCTGTGCGATTAAATAAAACCACGATATTAGTGTTAGTGTGACGAAATAAAACCACTTCCAGCCCAGCAAAGCTCTCGCAATTGACAATGTGTAAGAGAACACCATAAGATGTCACCATTCCTTGGAGTTATAACTGCTTACACCGGATCAACTTTACCATATATATATATATATATTGATTGATAATATATGCATTTATCAAATTACTTTTTATGTTAGCACTTTGGAGTGAACAATTGTCTCCGCGTTAACGTGTGGTTACGGGTTATCTAACCCGGGAATTATTGATTGATTGATTTATTGTTCGCTTGGCGTGTCTACCTAAATACACATGTCCCCCTTTTATATCAGGGGCGCTTAGGGCGGCAGCATATATATTACCTACGCATCCATATAATTCATGTCTACTTCAATGCCTACTGATCTATATCTCTGCCCCCCCCCCTAAGGCTATACATTCTTTATTAATACGTTCGATTGACTCATCCTCTAGCCCACATGCTCGACATTCTGTACTCTGCTTCTCCTTATATTTAACTCTATGAATCCTTGTATCCAACATCCCTGCCCCGGCATCTGCCAATAGCCCACTCGCTCTTGAATTATCGTATACCCATTCTACCCCGCCCCTTTCCCGCTTTCATTTTAGCAATCTCAACTTCCTTGCACGTTTCATTTTGCCCTGCTTCCTCTCTTAGATCTTACGTCAACCTTTATCTCCTCCTCTGTATGCCACTGATGGCCAACCGTCTGATTACCTCCAATGCCCCCTTGATCTTCACTGCTTCTGTGTTCCCCCTCCCTCGGGAAGTAGCTCCCGTTGTCGTCATTCCCCCTGCACCTGCTGTCCCACTCTTCCCTGTATCCATATTGTCTCCTCCTCTCTCTCTTGTCCCTGTATCTGTTGTCCCATCCTGTGTGCCTGTGTCTGTACCCTACCGTTCCCCTCTCCTTTAAATGCTCATACCGCGTGCCTGAAAAATTTGCGCTGACCCGATTTTGTTGATTCCACGTCTGCGTCCCCCTACCGTATTCCGTTCCCGTATGTCCTACTTGCGCATTGATTACCTTAATTATTATAGGCCTAACATTGTGCCAATCGCACGCCCTCTTGCCAATTGGCCGTGCCGCTAGTACAGCACCTGCCGCCCCGTAGTGCACTCCATCAGAGGCCATGGCCCTTGGATTGTCTTAAATGTATTCAAGAGACAAGTATTCGTAATTTGCTGCCCTGACCAACTGCATTATCTTCCTATTCACTGCCCTGCATGTACCCCGATAGTCCCGTCCTTCTTTAGCATTCACCACCATTGGAAGCAAACACACTGTCAACACTACGTTTTTGCAAAATTCTATTAGGTCTTGTAACTGTGTGCTAATCGTATTCACAGCACTTTCCATATCCCGGGCCTGAAAAACATCTTCCAGTCCCCCATGAAACACCAACCTATATTTTACATTATTGTACATTTTAATAGCTTGCTTAGTTGCTGCCACAATATCCCTTACTCCTTGGCCCCCCATAGAAATAAAATAAACCCCCCCCCTGTATTAGTAGCCACCTGATTAACCTGTTCCTCTATTCTGCATACGTTTGAATCTCCGGCAACTACCACCCGTTTTCCCATTGGTCTAATAGCCACCGCCTCCCCTGTTCGATCGGTTGAACTTATCCGGGATATCTGCTTTTGTTGTTGTTGTTGTAGCGTTTGATGTTGCTGCTGCTGTTTCTCGACCGCTAGCACCTTTTCTTCTTCCTTTCGCTGACTCGCCTCCTCCCTCCTCTCCACGCGCATCTGCGCATCTCCTCTGGCGATCTCGTTTCTGTTCCTCTGTTGTTGTCGTCTCCTGTATACTTCCGCCTCCGTCGCTCCGCTCTCTTCGTCATCTCTTTTCTCTTCCTCTTCGCCACTGTGGCTCAAGTCTAACAGTACTGTCTCGTCTTCAACGGCGCGCCTCCCGTCTTCATTCTTTTTTTCCCGGATCCATTTTTCCATTTCTTCAACATTTGCCGCCACGGTTGACGTTGTCTCCTCAACAGCAGCCAGCCTTTCTCTCAGTTCAACCACTATTTCATTGCTGTCGCTAATATGCCGTTGCTATATTTCTTCGATCATTACAGCCAGTTCTTGCTGTAAGACCATTGCGCGCTTCTCTTTCTCCTCAACTTGAGCCTCTCTCTCTTCGATTTTTTTAGCCTCTGCTGGACATCTGTTATAATGCTTTGCCAGTGATCCTGCATAGCTTGTGTTATATCGCACCATGTCTTACTGCGCGCAGTAACCTTTCTCTTCTCTAATACTCTTCCACAATTGCATACTGATAGTGAACTGGCCGGCACGTATCTTAAGCTGCCACTGCGCGTTTGGCCTGGAAGATTCATAGTTGAATCCTTTGGGTTCGTTGACCCTACCCCACCTGGCGATGATCCGGCATTACTTGCCATATTAAAGTTTGTGCACTCACCTAAAGACGCCTAAACACTGTGTTAACTCACTTTAGCTGAGAGGCCGTTATAGTTTGAATTTGAATGCGCGCCGGACCGCTCGTAGACTCTCGACGCCTGCTTGGGTGGTTTCGTTTTGCTTCACCCTGCTGTAAAGGTCTTAACTAAATTTTACTGCGGCCTAACTCCTTGCCCCTTCGTCACACGGCCACGCACAATACACCGAAATGATCACCGAACGTTTCGTCACCGAACCGCGCACCACTACGGTGTGCCACTCTCTGCGTTTCCTTTCTTGCATTCACACAAGCAAGCGTAACCACTCGGAGCTCCGTATACATACGTCCGTACTCATTGGCGCCAAACACCGACTATTTCGGTGTCGGCTGTCGATATATGTATATGTACGAGATGTGTTCAAAAAGTATCGCGACTTGTGTTTTTTCAAAAATTATTCATTTATTCATGAATATCTATTTTGTCCCCTTCAAAGTAATCCCCATGAGATATTATACACTTGTGCCAACGGTTTTTCCAATCTTCGAAGCACTTCAAAAAACCATTTTTTTTTATCTTGTTCAGCTCCTCCTTCGATGCCGTCTTTATCTCGTCAAGCGTAGCGTAACGTCGTCCTTTCATGGGCCTCTTCAGTTTAGGGAACAAGAAAAAGTCAAAGGGGGCCAGATCTGGGGAATACGGTGGCTGCGGCAGCATTAGTGTGTTGTTTTTGGCCAAAAACTCTCGCACAAGCAACGATGTGTGAGCAGGGGCGTTATCGTGGTGCAAAAGCCAATTTTTGTTCTTCCACAAATCCGGGCGTTTCTGGCGGATTGCTTTGCGCAAATTGCGCATAACTTGCAGGTAATATTCCTTATTGACCGTTCTACCCTGTGGCAATAACTCATGATGCACCACGCCCCTGCAATCGAAGAAAACTGTCAGCAAAACTTTCACATTCGACCGAACTTGGCGCGCTTTTTTCGGTCTTGGTTCGTGCGGCAGCTTCCATTGAGATGATTGAGCTTTGGTTTCCACGTCATAACCATAAACCCACGATTCGTCACCAGTTATGACCCTCTGGAGCAAATTTGGGTCGTCGCGGACAGAGTCCAACATCTCATTAGCAATGTTCATGCGATGCTGTTTTTGGTCGCAATTGAGCAATTTTGGTACGAATTTCGCGGCGACCCGTCTCATGCCCAAATCATTGATAAAAATCGAATGGCACGAGCCAATCGATATGTTTAGGTCCTCAGCAACTTCTCTAACGGTGATTCGACGATTGGCCAATACCATTTTCTCCACTTCATTAATTTTTTCGTCTGTTGTTGAAGTGCTCGGGCGTCCGGCACGCTCTTCGTCGTTCACATCTTCTCGGCCTTCTGAGAATATTTTGTACCACCGATAAACGTTGCTTCGGTCCAAGGTAGCTTCTCCGTATGCCACAGTCAACATTCGGAATGCATCCGCGCACTTAATTTCGTTTTTCACACAAAATTTGATACAGGTTCTTTGATCCATTTTTTTGAATAGGTAAAAATCGAAGACGATCCAAAACACGTGCAAGCAAAGCAGCTGTCAACAATTAAGTGAACATTCAAAATGGCCGAGCTTGTCGGCATAAGTGAGAGACATGAGTACCAACATAACGCCACATAAAATCGAAATTCAAATATACGTAACCTGCGAAAATTCAAAAGTCGCGATACTTTTGAACACACCTCGTATGTATATATATATATATATATATATCGACATGTCCTCCGAAAAATCGTAATTACTCCGTAACCACAGCTCGCATTGACATAGATTTAGTACGAAAATGATCGTCACGAAATGTGCGTTTGCCTGTGTGCTAGTTGAGCACCGTTAGTGGCCGTAGTGTAGTGATTTTGATGTATTTGGAGTGACAACTAATAAAATAGTTCATTTTTTGCGAATTCTCTTCTAAGCGACCATATCACATCTTCTGACCGGCCTTAAATGTTCTTCAGAAGAAGCAGACATTTGTGCCATTAATCACCACGAACACGACGGTGTGTTTCTGTATAGGAGGATTGGTTGTCTCGCAACAGCACATTTTATGCTCCTATGTCGGGCAAAGACACCAGTGTCACCAATTGTAGTAATTTAACTCTCATTCCAAAACAATACTTCTTAGAGACCACATGGTCTCTAAGAAGCTTAAACATTGCTACAATTCATGTATCGCTTCAAAAATATTCTTAAAACACCCTGTATATATATATATATATATATATATATATATATATATTTAAGTGTAGTGTATATACATTTGTGATGTAAGAACATATGCACAGCCCGCTGGGGCATAACTCAAGGCACTAGGTCCAGGAACTACGCAACACACCCTTGGGCCAGCTGAAGAATTACATCGAAGCACTACGACTCCGCTATGCAGAACAGGACTGTGCAGTCTCACCACGACAATGCGTTTGCCCACCTCCTCTTTTTCCCAACATCGCCAAATTAAACAAATTAAAGTTCGAAAATATCGAGTATCTCGATGTTCATTGGGCTTCGTCCCGTGTCATCTAATTTTCAGAGTACGATAAGTTTATTTAATGTTTCATATGGTAATAGTCAAATAATAGTTGTTACTGCTACGGCATTTCTGGCAGTCCTTCCACCGGCGATGGAAGCGACCCCACTACCGCCACTGCGTTGCCACGTTGAACTTCTATGGAGATACGCTGCACCAGGTACTCCCCACCTCGCGCATCCTTTCTCACAGCAGTTACCCTCTTTCCAAGCTCCTTGAGGAACTCTACGGTCGCCTCTGCCATTGGCCCTAGCGTTTCCACGGCGATCGGCTAAACGATGTATTGCGGCAAGAGCTCCCTGTACTTCGACAATTTGCGACTTTCAGCAAGACGTGCGCTCGCGCCAGCTTCCCGACTTGTGCGCGCAATGTAACTGTTGGCGAGTGTACATGAAACCGTCGCGTCCCACACTAGCAGACGACCCCGTTCCCATGGTGCTATCTCATTGAAGGAATCTGGGGGCTCTGCAGATCACATTGTACGACATCATTGATGGCGAAATGACTTGAATGGCGACCGGCACTGAACCGGCAGGACAGCGATAACTTTGGACTTACACAGGTTACAGACGTGCTCTGCGCAGACAGCCTCCCCAAGCCGCAGACCCGAGACGATGCGAAGTGTGTTATTGTCCAGCATCGTCCCCAGTTGCGGCGAAGGAAGGGCCTGCAGCCACTTTCCGCTCATTGGATCAAAACAGGCCTTCAAGCGAGCTTTTCCTTTTAAGTCTAAAATTTGTGCTGGAAGCGCGTCTTGCCTCTATTTTACCACCAAGTGGTCCAGTGCTCCCTGAGTTTTTCGCTCGCGGGGCTCTCCCCAGCAAACTCGAAACTCCTCCAGGGCCTCATCGGAGGCCCTGGCCAGCTGAACTGGGGTATCTTCAACTCCAATCGAAAGTATTAAATCCTTAAATGTCGTCAAGGATCCCAAGTAGCACGATAATGATAACTCCCTAGCACGGCGAATCCCTAAGCCCCCCGCGCTTACAGGAAGTGATGCCTGGGCCCAGGATGCAGATCCCAGGTGAACGTTAAGTAGCCGTTCTAGTCCCGTACGCAAAAGGTTTGTCGCAAGAGGTATAACGCCGGGTGAGCACCTAAGGTTTGAAGTCTGCTGCAGCATCGGCTGACTTCAACAAGTCTTCTGCGCAGTACACCCTCCAGCGCCGCATCGTTAAGGGGGGCTCCTAGAAGCTCGATATTGTCTTCGGCTGCTAATCGAATGTCGGGTAGTATTCCCCGCAAGCTTGAAATAGGCTCGTCGCGGTGCTCCTCTGACAGTAGCAAGAGCTCGCATTTATTTGCGTTGAGTGTTAAGCCGGAACACACTTGAAATTCCTGAACAGTCTTGATGTCTGCCTGGATTGCTGCTAGGTCACCTGCCAGCGTTGCGTCATCAAGACGTTCGACGTCAGTGCCACAGGCCTTAAGGCCCATTGCGAGCGTCGAGACATATTTCTGTACTAAATATATGTTGAATAAATATGTATATTATTAGAAAAAAAAGATACCACGGTCGAAACTCCGATCGAAGCTTCGCCTGTAGTTCAGCGATAGCGATACAGAAGAGGGCTGGCCCACACGGGTCGCCTTGTTGTACCCCACACATCGACTTAAGCGTCTCCCCTTGCCACAGAAGATTAGCGGGCAGTCTATACATCTGGAATACAGCTGGGTAAATAGCGGGTATCAACATTTTTACAGCATTGAGTAAGTGATCTCAACGAAGCATGTAAAAGGCATTTCGAAGGTCGAGCTTGACTAGAGCTTTTCCTAGCCTTCTGTTCGATTTGATGAAAGCGGCGGCCGCATGCACAGCCGCTTTTGCTCATCCTTTTATCCCGCACCCTAGCTGCATGGAAGTCACTTACTCAAGAATAGCCTTCATAGCGATTTTCATTAAAATCTTACCAACCAGTCGACGCAGGGTAAGCCCCACGGCGATTGGCCGAATACCCCCGTCCTTTTTTCGTAGAGCGATTAATGTTGCGTCGTAAAAAGTGGATAGCGTGAACTCTGGAAGTCGCCCGTTGACTGCTAGAATAACGAAGTGACGTAACGCTTGCAACAGAGGGTTGCTATAATCCTGGCGGCAACCTATGAGATCTTTCAGATGCCGAGGGCAAAGACCATTCGGACCGCCACTAGAACTGCTTGAAAAACTTCTAATGGCGATTCGAATCTCCTCAGTCGTGACATCAATTTCAGATGCTGGGGGTGCCGGCGTCGGCGCCTCAGGGTACGCTGGATCCGTGGAATGTGCGGGGTGCATTTTCAATAAACTTGCTCTAGTATTTGCGTCGATTGGGGCAGTCTGATCTGTAGAAAACAGCGGCGGAAGAGACGTCCCCCTGGGACAGCTTTGACTGCACAATCTTTGCTCTACTACGGGGAATGCACGATATCATCTTTACTTTGGACTTGATAGCGGCAGCCTTTGATACGTACGTTGGAAAGCTATTTCCTGGCGGGTTTGCTTAAGAGTGTGCGTTTGTGACGGAGAAGCGATTTGAAGAATGTGTCGAAGTGGCGTCAGTGTGAGCTGTTGCTTGTGGTTGAACGGATGAAGTAAGCCAGTGCCTTATATCTGATTGACCATTTAACATGATGGTGTTTGCGAGTTTGTCCCCTCAGGCTCTCCTATCGAGGCTCGAGTCCTCGCACTGGACTCCGCCGAAAGCAGCGGCGCTGGCGGACTCTGGTTGAGTACAGCATTAATGGCCTTCTCCAATTGTTGGCGTAGATTGGAGGTTAGCGGCTTCGCAGAAGACGCCGAAGATTAAGTCAGCGACTCATGTGTGCCGAGCAGCCCCGGAAGGACGGATGAGACCACCTCTTCAATAAATGATCTCTCCAATTTGCACCATGATTGCGTCGATTATTTGAGGGATGACCTTTGCGGATACCGCCATGACCATTGCGTCTAGGCTATGACCATGTCGCTTGTGGTACTGGCCGCCGTAGAGATTGGTGCTGCTGGCCCAATTTTGACCTCGGCTGGCGGAACGCTTGTTTTCTGCGGTACCTTGATCACATTCTGTACGACCGCAGCAAAACTGCGTCTGCTAAATGACTCTGACGGAGAGTAACTGGCGCGGTATCCGTGTTTTGCTGAATTACGCGGATAGCAAATTTCTTAAGAAGTTCCATGCGATTTAAGCGATGGGTACACGATCCCCAGGTGGCCTCATGGCCGCCTTTACATAGGCAGCATCGCGCTGCGTCTTTGCAATGCTTTCGCAAATGGTTCGTAGATCTGCATCGTCTACAACGAGGGGCCTCAATGGACAATCAGGCTTTATGTGATCTAAACTGTAGCATCGATAGCACTGTAGAGGTTCCCGGTAGAGAGTAACGCCATGGGTTTTAAGGCCCAAGCGAACCTCCGCGAATATTTTTCCTTTAAGTGTTAATCTTGAGCCACTAGCCCTGGCGCTTACAGCCACCCCTCCTAGTGTCTGCAAGCTGAGCAAAGTGGCCCGGTCTTCAATGTCTTCCGCAACGATAATTAGTTCCCCTGCTCGAGAAAAGCGCGGTTCTTCTACCTTGCCTTTAATATGCTTCACGATATCGTCACATACATCATTAAAGTTTGACTCCAACAAGTTATCTACAGCGGAGACAATTATTGCTTTGGCTCTCTCCTTCGCGCAAACAGTTGGGATGTTCTTCTGTATCGTAACTGGATTTGCAACAATTTTCCCCTTTGGTCCGATTTTATTCTACCCTTCGTCGGATTCATCATCGAGAAGAGCGCCCTCGACCGCCACTTTGTTCTTCCCAAAAATGATAGTTCTACAGTCCTCTGCTTCCTTGGCGCCGTTACCATCTGTATCAGACCCCGCATCATCTATGGATTTATCATCAGCATCAGCGCATCCTCGTGCCGTTTGCGTCTTCGCCGGTTTGCCACTTTGTAGTGGGCTATTTGCCGCTCTCTTAGAGAGCGCTGCCCTTTCCCCGACATTAGCAGCGGCCACACTATCTCCAGGGCTTCCCCGCCTCTCGCCACTTGCGTCGAGCACTCTCTCCGTTCCACAACCGACCGAGACAGACGTGTCAACGACGCCGATGCTGGTGCCACTATCACCGTTGGATCCAGCAGAGCCTCGAACACGTATTCGGTTGTCTTCTGCGTCCTCCTCGCCACATGATGCCACACACACCGGCGGTGTCGGCGGCCGGCGATCTCGGAGGAGGAGCGGCGGGCGAAGGTGAACGTTTCACCACCATGTGTACCGCTGATGCACTAACCTGATGTTTAGCGCAGCCAATTACACTGCACGTATAGCAAATGCGCACCAAAATTAGCAACAAAGTTTCACGCTAGTCAGCTCCTCTGGTCTCAAAGGTTGCTAAGCTTGCGAATGCTTATGGATTTCTGCACTAAAGAGATACTTTCCAAAAGCCACACACGAACACGTCCGCACCGGTGAGAACGTAAACAAAAAAACAACAGTAAACAAAGTCATCTAATTGGTTTGCAAACCTCAAGAGTCTCTCTAAAAAAGGATATCAGACTCGGCAACAGAGATGTAATATGCGCCGTAGACCAGTACAATGGGTCCAAAGATTCGGATTATTTTGCTCGGTGTTTAAAGGCTACTGAGGATCGTTAGGCAACGGCTGAGCAATAAAAAGTACGTGTCCGTATATTGCTACGTAAACAAAAATATAGTAATATATTAATGTATTCCACGCTACGAACTTTTTAATCTAATTGGTACACATGTTTTGAAAGCCCTTACGCTACTTACGTGTAGAGTTTTTCGTGTAGGTCGAACATTACAGACAAGATATGAATGTCTCGACGGCGAAGCACCACAGGAACCTTTCGAAGTTCAGCGTAGATTAGAAAAAGTTCAATAGGTCGCAGTATATCTGGTAGCTCGATTGACTTGCTGTAGTAACCGATGGTTGACGGAGAACACTTAGAAACGCCATTCACGTACACTTCCCCGTATTCCGGCGTTAGCTCTCCCCGGATCATTTTAAGAACGGCGTTCTTACCGGATCCGTCCAAGCCAATGATACCTGTACATGTGTCTGGTTCGATTATGAGATTAAGCAAGGAGACCTGCGTTGTATTCAAGCGCAGACAAACGTCCTTTAAAACAATGCTGCCCTTCTTAAGCAGACGGTCCAGCGCGCCCTTCGTAAGCGTTGCCTTCTCTCGAAGCAGCGTCTCGTGCAAATCGTTCTTTAGATAAAGCACTTGCTGATTTAGCAGCTCGCTGATTTCCTTTGCTCGTGCCCGCCGCCGGCGATACCTGCGCGTCCTTACATATAGCCGTGGTACGTAGAATCCCAGCATAATGGCAATGAGCTCAACCAGTTGCAGAGCCAATAGCAAGACGAATATGTGGTCTACAATGCAAACCCGACGAGTTGAAGATAGAACGAACATGTGCGTTAAATATAATCTAAACTATATTTAAGACATGTGAAACAAGTGCATTTAAACTGTTTAAGCTGTAAACTAAGAAGTTGGGAGTCATTTTCTAAGCTCAAACCTGGTTACTGGCAGGAGTTGGACTTAAAAAATAGGAGGCCTCTTCTGGCTAGCGGTCACCTCTGTGGGAGGGTACTGGCGATTAGTTGACTCTGTTTACATACGAAGAATTGTTCCGCGTATGCAGTGCAGACTGACGAACAAATACAAACAAACAATATCTCATCGGAATGCATCGGATTTCTTCTTTTGTGTACACTTTTCCGTGCTCGACAATAGCTATGCTTTTCCCGCATCGACAATATATGTCCAGAAGTGTGTTACCCTCTGTCCTGCTTTTCCGCAATATACTACTAATTCCTATTCAGCGTGGCATTTTATATTTTCTTGCTCCAAATGCCAAACCTTTGCCTGCACACATTATTTATTATTGCCAATAATAAATAATTTGCTCCATATTGCTCCATAATAAATTGCTATTTGCTCTATACCTTTCTCTTCAATATTGTCTCCTCAATCTCCTTATTCCACCCCCTCTCACCTTCTTACACCCTTACACATGCAGCAATTAAACCTCTGAGTTGAGTTCGGTATAAACCTCGGCGAGCTTCGTGGAGCTAAGCAAAAGAAGCAAACTGGACAAGAGTTTGCTCCTTTTATTTAGCTTCACCGTTCCGAATTGGCACTATATTTCGAAGTAAAGTCGATACATTGCGATTCTTTTATTTTGATCCTTTATAAGAGGCTGGGGTATTTGACGCTAGGAGAAGCGTAAATTGCATTTACGGAAAACTGTACTATATTATATATGCTAAACTTGCGTTGATCTCAATCGAGTGCCAAGAATCATCTTATTTGTAAGGATCAAAAACTTATTGCAAAATATTACCAGCCGCTTAAAAATGCAGGATGCCATTTATTTTCAGTTCATCTCATTAACACTCGTGCCAGTAAGAATGCATCTGCTACTTACAGAATTCCGTTCCATGCCGTAAAAGGTCTTTGAAACTTCGAAAAAGTCGTTCTGGCTCGCAGCAAGGACGGAGCTCTCCTGGACTTCGTGTGCATACGTAGTGTACGATAAATGGATCGATACAGAGAACTCTTTGGGCCTGTTCGAGCTGTATCCCCAGTGCAGCAGCGTATGCGACTAACGTAGGACAGACACCACAAATATCATTATGCATATCGTTAGGTTACACAATTGGTACAGCTGTAAAATGTAAACATCTGTTTGACTTTCATTGTTTACTAGCTGTTAGCTACCCTGAATGCGTTATGCTAAATCTGTTACGAACAAGTCTGTTCACTTACAGATGGGTCCCAGGTGGTACATTCTGATTTGTACTAAAATATATATTCTAGCCTGTTCGGAATATTTTTTGTCTGCGGTATTTGTGTCTCTCGTTATCCATCCTGGCTTGACTGATTTGTGATACAAGAAATACGGCCGCCGTGCAAAAGGCCATTACGGCTACGGATGCCACGCTGGGCATTCCTCCCATTTTTCATAGATACTCTATCAGACGACGTTGCTTTACCGATAGCTAGGAAGCCTCTTGATTTGAGGCTAAACTAAAGGATGGTGTACCACACATTCGGGGAACTTTTTGGATCTCGCGTCGGGAGGCCTACCGCGGTTTGTAAGATAACTTATTGTGTATAGGCCGTACTCCACCGTCTCTTCACGTGGTTTGCGTAATAATAGCTTGCGGACCCAGCGCGTATCCTTGGCATATAAGAGTAATACTGTATTTTTCAATAAGGGTTTGTTCTTTATATGTCGAGCATGAGGCCGTTGAGGCCTCCCGTCGCACCAGTTGGAGAGGTGCAAAGTGCATTGGCGACATCCTCGCTCGATAACGATCCGACCCGACCGCTGGCAAGCCGATAAGGGAAGGTGGTACTAAGTTCTTCGCAGGAGCAGAAGGATGCTTTGCTATCATCTCACGAATCGAGTTCTCTGTTACGAGCACAATTGTATCATCGTAAAACAAGATTCTAATGGCGCTCCGCGCGTTGAGGTCCATGGAGAGCTTGTGAGCAGTGATCTGAGCGCGGGTTTTATCCGCCATTAGACATTTGTCGCCTCGACCTTCGGCCTCTACGAGGGTGAGAGCGGCACCTCCGAAAAAAGCCACCTTTTCTCTGATCACGCTGGCCAGCCAATAGCGCCTATTTGGATTTCTTTGTCGACGTGGAGGACTTTTGGGGCGAGGGTGAGCAACGCGGTCCGGGTCGCTTCATCATTATTTTTCACATCTCCGAGCAGGCAGTGGAAGAGCCCGCACAGAGGGACCTTCGTTCCCTTTGGGATCCTGCGCAGCATCTTGCGTGTCATCTTGGCGTTGGCAAGTAACCGTTGAATAGTAGGGGCGAACAGGACGGCTGGCTGGCGGGGTGAAAAAAAGGTTCTACTTCTGGAGCGCGCGGAAGCGCGGAGACGCTGCTAGTAGTGGCAGCGGCCTGTTGAGGCGCTGCTGTTCTACTAGACTCGCTTATCTTCTCCTTATGAGTTCTCCCTGCGTGAATCTGGCCACTCTTCTTTGTGGGGAAGCATACTGAAGAAAATGTGTTTTAGAACGTGTTTAGCCAGCTGTGACTGTCAACTTCTCACGCGTTACCGTTCCAAGGAAAAACGCCGTTTTCATTATCGGCGCGATGAGTTGCTGATAAAAACTGTTGGCTCCACTTGAGAGATTAGACGTTTCAACCTCAAACTTTGTTTGAACAACTCTATAATATCAGTAATAATAATAATAATAATAATAATAATAATAATAATAATAATAATAATAATAATAATAATAATAATAATAATAATAATAATAATAATATTAATAATAATAATAATAATAATAATAATAATAATAATAATAATAATAACCGCTATGGGCTAACGGCAAATGTTTAGTGTATGGGATGCTACAGTGCCCCGCACAGTGGCTCCCTCCTATATACGCCGCAGTTCACTAGAGGCGGAAGGGGTTGCCGAGCGCACAGAAAATGGGAAAAACGCAAGTACTAGAAACTGGAGACTGGCTGCATCGTAGTGCCAATATCTATGGAAACAATGGGTCCAGTAAGCAAGGCAACCAAGAAATGCATCAGGTCCTGGGCAGAGGATTACAGATCTCACAGGCTGTTGGCGCAAAGACGAGCTTTTACGGCAAGTGCTGTCGCTTGCAGCGTGCCGAGGAAGCGCCAGTTCTATTGTCGGTTCTATGGAATAATAATTAGGAGCTAGGAGAAGACATACCGTCAGACCTTACAATTATAACGTTTAAATTAATAATAATAAAAATAATAATAATTACTAGCCACACTAGACCCAGATAGAGTTGAAAGATCTCTCGTCTTTGATACCATTCGATCTTTCCCCTTTGCAAGTGAAGCCGGTTTAGAGGGCCTACGGCCTCGACATCTTCGAGACATGCTAAGCCAGACGATTCCATCTTCGGAGCGCTTACTAACCGAGCTGGGCATTTTTATGGCCAGAGTGCTCAATGGGGCTTTGCCATCGTTCTGCCAACCCGTTTTCTACGGTGCAAGCTTAACTGCCCTTTGAAAGAAAGATAATTCTATTAGGCCCATAGCATGCGGACTAACTCTACGAAGAACGGCTTCAAAGATTGCGATGGCCATGAACACACGGGCAATTGTTGCGGCGGTTTCACCCCATCAAATGGGTGTTGCCATTAGAGGAGGAGCGGAGGCTACTGTACACGCTACACGCGTTTTCTGGAAGCAGAAGGACCGACAAAAGTACTAGTTAAACTAGACTTCCGAAACGCATTTAACACAATAAGAAAAAACAGAATTTTCGACGAAGTAAATAAAAAAGCCCCTACGACTCTATCCGATGATATGGCAGATTTATAAAGATTTCTCAATCCTCGCTTGGAACGCAGATATAACCATAGAGTCACCAACTGGCATTCAGCAGGGAGACCCATTGGGACCAGCTCTGTTCTGCCTCGGCATTTCGGATCTGGTATCAAGCCTACAGAGCCCTTTCAATGTCCGGTACCTAGACGACACTGTCTCGGGAGGTCCCGCAAATGTCGTGGCGAGAGATCTGCAAACTATACTGAACTTTGAGGAACCAGGAGAACTGACTCTCAATGCAGCCAAATGCGAGGTTTTAGCTGTCGGAGGCACCCTTCAAGATCAGGCGCAAGCTATACAAGAAATCATGGAAGCACTTCCTGGGATATCTTGTTTAACTCAGGGTAACCTAGATGTTCTAGGTTCTCTCGTAATGGCCGAAGAAGTCCCACGCGCTCTCGATGCTAAACGAGAGACCCTGGTAAAAATTTGCCCACGACTGACCAGTATGCACCCGCAGGTGGCTCTGTGTCTATCGAGACACAGTCTTGGTTCACCAAGATTTGTCTACATGCTACGATCATGTCAGACCCTGAAATACATGGAGGGTCTTGCAGCCTATGACGAGACCACCAGAAGCATTCTAAGCGAGGTACTTAACATTAACTTAGAAGGAAACATGTGGGAGAGAGCTAGCCTCCCCATCAACAACGGAGACCTTGGAATAAGAAGAGCTACGGATCTTGCTGCAGTGTGCTATGCTGCATCCCTGAATCAATTTGGCTCCCTGGCAGAATCACTTCTTGGTGAGGAAGCAAAGATTGAACTGAAAAAGGCAACCGCGGCGGCAGACGCCACAATCAGGAGTCAACTCGATTCTGGCCCTCTGAGAGAGCAGGTGAGTCAAAAACTTCTTGACGCGTACAAAACTAAGAAGTCAGCGCGAGATATAATGAATAACCTTACATCAACAAGAGAGCGTGCCGTCTTTCTAGCGGCTCAACATCCTTTCAGCGGGGGCTGGCTTCAAGCGCTGCCCTCCCGTCAGCTTGGCACCATGCTGGATCCAAACCCCTTGCGCATGGTGTCAGCTCTTAGGATAGGCGCCCCCGTCTGCCAGCCCTTCACGTGCCTCTCATGCGGCCAACCGGTTGACTCGGACGGTCTACACCCGTTAAGCTGTCTAAAAAGCCCCGGCAGACTTACAAGGCACGCTGAACTCAACGCCATAGCGAGAAGAGCTCTTAGAAGGGCAGGGATACCATCTACGCCCGAACCAGTAGGTCTTAATGGCAGCAGTGAGTTGCGACTTGACGGGGTCACCATCCCGCTGTGGTCGCAAGGAAAATGCCTTGTATGGGATGTAACGGTTTCATGCACGGCAGCGTTATCATATTTACGCCACAGCGCAGTCGAATCGGGATGGGTAGCAACACGTGCGGTTTCTGAAAAACGGAGGAAGTATCTAGAACTATCTAGAAGCTACCACTTTGCACCCATTACATTAGAGACACTAGGCCCCATCAGCACAGGTACAGCAAAACTCCTGCAAGACATCGGAAAACGAATCGAAGACGTTACGGGCGATCGACGCGAGGCCATGTTTTTGAGACAGATAATGTCTTTGGCCGTGTGTAGAGGGAACGTGGCTTCCATTATAGGCGCCATGAACTGACAGAAAGCTAAACAGAGCAGGATTAACATGATTTAAACGTTCATACCTCACAATTGTATTAACTAAATAATAATAATAATAATATATAATATGACGTTTATTGATACTTAATTGTAGTTTCCCATTTTTGATACAACTTCATATAGCCACAGGCTAGTGCGAAGCATATGTACAAGTTACAGTAAGATTTTATACATTATCACCGTAGTTTCTCGTATTATTGCAATTATTTATCTATGGATTGTGTACATGTTTACATAGTTATGGTTTAATCAGACGCAAGTAAGGTTAGATAGTGCGTTCTCGCAGTGTTTTTGAATTGACTAAGCGATATAAGTGTCCTATGTCACTAGGCAACTTGTTCCACAAGGTAGCATCTAAATTACAGAGTGCAAACCTTAATTGTGTACTTGTGGCCGAGAAGAACAATGAGCAAGTGAGATGCCGAGCCTCGGGTGTTTTGGGTCCTTGCAGATTCGATAAGGCCAACTAGGTTGGGATGGTGACCAAAAAGAATACGTTTTCTTTCGACAACTATGGTAAACTTAATTAGGTATGGTAACGGGAGCACTGAGAGTTCTTTATATTGTTCTACTGATATTGAGTCGCAATGTGGGAGACCTAAGACGAGGCGAAGTGCCCTTTTCTGAAGCAGATGAAGCGGAGTTATATAAGACGCATAAGAAAGACCGTACACCTCCAGACCATATGTTAGGTGGCTCTACACATACGCGTGGTACATTGCCGTGAGGCATTGGCGGGGAAGGATTTTACGAGTGCGGTATATGGCGGCTACGCCACTGACCATTTTTTCCTGACATGTTTCGCATGCGCCTGGAATGTCAGATGTTCGTCAAGAACAATACCCAGGAGCTTCGTTTCAACTAGCATATCAAGCGTGCGGTCGCATGCAAACGCTTCAGAATTGATTCTCGTTTGGCCCCTTGGAGTTTTAAATTGAACAACTCTTGTTTTTGACCAATTAATGTAGAAGCCGTTATTTCTAAACCATAGAGATAGCCTATCAATATCCTCACGAATCATTGCCTCAACCTGTTGGGGAGAGTCGCCCACGAATAGAGCCGTTGTGTCGTCAGCAAACAAGGTCAGCTTAGCATGATTTGGAATAGTAAAAATATCGTTAACAAAAATATTAAATAATAGCGGGCCACTGATGCTCCCTTGAGCCACTCCAATTGATATATTTTCTTTACGGGAGAGAGATTGTCCAATTTGGACAACTTGGCGTCTTTCAGAAACGAATGAGCGCACCTACCTTATAAAATTTTTATTCGCCCTATAAGTCGAGATTTTTTTAAAAGAATGTTTAGATCGATCGTATCAAAGGCCTTTTTAAGGTCGATAAATACCGCTGCTACCGTCTTCTTTAATTGTATTTGTTTCCATATTTCTTCGACAAAGTCCATCACAGGACACAATCTTCGACATCTTGGGTCGAAAGCCAAACTGCCTACTATGTAGGACGTTAGTAAGTCCTTCGACAAAATCTCTGAACTGTTCAATAATGCATTTTTCAAAGACTTTCGATATGGGCGCGGGAATGCTGACAGGTCTATAGTTGTCTCGGCACAGGCGATCCCCTCCTTTGAACAATGGAACCACAGGTTTAACTTTAGGACACTGGGATATACCCCTGTTCTGATGGAAAGATTGATAATATACTCAAGAGGGCGATGCGAGTGCATCTGCAGCCCTACGGAGAACTTGTAATGGAATTTGTTCGGGAGCGGTGGAGCATATTTTGACATTTTGTAGAAGGTGGTGAATTCTGTGAACGTTGACTGGCTGCAGGGAGAATTGTTCGGCAGGCGTCGGAAGGTTATCCGGAATGGCGTATCTCGATGAGCACTCGCTGTCACGGGTGACACATGTCGCGTAGTAGTGGTTGAAGATGTTAGCTAGCGTAGTTTCATCAGTGACGAGTTCTCCGTTTACAAGTAGCTTCGTGCATTTTTTCTCCTGGACACCTCCAAGTACAGGTCGGATTGCCTCCCAAGGACCCCGCCGACTATTAATTCTGTCTGTAACAATCTTGCAGTTCGCTTCCATTCTACATTTGCGTGACAGCCCTGTCACCCTGTTCCTGAGCATACGATAGATTTTGCATTTGTTATCGTGTGTGGGGTCAGCTCTGTGTATTATGTACGCCCTTTCCTTCTCTTTAATAAGAGCATATAATTCCGGTGTCACCCAATTTTTCCGAACTGCGTTCCTCGAGCTAGTATGCTTGATCTTAGTACTATTACGCTTCACCGCCGACATAACTCTTTCTCTAAACAATTTAAATGCCTCGTTGACGTCATGTAGCCCGTATAGGTCGTCCCACATAGACGACGACAGTTCGGCGGTTATTTGATCATAGTTAAGTTTGAATTTTGGACACTCGTTGGCTGCCGACGGTTTGGATTTTAAACTAATAAATGTGGTGAAATGGTCAGAGAGAGTAGTCGTAAAAACGCCAGAGGCGATAGTTAACTTGGGTGGAACATTGCAGTAAATATGATCTATGCATGTTTCGGTGATGCGTTGGCCATGGACAGTGTCTGTCCGTACAAGCAACCCTGGTCGGCACACCAATCATCTCTCGAAAGTTATACGAGTGTATTAAGTCATTTAGGTCAGCCACATATGAACCGCCCCTATCTAGTAAGTCAATGTTCGCGTCACCCAGGCAGATTTTGTGTAGCCTGTCCACTTTTGAGAGTAATTCTTCTAGTGCATACAAAAATCCAAGGGCCTCCCCGACGGTTGCCTGTAGAATGACCCCACAACCGTGCTCTGACCATCGGCAAACACCTCAACAAAAATACTTTCACATCGGGAGTCTGCCGGGAGGATTAGTTTGAGATCGTTGCGCTCGCGGACCACATAATAATCTCTGATAAACAGCGCCACACCTCCACCCGGCCCATTACGGCAATCGACAAATTGGTTATAATTATTAATCTGGAAAGCGGCTGCCTCCTCTTGCGAGATACGAGTTTCCGACAAAGCAATAAAGGACGGAGGGCAAGAAAGCAGATGCAGTATCGTTTCAATGTCGTGAATATGAGACTTGGCACCATTAATATTGCAGTGTATTCCGCAAAAAGAGTCAGGTTCTATTCTAAGCTCTGTGATATTAATTGTCTGACTAGCTGTCATATAATAATAATATAATGACGACTATTTGCGACCGACAAGAGCATTGAGATCGGTGTCGGTTGTCACGTCCCGCCAGGGAGCATTGCTGTTGAGACGGATTTGTACACGGCAGTCTGACGTTCGGACATCAGAAATATTCTTGTTGGCCTTGAGGCGACGGAGGCGGTAGTGTGCAGGCTTGCGTTAGCGGGTGTCAGGTGGTCATTGGCGTAGATGTTGTTGTTGCTTCCCTGGCAGCCGCCTAGAAGGCTCAAGTTTCTTCCACCGACAAACAAACCGCACCAGCAGCTGAGAGCGGTCGGTAATGTTTTTCCCGTTGATCATACGAGTTCGGGGGCAGCGGTGGGCGACGTCGATGTCGCATTCATCAAGTTTCACATCCAGTTTCTGGCAAAGTTCAATGACCGTCGCGCGCACGTCCTCGTCCGTCTCCTTCTCTTTCGCGGGAGTTCCATTAAATATCACATCCGACCGACGGTCGTACTGGTCCATAAACATATGTCCGGCCGATGCCGACTCCGCTAGCGCCTTTGCGCCAGCCGACATCTCCTTAACTGTGTTAACGGTCGAGCGGACCTCTTGCACAGCGGCCAAAGCTTCCTTCACTGAATGAATATGGTATTCCATAGAGGTTTCTGTAGTATTCACTCTCTGTTTTAGGTCATGGACTTCTGCCTCAAGTCGCTCAACTTTACCGGTAAGGAGCAGGCATTCGTTCATTTTTTTCTCCAACCGCTCTATTTAAGCTGGTATGCTGGTGAGAAGAGATAGCTTTGATTCGATAGACATCAGCAGAGACGATTCGATAGACATCGGCTGTAGAACCTCTGCGCGCCGATTCCCGTTCTGCAGCCGATGTGGCCGATAGTGAATGGCCCGCCAAACCTCTCGTGTCGATATCTGGTGACTCGATGGTTTGCGCGGCTTGGTGGTTCAGGCTCGGGCTGGTGGAGCCGTTATCTCTCTCGCTGCTACTGCAGTTGGGGTCTACACTGTTCTCGTTGGAAGCGGCCGTATTACTATTAACTGATTTATGTGGGTTTTTCGTAGTATTTCCTGTAGCAACGCGGTTGATTTTACAGGATGGGCAGCTCCACTGGAATGATGGATCATCAGATTTCCTTTTGTTGATCACTGTCATAATTACGTCGGCACATCTCGGATGGTAGTGAGATGAACATGTATCACAAATTATAGGCACCCGCTTTACCGTCGCGCGGCATTTTCCGCACAATTAGTTTAGTGAACGACCAGAATCATCGTGAGACACATTCATTGCTGACATTTCACTGGGCTTACTTGAGGTCTTCCTGATGTTCGTTGACTGCGGCATTACTACGGGAATGCAGGTCGATGTGCGCGTGGAAGGTGAAAAACACTGGTAAACGGGTCCAAAATGCTGAAATACTTGCGCCTGAGCACTAGGGATTAGCTTGTGCACTTCATTTGTTGGGTGATTTGCTCTACCATGTTGCAAATTACGAGATTTTCGGTGATTTTCGGGAGCTCGAAGAAACACGTCCGATCATCAACAGATCCCAGACACGAGCTTACATCCACAGGTTGCGCTGTGCATTTGGAGATATAGCCTAGGGTCTCCAAGATTTAACTTTATATTGCGTGCATGTCCTGCTTTGACGTGCCCCGAAGAATTAACGGCGTATGATGACGTCACCAGAGACATACTTAGTGAAGTCCTAAACGTAAATTTAGAAGAGAACACCTGGCAGAGAGCAAGTCTCCCGATTCGTGAAAGTGGTCTGGGAATAAGGAGTGCCACTGACCTAGCTCCGGTCTGCTACGCCGCTTCACTGGTGCAATTTGGTCCGGTGGCAGCTTCGTTAGTGGAAGAGGCAGTTCGACCACAAATAAGATATGAAACTAGTAAAGCACGGGACACTACTAGAACCATGCTAGACCCGGGCCCTTTAGAAGAATATCCTAGCCAATATAACCTAGATAAGCTCAAAAGCAAAAAAAAGAGCAGAGAAATCTTAGACGAGCTTGTTTTCCGGAGAGACCGCGCCGTATTCTTAGCAGCACAAGATAAGTGGGGGTTGGCTTAAAGCCTTACCCTCGCCTCAGCTCGGCACCATGATGGGGCCTAACTCTTTCCGCATGATGTCAGCACTTAGAATCGGCGCTAGCGTCTGCGAGCCGTTTCAGTGCAAACTGTGTGGGGAGATGGTAGATTCCAGTGGCCTACACCCACTGAGTTGCCCGAAGAGCGCCGGTAGATCGTCCAGACATGCTGAACTAAACGGTGTTATCATAAGGTCCCTTAGGAAAGCCGGTATACCATCTACACTTGAACCGAGAGGTTTAGTGTCCGCTGGCAAAGAAAGACCTGATGAAGTGACCATTGCATTATGGTCACATAGGAAAGTCCCTAGCTTGGGATGCAACGGTTTCGTGCACAACCGCGGCTTCCAATTTGTACCACAGCTCCGTTGAGCCGGGATGGGTAGCAAAGCACGCGGACGCCAGAAAACGGGTTAATTATGCTGGACTAGAAACAAGAAATATTTTTGTGCCTATTGCCATGGAGACACTAGGACCGATCAGCAGGGAACCGAAGCATTTCTCAAAGATTTAAGTAAGCGAATTCAGGAGGTCACACCGACCGAAGAGAGGGTCAACTCTTGAGGCAAGCGTTGTCCTTGGCCGTTTGCAGAGGGAACGCGGCATCTATTTTAGGCGCCATGGAGTGAAATAATTATTTAAATAATTTGCAATAATACGTTCAGACCTCACAATTGTAACATTGTTTAACATGTAAATAATAATAATAATAATATTAATAATAATAATAATAATAATAATAATAATAATAATAATAATAATAATAATAATAATAATAATAATAATAATAATAATAATAATAATAATAATAATAATAATCACAAACCTTTTAGGCTGAAAAAAGTGAATTGTGGCTGAAAAACAACAAGAAAGCCAGGTGTTCCATTTTAGCGCTGGTGGCTAGACGTCTGCCAGCCCGATGAGTGGTGGTGAACATATCACTATATGTACGTCCACCGTCACCAGCGACAACGAGCATACCACGCGACTCCGCACGTCCACCGTCACCGTTGACAACGTGCACACGACGTGAATCTGCACGTTCACCGTCACCCTTCGGAAGGTGCGTACGAGCTGAACGTGATATAGACCACCACTGCTCTGCAAAGTGCCAGCCGTCAAGCAGATTATCGACGCAAGCACAAGTAAACGCCAAACGGGTTCTTCGGAGTGAGCAAATGTTGGACGGCCTAGTAGCCAACGACCAAGATGAAAAAGAGCAAGAGGCACCCGAGGAAGAAACTGGTGCTAACTGAAGCCATGTCCTCACAAGAGCCGACCGTGCAATTAAAGCTGCTCAACTAAAAGTAGCCAGTGCCACAGGTGCACGTATCATTAATGAGCGTCAAAGTGCACAAGGTAAATTCAACCAAATGGGCACGGAGATACTCTTCGAGTGCCCTGATGCCCCTGATGCCTTAAAGAGTCTGAGTGTCTTAAAAATGTACGCTGAGATCAGGAAAACTATTCCCGGAGCTCGCGTACGGATAACGGCTCTAGGTAAGCTAGCAGTCCATGTATCCCAAACGGAACAGATAAAATCCGTAAAGGCGTTGAATCGTGTATGTGGGTTGGACATACGACCTCTCCCCGACACGTCGGTACTGTGGGGACGTATCAGCGGGGTAAAACTGCAGTTCTCCGAAGAAGATTTGCTGGACTGTCTGCGCGAACAGGGAGTTAGCGAAGTCCGCAGAGAGAAATTTGCTGCGGCTAGTACAGGCCAGAGCAAGGACATCATCAAAGTGATGAAGCCGTCAACTAGAGTGAGGATTAGATTTGATGGCAACTCAGTAGGCGAGGTGACCATTGTGGATGAATGCTTCAAGGTCACGTTATGCTGCGACTCGCCCTTACAATGTTTGTCTTGTCAAAAATTCGGGCACAAAGCATCAGAATGTGCAAAAAGAGTGGCTCCAACATGCAGGAAGTGTGCGCGGCCCTGTCACCAAATGTGGGAGTGCCATGAAAAGGCTCGTTGCGCTAATTGCGGTGGTGCACATGCGGCTAGTGATGGCCGGTGTGGAGTTAAAAGAGTCTATACAGAAGCCCAGAAACAAAAGTTATATTCAAAGGTGTCCTCTCGTCTAACAGATTTAATCGAGGATTTTCCTCAACTTTCGCCAGCGTCAGACACAGGCGCAAATTGCCAACCAACGGGCGCAGAAGCAAAGTCATATGCAGACGCAGCAAGACCTACCGGCCCGCAGCCGGTACTAGATAAGGAAGGTAAGGTGCTATGCCATCTGCCTCCACCGAGCCGCCCCATAAAGGGTCATGTAAAACCAAAGCATGAGTCAAACGGGACTTCACAAACGAGGCCTAAATCATCGACTACTGTGTCCCTCAGCCCCTCAGATTATCAAGGGCATCATTAAAATTTGGAAAGTGATCAAGACCATGCTTTTATCTTAACTAGAAAAAAAAACACATTTGCAAAGGTGACGGATTTCCTCGAATCTGAGGCTGGTAAGGCCCTAATGATATCAATGATCGAAGGCAATACTCAACCGGAGACAGACTTAACTGGAATTTGCGGTGTTGACCAATTACCTGCCCACAAACAATGAACAGCGAACTCCCTCAACCAAACCCCGATCATCCTCAAACCCGTCCCCAACAGGCATTTATTTGCGACGTTTGCAGAAAACCCCTAACATCGCTCCGCGGATTACATATACATAAAACCCGTGTTCACGGAGAACAAACCCACGCACCTTCCGTTGGCCGGCTACCCGATGACTCCGCTCCAGATACTTCAGTCCAGGACGAGATAAACCCAGCCGACATTACCCTTGATAACGAGCCAGTCATCTTCACCCGTCTCCTAGCTCGCGTTCGCAAAAGCACTAAGCTAGTTAGAATAATTCCGAGGGGGGTCAGAGAAATCTGTTGCGCAGCCTACGCGGAGGCTCTCTCTCACTTCAACTCGAGACTAGATGCTGCATCGTGGCACAGATTAATGACCTTGCCGACACTTATGTTGCATATTCCAGAACGAAAAAGCAACGACAGCACATTATGCCAAATAATTAGGAAAAACATTACAGAATCCCGATGGAAAACGCTGGACAATCTTCCTAATGGATTGCACCGCAGCCTCACACAGTCGCTCAAAGACCACCATTGCGACCGTCAGATTGCCGCAAGGGCAGAACGCAAGTTAGCTGAGGGAGACATACGCTCCGCCGCACGCACTCTATATTCTACAGAATCCTTTGCATTGCCCGACGATCGCACGACTCAGGAACTTAGAAGCAAGCATCCCTCTCCCCCGGCTCACGTCAGAGACCGCTTAATCAACTTTGAGCAACCTCCCTCGGAAGAACCTTTCATCGTCCCGGCACAGTTCGTAGTTAATGCAGTTCGCTCATTCTCACTGGCCTCTGGCCCTGGACTCGATGGATTACGTCCTCGACATCCGAGAGATATGCTAGACAGCACGCTACCCTCTTCCGAAAAACTGCTAGCGGAACTGCGCTCTTTGACTAACTTGACCCTAAGTGGCAGGCTGCCCAGTTTTTGCCACCCAATCTTTTTATGGGGCAGATCTGACAGCCCTGAAGAAAAAAGACGGTTCCATTAGACCAATAGTGTGCGGCCTCACCTTACGTAGGCTGGTTGCCAAAGTAGCAATTTCCATCAATAGGACGGCAATTGTGAAGGCGGTGACACCTCACCAGGTTGGCGTATCGTTAAAAGGCGAAGCCGAAGCTGCAGCACACGCAACTCGGGCTTTCACGGAGGCAGAGGGGCCCCCACGGGTCCTGGTAAAACTAAATTTTCAAAACGCCTTCAACACGATTCGACGCGATGTCATCCTTAGTAAAGTTAAAGCAAAAGTTCCACAAATGTTCCGCTTAGCGTGGCAGAGCTACGGCACGCCATCACTGCTGTCCTGGGGAGAGAGTGAGCCTCTTCTCTCAGCCAACGGAGTACAACAGGGAGACCCGATTGGACCCGCCTTATTTAGTTTAGGAATCTCAGGATTAGTATCCCGTATGAGAAGCCCACTAAATGTGTGGTATCTGGACGATGGTATACTAGGCGGCCCGGCAAACGTAGTGGCCTCCGACATACGCGAAGTGCTACAGTTTGCAGAAGAGGGAGGCTTAACTCTCAACGCCTCTAAATGCGAGCTCATAGCTGTAGGTGGAACCTCCCACGAACAGGAGGAGGCATGCAAAATCATTGCAGACGCCCTGCCCGGTACAAAGAGAATCGAGCTGCTTTACTTGGAAGTCTTAGGAGCGCCCGTTGGCTCTCGGAAGATCTCTAGAACAATCCAGGATAAGAGAGACGCCCTTCGGTCTATAAAAACTCGGTTATTGGCGATGCACTCACAGGCTACATTATGCCTATGGAGATACAGCTTAGGGTCACCTAGGTTGAACTATATTCTACGCACATCGCCCACAGGCCAAAACTGTGATAATTTGAAAGCATTTGACGAGGTGGCAAAGGAGACACTGAGCGAAGTTCTAAACGTAGCCCTTACTGACAGATCCTGGAAAAGGGCCACACTTCCACTCAGCGAAGGAGGATTGGGACTAAGGTCCGTAGCAGACCTTGCTCCATTGTGCTACGCTGCTTCTCTCATAGAGTTCTCAGGGCTCGCAGAGACGCTGTTAGAACCGCATGTTTGTTCTGTTCTCCGCGCAACGAGGGACGAAGCTGAGCTGGCAACAAGACAATCGATAGGCCCTGACCCCTGGGAACAACACCCTACGCAGCATATACTTGACGGCTACAAGTGTCAAACGACCGCTCGCAAGATTTTAGATGACACCCAATCTCCAACGGAGAGAGCAGGTATTTATAGCCGCCCGTGAGACCTTTAGCAAAGGCTTCCTAAGGGCACTTCCCTCACCGCAGCTGGGCACCATGCTGGAAAACACCTCCTTCCGCATGGTGGCCGCCCTAAGAATAGGCGCTCCCATATGTGAGCCATACGAGTGCAGGGCATGTGGAAAAACAGTGGATAAGGACGGACTGCACCCTTTAAGCTGCTCTAAGAGCCCTGGTAGAACTCTCAGACACGCGGAAATCAACGCAGTTTTAAAGAAGGCTCTTCGTAGAGCCGGCATACCAAGCACCCTAGAGCCCAGGTTGGGCTTCGAAGACGACAAAAGACCCAACGGCGTCACCATTCCGCCATAGTCTAAGGGCAAATGTCTAGTATGGGATGCCACGGTATCATGTACAGTGGCTCCGTCATACTTGATGCATAGCGCTACCCGGTCAGGGTGGGTTGCCGAACATGCTGAGATCGCAAAAAAGCTCAAATACTCTGACCTGGAGAAAAGATACCACTTCGTACCCGTCGCCATGGAAACGATGGGCCCGATCAGCAAAAACACAAGTATATTCCTCAAAGACCTAGGTATCAAAATAAGTGCTAACACGAGTGACCAGCGCGAGGGTGAGTTTCTACGTCAGCAACTCTCGCTCGCAGTGTGTAGGGGAAACGCCCCCGCTGTCATCGGCTCCATGGATTGAGGAGCGGGGGTGAGCCTAGGCGGGTACACGTTTAGATCCCACAATTGTAGGGAAACACCTAAACATTGAATAAATAATAATAATACTAATAATAATAATAATAATAATAATAATAATAATAATAATAATAATACTTGCTATTTAATTTTTCTTCGCTGCTGTCAGTAAATTCGTACCAGCCCATGGAGCTTTTAACAGAAGCCGCGTTCCCTCTACAAGCAGCCAATGACATTATCTATCTCAGAAGCATCGCTTTGTGTCGGTCGTCCGTAAGATATTTTGTTTGTTTTGCGGTATCACCCAAAAGTTGGGCATACCACCATTTGTAGGAGCCAGCGCCTCCAAAGCAATAGGGATGAAGTGGCAGTTCCTTATGGCTCGAGACACTTTGTCTCTTGCTCTGCGACCCATTCATACCGGATAGAGCTCTAATACGGGTATGATAATTTTAGGGTCTGAGGCCAAAGACATTTGATTATCCGGATTATTACCAATGGGTAGACTTCGCCTTTGGCAATTAGATTACATTATTATTATTATTATTATTATTATTATTATTATTATTATTATTATTATTATTATTATTATTATTATTATTATTATTATTATTATTATTATTATTATTATTATTATCATCATCATCATCATCATCAAAGGAAGGTGGTTAATGTACTATAGTTATAGCATGCTCACTGTAACGACTTATTATGGTTAACATATCGACAAAGTTTAATAAACCGCGTAGTCTCTGTAGTTCTCGCTCCAGTCCGCCTGGAATGAATATACTAGAAAGCATCTATAGAAACCAACGAATGGAGAACTTGACAATAGTGATTTAGGCTAAAAACATTTACTTGTAATTTGTTTGTAAAAAATGTTTAATTATAAGGCTGTTGCACTCTGTCTACCACAACTTTTAATCTATATATATCTCAAATATAATTAGCATTAATATTGAAATTAGACCTTCTTTCCAAATCCAATATATTTTTTAGCAACCTTGTATGTTGCCAGGTATAGAGTTCGATCATAAGATTTTGGCAAACTCGTGTATCTTACAATAAACAATATCGTCAAAATCAACTAACCATCACTGAAAAGAAAACTACTTACTGAATCCAGGTACGAAAATTCCGCAAAACCAGATGTCTGCCGTAAGGTACCCAGATGACATGTGGCACACCACAAGCGGCACGTTGAGACAAAACAGAACGCCGAAGATTGCAATAAATGGTGCCCGTTTAGGTAGAAACACCCCGACTGCTATACTGTAGAGAGCCATTTCTGAGGCCACCATAGCATCAATTAGAAGTATGTGCATTTGTGACTCGTCAAAAATGTAGGCCTCAGTTTCGGCATGATGTGCAAGCCTAGATCTTTGCACCCATATCGGGATAAACATAAAGCTGGCAACCATCAGAAGGTCTGTAATAACAGCGACGAAAACAGTATGACACTGACAGATCAAATCAACTTGCGCGTAATATTCACGTTAAAATTAGTCTACGTGCATGCATCTGGAATACGTACTTTTGTTTTTACTCGCACATCCCTACTGTTTAGCGGATTACTGCGTTACGATAGTTTATTGGTGTCCGGTACTGGTCGTTACTAAATATGGCAGGTACTTGTAGCTCATATGACATCTATTGCGGCGCGCTGGCTACAAAATAATAAAGACAGATTCTTAAACGCACATAAAACGTCTTACGTATGTGAAATACGTATATGAAGTGTCCTAATCGAAGGCCTAGGTACAGGTGATACGCGGGCATAAGGCATAAAGAAGAGACAAAGCAGCGCAATACACATGCGAACCGGTGGTTGTGTGACGACCTCGTGACTCAACAAGCACTCAACAAGCCTGAAGGTATCGTCAAACGAGCGCAAGCTTGTACTCACTGAAGAGCACAAGAACTGTATAGAGGCCAACGTAGTAGGCGAACGCCGACAGACCCGAGTAGAAGAGGTGACGGGTCACAAACGGAGAATGGCTAGCTACCACAAAATGGATACTGTTGGCCAAAACCACGCACACCAACATCATCACGTACACGTATTGAGCGTCAGGAACATCTGCAAGTTCATTGCATTACGTAGCCGGTTGTACTTATTAGTATATCGTCAATGAACTTGCAAATATATATATATATGGATTTACTATGCGCTTATTATGTATACCTAAATACACAAATACACACACATATAAATATATATATATATATATATATATATATATCCCTACAGGGTCTTACATACATACATATTGTTAATTTCGCAATAACTTTGCATTTCAAGATGGTACATAATTACAATACAATCATTATATACAATTTTAACACTTTAGCGACCGTCCCACCGGGCAAGAAAGTGCAAAGACCGCCGATGCGACTGGCAGCTTGCTGCGTGGTATTTAGCGCATACCTGCGAGCAGAACCGGCAACGACATTGATCGCCAACTTGGTGAAATCCTTGACTCGAACACACAAGTGATGATAGCCATGTACAATGTACCTTGTGTACACGTGCCGGCTAGTGCATGCCATTCCATCCCAAAGCTCCCTGGTGAGGTACATATCTAACTGCGCTACCTCAGCCGGACCTCGGTCCTTTTTCCCTGCCACTCCAGCAAAAATTGCTGAAGTGGCATTGTTATAGGTGACTTAAGCCTGACTCTAATTGTTTCCACTACCGGTCCGCAACCCGCTAGCAGGTACACAAAGCGATTCCTTGCCGTCCGCGGCAAGCAAAGAACGCGCTTCATATATATTGTGAAGCATCTTTCTAGCTGCGCAAAATTTGCCGCGGAAAGATGGCCCCACTGAAGGGGGGCCATCGTTCCGCGGCTACCTGCCAAGACTGTAGCTCAACATTGGCACAATCTTGGGCTCAAAAAGACGCAATGCGGCACTCAGAGACAGTCGTCGAAGGTCTCTCACCTCTGTGTGAACAGAGGCAATAGCCGCCCGACACCTGTCGCCGATGTGCTTGCTCGTTCCCGTATAGTGCAGTACAGGGTCTTACAGAATGCACCTAACAAGCTTTGAGGTCTGGTATAACTCATCGTAAAAAAATATTGTTTGCCAATACAACAAAGGGGCGAAGTATCTTCTCTTGAAGCGAGAGCAAATTACCAAACATGATTATACAGAGCTTTTTATCCTGACATACCTTCACCAATCTCTGCGATTGCGAGAGTCCGAGTCATCAAATTTTGAACAAGAAAGATCTGTTGAACTGCATTCTACGTCAGCTCAAAGCAGAACAAATGGCGTATTAAGTAAAATTCTTTAAACATGAAACTGCAACTTTCACATTTTAGCTTTAACGCTTAATTACTCTTTTTTTTTATATTATGCTTATATACTTAGAGCTGCTACACTCGAACGAGTACACATGTAATAAACAGAATTTTAGCACCAAATTCATGGTGCTACAAGCTGTTGTTGAGAAGTAACACAGGTTTTGTGACATATACATGCCAACGTGAAGGCATGCATATACGCTAGCATTTCGACTTGCTTTGTCAAATGAATCACTTATGTGACTTCTTCGTCTGGTCACGAATTGATTACTTTGTATTGATACTAAACAGGCGCTGCTCTGTTAAGTGCAAGAACAAACGAGTGTCTAACTCAGTGAAGCAGTTTCTCTTTCTAGTTTAGGCCGTGCTTATGACCCAGCGATACTTATTCTCTGTCCCCTACGGGCTTGGATTTAAACCTGAGGTATATCTTTAATGCACCAAGGACCGGACAGCAAAATATATCTAGAGTGTTCCTAAGTTCTTATGACAGCATGTTTTATCATCCATTCTTAATAAGCATCGCTCAAAGAAAATTCGATCAACGACAGAGATCGAACCGGCAACACCCTGGTAGATGACAGGCATGACTAGCGCACTAGTCTCTTTTACCACGCCGCCACTCAACCCAGCGATACTACCTTGGCCTTTGTGTTGCGTTGTCTGAGTGCGATACAAAAGCCACTTAGAGTACAGCACGCATCTTATGCTATCTACGCAATCGAACCGACCGATTGTGTAGCCGATAAATGTTCTATTACAAAGTGCAAACATTACTACGTCTACCGTTATAGATCAGTTCATACAAATGCCAAGAAAGCTGACATGCATTTCATATACAATAAATAAGAGACAGTAACGCGAGGGACGCGCGCCGGCGTATGCGGAGCGTTTCCTAAAGAAGCGCCTAAATTCTCATGGATATGTTTACGAGATTACATTGTCAGCTATGTGAAAATTGATCACTTTACAGTTGTCGCTACGATGCGGAGCAACCGCGGACAGTACGAGGTGTGTTCAATCGTTATCGCGACTTTTGAATTTTCGCGGGTTACGTATATTCGAATTTCGATTTTTTGTGGCGTTATGTTGGACCTCATGTCTCTCACTTATGCCGACAAGCTCGGCCATTTTGAATGTTCACTTAATTGTTGACAGCTGCTTTGCTTGCACGTGTTTTGGATCGTCTTCGATTTTTACCTATTCAAAAAAATGGATCAAAGAACCTGTATCAAATTTTGTGTGAAAAACGAAATTAAGTGCGCGGATGCATTCCGAATGTTGACTGTGGCATACGGAGAAGCTACCTTGGACCGAAGCAACGTTTATCGGTGGTACAAAATGTTTTCAGAAGGCCGAGAAGATGTGAACGACGAAGAGCGTGCCGGACGCCCGAGCACTTCAACAACAGACGAAAAAATTAATGAAGTGGAGAAAATGGTATTGGCCAATCGTCGAATCACCGTTAGAGAAGTTGCTGAGGACCTAAACATATCGATTGGCTCGTGCCATTCGATTTTTATCAATGATTTGGGCATGAGACGGGTCGCCGCGAAATTCGTACCAAAATTGCTCAATTGCGACCAAAAACAGCATCGCATGAACATTGCTAATGAGATGTTGGACTCTGTCCGCGACGACCCAAATTTGCTCCAGAGGGTCATAACTGGTGACGAATCGTGGGTTTATGGTTATGACGTGGAAACCAAAGCTCAATCATCTCAATGGAAGCTGCCGCATGAACCAAGACCGAAAAAAGCGCGCCAAGTTCGGTCGAATGTGAAAGTTTTGCTGACAGTTTTCTTCGATTGCAGGGGCGTGGTGCATCATGAGTTCTTGCCACAGGGTAGAACGGTCAATAAGGAATATTACCTGCAAGTTATGCGCAATTTGCGAGAAGCAATCCGCCAGAAACGCCCGGATTTGTGGAAGAACAAAAATTGGCTTTTGCACCACGCCCCTGCTCACACATCGTTGCTTGTGCGCGAGTTTTTGGCCAAAAACAATACACTAATGATGCCGCAGCCACCGTATTCCCCAGATCTGGCCCCCTGTGACTTTTTCTTGTTCCCTAAACTGAAGAGGCCCATGAAAGGACGACGTTACGCTACGCTTGACGAGATAAAGACGGCATCGAAGGAGGAGCTGAACAAGATGAAAAAAAATGGTTTTTTGAAGTGCTTCGAAGATTGGAAAAACCGTTGGCACAAGTGTATAATATCTCATGGGGATTACTTTGAAGGGGACAAAATAGATATTCATGAATAAATGAATAATTTTTGAAAAAACACAAAAGTCGCGATACGTTTTGAACACCATATGTAAAACCGCCAGGTATGGAAAAGCTTATCGAGGGAGAACTGGCTCAGCAGCGCCCTTCCACAAGTATTAGGGCAGTGGCCGCAGGTGTCAGTGCGAGTATCAGTATCGTGCGCAGGGTACTGTCCGACAAAGAGCTGCACCCGTACCGGTTTTAGAGAGTTCAAGCTGTGGAGTCCATGGATTACCAGCTGCGTGCTGCGTACTCTGCCGTAAAGTTTCCGAAACTTTTTGTCAGTTCTTTACGGACGAGGCTTTGTTTCTACGAGAGGAGGGTGCGTTTAATGCGCATAATTATCATTGGTGGGCCAGGAAAAACCCGCACGTGATCCGCTCGCTTGCACACCAAGTTCGCTCCTCCGTAAACGTCGGGGCTGGCATGGTGAATAACCACATCTTAGGTCCTCACATACTTCCCGACAGATTAAGTGGAGAAGTGCACCGCACGTTTGTACGAAACACGTAACGAAAATATTCGTTTAAGTATGTGGCTCTATCACGGCGAAGCGCCATCACACAATACTGCTGCGGTACGGGCTTACGTAAACGGGACTTTTCCGAATCAATGGATCGGCCGGGCCAGGCCAGGCTCATCGCTGGGCCGGCGCAATCCCCCGGCCTTTCAAGTCTCGATTTTTTCTTCTGGGACCAACAGAAGTGTCTCGTTCGTTGACGCGACCCCTGTTGACTCGCGTCGTTGAGGCGCTGCTAATCGACAGAAAAAACGCCGCTGCTAAAGCCGTTAGGGAAATGCCTGGAATACTTGAACGCGTCCAGCGAAACCTGTGCAACAGCTACCAAGCGTGTACAGTGGTAGGAGGAGGCTCGCTCGAGCAATCTGTGTAATCAAATGACGGCTGATGTGCTGCTAGGGGTCACACGAGTGATTCATTCAGGGAAGTAAGTCGAAATGCTAGCGTATGTGTTTGTTATAACATTTGGTGGAAATTTGCTCTCACTCTAAAACAAGACATTTACGCACCTCGTTACATTATGAAAAAATATTTTTTGCCGAATTGTGCTAGAGCTCAAAGTTTGTTGGACAACTTCTAGAATACCCTGTATATACAATACTATATATAATATATTAAAAAGTTCGGTGCATCGCCTGTCTACAATCTCAGTCCTATGTCGACTATGGCGCCAGAGAAACGTTCTTTGTAAGTAACAAAATATGGAATGGTTTTGAATTGCGTTTGGTGCAGGTACTACAGGTACTATAGTTACTGTTTTAACTGTAACATGCCAGACCCTCCAGTCACAATGCAGCAGAACGATGTACCGTGCTGTGACTAACCATTATTTATGAAGGCTGAACAGTAAAGAACTAAAGCACCAGCATTGAGTCACACTACCAAATGGAGTGCCTCATTTAAAGGGATAGTATGGGCAACGAGGATGAAGCGCGTTCTAGATGGCCAAAAACAGCTTCGGACCGTCGATTGAAGCTGCAAAAAATGGCGGAAGAAAGGGGCATTAGCTATGATGCAGTACATTGCATAGTGCGTCTGCATTTGAGCAAAATAAAACACGTAAACAATAAGTAGCTACCCAACGAGCAAAAATGGATACGAGCGTCAATTTTGGAGAGCAATTTGAAACTTTTAGGACAAATTCCGCAATATTTATGAGCCGATTTGGAACCGAAACGTGTATCTACCACTTTAACCTAGAAAGAGAAGATGCCAACAGGGGTATGGACAGCACGTGGCGAATAGCCTACCACTAGGGTAGAGGCACATCTCGTCTGGAAGGATCTTGGAGATCGTTTTCTGCATGCAACAGGTGCTGTGCATTGACAATGAGCCCGTGCACACGTCTATTTTTGTCCTCGCCAAGCTACGTAAAATATTTTTTTTCCAATTGTCGAGCCTCCCCCATATTTTACAGACTTGGCCCCGTGCGACTTTAATCTGTGTGGAAACCTCAAGGAGTATCTCTCCGGAAAGAAATGTCAGAGCAAACATTATATGATATGCGCCGTAGACGAGTATTTTATCTTTAATTATTCTAAATGCTATTCTTGTGGTATAAAAGCTAATTTAGGATCGTTGTAAGTAGATGTGTTGAGCTTTGGGAAGACTATACTGAACATTAAAACTTACGTGGTCTTTATCTGTCTATTACTTTGTTTGATCAATTTAGTATATATATATATATATATATATATATATATATATATTTTCTTTTCGCTGCTTGACGGTTGATCTAAGGTTATCTGTCGCGTTAGAATTTAACGTGCCCTAGCCGTTTATTCGTTTCGATCGTGCTCTCTTGCCCCCATTTGGCTTCTAGCTTCATATGTTCCTCACTATGTTTCGCTATTTTGTCGTACAGATGCATTCGCTGCGCTACCATTTTTGGCCGCTTCCCGCTTTCATAATAACTTAGAAGAATACAGCGTTGTTACTAAGAATTAGCAGGAAGAGTTATCCAATATGGTGCCAGTGTTTGTAGGCAAATAGACGCATCAGGATCAAGTGCCATGTGCTTGTATCAGAGCTAAATAAACGCATCCGACTCAAGTGCTATGTGCAGATTGTATCAGAGCAGAGGGTGGCTAAATGCCACAAAGGCCGACGACAGCATTGTAGCCAACTACATTCTTTGGACATATGCGACTGAAAGAGGGTTCATATTTAGATAATATGTTTCGCAAGTTGAGAGATATTGACGACTTTAAAAATATATTGTTAAAACATACAAATTGTCAGCACTCACTTGAGAGATATTCTCTGGTGTAGTCCAGCCATGAGCGCTGGATTTCTAGTTGGTAGCGTTTCGTTGAGTTCGACAACTCGAGGATCACGTTCATTACGGATACTACAACCGGGCCAAGCCACTGTGCACTATTTGGATCAGTGTGGATCACTGCGTCAAACCTTTCGTTGCCAGTTGTTCCCGTTTTTCTAAAGTCTAAACAAAACTCGTAGTTAAGCCGTCTGTGGGTTTGAGTTTCTGCCTGCGTCCAGAGAACCATATCCATCATGCCGAAATAACGTCGAAACCTTCTGAGAAGATCGGAATCGCCGCGCCCACAGAAGGCCATGTATGGAAATTCAATACTTTTTAGACCTATTAGATCCATTACGGACTGTGAACCGATTATATGATACAGAATTGTTATAAGCAGAAGAAGGTAGACTTGGTGCCACGGCGCCGACGACCTCATCAAGCGGTACACCGACTGAACTGAAAAAAATGAGGCACATGTAAAACGCATGTCAGGTATTTGTGTTAGACCGAAAATTATAGATTAACTTGCTTTAAACTACAACAATGAAAAGGTTAACGTAGATGAACCTTTAAAAAAACCGTTTGTGCGATGCACTGATTTCGACTTGGTTTTCGTCCTATACCTGCATGTCGCAGTCGACTTCTGTGCTGATCTAGGTAATCTATTAGTCAGCGTTGACCGAGCCAATACGTGCGTAATGACATTTTGTCATGGTGGATCCGCTGCATGATTCATCTCGCACAATTTTTGTTGCCCTTATTTTCTTGCTTAGAGCCCTACTTCATAATTAAGCTTAGCAATCACAAATGTAGGATAACAAACCGGACAAAAGCAAATCAACCCAGTGTGAACTCTTAAGGGCGGGACTTCGATGACAGGGGCAGCAGCACACCTCCAAGTGAGGAACCTGGACGAATTCGTGTTAATAATTCGTAGACTTTCAGATAAGGAACTGCAATAATGACAGATGATCAACCAGGCCTACCTATGGTAGACAGAAGTTCGACAAGAAAGTCCTGATACTTTGATTTCTTGCGTAACTGGACTTCATGCAGCCGAACCCACTGCTGCGATTCTCGCCTAATCTGCTTTCTAGTGCCTTCGAGATCGGCGCCGCGAAGTCCTTCGGGCTGCAAAGAAGACCAGTAGGACAAACAGACAGCATTGGGTGTATGGTAGTCACAGTAAAATATATTACAATATGAACGAATTAGCTCTTAATTGTATATCCTACACCTAGAGTGTCACTCTGGATGGCAGTATGCATGGTGAAAGCAATTATTGTGTCGCGTTAGAGCTTGGTTTGGTGGTAACTAGCTTGGAACTAAAGCAACATGTGCGTGTAGGTGTACACTAGAATCGGGTTACTTTAACTGGCTTGTGTTTCCAAACGTCATTGTATTGTAAAGTAGATAAGTTAAAAGGAAAGTTCTATGTTCTACCCAATCTATGTGTTTTGAAAGTATAAATAATTATGTTGTGTTGAATGTATACTTGTATTGTAAACTATTTTGACCGAAAACTGGGATGTCCCCAGACATGCTAGTCTATATAGGGGCGCTCATCAAGAATCATCAATGAATTAGTAGATTTTTTAGACAAATTATATCCTACATGATGAAGAAGGAGAATCATATCTTCTAGAGTAGTCTCGGCCAAAGCAAACCCTGATATTCTGAGACTCTCTTTAGCCGAATCCAGCTTTTGGAAGATCTCGGCTAGTCTATCGTTATCGCGCGATTGCAGATGAAACAGAAGCTTTGCATTGACCGAGTCATCCCACGCTGTCACCATGGGACCTGTGAGCTCCTCAAGGTAGTCGTACACCTGTGCCAGACGACACGATCGGCCCTTGGCTAAGGTCAAACTATAATCCAGGCCTATAAGGAAAAACGAACACTTTAGATACTATGTGCATATATATATATATATATATATATATATATATATATATATATATATATATATATATATATATATACATATATATTGAGAGACTGACGCGACAAAGAGAACAGGGTACAACGGCACCTCTAAAAAAACCACCCCGCAGGCAAGGAGACACAATTTAGGCTGTAGGGACAACTTTGAGATGCCTTTAGCCAATTGACCCGAAGGACACTTACCACTCCTCCTGTCCGCGCGTAGTACTATTGAAAGGAGAGCTGGGCTGGCAGAGTGAGAAGCTTACGAGGGGAAGTGCATTTAGTGGGTATGATCTCGGCGGAATAATGTCCAACAGTCGGGGCTGAGTCCCACACTGCATAGATCTCAGTGTGCTTTCTCACCCTACTGCGCTAGTGCCACTACTTTTTCACTTAAATAACATGTATATATGTAGTATAGAGCTACAAGGATATGTGATTAACTTACTACAGAAAGACTTGTGAGAAGCGCTACCAGTCAAGTTTATTCTCGTGGCAGCTATTTACGTGTGCCCATTTTTACCGCTGTATTGCTGCGCTTAACCGCTCTAACTATGAACTCGAAAATACACTCGTTGGCAAACCTAACATAATTGTTATTCGTTCAACCTGGCATGCCGCGGAGCCAGCGGTAATGCATTGGCCTCCAAGATCAAGGGAGCTCCGTCGCTTCGCGGGAGGCTGGTCGGCTCTCGGATGCATAACAATGAAACTGAACTGAAGTCCCGGGCTGTAATTTCATTCACGTTACTGTGGCGACTTCAATGCCCTTCGCTTCTGCTGAGGGAGAGTCTGTGGGTCTCCTATATGTCCGCCAATGCTCCGTTCTGGCTTCTGTTTGGGACGACTGCACGCAGCCGAGCTTTTCTGATGTGGTTATTGCGTCAGAAAGTAAACGCTGGAATTTCTTAGATGCAATGGGGTCGTCGTAAGACCTCTGTAGATGTTTGGTATGTGTGTTTCAATAGTAGGCCTGAGGTCCTCGAATCTCGCATCAGTAAAGTCGTTGGCGTCCTGGAAGGCCTGCAGGGCCACGGGCGGTCTGATATGCCGGGCAGTTCCCTCTAAGGCGTGTAACAACGAAACGTAGCAGCTAGCTGCCAGGTCTGCTGTAGAGTAAAGTCCTAGACTTCCAAGTCTAAGTGAATAGCTTAAGCCCATTTGCTGCCGGCTAAATTTAGATTAAGGAGGTCCCTGCATCCGTTTCCATCTAAACGGTCATCCTGTTAAGCTCGCTCGAAAAGCAGAGTGTTTCGAAGTGATGCTTTACAAGGGTCTCGATGATTCGGCGCATATCCAGCATTTGGCTTGAAAAGTCCGCAAGATCGCGGCTGGTGCGGCTAATGTTCAGAGTCAGCAGCTGCACAGAAGAGAATCGACGCTTACCGACCAGTGTAGCGGTGTCGGTAGGACTTTATCCGACTCCAATATGGCCAGACATAGCGCTGACAGACACAAAGGAATATGATGAAGGAGTTTTCTTTGAGGCTATCTGCCAGGAGCACTCGTTTCAACAATAGCCCCCATATAGTCGAGGTGTAAGGAAAATAATGGGAAATAGGCAGCACAGGCGAACCAGGCCTTGGGATTAAGCAGATACAGGCAGGGACGCTCCAAACAATGGCTCTGGACGCCTCCCCAGGAAGTGGAGCTGTGGAAGGCGTGTAAAAATTGAGGCGGCTCCTGAGGCTGAACCCAGGGATATTTTAATGGTAGGTGGGGACTGAGCTGGTTTAGCTTAGTCAGGCGGGGGCAAAGGCTCTCATTCCTACCTGCAAGTCTCGGATGAATGGCAAATGACCCCACGGGGAAACCTCAGAGTGTCAGTTTCTGTAGTGCCGACGCATTTGCACCCGGAAAAGGGCGCCTCAAAGGCGGATAGGCTAGGCTCGCCCTTGTAAATAAGTTCGCACTTCTGGGAGTTTAGCTCAAACGAACTCTGCAGCCTGAAATAAAAAACTCTTTTACGGTCTGGCTGCATCACTGATGCCTCTTCCACGATGGTGTCATGGTCTAGGTACCAGAAGTTCAGGGGTGCTGTTCAGATCTCTTAGCGACTACACGTGAACTAGTCACGGACCTTGGGGTGTATCAAGCAACCATCTTCTACTCGGACACAGGATAGAATTGACCTTTATTGGCTAAGCAAAGCAGTGGCGAGCTAAGGGCGTCGCACTGCTGCACGCCGTTACATAAAAAAATCGCTCTATTACTAAGTGAGAGTTACAATCTGGATCTGTAGACTTGGTCAACGACGGAACCGTCCCTGCCGAATCGGCCTATTATTGTTTTGAGGTAATTAGGTGTATTGAGCCGAGAGGTTGGCGGGTTTCAACTCTCTCGCACATAAAAGCTGCTCCCTTTCTAACAGTCTTTTTGCCGCAATTCCACGGAATACTAAAAAGATGACAATTGGACAAAGCGACCCACCCGGCATTTTGATTGCGATGAAGCGGCCACCAAAAAGGATAGGGCGGATAGCCTCAGTTACCATACTTCTTCTGACGATGCCAACCACTCCTACTAGCTCGCACAGTAGGCAGCTGGCGATATTTGCATTAGTCGTGGTAAGGAGGTCTCTGAGATCACGCGGTCGCAGGTCATCCATGCCTCAGATAGACCCCGTTGGGAAGGTCGACACAGCCTCGCGGACTAGTTCCGTTGAAAAGCGGACGTACAATCTCAATGGTGTTGATTTACTGGACTTTCGCGGGCTTAGAGAGTGCTTAGTGTTTTCCACTAGTATCTGTTTTATTCGATGTGTTGTGCTGTGTTGTGCTGTGCCGCTTTGCATGTCCGTTCCTTCTGCCGTTAAAATGACTTTCTGTGATTCTCGATACGGCCACCAGGCGGCACTGCGGGTGATCTCTCTCCTGCGAACAGGAGGTGACCCCTGCCTCAACTCTTGCCTGGTTGGGCGGCTAATTACGACGATCTTGACCGCCATGTGACACCGAAAGTTCCCTAGGCGGACGACGTGTGCTGCACATGAATTGCACGTGCATTACACCTTGTTTGCGCGTATACTGCGCATTAAACGCACGTGCACGATACCCAGGTTGTGCGTGTACTACACTTTAATTGCACGTGTACTGTACGTTAGTTGCACGTGTACTGCACGCTGATTGCAAGTGCACTACCCTTCAATTGCACGTTCACTGCACGTTGACTAAACGCACGCTCCCCTTACGATAGACAAGCTCGGCACGTACTAACTAGGTGCACTGCATCTGCCTTGGCGAGCGTGAGCAAACCCGTGTTGGGCTGGCACCCGCCACCGGTGTATACATCTCGCTGCTTTTACTAGGTGCTGGGAGCTCACATGTCTGACAAGAGGCCACTGCAGCTTCCTGGCAAGGTTGCGAGAGATCGGTCCGAAGCTGGTATAGATGATACAGACCATACATAACAGAAGCGCCCAGAATAGAACTCCCGGGGCAGGCATAGCGAGCCCAAAAGAGGCGCCGACGCAAACACGTATGCCCAGGTGCTCGCGAACCTCCCCACATGATACGTCAGGAAGGTAACTGATCGCTGCAAGGCAGAAAACACTGAGACGGCACTTGAGTAGGTCTTTGAGAAGATCGCTCTGGCGCTACACAAAGTGGACTCAACGTTTCGAGCGGAAATAACAATGCCTTAATAGAAACGGATGTGGAAGGCGGAGGGGCTCCGGAGCTCGCTTGAGGTGATGCGGAGGCAAAGAGACGAGATGTTGGCAAGACCGCCTCCACAGTCCTCGGACCCTCTCGCTATCTACCTGCGATGCATTCCGACTCATCCCAAGGCAGCCAGAATGTTCCTGAGTTCCCGCATATTGGTAGACACAACCGCCACGGCCTTTCTGGCCGGCAAAGTCGCTCTAGCTACTGCTTTCAATCGTTGAGACCATCATTGCTCTTAGATAACTAGGGGGTCTGTTGATCGTTCCTGGGGCGGCGGCACAGTCGAGGATTATATTATAAAGACACTGTCTATCTAATTTCCCGCCCTACCGAAACTACTCATGCAGCCTCTCGGCACTGCAGCTGAGCACCACTCAAGCGTAACAGTTTTATAACGGAGACTTCAACGCGGGTGGCGGAGACCAGTGCTTGATAGTGGAGATCGTGGGACTCGATAAAATGTGCTGCAGTCTCCAGTCGGTTATCCAGAAGGTTCCACACTTGTACGTGGCTCAGCAGCGGCAAAAATCGGCTCACTTGCCTCAGCGACGTCCGCGCAGCCTGTGTGCGGGCAAATTACCCGAGTTACTGAGACGCCGTCAATAAGAACATGACGACCGCCGCAAAACGGTCTCAAGGACGTATTACCTCACAGACCATTTATAGCAGCAGTGCCGCACCCAGGCCTGTGTCTGCGACGGCTCAATAGCAGCGCGAAGGCACTGTTGGAGTCAGTGGCGTCAGACGTCTGCAGCCTGCCGTACCCCGAACCTGACCAGATCCCGGAGGTTACCCTAAAGATGTGGCGCACATGCCGCGAATCGCCTCTATAGGAAAGTAACCTGGACTAGACGGGGTTCCTCTAGAAGCCATTCAAATCTTGGGGAAGAACAATCCGGAAACACTCGCTCAGCACTTCGCACACCTACATCAAGACGATTGTTTTTCAATCCGGTGGAAGCGCGCCCACTTGACTCTAATACCGAAACCAAACGCAGCAAAGAGATCGTCTTTGACCGATCGCCCCAAATGTTGCCTCAGCAAAATATGCAAACTGCTGTAGAATGTTCAGATGACTGAAAGTGGGGATAAGGAGAAAGCCGCGCTGTCGGACAACTAATACGTCTTTCGCAAGAGCAGATCGACCCTGGACTTCCTCGACACATGGTCGTGCTTGTAGTCTACCACCAGCTGTGGGATACTTGAGAAGCCTGGACAAGAGGCCTGATCAATGACCTTACAACTTGGTAGAAGGTTAAAGGAACCTTTTGTTGCATTTATATGATGAGAGCCGTATCTGTCGCCGTCGTTGAGTACCTTTGTTTGAAATCATTCATTTGCGCGGGCAACCAGCGTCAGCGGCATTCAGTTCGCGCGTTCAAACCCAACGGACACCACCGTACGATCTCAGTCGTACGACAACCACTCCTCCGTCGTCATCGCAGCAATAAAGACTACACAGTCGAGCCGTCAGAGAGACGGTAGCTAACTAGTAAGGCAAAGTGCTTGTGTCTTCTTTCTTTGGTGTAGAATAGTACGGTCATTCGGGGCAACAGTGACATAGAGCTTACGGTTGACAAGATAGTCAACAATTTGGTGCTGTGACCAGGATTCGTGACTCGTCTGTGACGTTTGCCGACCGAAGTGGCTGTCCTAGCCTGCCGTACTAATGCCCCCTCAGCGGTGGCTATCTGGAACAACTTGTTGTAGCGTTTACATGCTAAGCCGACCGCCACGACTTCGGCGCGTTTGGGCTTAATTCTCGAAGACTCGGAACTCGGTGTCATGATGAGTACTACCGATGACGACAACTCGCTCACTTCGCTGCGGCGAGCACGTGGCTTAGAGCGCCGGCAGCTATCACGAGCAGCCGAGAAGGCGAAACCGTGGGACAGTGATGTATCCCTGACCGGACAGAAATGTGATAGTGGACTTGATATCAGTTGTGAAGCAACGTCAACAAATAATACGTGAACTGGATCTACAAGTGTTTGCAAATAGATCGTTATCTGATGTAATGTTAGAGGAGGAGGAAGCTCACTGTGCCGAGTATAGTGACAAAGCGATGACAACACTCGCGAGCTTGACTCCTCTGATTGGTGGCTGCAGCACAGGAGTGCCTTCTACTTCGTTGCCGGCGGTGACTCCGACCGCGTCGGCAGCTCCCATAGCAACACCAACCTCCAGTTCGGCTTGCTATTTAGACCTGACGCCCGAGATCTTCAGTGGCAATGTATTGAAATATCGGTTGTTCATTAGCCAGTTTGAAAATTGGATTGCTCGCCGGTCCGACGCTTCCCCAACAGACAAGCTAATATGTCTTTTGAAGCACCTGACAGGCGAGCCGAAGGAGCTTGTGGCTTCGCTCGAAATTTGTGACAACAGTTACAGTGTCGCGCTTCAACTGCTGAAGGAGAACTATGGTAGGGTTGATGTTGTTCGTGAGCGACGTTTTCATGATTTGATGAACATTCGTCGTGTGATAAACTCGAGCGATGTTCGTGGATTGCGGTCGCTGCTCAATACTGTCACCGCGAAGATCCAGACGTTGGGTGCTCTTAGTAGCCCGATTGACACGTATGCAGTTGCATTCTGGCCTGTATTACGTGCTGCTGTTCCTAGGTGACCTATTCTTCGATTACAGCGTACGCCACCGAAGCAGCGGTGTTACAGACAGTGTTGAAGACGCGGGTGACTATTAATAGCCAGCCGACTAGTGTTCAGGAGGCTGCTGTTAAACATGTTGATAAGTTATTGGCGTTCCTTCGGCGGTTTGCTGATCATAAGGAGAACATGGCACTCCTTCCATCCCCTGCTACTTCTGAGCAGCCAGCCCGCGATGCTGGAATGGGACACAGCAGTCAGCGAGACGACAAGGAGAAGACATCAGATTTCAAACGAACTACGGTCTACAGTATTGATGGCCAACAGCACCAGCAACATCGAGTAACGCAGCACCCACAGAAATGCAATCAACAAGTGCAGCATCGGTCACCTCCACAACAACAAGCACATCGGGAGTGCTTCTTTTGTAACTCCCCTGATCACCTAACCTCTAGGTGTACAGCGCCTCTCAGTATGGACGACCGACGCGCAATCCTTGCTCCAAACAAACGCTGCTATAGGTGCTTTCGCGCAGGCCACCTACTGCGGGATTGCAAGTCTCGGGTACACTGTGATACTTGCCAATCGAACCAACATTTTTCGTCTGTGCACAGAGAGGCTGCTGAACACACATATGTCTCAGCAGCGGTTTTGGCGGACCCCGGCTCATTGGCGGGCACTCTTCTCTACATGGCTTCCGCGTATCTCATAAACGGCGAGAATAGAAAATTAGTCCGCTTGTTTCTGAATATGGGTAGCTCGGTAACGTTCGTATCATTGAAATTAGTAGCACAGATGTCTAACGCTCGGCCACAGCAGAAGACTCGGCTATCTGTCTAAGGATTCGGTGTGGATGAAAGGGTGGTCGACTCCTTTCAGCACCGCCTGCGCCTTCAAAGTACACACGACAACCAAACGATTGATCTGGTTGCACATGAGTTTCCTTATATCCGCGGGGACCCTCGAGTTCCGTCGTCCGATGCGTTACGCAAGGCTCTGATTGCCTTCGGCAAGGACCACCAACTTGCTAATCGCTGCCTGCTCGAGCGCGACCCCGAAGCACCCTGCATACTCGTTGGTATGGATCAGTTCTTTAGGGTTGTTTACCAAGAAGGTGAAGTGCCGCTTCTTTCGGGGGTTTTCGCCAAGCGGTCACGACTCGGTTGGCTTATTGGTGGCCTGTGGAAACGCGAGTAAATGCCACGATAAAATCCATCCAGGTGCACTGCTGTTCTACCACTCTGGCCGCATCTGTTTGCGACATCGAGAAACTGTGGTCGCTTGACAAGCTTGGAATAGAGCCATCTGCACAGACCCTGTTAACTAAGGAAGAAGAGACCGCGCGAAAATTGTTCGAAGCAACAATCCAGTATCAGAATGGCCGCTATACGGCAACTACTCCGAAGAAGGACAGCATCGTGACGCTAGCCAATAACAAGCAAACCGCGTTTCGACGACCTGAAACGACACTGAACAAGCCGAGGCGTGACCCTGATAAGTACCAAAAGTACAACGTCGAGCTTATGGCCTTCCCCCGCAACGGATATGCCAAAGAGGTTCACGACTTCCAGGCTGAGGGACCACCTGAGCGTGACGAAACGTACTATATGCCTCACCTTTGCCTCGGCTCCTACGAGAAGTCTCGAAGAGGTTACTGTTAACATTTTGGGCGTGCCCGGTCGTGCCTGAGAACAGGAAGTTATTCCGTTTTTTATGGAAGGGCCCGAATCACAAAGAAATTCGTTTCAGATCATAAACACCCCGCTTTTCGATGTTAACACATTCAGCAGCTTTGACAAGGCTGTTCGCGACGTAAGCTATGTCATCACGTTTGTTCACAAGAAATTCGGCCGCTTCCAGCAAAATTCTGCCGCCGTCGATCGCTCTGCAGAGCTCCTACTGCTCCGGTGGTGTCAACAGGAGTACTTCGAGAATGAGATGGCGTGTGTGCTGGCCGGAAATCGCGTGTCAACAAGATCGAAATTGTCGAACTATCGACTATTTTTCTTCGCATGAGAACCAGATTAACTCAAGCTCGACACCTGACATATATTGAAAAACATCCAGTCGTTATACCTGGGGAGTCGCGTCTCGCGCATCTTCTGATAGTCAAGACTCACTGCGTTAACGCACATTTCGGTGTGGCGACTGTACTGTGGATCATGCGGGGACGCCAGGTCATCAAGGCTATATTAGACAAGTGCGTTGTGTGTAGACGCCATCATGGACCTGCTGCCGACCAGGAAAGCGCGCCGCTTTCACCGCAGAGAGCCGAGATGATAACGCCGTTTTACACATGTGGGCTGGACTTCTGTGGCCCCTATTTTGTCAAATTGAATGGCGTTGACACCAAATGCTACGTTGCGCTGTTCACCTGCGCGAGTACTCGCGCTATACATCTGGAGGTAGTACCGACGATGGCTACTCCGATGTTTCACCTCGCGCTTCGACGATTTCTCGCTGCAGCGCCTGGATGTCGACGATTGGTATCTGACAACGCCAGAACATTTGACAGAACGCCATCCACCGAGATAAAGCACCTTTTTAATGCCGTAAGGGACACACGAACACAAGCGCTTATACGCGAGCGGCGCCTAACCTGGGACTTCATTTGCCCTAGAGCCCCCTGGCATGGAGGCTTTTATGAACGTCTGGTGCGCTCGATAAAGGCCGCTCTGCACAAAACGCTCCAGAGAAGCTTGATCAGTTTTGAACTGTTTCGAACTATAATCACTGAGATTGCGGCTGTGATTAATTCGCGGCCAATCACCTACGCCAGCGGTGACCCCGGGGAGCTTCGCGCGATCACGCCTGCTGATTTCCTTCACGCCGCGGCGCCACAGCCGTTGTATGCCGCACTTCCACTCGACCCACTGGGAGGGACGGCGCCTATCGGTGGCGGTCCAACTCGTCCTGATCTCAACCGCGCGACCAGGGCGATGACTCGCTATCTCCGGGATCTGTCGGTTCGATGGAACCACGAATATCTGCCTCAGCTACGTTCGGCCAACATCGACAGCTCGGGTCGGCATAAGACTATCAAAGTGGGCGACGTTGCCCTAGTAAAGAACGATAATGTGCCGCGACTACATTGGCAATCAGTTAGGATCGTATCCCAGAATAGTCGGCCGAGACGGACTCATTAGAACCTACCAAGTTCGTTTCAGTAACGGCCGCGGTTCTACCCGCGCAGCGCAATTGCTGCATTCTCTGGAGGTAGTTAATGAACACAGTTCGATATGGATTACGCGCCTAGAACGGCTATAAGGTTATAAAACGGAGACCGTTTTCCCGGGGAGTGTTGCATTTATATGATGAGAGCCGTATCTGTCGCCGTCGTTGAGTACCTTTGTTTAAAATATATTCATTTGCGCGGGCAACCAGCGTCGGCGGCATTCAGTTCGCGCGTTCAAACCCAACGGACACTACCGTACGATCTCAGTCGTACGACAACCACTCCTCCGTCGTCATCGCAGCAATAAAGGCTACACAGTCGAGCTGTCAGAGAAACGGTAGATAACTAGTAAGGCAAAGTGCTTGTGTCTTCTTCCTTTGGTGTAGAACAGTACGGTAATTCGGGGCAACAGTGACATAGACGAGAGCTTACGGTTGACAAGATAGTCAACACTCTCACATACCACTTCGCGTAAGTGCTCACAGGGCATGGACAATTCCAGTTATACCTTTTCCGCCTAGGCAAGGCTACTACAGACGTATGCGTTCTCTGCACCACAGGTGCACCCTATAACGCGGCGCACACCGTAGAGTACTGCGGGGTCCCCGCAGCCTATCGCACAGGCTTCTCCTACGCCCACAAGGGTAGCCTGACTGCGACCATTGAGGCCAAAATGCTCGAGTGTAGATCGAACTAGCATGCTGAGATCCTATACCTAGAGGAGCTTATGCGCAAAAAGATTCGCCAAGAGGATAGCCGAAAATCGCAACTCAGCACTGGGCCTCCAATGTCCACCCCCCGGGGCAGAACTCACTTCCTGCTCGAGACGTACTTGCAGACTAAGAAGAGGTTTGCAGCATGGGACACCCTTCTCCTGGTCTCGAGGTAATGGTTCTTAATTTCAAACCAGGAGAACGTAGACGAGGTTGTTTTTGTGGGCAGCACGCGCGGATTAGATTGAGTCTTATACTCACCTCAAGAGTTTAGTTCTACACTACCCTCCACTGACATTGAAGGGTGTGCGTAAACTAATTTTCTACCTCTTAAAAAAGTTTCTGAGTTCCTCGATTGTGTCTCTGAGTTATGTGGCCCAACTGAGGTTGTTCGGTCCTTGGGATAGGGCTCTGAGAACTGTATGCACAAACACTAGTTGGTTGGCCCAGCTGCGCGCTTTCGAAGGCATTGCGTTTCGGACAGACAGGCTTTTTGTACTTCGAAGGTTTAAGACTGGATCAAGACGATTAGCAAGCTAACGAAGTGCGCTGCCTGATTGAGGGTAGAAGCCGCTCAGCAGTTTTGCAGCTCCTAACGGAAGACCTGTGAACTGATTATAATCTTGCACTTTTCCAAGCGGCAGCCTCAATTGAGTATAAAGTGGAAGCTGATCTATGCGCGCCTCCATTGCTTGCGGATATTGAGCTTTCTGATATTTAAAAGTCCTAGCAGGGACATGGTGGCTCGACTGTGAAATCTGGACTGACGACTGATGGCAACTCAAATGTTGTAAGTTTCGGTGCATCCTCTAGCTTATCGACGGTCGCAATCCCGTGCTGAGATGTTAGCGTCTGCCACTTTAATGCGCTGGTCCTTACACATTCCTAACACGTTGCTTCCGGGCAATGGGCTGCCGTCCTCAGCTGCACTAAAGGTTCCACAGAAACGACCTCCTTGAACCTCTCGTCTTCTGGCAGTTATTGAGGTGCCGCCTCGATGTTGATTCCCTGCACAGAATCTTAGATGTCGCTGCTCGGTCTCGCACATTTCACACTGTGTGTAGTCGGCATTCCTCAATGCCCATGGGCGCTGTTTTGACATCGTTTTCGTGCATGCAATCGTTTCTGTAGTAGTACAATCTTCATCGGTCGTGCTGCTTTCCGCAGAGGTGATCAAAATCAGTAAAAACACAATTGGCAGCATCCTCGAGATGCAAAAACCAGAAATAATAACCATAGGGATCGATAGTCCGATCCGGAAATGGCAGAGGATTGTGCCTAATAATGTAGATTACTTTTTGAACGTATAAAATTGGTTTACTCGCGTTAAGTTTAGATTGCAGAACTTGTATCATGGCCCAGTACGATCGATATCATTACAGCCTTGTAATGGTATTAATATTAAAAATTGCTCAGCGCCAGCTTTGTTAGAGAGGTGATTGCATTGCACTCATTGCCATAATATTTTACACCTAAACCATAACAATGTTTACTTCTTTTTGACATAGGAGGCAGCGTTTCCACGTTGTATGTCAAGATCCAGGCGTTGTTTAAAAAAAGACGACGAACTGTTATCACCGGATGACAGGTTTAACAAGGTGCCGACTTTGCGGAGCAGCTGCTTGGTCCGCACGCCAGGAGCACCCAGGAATTGAAACGCGAAAAGGCAAAATTCGTGGGGATACCCGATTAATGAGTATTTTCTCAACTTGCTAGTCTCCGCAAGGTGGGCTGCATAGCCAGCTTCGGATGCGCCGCTATTGACCATAGAAGGGGGAGTCGGTAACGGTTGCATCCCAAACCAGCATTTTGCCTCGCTCGAATGGTGTAAGTGTCAACCCGTCTGGGCGTCTGCCGTCCTCCGCGCAGAGGCCTGGGGTTCAAGGATGCACGTCGTCCTGCGCATAAGTGCACGATAGTCCGTGATGTCCTAGTTTAGACGGGGTGACCACATTGACATTGATGAGGGGTTACTAGATCTGCCCCTAGGTGTAGGCCTACTGCTATGCGCATCATTGGCGGATACGGCCAGGATAAGTAAATTTGGAACCCCAAGGCCCCCTTTAGAAACAGGCAGTAATGCCTGCAGCAGATCCTTGATACCCAGATAAAACAGAGGTGATACTAAGGGATCCCTCTGCTGCAGTCCGGTGGCGGACGAAATTACATGCTCAGGCAGGACCAGATGAGAAGGATGCCTATATGTCAGTCCGACGTGGTTTAATAGATGAGAAGCGTGGGATGCAACGGCCATCATCAGGTGATCACGTCTTATATTGTAAAAAGCGTTTTTAAAATCGAGCTTTACAATAACCCCTGGGTTGTTAACCCCTGGGGTTCACGTGAGTTGAGGAAGGTCCGAGTTGCGTGAATGGCTACCTCGGTCCCAGCCGGCGTCGCGAATTCCAGTTGATGTGCACCAGTTGCGTGAGAAATAACGGCTTTGTTGTGGCTGCATCAAATTTTCACGGCGAGTCTGCGCAGCGAAGACAAACATGCAATCGGACGTACTGATCCGTCCTTTTTCTTAAGGGCAAATAATCTTGCATTAAATATCAACGGTTGGAGGCAAAGAGGGGGTTGCCCCAAATAAAAATGTCTACAACATTTGCCATTGCGGAGAGCAGGCTAGCGGCGACGCCTTCGAGGGACGGGAAAAGAAGGTCCATTAGTAACCGGGGTCTTATAAAGTCTAGCCCTGCGGCGAAGCTCTTAAAAAGCTTTTAATAGACACCTGAATAATCTTCTTTGACATAGGACAAAGGGATTCTGGTGAGTGTCGGCCATTCCAGGTTTTCGGGAGCTAGTGGATGTTGCGCTCGCAAGGCCTCCCTATACGGCCAAGAAAAAAAATATAAATATAGATATTTGTGATATTGTATCCTCACCAAATCTGCAAGAGTCCCAGTCATCCTATCGACAAATCAATTATACCTGGTAGTCTGCAAAACCACCCATATGCTGAACTGCATTCTGCGTTAGCTTAAAGCAGACAAATGTTGTATTGAAGATAATTATCAAGAAATGAAACTGCAATGTTTTTACAAAATATTGGCTTTTACGCTTAATTATTCATTTCTACAATTTGCTCATATTAGCTGCTATATCCAAATGAATGTATCTAGTAGCGATCATTTTGATACCAATCCATAATGAATCCTACGAGTTATGGTTGAGAAGTAACGCAGGTTTTGTGATATACATGTCAACATAAATACATGCACATACGCTAGCATTTCAACTTCCTTTGTCAAATTAATCACTCGTGTGACTTCTTCATAGTTTCTAACCCAGCAATACTACCTTGACTTGTCTAGGTGCGATACTATTGTCATTTAAGAGTGCAGTACGCAACTTATGCAATCCAAGAGTCTTATGCTACCAAAGTGGCAATATTTGATAAGTGTTTAATTACAAAATGCAGGCTTTACTATGTCTATCGTGATAGATCAGTTCTTAGCGAGAAAGCTGGGATGCATGTGTGTTTATTGCACACCATTCTTATTAGTGGGCTAGGGAAAACATCGGACTCGCTCACATACTCTCCGTGAACGTCTGAGCTGGCATGGTGAATAATCACATCACAGGCACTCACATACTACCGACTGAATATGTGGAGAAGCGTACCGCTCATGAGAGAAGCATTGTCATGACTGTTGGTACGAGATCCACAAGGTATTTTTTATGCGACCTTCTTTTACGAGCGGCAAATTTATTTAAGTTTAGTAATTTCTGATTTAGCTTAAAATTTGCATATGTATAATGGCCGGGGCCCATCGCTTGGCCGGCGCGGTCTTCCGACCTTTCAAGCCCAGACGTTTTTTTGTCTAAAGAGTCTCGTTTACGCAATCCTTGTTGGTTCGCGTGAGATGTATTAATCTATAACGTAATACGAATTGCAGGCCTACTATACATGATATTTGCGACAACTTCGACTTTATTACTATAGCAAAGACCTAACAAAGAAGGCCGCCTCATCCGAGCGGCTCTTGTTCTAGATTTTCCGACCGCACGACGCCCTCATACCTTGACGAGGAAATGAGATAATTTTTATATGGAAGGCCTTAGAGCAAGCCGTCGTACTGCATCTAGCCGTAACCTTAAAAAAATACGTGTTGAAGGCTGAAAAACAAACCAGACATAAGACCAAAAGCACTACCTTTTGCGGGAGACTACTTCTAACCCTACCGCCAAATTCTAATAGCAAATAAGAAAAATGCATCTCCGGACATTGCAGCCCAAGCGGGTTGACAGACCAGGGCTATAATAATCAGGGATCTAGGCAATTCGATTAAGCCCAATAACATGTTTAAAGGCTCACTAAGGACGGTATGCTGGAAGCGATGTTTAGCCTTGAACTCCTAAAGAAAACGAATGCAAGATACTACTTAGGTATATGTAGAATGCCTGCGCAAGAAGCCTAACGAATAATATGCCAGGGATATACACAAACCAATAGACAGAAGTACTAAAGTAATTCACAAGGCGTAACAAATGTTTACGCAGCCACAAGAGTTTACGACAAGTTCGCAGCAGAAAATACGTTGGGGTTTACTGCCCCCCGAGGCCCTTGCAAGACAGCATTCTCAAGCGGACTCCACGTTAGCAACAGTCCATTTTCGATCAAGTTGTTCCCATAGAAATATATCCCATCTCAGGACAGGACAGAAGGACAGGGCATGCATTTCCCATTCATTACCAGTAGTAACCTCCTGAATTATTTAGCGTGTTTCACTCGGAATCCTTATAAGATTAGGATGTAAGGGAAAGAGTACCCCCGGTATCAAAATGGGTAGAACGTGAGAGGGGACTTTAACGGATTAACAATCGGACCTCATGGTCTTCAGGCAAGTAGCTTCTCAGACTGAAGCATCTTCTACTAGACGTAAGACACTCTGGCCGACCATATCTGCATAACCTTCTCCGCCGTTTTAACTCCCCTCCAGCCCTCTTTCTCCCCTCAACAGTAAATCTTTCCCAAATTACACCCGCCTACATAAAGTATTTTTTTAAAAAAGATACTTAACTTTATATTATTCTCCAGTAGAGGTATCTACACTACTAGGGGAAGCCTGTTGAGAATTCACTCATGCAATTGTGGAATCGACAGATTTTCGAAAAACAAGGAACCCGTCATCGCTTGCGACGAGTATACCAGAGATCTGTACGGAGTCCAACCCTACAGAATGTAATGTACGATGAAGTACTTCTGACTCCTGCATGCTCGGGGGTCTATTGCGTCGCCTACGCAGACCACCTGGTACTAATAGTCACCGTCTCTGGCTAGAATCTAGTACAAGGAACACCTACGGATTTACCATGCCTACCTGAAGGAGAATCTGGTAACAGCTACACACACGGTTAAGAACTTAGGCGTGATCCAGAATGCGGTTTCTTACTGCTATCTTATGTATGCTATGTAGCAAACAAAAGCTGGAACAGAAAAGCGAAAGTCTCGGCAAAAACGCGATGATTCTCCTGTGGATTAGAGGAGAAACATCTGTAGTCGATAGCGTTTTGATATATACAGAATTCCTATGAAAGACGCACAGACTTATAAAGGTTAACATATCACGAGAAAACAGCGAGGCGTTCATAGCAGTATTACAATTCCTTTCTAGACTGGAACACACACACACACTGGGTCTGGGTTTTCTTCGACATTAGCAACTTCCGGTGGAGTAATTGACACACCACTACGAAGATTAGTTTGTACGTACTGTGAAAAAGGTACTAAAGTTATTACTCCAGATCCGTTGTTTAAAAAGTCTCACGTACACCTGCATCTGGTACTCGCTCACGTTATAGAGTACTAGGCTCTCACGTCTTACATTGCAACGCCAAGCGACTCGTTTGACAAATTTATCCTGCACTCGCTAAAGCAGTTCTACATCTTTTCTATCGAAAGGTGCCCACACGTGTGAGCAGTATGTCCACTTTGGTGCGTCCAGCAAACTATACGGTTGTATGTGCATTGCTGGGTCATGCTCGATAAACGTTCTAAGAATGAGATTGCACAGGCGAGACGCAGATTTTACAACGTCGGCGATATTAGTTCTATACTTTGTTTGACAATTAAATGCAACACCTAGGTCTTTGTATGTTGACACTTTGGGTATACTATGGCCGTTTATAAAATATGCAGTGCCATCCTTGATTTCTTTCAGCACGGCGCATTTAGAAGTGGATATTTCCATTCTATTCAAGTGGGCTTATAGTAGCTCGAAATCAATTGCCTTCTGTAACTCGGCCTTGTCTTTGTCGTCTTTGACTTTAACGTATATATTTGATCACGTCGATTTACAAGCTTTATGCCGATCAATCGAGCTTGCCAAGAACGAGTTTCAGGTCTTGAGCAAAAATTGCATACACCAGGGCCCAGTCATGAGAGACCTCCAAAAATTGGGTTGCCGTCGATCGCCCCTTAGTGAATCCGTGTTGCCGATTGTCTAAAAGCTGATTGGAGGATCAGGAATTATAGACGCAATCAACAACTATTTTTTCCATGATTAAGCAGAGGATGACACACTGGGCAATAAGTCGGTCATTTTCAGCAGTTGCTCTAGAGCCCTTTTTGTGCACAGGTGTTATAATGGTTTTACGGAAGATGGTGGGACCTTCGCCATATTCGAAGGAACGAGTGAAAATGAATGCCAGCGGCTCAGCCCGTTCTTTGAATACAATGAGTGGTAGCTTATCAGGTGTATAGGTGCTTTTGCGTTGCAGGTTTCGAAGCTTTTCGAGCGCAGTAAAGGGGTGGAATTCAATGTCGTTGAGTATTTGGGACGTTCTGAGGCTCTATGTAGAACACTTTTGACGTAGCTCAGAAGAGCCTCAACCTTGTGTCCATCTTCGACTCCGGTGGGGCCTTTTTCATGTATAAGCGGCGCTACCTCGGAGTTCAAGACGTCGGCCTGCATATCAAACGAAGTGCCCTTGCATCGCGGATATCCAGATTAGGTTCTTCCAAGCGTCGCACTGCTGTACGTGCCAAATTACGCGAGAGGCGTGTATGGCTTCGAAAGAAGGGACATTACTATTCAGTTTTCGAGCGGCTCTGTCTACAAAATCCTGCGGTGAAGATGATCACTGGACCATCTTTGGCGAATGTCCCTTTACAAGATCGGACATGATATTTAGGAAAGAGCGGTACTGGGCGTCCACTGATTGACACTGCGCAAGAAGAAGACGCCAATTGGTAGCTGCCAGGGTCGCCGCCATTGTATTATAGTCAGCTTTAAAGTAGTTTAAAGATGGCCCTTCATTATGCGCTTGTCTTTTTGCGGCTATTTTGAAGGATACGGCGAGATGGTCAAATTTTACTGGAGATTTACCCACAGTAATATCAGTAATTAAATCTGTGTTATCTGTAAGTAGCAAATCCAATTTATTCTGTTCCCGTGTGGAAACCGTAACAAGTTGCACAAGTCCGGCAGAATAACAAAAGGAGCCGAAGATGTGCTTCTTAGTTTCCGTGGAGAAGTTTAGCCCCCTGTGGTCCAACCAATACCAGGTTGATTGTAGTCACCGGTCAATGACGGGCCAGCTTACTTGAACTAAGTCAACTAAAGAGTCGCATAATGTGCGCATTCGTTGCGCTAGCTCGGCAGAAGAACCGGCTGGAGAAAAATAGGCACATATTACCCGATCGCATTAATCGTTGCCGCGTAGCACATCGATGGCGACAACCTCAGCTTAAGTATCGCCGATGCCGATGTCGCAGCACCCCAGCTCAGGCTTGCAAAGTACACATACTCCGCCTCCACAGCACCTCACACGGTCTTTACGAAATTACAGGCAAACTGTTTTATTATGCGAGCAGCGTTAAACGAAGTTTAAGAAACGAAACTAAACGTTAACGGTCCAGAGGTTGGATCAAAGCCGAGGGAGTCGCCTATCGAGATTGACGGGTTGTCTTGGCTTTAGTGGGAAACTTCTCTATCACATTGACATTGCCCTTGTCACGGTAGTCCATTACAAGTGTTCCTCTGTTTGCAGCGCCTACCTTAGAGACGTCAACAATAAACGATGAGTAAGAGGCAAATCTATGTTTGATCTTACGTACTCTAAGAGCCGTTACTCCATTATTTTTAAGATGCCCGTGTACTCTTTATGCTGAAACATTAGAGTCAAGCTTCGAGTCGAACGCCATGCTGGTCCGTATGTCGGCTCTTGCTACGGGCAATAGTATATCTCGTTTAGATTGGGAACCCTGGGAGCGCGATTCCTGGGACTGCTGACTTCACGGTTCCAAATCTGCAAGCGCAGCGGGATTCTGAGAAGTACTGCCAATATTGGGTACGCGGCGCGTGTCTCTACGACCACTACGCTCATTACCCGCGGCTCGATAGTTTTCGAAGTCCTTGTTTGATTGAGCATTGGTTTTCCGAGGATAGCGTTCTACTTCACGCGCTTTTTTTATTTGTAAATGAAACCCTGTAGTTGGAGCGCGCCCTCGGAGTTTTGAATCGGCCTGAGTTGTCTCGTTTGGCCTGTCTTCACCGACTGCTTTGACAGGTCAGAGACAACAGCTGTTAAATGCAACAACTCGTTTTCGAGCATGCTGTTTGTGCTCTGGTACGATTTGACCAACGTGCGTTGTGCACATGCCTCGTTCACAAGTGTGCACATAAGCAAGTTGTCGTCCACCGCACTTCCATGTGCGTCACCGTCATCAAGAGACATGCTGTTAACACTGTCTACATTGTCAACGGCGGGCGGCTTACAGTTGTGGCATTTAAACTCAGCAAAGCTATCAGTACAATCAACAACATTGTAAGTGGTGACTTGCGTGCACTGGATATGGACTTGCTGCTCAGACAGAAGAACTGATGATGTCGCCTTGTGATAGAGCTCGCCTCTGTCGTCTCTGGCCCATCTTCTGGTGGGATCACTAGACAAGTTTCTGTCAAGTAGTTTCTAGTCACTCAATGAATCGAACCGCAAGCTCACCGAACAAACAACGCACCATAGCGCAATCCTCAAAGAAAAAAATTGGGAGCGCGGTAGAAACACGTCTAGTGTTTTCATGATCAGCTGATCATTTAAACACTAGACGTATTATCATCTCACCGTAATATTGAATGGCTAAGCGGGTCGTGCAAATTCAAATGGTATCCTTCAATTTAGCGATTCATTGCGTTCCTCTGGCAGTAATACGCATATTAAAAACAATACATATATAATCCTGATAAATTGTAGCACACACCCCTTTTAAGTGATAATAAACATGATTTTATGTTTTAAATAGCGTTACGTAAGAGCAAATGTAGCTCTAACATCAACCAGGCTTTTTCTTCATATTTTCACCCTTGTTTTTGCGCGCCAAAATGTAGGAACGCACTTTCTTAAAATGTCGATTTCGTTTTTCACAAATTTACGCAAATGCTCCGCAAGAGGAAAAAGCGAAAACCTATTTGCAAAATATAAAGCAAAACATTGCTCCTGCAGCTAGAGTTAACTTAAAACGTTATGTAAAGGGACACCCTGATGCTGCTTTGTAATATATGTAAGGGTATACACTGATGAGGTTCGTATTTGAATTGCTTGTTAGTTACACTTCACGATTCTTATTTCTACCTACAATGCCATTATATTTAATTAATGGCCCCGGTTAAGTATCACACAATTAAGTTAGTAATTATTTAGCTGTTGTAGTTTATATGTAGATACTAACATTCTTAGAGCAGCGCTAGCAGTATCCTAGATTCCAGTAAAATCATTGTTCAGTTCAAGCCATAGAACATAAGTCGCTCAAGACAGGTATAATTTACAGGCTTCTTCATAAATAAAAACATGCAGTATGGGTATATTCACTGACTTCCGAGAGCCAGCTGAATAGAGTTACCGCTACTTAGTATTATCTTAAGAGAGGAAAATCTTACGAAATTTTTGCCGTAGGAATGCCGCGGTCCCCTCAATTATAATCTTGCCCTTGATTTCCAAGGCTATCCGCTGGCCAACCATGTCCGCAAGCTTGGAGTCCTTCGTTAGAACTACAATGGAGCGTTGCCTTCGTGATGCATGAAGCAGCTGTAACAACTTTAAGTCGCCGAATAGAGACCCGTGCAGGGGGAAGTGTTAGTAATTAGAGCACTTAGAAAGTCCTGAGAGTATATATATATATATATTAGCAGCCAACTTATTGGTACTGCCTTTAAACATCACTGTGGGTGTTAAGGTCACAAAGCTGCCCACATGGTTTTTACACTTCGAATATATATTCTAACACTTTCCGTGTACATTTTTTCATATGCAAGCCATGGGTCGCATACTCGATGATAACTGCCTGGTTTTAAAAATGTTAAGATCATTTAAAAAATAGTTTAATTGCACGTGCTTTATAAAATTGTACGTCTACTCCGTTATTTTACACTTCATAGCGGTATCGATGTCGACTGTAGGCTAAATTCATCAGTCTTGCCTAACTTCCCCTACGAAAGATTTAGTTGCCTTAGTTATCCTTACACTTAAATTTAGCGAATTTAGATGGACATAATTCTATACGATGGCAAGGAACAACGAGATCGTCCCTAGGAGTGCACCCTAAAGTTATTACCAGAGCATCTCTGTGTCCATTTGTGGATGCCTTCCGTGAAACTAACGTGCAGTGTCGTTTATCAGCATTCAGAACAGAAGAAAGATTTAGCTAACTACCTCGAGCAATTCCAACAATCTAGGAAACTCAAATATGCCTAGCACCTCCTTTTCTGCAGTATTTATCACTAAATCCTTTGTGCAGCAGGTGCCCGTACCAACCTGTTAGTGTGAAATCAGCTCTAAAATATTCAAAGGCGGAAATTCATTAAAAGGGAAATTAATCCCCTGACTCAAAATGTTTATTTTGCAGACTTGAAGATAGCAGATTATTTTAATATCAATTGTCTTAGGATGGACTACGTGCAAGAAACGCTTATTAAATGTCAACAAACTATACTTTTATGTACTCATCTGTATTACGTGTAATACAACTGTAAGATTGGCAGCTCTGAAACTACAGAAAAATACTAACCAACGGTAGATCCTTCCGCTGCAAGCCGCGAAGTGGTTCTTCGAGGATGGCTACTCGGCTAGAGCTCGATAAGGCAATTATAATAGCAAGAAACTTCTTCTGCTGAGCAGAAAGCAGTCCCATTTTCCATGTTATCAGGTGAAGAAGGTCAACTTTGGCCATCAAGTCTTGCGCATGAAGGCTCAGCTCCGCTGCAGGAAACAATGGCTAATTTGTTATAAGTAGTACAAGAATGGCTAAGTGTTAGTTACTTATAGACAATTTCCCTAATGAACCAGGCCAGTCATGTTCATACTTGTTGCTGCTAGTTTTAATATGAACTAGAAATTTCTATTATGCAACATAAGTAAAGCACAGTTCTCGTAGCAGAGCACTATGGCTGCCATTTTTGTTCTTTGAGGTATATAGCACAGCAGTGCGAGTGGACAAGCTGAAGGGGCAATGGACGCTGTTGATGCGAAAAATTGTTAACACAAGGTGTGAACAAAGTAAAATTAAGAGGAATCTGGCTTGGCGGAGTTGAGGAGATCTTTCCGGTACTAGTGGCGCTTTCTAAGGGGAAAGGCCAATCAATTAAAGCCACTCTGGGAAGGGATGCTCTGCAATTGCATATTCTTATTACTATATTGTATGATTTTAAAATGTAATACACCAGGATAATGTGAAGTAAAAAGAAAAACAAAATATCAAGTGGATGATACCAAATCGCATATATGAGCGTAATTTTTGTGAACTGTATTGTAATAAAAAATTATATTAGATAAATGAACACTGGTGTTTAAAATATCTTTATTGATATTTTGAGTATTAGCCATATGCCCAGGGCCTGTTATATATCCTTATATTTTCCGGCATACATGACTGCTGTTACCATTTTGCACTTCTGAAGATTTCTTTTGGCAGTGGTGTTTTAATGTTGTTTAGCTAGCCTAGTTGTTTGCGGGATTGGGAGTAGTTTCGCTACATTGTGATTGACGCTTACTTTGTTCTTCTGCAGAATTTCTGCCAGAATGTTTGGGATCGTTAGAGTGATACTATATTTCGTCAGGCATATTCAAGTACGCCAAACAATCGCGTTGAATGCTATGGTATGCTATCGGTGTAAGCTGTGCGCTGCAAAAATTACTAATTAGCATTATGGGAGCCAGCGTCGAAGGCATCGCACAACAGAAGATCTTGTTAGCGATGTCTTCCCAAAAGCAAAGTCTAATCATGGTGATTTCGGAAGAATAAAGTCTGACCCTGGTGATTTAGGATGACTTAGACGTCGCATTCAAACCACGAAACACCGACTTTTAATGGATATTAATTATTATTTTTGTCATAAACATGTAGTATTAAAAAAATAACACTTATGCGAGCAGTCGTGGGCTGTTACACTTTACTTTTTTTTTTCATTTGACTTGCAATATCTGAAGAACCAAACTGTGTGCTACTCGATAACTATGAAAGCAACGTCAGCAACTTCATTCTTGTGATTGATTATAACTATCAATATTAATAAGGATGCTTTCATTGCAAAAACACAAAAAGTAGCAGTGCCACCTAAGCATAAGGAGTTTATGTGTGCGTCACTTGCCGACGTTAGTGGGGTAGAAGTCAAGAGAACGTAAAAGCATTTGCTGACAGTAGACGCAAATGGTAATGTATTTGTATGGGAAATCTACACGAGTTTCCTTATGAATGCACGTACATATCATCGACTCCCAGGAGTAGATCACATTAAAATACTTGCTCTGTCCCATGGTATTTAATAAAGTCCATCCTCATTCAGCTTTGCAGGTGATTAAAGTACAAGAATGATGAAGGACAACAGCTGGACTTTGATTGTGATCGGTGTCGTTTCTCCTTAATCGAGTCATTCATGTATTTTCTTTATAACGGAGTAATCCCAGGGGCATTTTTGCATGTATTATATTTACTCAATCATCTGCCTTTGATAGTTTTAAGAAGTGCATATCATTAACACAAATATGCCAAATAACTGCACAATTTGTGGTCATGTCGTATAAGACCCGTCGGAAGATTCTTTAAGGTCAGAGACGGTAACGGTAACGTACTCAACAAGTAGAACTCTTCTTCGAGAATCGTCAAGAGTTGCATATAGGGGATGACAATATGATGAGTTAATGCGTTTGCAGCGCCGAGTGAATAATTTTCCTCGAGATGAGAACGTAATCACCTAACGTAAATAAGACGCAGCTATTTACTTACCCGTAGGCGATAGGCGATTGAGCAACCGAAAGTTGTCATGCACGCTCATAGAGTCGAACAGGATTGGCTCCGCCGTACAGACCGAGACGCTGTCCGCCCGGTTGTCCCTCTTATCTGTTGGATTAGTTGAATACGCGCAAACATATGGGCAATGCTTATTTGCAATGTTAGCATTATGGAGCTATGTGAGCATGTGATTTATGTTGTAGTATCCTAACCGTGTATTCACTGGTTAAGCTGATGATATGCCTATTGAGCGATGCTCGTATATGACCTGTGGCACGATATAGACATATAGCAGCGTACGGTATATATATATATATATCCTTGAGACAACCAAACTGTTTATATATATATATATATATATATATATATATATATATATATATATATATATAGCAATGCAACGGTGCATTACGAAATTAGTGTTTTAAATCATATTTGTCTGAACAGCATTTTTCAGTGGCTTTTTAGTTTGACCGACGGTGTTCAGCATTCTTGATCCTTAAGCTAACTTAATTTAATGCAAATGCCTCTTAATTGGTTGCAAAGGGTAGATTTTTATAAACATGGCTAACCACCAAAAATACAAAAATAAAATATAATTTAACATATAATAGAATTTGTGATATATGCAGTGATACAGTTCATAATATTATATTTCAAGTTCTTGGTTCTCAGCATTCTCGCCATGTGCCACGTAAACGTGTTGTCGATTTGGTCAAATAGTTAATTATTTTCAACGATATGATTTGAGTACTGTGTAAGTTGTTGTTATTGTAAATCTTGAAAACAGTGGAAAGGCTATTAGACTATGAGATTTGTGCGCATATTTTAAAATCTGCTCGAGACCTTCGTTCTGGGATAGATACTAAGTCGAGCTGCTACGTACACCTTACAAAGGAATTTGCACTGAACTTTTTCAAATGCTTTAATATGTTTTTCAAATATGGCACCCAAACTTCACAGATGTAAATTAATTTGAAAATTACAAGACAATTATAAAGGCGGATATACAATATTGAGCATTCAATATTAAAACAGCGAAATATTATATTACATATAACATTGCGTGATACGAATGCTAAAATTCAGCTCCGGTGTTACCGTTACCCCAAGATCGTTAACGTTGCTTACCCTGGGTATCTCTTCTTCAAGTGTGCAAACATGGTCTATTAGATACACAGCAGCGCATTTAGGCACAGATAACACAGTCTCGTGTAGCAGACGAACGATGCGGACGCCTGTGAGATCGGTCCCGGAAAATATCGTCGGATACTAGTACGGGAGACACCTTAGTCCGTTTCTCTGTGCGGAACCGGTAGACTTGGTGATAAGGAGTACTTTACGCACAAAATGGGAACTGTTGGTAAAGTTTCGTGAGTTTTTTTACTGTCGGAATGTTTACCACGAGGACAAACTGGGGTGACTTTTGGTCGTGTGTGCGGTGCAATTGCTAGGAAAATCTGCGAAAGGGATATTGGTTAGTATTTGTCCCATCTCTCTCTCGGAGTCACGCGAGTGGATGAGTTTTATAGTTTTTGTTTCTGTAGTGCTTTCGTACACTTGTGCGATTTTTGGTAGTAAGGCCAAGTGGTGGTTAGAAGGTAGAACGGTCGAATAAGGGAGAGTTATGTCGTTCTTTTGGAAGCCGCCGGATAAGGGAATATGAGAAGCGGACGAGGAAGATACCTTTATGGACGTCAACGCGGACGCCGTTGTCGCGACTGAAGAGAGGTCTGCTGATAAAGAGAAAACCACAGTTAATGGCAAAGAGGTGAAAGTGACCACAAAGTCAAAAAGGGGAAAGAAGAAGGAGGAAAACAGTCAGGCAAGCACGGTTACCTCAAGGCGCCCTCATTGACGTCAATTACATTAGACTACTGAAACAGCTCGAGATTGTGGTTGAGGCCGCGTACAAGGAGGTCATTGGCACCAAGAGTATACATGTGACTATCAAGGAAAGGATGCTCCTTCTGCTGGCAGAAATGAAGGCCGCCATAAGAAAAGAAGAGTACGACCGAAAAGAAAGGGAGATGCTAGAAAATAAAGCTAAACGTATTCATACCACGTTGGGTCTCCTCAGTAACTGCTTCTGCGAGAAGAAACGTCTCAAGATGGTCGATGAGACGGATTTTGTCTCGATAATAGAAATCAACGTAATCAATAAAATAATTTTTAGCTGTAACACGGAAGAGGACTTGTCTGCACTTGTGAAGACCAACTGACCTGAGCAGGTGTACACGCCGACCAAGCTGCACAAAAGAGAACGCTAATGAGGTATTGACTTTAAGAAGAGTCGAGCAAGGTAACAGCCTGAGACAACGCAGTGCTTGTACTGTGACGAAGTGGACTTTCCGAAACAGCCTTGCGAGGCGCCGCACGGACCGAGACCAGACGAGGCATGCCCAGAAGGGACACGTTGGGAGAGCTAGTCATGTACATGCTCACGTCGTTCAAAAACTGGGACGCGACTGCAAGACCCATTCAACGTATCATGAAAGCAAAGAAAGAAGCTGAAAGAAGGAAAATGGCGGAAAGTGTCCGAGAGTTGTTGCCAAGGCGCGACTCGACCTAACGATTTAAAACTTCTGAGACTTCCCCGCTTTCTGTCAGTCGTACGTAAATGTATTTTAAACCCTAAACTTCCTCCAAAAAAGGCACCGATAATTTCATATCATTTTCGGCGCACCATTCAGAGTCAATTGTTCTACGAATTATTTTTCTGTCATTCTTTGTGCCAGATAGCCCATAAAGTTTAAGATCATCTGCGCGCTTAATGGTTTCGGGTATAACGTTTTTATGGCCTAAAATAAATATACAAAATAATGGGCCTAGACATTATCTTTGAGGCACACCCGAGGGACATACCCCATACAGACTAAAACTGTGGTTGACGCTTGCAGAACGCTCGATTATTTAGATAACTTGCTATCCATGAAGCAAGGTGCTTGTCTATGTTTAGATTAATTAATTTCTGTATAGTTTATAATTGCTTACTCTGTTGAAGACTTTATAAAATTAAATACACGAAAACCTTTTATTTTGTTAATATAAATGGCCCAATCAATTCCACCTAATTGCGTGGCTGTACTTTTGCTTTAGTAAAACCATGCTGTTGCCCGTCAAGCACTTCCCCAGACTGCATACAACTAAGCACATGATCCATAAGTATTTGTTCCGAATAATATACACGCTATTGATGAGTGTGCCAGTTACTGCCAAGGAACATTAGTCTTCAGCCAGACGTAGGAATTGGCCGTGCCGTTGCGACCAAATCTTCATTTCGCCTCGTAATGGCTATTGTTAGGTATGGACCTTAATAAGATAGGTATTGCGCTTTCGAGCGGAGGGGGGAGAACGCCCACTTACCGACGGTACAACTTGGTAGCATGATGACGTACATTCGACATTATGCGTTATATATCTTGTCTTTGTATTGTCTGCTTTCAACCATTTGGCTTCGCCTGCCATCGCTCACGTGTCCGAACAGCAAGCCGAACAGCACCCTCCGGTGCGAAGGAATATGTGTTGCGATGCAGTGTTCACCTGATCAACATAGTTCATTCAACACAGCACCAAAATGTATCTGCCATGCGTGAGGACTTGCACCAGTTCAAGCTAGACCTGCGACCGCTTCCGGCGTGACCTCCAGTATTACGCGACGGTATTTTCGGTCAAGCTCTGTCGTCGACAATCTCTACTACCTGCCGCTGCGCCTTATCCTGTTAACGGTCATGGCACATTAGGCAACGTGTACGGGTGGAGGGAAAGAGAGAGAGAGAGAGATCTTGCCCGGCAGAGCGCATTAAAAATTCTTATAGATAACATTAAATGCTCATTTTTGCTTCCACCTGTTTGTCAACGAAGAAGGTCAAGGCGCTGCATCTGACGCTACACTTTGGGGCACATGGAGAGGTGGGTGATAAGACCTTACACTGTACTTATTGCACCTACGAAGATTCTAGCCCAGCTCGATGGTGACACTGATGCCTGGCCACTTAGTCCTTACATTCGGATCCCATCGGGAAAAGGCATTAGTTCTAGTTGATTCAATGTATGGACCTGCACTCAAAATTGGCTGTCAAATCAGACGCAATTGATGTACATTGTTTGCTTCAGAACATTGACGTTGCTCTATCATGTAAGGCATGGCATCTGTGTCGTTGTAAGAAACTCACTAGGTGTTGCGAACGTCGTTTCTGGGTAACGAGATACTGAGCGTGACATGTCTCGATGGTATGTGCGCTGTTTCTTGCAGTACCGATCGCTCTAGAATATTGGTTGGAGATTTCAACTTACAAAATATTGATTGACTGTCTCAAACAAGGCTTTTGTTATCCCAAAGCAGATCGTATTGCTTAAAGTTGAACAAAAACTAGCGATATAATATTATATCAGGCGTAATGCGCCTAACCGTACTACCGTACTATTATATGAGCGTCAACTTAAGGTACGTACCGTTGATTACAACTCTGCCTTTGTAGTTTTGTATGAGGCCAGTCATAAGGCTAATAAATGTTGCAAAGAAAAGCGGCGTTGAGGACACAAGCGAAGTTACAATATCTTCAGGCATTTGTACCGAGAAATTCGTCATTACATGCTTCCTGTTCCAAACAACCGAAACCTCATGTACAACTGCGACTAGGTCTTGACCTGCAAATTAAGATGAAAGAGTAAATAGCACCGATCAGAATTTTCATCAGAGAAACATAGTTTATGATGATTAAGACGTTTAATTCATTAAAATGTATTAACGAAAAAAAAGAAACCGCCGGAAAGAACTGAAGCGCATTGCGTGATTGGTAAATGAGGCAAAATAGTGTGTTTTCAAATGCTCAAAAGAAACGAGTTTATGGGAAGGTCGCCATTTAGGAGAAAGCTACAATATCTGGTTAAAATGAGCAGGCTTCGTCTAATTGACTTATATATATATATATATATATATATATATATATATATATATATATATATATATATATATATCAGTTGGACAGCCCTCTCGCAAGAAATGCCATTAGCAAGCCAGCCTGATCGATAGAGCCCCCACCTTGGCTGATAAAGCCAGGCTTCGAGCCTTTAGTAGTCAAGGGGCTGGAGCTTAGTTACATGTCCTACCCTGTCCACGAATAGGGACTCTTTTGGATGACGAGACAACGTGCATTAGCACAGGACTGCGGCTTAATGTTGACCTGGTCGTTTCTCGCCGATGTTGTTGTGGTTACCTTTTGGACGCGCCCATCATGGCTTGTCATGCGCCTTAAGTGCAGGCCAAAAAGCACACGCCACTCGGCTTTTAATAGCACTTAAGTCGAACACATTAGGTCTGCTATAATCATTAAATCCAGTCACTTCCTCTCTTGGCAGAAACTCTTTGTGAATTCGTTAATGAAATTATAAAGCGGGGGCGGATGCCTAAAGTCTGACTTCTCTTCTGTTCAAAAGTAGGCATGGTGATGACAAACAGGATCCAAATCTCTACCGTGGAGTGGCGTTCTGACGCCAGGCTGAACAAGATTTTCTGTAAGTTCGTTATTCGGCGGATTGAGCACGTGGCTGAAGAGGCACTTCCACCGGAGCAATTCGGCTTTCGGAGAGGCCGAGGCACCCGTGATGCAATCCACGTTCGCCAGTCAGAAATCAAGCGAGCTGTGGCACAACCCAGAGGTCATCTGTATGCAGTCTTTATTGACAGCGTCAGGGCCTTTGACAAAGCCCCTCGCTATGTGCTGGTTGAAGCATTCCAACGAGCAGGAGTGAGTGACTCTCTTCTGAGTGTAATAGCAAGTTTCTTTGTGGAAAACGCCTTGTTGGTAAACGGTGAGCAGGGTGTTTTAGAGATTAAGCAAAATGTGGGAACTCCGCAAGGAGACCCGCTAAGCTGCGTCTCGTTTGCACTTCTCCTTGCTGACCTCGTCGGTTACGTCCGACAGAAGTACCAAAAAGCCGTAGTGGTGATGTATGCAGATGATATCGTGGTCGCTCATCGCGACCTAGGTGCCATCAAGCGCATTACCTCTATGATAGAGGCGTTCCTTGTCTCGAAAGGACTTGAGATAAACACCAGGAAGCCCAAAGCCATGAAATTCAGGCGTGAAGGTCGATTGGCTGCCAGAGACGTTATACGTTGCTGCGGCCAACCATTGGAGTTTGTTAACTCTTTCCAGTATCTTGGCCTTCGGGTTCATTATACAGGAACGACGTTCACAGCGCATATAAACGAAACAGTACGAAAGGCACTTGTCTCTCTTTACGGGGAAGTAGGCAATGTCCGAAGACTGTCCGTTTTCTCAGCAGTGAGGCTCTTCATGCTTAAGATTGTTCCGGGACTGATGTATGGTCTTGACCGGGTATGGAACCACCTCAAGCTGGCAAACTTTAACCAGCTTGAAAGGTGTTTTTCACGATATATAAAGCGAGTGCTTTGCTTGCCAATATATTTACACACCCTTTAGCAGGGGGGCTTTATTAGAACAGATCAACTTGTTTGTACGTAATTCGCATTCCTGGTACTGCGCCAGGCAAACATTTTGTTAACAATTTCTTTCCGGGCAACAGTTTTAGCATGTATGTTGATCCCGGCTCTTGTGTACGTCAAAATAGAATCAAAGAATATGTTCGCTCGATCTGGGAACTTACAAATAGAGACGAACGTAGCCTTATCAATATCATCTAGAACAACACAAATATCATCACAATTTATATCACAAGTCCTCACATTACAACGAAAAGCAACACGCTTTAAAAACTTCTTCTGCAGTTTCCTTAACAAATGTCTATCACGTTTCAATTCTAGATTCCATACTAGAGAGACATATACAATCACAGCTAGGTCATATTGCTTATAAAGTTTGACATACAGATTAGGGTTTTTCAAGACAAAGGATCGCAATATCCAGTGCATTCTCCGACTAGCTGACGCAGCTACCTCCAGAACATGCGGTGTGTAGCTCAGCGTATTACTTGTCAGAACTCCTAAGTCTTTTATCGATGGCTTTGCCGCTAGCTGTTCAGTACCTAATGTGTAGTTATGTACAGGATTGTTGCTGCCGAAGTGCAGAACTGCGCACTTATTTACAGAAAGCTTTAGGTCTAATCCTTTACACCAATCCATACATTTATCGAGTGTTTTTTGAAGAATATTCATGTTCGTTTCATTTTCTACAGATATATACATTTTTACATCATCCGCGAAAATTTTCACTCTCACTCCTTCAGATATAATATACTTTAACGAGTCAGTATATAATATGTGCATAAGAGGTCCAAGAATTGTTCCCTGTGGACAACCGGACGTGACCTCAGCCGTTGACGACAGACAATCATTTACCCTCACTCTAAAGGTCCTATGTTCAAGGCAAGCTTTGATCCAGTTTGTGAGTTTCTGTCCAACACCGTACCGCGGGAGAATGTTTAGATTCTTCGAGTGTGTAGTGGTTTCAAATGCAGACTTAAAGTCGAAGGGCTACACACAGTCAAAGGGCTTGCTATCATTAGTTAAAAGAGCCTAGTCATTTTGCGTTTCCAGCAGTTGTAGGACAGTAGAATGGCCTGGTCGATATGCGAATTGTTCCCTAGAAATTAGACCTTGTGAATTCGCATTTCTATAGATCGCATCGGCCAACTCCTTTTCAAATAGCTTGCACGGCACAGAGGTGAGCGATACAGGCCTTTTGTTGTTTGGATCACTTTTGTCGCCGCGTCTATGAACCGGACAGACGCAGCGGAAGAGGTCTGGGACCCAACCATCTTCGAGGGTTCTGCGAAATATCAAAGACAACGGAACACACACATCATAGCCACACTTCTTATATACAAGAGCTGGGATACCATCAGGCGTGGCGCTTCGCTTGTTAGCCAGAGAGCGAAGGTGGCGTTCAAGATTTTCAGGAGAGGAGTCAACGTCCTCAACCATGCGCAGATCCTCAGACACAGGCGGCGTTGGTATGGTAGGTCGTGCGTCGCGTAGCTGGACTTCCGTGGGTGATGGATATGTTGCGACGAATACTCCGCGCAGAATTTCAGCTTTCTCCTGGTTTTGTGTAGCAACCGATCCATCCGCTCTATTGATCGAGCTCAAACAGTCTTTAACTTTCATTCGCCTTTCGATGTATCTATGAACCGCGGTGGGAACAGCCGATTGGGCTACGGAGCATTCTTCGATGATTCGTTTTCTATGAAGCATCTTTTGCAGTTTTTTTGCAGTCTAGCTCCTTCTTCTGGCGTCGCTCTGTTCAATTGCTGGGTCATGCTTTCTATGCTAGGATACAGAACACCATGCAGATTAGGAGAATTCCTGGGTACACAACAATCCATCAGGAAGTGCATGTAAGTGACAAATTTGTTATACATGTCATTCACGTCAATACAGGGTTGGAAGAAGGTTGTCCAGTTCGTAGCACCCAGATTCATGGTTAGGCATTCATAGCAAGGAGCCGCTTTGTGTATCTCATGTCAGGCTGTCCACCGGCTGTTGAAACAATCCGACTAAGGCTGAAGATGCCGCGTACAGTACCTTACGAATGTTTTAGTTTGGAGTGGGAAGCTAAAGTCGAACAGGCCAGACGGGAGGTCGGTGGTTTGAACGTTTTCAATACCTTGCACCTGTGGTCTGATCCTGCATGTAACAATTGCCACGTATACACCAGGTACATAGTGCATGGTTATCACTACCTGGTATATTCAAACGCAAGGCCTCACGAGGAGTACGAGTTGTGCACCTGCCGGTTATGCGTGCAGAGGTGTGCCAAGTACCATGCAGTGGAGTGCACAGCGCTAGACCGAAAATCGTTGCACTACTTCTCTTGTCGGAAGCGTGAAGAAGATAAAGCTTTATGAAGATACATTGTGAAATGTATACTATTTTCCATTTGAGTGAAATAAACATATTTGTAATTGTTTAAGGTGAACATTGAGGTCTGCTGGCTTTCCGTGATTACTAGAACCTCTGGGTCTATTCAGAGACGATGGAAAAATGCCTGACGGTCTTACTCTAACCCCCTTTGAGCGTGGTCGCATGCTTGTTTAGGACGCAACTGTAACCACTTATTAGCCCTTTCGATGGTCGGTGCAGGTGCGTACCAGGCAGGTCATGCGTCCAGGTTAGCAGAAGCTAACAAATGTAGAAAATACTCTGGCGTTGGTTATCCGTACCAATTTTGTCCATTGGCTTTCCAGACAATGGGAGGACCAGGCCCGCTTACGCTGATGTTGATTCAGCACGTGAGGCAGAATCCTTAACCTTTCCACGGGAGACTCGTGAGCATCGGAATTTTTGCGTCAGAGGCTGTCGCTCGACATCCAACAAGGAAACGCAGCATCTGTTCGGGGCACATTGTCGAATTGGGCTAATCCTGGGTTAGAGAACCCGTAACTACACGTTAAAACGGAGACAATTGTTCACTCCAAAGTGCTAAGTTCTATAAATAAATGTAAGTCTATATATATATATATATATATATATATATATATATATATATATATATATATATATATATATATATATATATATATATATATATATTTTTTATCTGTTTTACATATTACGAAGGATAAGCTGAGCCAATGTGCCAATACGGGCGATTGTGACTATCACGTGTTCGTTTTGCTTAGTCTAGGCCGAGACCACTTCAGAAGTGTGCCCCGAACGAAGGCAGACTTTTCCCGTTGCATGTCAAGATTTGGGCGTTGTTTAAAAAAGGACGACGACATGCTATTACCGGATGACAGGTTTAACAATATGCCGACTTTGCGGATCAGCTGCCTGGCCCGAGCGCCAGGAGCACCCAAGTTTTCAAACTTGGAAGGGGGGGAACATTCGTGGAGATGCCTGCTTGATGAGTATTTTCTAAGCTTGCTGGTCTCTGTAAGGTGGGCTGCATGCCAGCTTCGGATGCACCGCCAAGACTATAGATGGAGCTAGGGAGTCGGTAGCGGTTGTTTACCAAACTAGCATTTTGCTTCGCTCAAAGGGTTTAAGTGTCATTTCGTCTGAACGCTTTTTTCGTCTTTCGCGCAGAGGCCTGGAGGTTCAAGGATGCACGGATGACCCTCTGCTAGAGATTTTATTATTAGTGGAACGTTTAAGGTATTTTCTTCCGCTGATAATACACAATAGGCCGTGTATTATTAGCGCAGTCACAAAAAGGTGTGATATCCTAGTTTGTCGACGGGGCGACCACATTGACACTGATAAGGGCTAACTGGTCATAGGCCTACTGCTATGCTAATTGTCTCGTCATGAAGAAGGGTACATATGGGGGCACTGGGAAGCGCGTATAACCAGGCGCCTGAACTCTTGGCGGACACGACATTTAGGTAAGCTCTGGCCGGGTCGTCGGCAGTTTTTTTGACGCGCAGAAGGGACGCGCACTACTCTTGTTGGGAGTATGTTGTCAGGCCTACATTTGCACGCCCCAAGGTTCTCCTAAAGGTGAGCTAAACGGTTTCTAAACTGACTCACGCTGTATCTAAACGGCCCTGTTTTCTGCGCATAGCATTGATGAAACTATGGCAGACCCGGCCAGGTTCGGGACCCCAATACCCTCTTTAGACATGTCTGTTGCCGTGCGCTTCGTGGCAGAGACGTATTCAGCAGGGATTTGAGAGTTGACAGTGTTAATTTATTAAGCGTTTGCAAGTCGTTGACTTGAATAGAAAGATCAGCCCCTCAAAGAAGGTGGGTAAGCTATGAGGACGTGAAAGAAGACCTGAGTAATAACAGTCCCCGATGGGCTCCCAGAAGGGAAAGATAAGCGGCAGCATCTTCCCGCTTTAATCTTCCGCGCTCGATTGCTGATGTAAGCCTTTCGGGGAATTTGGGGAAGCCTTTCGGGAGGATATGAAGCTCCTTGCCTAGAATACACAAGAGTCGACTGGTGAGCGTAGAAGCAAAAACCTTGTAGAGGCATTGTTGGAGCTCTGTTTTCCTTAAGAATATGTTTTAGGATACACCCTGCCGAAGTTATCAGGATTGATTAATCCCTCTGCAAGCCCGACCTCGATTGGCACCGCTAAGGGAACCACATTAGTAAGGCTGATGTTGAGGGCCTAAACTATCATCCGTCCCATATGGGCACGGAATCGCCGTGAGGCATATCTTCAATGGCACTGCATTGCGCATCACATAAAAGGCAAAGTTGAAGAACCTTGATTTAATAGAAATGGGGTCCTCGTTATTGCAGAAAAATACAAGGTTTACATGGGTACACTACTTTCGTTACAGTAGTTAGCGGAAGTTAAGACATCTGCCAGAATAAGCAAAGCTCGTTTCTCAGTAAAAAGCCAGATATCGGGTGTGCACCCTTTTATACCAGAAGCAGCAATATTAGCTTTTCTTACACCTTGTGGAATCTCCGAAGCCATCCGAGTAAAAACAAAGAATTCAAATTCCAATGTTGTAACGGCACCAGAGCATGTTATTCTGACATTTGTGGGCAATAACTTTCCAGCAGGGGTTCGCCTGACATTTAAACAACACGGATCATGTTGTACCGCGAGCCCATGCAATGCTTCAGATGCCTTAGCATAGATAATTTAGTCACTAATTGCAAGATAACAAAATTGAGATGCCGGACGTAAGGGTCACAAGAGCATTTAAGAAGAGACTGTAAGGCGAAAGCCCGCTGCTGCTTGTGCAGTGGTTGCCACGAAACCACTTGGGGCTCCTGCCCACATAAATTGTGCCGCATGAACACGCTAAATAAAACGCCGCGAAGCATAATACAAAGGCAGACGGAAGTCCCAGTCTGTGCACTAGTAGCCTACGTACACGCGTCCGGTAGTTTCTCAAAACGAAGTTCGTCTTCTGTAATAAAAAACGGCATTAAAATAACTCAAATAACTAACGACCCCGCAGAGGGCAGGATGCTTGGACATCAAACGGCGCCGGCGAAAGAAACCGTCTGTGGCAAAACATATCAATACAAGGGATAATCTTATCTAATCTATCATGGATAAGATTATCCCTTGTTTCGTGAAAGCAGTACCAGTGGCAATCATCAGTTTCATTGGTAAAATAATGCCATATCTATTCACGCAGGTGTAAGGATCAGCGAACTCGCCTAAACCAAAGAGACACTCTGAAAGTATTAAGATCGGAGATGCACGTCGACACTAAATTAAAGCGTCCCTACGAGAAGAACATTGTCTCCACCAACGAGGCAATTCTAGATACTTGCGGAAAAAGTACGAATGATGGGTACTCGTGACCGAAACACGCGCATGCAGGTAGTGTCGTGGCAAAATATGTTTCAAAACCCAGCCTAAAAACAACCATATCAACTTATCTTCTTTTAAAAGAATTGCGAAAATATAAAATCAACTTTGGCCTTCCTTCCGTTGACTACGAATACACAATAGACCTGCTGGTCCTCACTGAGACCTGGGCCACGGAACCAACTAGCTTCCGGTTGGTATCTAATAGAATGCCTCGGACAATGGAGTGAAGGCCTTGAAAGAACAAGCGGTGGATTTGCTGTACTATATAACAGCAAACTCAGTAGAATTGAAGTAGTATACACAGAGGACAACTGCGTTGTACTTGCAGGAATTCCATAAATATTGTGACGAAGTTAGACACAACAACTACACAACAGAACAGCCAACTACGGCGCCGTCGAAGATCGACGGTGGCAGTAAGCCGACCAGTCATCCCACCCGACCAAGGAACCGTCGCCGGCTGCTACACCAGCATTGTTGTAAGCAACCTGGTGAGACGACACCACAGTCGACCGAGCACATCATAGAACGTACGTCTCGTCGTCAACAGCCTCCACATGAAACCGCTCAGCTACATAGTGACGACAACATGGCACGTGCATCACCGCCGACCTGTCGCGCCACATCGGCAACATCATCATCATCATCAGACCTATGTACTTGACCTGCGGCGACGGCACCGCCAGGGACAATGCACGTTGTGATAATGGGTAGTTTAAACCGACCAATCAGCGAAGAGGACGAGTGGAAATTTCCGTTGTCGAATGTTCGATAAGATTCGATTCCATCATTTAACATTATTGCTATATGAACGCTACGGCGTTCCTCGAGTAGAATAAAATAGACCGAGGCAGCATGGCCGATGACCATTCGTTGCCCGGTTACGCTTTACGCCAGACCTACGTTCCGTGTCGTCATTCATCCTACCTGAGTCCCTCGTGTTGTAGTAGCCGCACGGCTGAGTCTACCATCCCCAGTAACTTAAGCGTAGCAGCAACATCGTTACAATATAATTGCGATGTATTCTAGTCCTTCGCAAGCTTTTCCCGACCTGCTGGAAAAGCTAAAGTATTGCTTGGACAACGTAGAACTTAGCAAAATAATAGTGCTTTACGATGACCTCAACTGTTCCTCAACAAACTTTACGGACAACAATAGAACGGGCGCACTATCAGTAAGTTAGCGTCTTGTAGTATGTGGGTGGTTCCCACAGCCGAAGAACCGACCTATGCAGCTCCACAAGAAAGATAGATATATTTGCCACAAACGTCAGAAACGATAGCATCAGATACAAAAGTCCGCAGTTAAACACTCTGGCCTTTGGTGCCAGACGACACCTTCTTGTTGCGATGTCGCCCACGGTACATCATCAGGCAACAGGCCAAAAGCGACAATGGTTAAACGCTACCATTGACCCAATCCGCTTACTGGAGCTTTTGCCGGAGGTTCTCCCTGTCCATGACCCCCAGAATGTCGAAGTATATGCAACACTAATTTAAAATGTTATACTGCACAGCGTGCGTCCTCAGCTGAGTAAACTTTGAAAAACCAGATGGTATACCCAAGAATGCCGATCTCGGAAATATTGTCTGATTCAGGCGTATGTCCTGACAAAAAGTTGCCTGGAAATGGTCTTCCTTAGCACGAATGCCAGTTAGGTTAACATAAATGGCTGCGCTCTGACACGCGCCCAACAGCCTGTCCAGTATCACCTGAAATGCTGCATAGGTATTTTTGACAGATGTTTGCCAGCGCATCAACGATTCCCAGTTTCACCTCAATGTGTGTCTCCCTTTAGGGCAAAAGACAACGGAAGCTCGACAGGAGCTGGTTCGCCCTATCGGTATCTCGGCGGTTGTGGACGTGCTGGCGAAAGCGCCATCAGGAAGACTGTGGGTCCAGACCTCGTTCGGAATGAACGTCTGCAACGGGCGTTTGTTCTGGCTCCTTGCCTAATGCTCTTTTTAACGAAATCACAAACAATAATTAGGGAAATTAGCGCTGTGTGGTGTTCTAGTGATAATACTAATATTATTACAAGCTATGCTGCAGGAGGGGTCTGCATGTAATCATCCATGACAGGGCAACTGAACACACCCTAATTCATCAGATTACAGGAATTGCACAAGCCCGATATTTTAGCCCGCTATTATTCTCAATATTAGTGAGAATTCTGCCGGACAAAATCCAATCGTCGACGTCTTCGAAGCGTCGACACTCACAAATTAGTACACTTATGTACGCTGATGACGTTGTCCTCTACTCGCGGAGTCGATTGCGCCTGCAGCAATCGCTTGCTTCACTGCAAAACTTTGTTGACCTTAACGCTCTAGTGATAAAAGCATCTGTAGAGTTTCGGGGGAGTCTTTGTTTAAGCGAATTAGTGCATTCCTATTTGCTATTTACGGATGTGAACAAGCCGTTCTTAGGTACAACGACTATTACTCCGTTTATTTCATATATCATACATTCGTAGCAGACGGCCGGCAGCGGGAGCAGCATGTTCGAATCTCCGCGTCCCTCTCCTCACAGAGCATGACTTCACTGAGAGAAGCTTCTGAGGGAGTACGAGTTGTAGCTACCGCTACCGCAGTGTAGGTCGAACAGGCTTATAATATTTGCATCATTCAAAGGTTTTCTGACAGTATCAAAAACTAAAGCGATGAACTTTCGTCGCGGAGTTAGGCGCGCCGAAAAAGGTAAATTACGCTTGAGCTCAGCACCGATAGATTTTGTTCAGCATTTTTCATGTCTTAGAGTAATTCTTTTCAATGCAGAGATTACATTTTACTAAACATGTCGAGTAAGAGCTTGCAAGGGCTTTCTATCGTTTTATAATATCTCATAGCCTTATCGGTTTTCACTGGATGTCGCTCTCAACCATTTAAATTTTAAGATTGCACCAACCGCTGTCATCCGAATATTGGTCATATGGCCCCACCTATCGAACGCAAATCTGGAGGTACTTGACAAAATCAAAGTCAGGGGCTTTCTAAAAAGGGTGCAAATAGTGCACCGCACTAGCCGCAACCGGCTTATCTATCTGTTGGTTACGACACCACTCTTTGTGGAGGATCTCATAACAACTTATGCTTTACCGAGAACAGAGGCCTTTGAGCATCGTCTCGCTGAAGGGGAATATAAGTTTGCGGATGATAATTGGCGCTTGTGTGAGACTAGATCGATAGCCACAAACTACCAGACGGGCCCATATTGAAAAACAGGTACTTCGTTACTGGGTTTGCAAAACAGTAATTTCATACGAAGATATGTGCACGAAATGGGTTGCATGACATAACGATCGCGTGTAAATGCAAGCTATGCGGAAAATCGTTTGATCTGTATCTTCTCCAACAGTGTACAAAAGAAAAATCGCTTTAAACGTGGTGTAGGAGAACTGTAACACATATGTGAATATATCAGATATTAGTTGATAAACAATACATGACTCTCTGCGGTATGGTTTACCATCAATTCTTAGTGGGCATTGCTCATACAAATTTCCATTAACAACGGAAATCCAACCGACGACACTGAGATGTTGAGTGCTTAGAGCAAAAGTTTGCTCATGCTCCATGGTAAACCTTTCCTTTTTGACATTTGTTCTCTACCAATATAACATGCTATCATCGACATAGGCATACCTAGGCTTCCCCGCTGGATCTGGAGACAAACAGGAGGTACAGAACTTGCCTATGAATCTCGCAGCACTCCCGATCAAACCTCGGAGCCGATTTCCGCTTAAAGCCGTGAGATCCTAGAGGCGCAGCTAAGATTGCCAATGTAACAAGCTCTGTAAGTTCATATAAGGAATATGTTTGTAACCAGCCCGATTTCCAGGTAACCATGCTGGCATAAAGCGCCAATATGTATTTGCACAGACACACCATGCGTGGAAGGCGTGATTGAGCATATTTCCACTAGCTTATATATACCGGTACTAATTTTTTGAGGCTAGTGCTTTGCACTTTGTCCTAATGACCTCAAAAAACACCTCGTTCTTACTACATAACCATTTAAATATATCGGCGGTGGATGAACCCGGACGAGACACATCAATCTTCTGGGAACAAATGAGGCGACAAATAAAGTATCTGAAGGTAGAAGGTCAATAAGACTAACCATACAACACGCGCTTACAATTCAATGACGGCGGCTTTTGTTGGGACTGTAATGAGCTGGGCTGGGAACAACGAGAAAACCTAATTTATAGCGAACTTTAATTGTTTTTAATTATTATAGGGAGCTCTTTGCAGACAAAGAACAAAATAAGACTAACATCAAACGAATATAATATCGCACATCAAAAATAGATCATTTTCTCTCTGCTGTGTAGAGAATGGCTCTACAATCAGAGCTATCTTTGGTACACTAGCATTAAAAACAGAAGAAAAGCAATAGCTGCTGGTCTCAGTTAGATATACTCGTATATATATATATATATATATATAAAGCAAGACTAGGAAAGAAGGCTTATCGATTAGCAAAACATCTACGGCACAATGGCATTAGTTAGCGTACTGTGTGTCTCAATTTATCATCACGTAGCTAAGCGGTACCTTAGCTAATCACTAATGCCAGGGCCACGACAACAGCTACTCGTATTGTGATCGGCGTGGCATATGCTCAAAGCGGCTTTCACTTTCCCCAGTGAACAAAACACAACCCTCCTCTATAAAGATGTCCGCCCGAGATGGGATCCCACAAGCGAATGCATCGAACACCAGGGAAACTAGCACATAAACGACTGACCAGTAAGAGAGGACTGCCTCTACACGTACGCTGATACATATATCCTCGGGAAACACGCAGCAAACAGACTCGTGGGTAAACACACACACACACAGAGACACAACATACCTTCATCCAATGGTTCGATCGCGACTCGCTGGAAGATGCTCTCGCTGCTGTCACTGTCGCTATCAAGCTTCGAATCGGCGGCGTGGAAGAGGTGTGAACAGCACGCGTTGTCGAATGGCCGAGCAATGGCACAAAAAAATCGCTGTTCCTGTGCCCTCGACGCCTTGTCGAAGCTAAAGTCTTTGTGTGCGTAGGTGGCTTCGACGATACAAATCAGCGAAAAGTAGAGCACCAGGTTGAACAAGAGCCAGAACGGACCCGGCGCTAAATGGCCCTGGAAGAAGATATGATTCTCCAGAAGTGTTCTTGAGTAGCACAAATTAACACCGCCAGTGCCTAGAAAATGTCAAACGACAAAATAGGGGATAAATAGAAAACTGGAACGTGTGTGTGCTAAAGGAAGCGAGCGGTAAGAGTAAAGCCGTGAGCCCGGGCAGGTTCCTTTAATCAAGCTTACCTCGAAAGATAGCGTGATGATCCGTAAGGCAAAGGTGGAATGCCATGAAAGGGTTGAATGCTGGCAACACCCAAAGCACGATTATGTGACAGCCAAAATTGGTCATGCCCACTACCATGGCGACCAATGGCATCAGTAGCATGAACGAAAGAATGACGATATGTCCCATAGGATCTAGTCGAAAAAAAAGCATGCCCGTTGAAGAAGAAAGGTTATTCATTGTTACGTTTTTTATTGTACTTTTCATACAAGTATACTATTTAAGGGGTCGCCGCTTGGTTTTACTAAATATGTAGACAGATGGATATCTAGATAGATAGATATGCACGCATTGCGGCAAACACTATTCATTGCAATTTAAATCAAAATGTCTTCTTAGTCATACGAACGTCGTCGTTCTTGCTCGGTACAATCGCTCGCAGCCTAAGCAACATATGCACAAATTACAACTATTTAGATTGCTCTGCTAATCGAGGTAAATGTTAGTTTGTATATAGTTTGTTTTAATCATATGTGGTTAAAGCTGACACCAGTTGGATCAATGCAATCGCGGTGGAATCGCGCTATGGCGGCATACGTACAGAAGGCGATCGTAAAAAAAGCCGCCATGACAATTAGACATGAGCCGTAGAGGAAGATGAGCACGACGAGGTGGCCGACGCTTCGAAAGTACTGCAACCGGAAGTCCACGAGACCCATGACCGTTTGCGAGTGGCTGAATAGCATCCCGCAGCAAACCATCGTAAATAGGTATGCCTACGAAACACAGATGAGGGACCAAAAACAGAGATACACAGATTCGGGCGTGCACCAATAAAGCACCACGCCAGAATGTGAACATTGATGTTAGACGTCAGGACTTGTCGCTGCAGCTGCGCGACTGCTTCTCACTCATTAATCTAGCCTTACTCGTCACTTTTTTTGCGCCTAGGTTTACAACCAATGCCCGGGTATGTACAATGTGTTCAAAAACTCAGCGTACTTAATTAAGGATGTGACAGAAATAATAAAAATTTGTCGCATGTTGCCTATAGAATGAGGGAGAGGGGGGCGCAAATGTCTTGTGTAGAAGTGACATTTAAATTACCAAGGAGTTGTTATATCAATGGCTGACCGGACGTTGCTTCACAAAAGGTGCATACTACTTAATGCATAATTGATTGTTCCATAGAAAAACTCAGCTTAACTGCCAGGTTCGAAATAAGAACTATTTTTGTCTGCAAGTCAACTGGTATTGCCTAGCGCTAACGAAAGAGCCGTAATGAGAAATATTCGTGAATGTCCTGAAATCCTGTGACGTCATTAATGAGCATTGCGTGTAACTAAAGCCCCCTTTCTTTAAGCAATTGCTAAACTTTCTAAACTCGGTACCGATACTATCCTCGTTGATCTATCTCTATATATATATTGATATGAAGTAGGCGTTTTCTTTACGGGGGGTGTTTATTACAATAATGGCAAATTTTAAAATCTTTGAATTTTTTACATTCCTACATTATTAGGCATTCCAAAGTCAATCAGGCAATGCTAATACAAAAGATAATCTGCAGGTGTACATAATTTTCAACATTTCCCCCGTTATACCTTAATTACTTCGCAACCGCAAATCAGTGTGGTTTATATAAAGTGCGCACTGTCTAAAAATATATGCCATATAAGCACAATGAAATTTATTAAATCTCAAGTGCCAAAATGAGACATAGCAGAATTTCGGTCTAAATCTCCTCAATCCGACTTTGGCTAGCCAACGTTGGATGATTTTTAGTGAGAAAACTAGAGTCTTCATCTGAGCACACCAACACGTTTAGTTTCTCTATAAAACACTTAATTCTCGTGCAACTGCGTATTATGTAAAGCTATATTCTGTTAGCTACACATTGAAATAACAAATTGAATCATTTGGCAGTCACTCCTAAGCACGACGATCGCGCGTAAACAATTGTGCCTCAATGAACGTGACGAAAAATTACATCAGCTAGGTCCAACCTGATGTGGACCACCTGGACAAGGTACCAAGCACCGCCGTGGCGTTACCACGTTGTAAATCCAATGACAGCCTTTGCCGGAAAATTCACCAGCGCGTAGGTTCCCCATGGCTAATCTGAGACAGTTGCATATCTTAGCAATGACTCCCTCAGTAATTTAAATTGGGCCCCTAAAATCTCAAAGGCAAAAGGTCGAAAATCCATAGAGTCTCCGATAGATGCATACTTCCGACACTTATTTCTTTCTGCCTCCGAAACAGCATAACCAGCCTGGATAGCGCAGTGACTGATCATTGAAGGTGCTAAAAAGTGAGTCACGGTAGCGTCCCAAACGGGTGTCTTCCCACTCTCAAAGTATGTTTAACTCATCCCATCATGTCGACGGGAGTCGTCTGTATACAAACCTGCGGGTTCGAGAGCACAAGGGTAGCCAGAGGACCTTAGAGCACGGGCTAGGATATCATTCGAAGCAGCGTGTCTCGCCATACGGCCTCAGTTGCGCATGCAGGATAAGCCACCTGACCTAGGGGTGAGACCTTCTCGCCACAGCTGCACTCATGCTCCTCGATGAGCGAAATCCCAAGGCGAAGACCAACGCAGATCCTGACGACAGAGTCCTCTAAGAGGGTTCCAACCTGAGCACTCGGAAGAGCATTGAGCATGCACCAGCACCACTACATAAAGCTGCTCGAAGCCGTGCTGTATCCACCTCGTCCTCTTCTGAACTAGGAAGACAGGCTAGCTGTATATCCTCCAACGGCGCGATCTAGCTAACCTGTGAAATCGGATCCTCCGGAGGGGGTGCTCCATTGCGTGCTAAGAGACATTCCTTGGAATTCTCTAGTCCAGTAAGTAACCGTTCAACAGCTGGGGAATCTAGTATCATTTATGCTCTTTGCCAGGCACTAGATTCATATCTTGCGTTAACTCAATCCCACGGAGCAGCCGGTTTACCCGTACTGTCGAGAAGCAGGACCTAATAAGAGCAATCCCCTGCGTGCATCCAAGAGGCCCAAGCGACTTGAGAACGATTTTAACTTCTCCACCCAATCCGATATCTGTTCTTTCCTTCCGTCATAAAGAAGTGGCACGCCTAATAAAGCAAGGTTGGTCTTATTTGTCCTGATACAGTCTGGAAGGTCGGTTATCAGTCTGACAGAGGAGTTGGATATTGATCATCTCGCCACGAAGAGTTCGCATTTTTGTGGGTTGAGGCATAACCCGCTCTTAGTTGCAAAGTCCAGTACCTTCTGAATATCATGTTACAGGGTCACCAGCTAACACGCCATCATCCAAGTACTATGCAATAAGCGGGGACTCGAAAGAGTCTATCAGCTCCTTGATGGCAAGACAAAACAGTCACTCTCCTCTTCAAGTCTTTCTCAAAAATGCCAACTTTCTTGTGTTTCTGGTGACCGAATTAACCGGCCAATTCCTCGAGTCTGAGACCATCTCTAAGGTTTGAGCATATAATGCCTGCCACTGAACGCGACTCATTCTTGACGTTTGGAAGGCGAAATATAACAGGACCAAACGATAGTAGAGACAATCATGCCGAATTATGATTGTGAGTCACTACGTCGTTTAAGACTTTCACTAGGCATTCCAGCATAATCCTTGCTGGGGAACTGCGGGATCTTGCGATGATAGTTATTATCTGACATTATGAGCATTTTCTGAGTTTTTTGCTTATGGTAGCAGAACTAACAGGGGCTGTAGAACCTCTGCCACCATCTTGATAATTTCTGCCAAATCATGGCTAAGAGTCTTCAATGCATCTAAAACCGAACGTAAATTTTCAAGAGTAGCTTTAGCCGTGTGAGTAGACTTGCGGCTCGACTTGGGAGCAAGTCCTCGGTAACGTTAAACGCGTGGACGGCCATACTTTCTCCCATACTGACTTGACTTCTTAGCAACTTTGCGAGGAGGAAACAAGTGATCTGCTCTTCCGCACTTACGGCATACCCGTTGCAACGTACAACTACGTGCTATATGACTTGTGCATTGGCACTTAAAACAAATAATTGGCTGGTCCGCTTCCAAGACCGTTCAAATGACGAACTTCAAGCACACCATACGCAGACAGTTCCGAAAGAATTTTACTTTTTGTGAAAATCGTGGATACGCCGTAGATGCGTGCGCGGAATCTCGAAATTGATGTAAAAGTCGCCGTCCCCGGTATATCGCCTATTATTGACACAACAAGTATTTGCTTGGCCGTGTCAGTAGTTGGGGCTCACACTGCATTGCCTTCACCTCCACCGCAAATTCTGCATGAACGAAACATCTCATGAACAAGCTTAAACATCTTCAATAGAGGTCCCTCCATAAATTCAGTCTTCTTCCGTATTATTATCTTGATTGTGCCCATTGGGCCAGCTTGAACGCGCTCAGTTTTCGGTTTTTCAACTGCTTTTGTTCGCGCGAAGCAATCCGACAAGTAAATTTCTTCTAGACCGTCACGAATTCCTGGCCATCTTCACTATGGCCGTGGTTTGAGTTTTTCCTCCGCTTTGCACCCGGAATATACTTATTCTTTGCAGTGAAAGCTGAATCCATTGTTAAGGTCCTCCAATACCATTAGCACCACGGTTGTGGTCGGTGCTAATAGCGCTACGAGGTGTAGTTATATCTAGACTAGGGGCGAGGTTGCTCCCCAAGGTCCGCTGGCATATTTTCGTACGAAACGACCTCCGTCAATAGATGAATCGTCCCGGGGGCCGTCTCACATACCACCTGACCCAGGTCCTCACGGGTCACGGCGATTTCCAGGTGTATTTTAATCGGATAGGGAAGACTGAGACAACGCAATGCTTGTACTGTAACGAGTTGGACTCTCCGGAACATACAGTATTGCGATGCGCCGCATGGACCGAGACCAGACGAGGCTTGCCTAGAAAGAACACGCTGGGAGAGCTAGTCACGTACATGCTTACGTCGGTCAAAAACTGGGACGCGGCTGCAAAGCCTATTCAACGGATCACGAAAGCAAAGGAAGAGGCAGGAAGAAGGAAAAAGGTGGAAAGCATCCGAGAGTTGTTGTCAAGACGCGACTCGACAAGCAGCACCTAACGATTTAAAATTTTCGAGACTTCCCCGCCGCCTGTGTGTAGTTACTCTTCTGCGTTAAGGATCCCGCAGGTCGGAGGGTCATCTTAAGGAGGATACATATATGTAGGCACGTATGAAACGGCCCACTATTCGAAATTGGCAATTACAAACGATTAAAAAGCTTAAAACTATGATGTCATTAAAACTAACGCCTTTCGGCCAGAAGGCGCAACTTGAAACTTTACTAAAGTCATTATCACCAAAAGCCACGCAGAAAACTGAGTCTGGTCGGGAGTTTGAACTGAGTTTCCAAATAACACGCATTACGCATATGCCTACCGGTTAGCCAATCACGCAACTGTTCTGCCAAGTATTGTTCGGCTGAAACTCTCCAAGCGGAAAGCCTTCACGGGCAACACACGTGTTTCTACACAGTGTTAGCTCACACACTCTACATCTGTACTTCCTGCTTGGAGAGGACGGTGCTTCCTATTCGCGTTAGTTTCGCTGCCGCTAAACGTTGGAGGTGATGATAGCCGATGAAAGAGATCGTAAATGATCGTATGAGCAGTGACGGGCTTCTAAATCCTACGACAACTACGAGCATGCAACGACCGCTGCCACCAACGAGATCGGAGGCCGACTGAGTGCAAGCCAGAGACAAACCGGGACAGCATGCAATGGAGTCATGCATCGTCACTTCCCATAACAAAATCAGATATTCTTTAGCCCGGAATACGAGAACCTGCTCCACGATAACGCACGTCCACACGCTTCCCAGGCCACACAAAGTGCACTGGCCAAGTGCACGTTGCGTCTGAATGAAAAAGGTAATTATATACACAGTTGCGTACGTTTGTATTTTATTTAAATAAAATAAAAACGTACGCACCCTTGCACTACCCACCTTGCACATATATAAAATGTAAAATGTAAATGCTTACGTCAACTGGTTAACACCTAAAAGATATAGAGCACTTCCAAAGTCAGTATGTGGGTAGGTATTAATAATTTTTTTAACAGTTAGTAAACGTAGAGTAGAGTCGGTCGTACCTGGATAAGATGAATACAGAGGTGCGACATCGTGTTTAGTAGACGGCTGTAGCCCGCCGCACTAAGCATTACGTATACGCCGCTGCTCTCGTCCCTGACGAGTGCCGTCGCTAGCGAAAATGCCAGAAGTATAAACAGGCACGTGACTAGAAGAGGCACGCACTGCTCGATTACCTGCATCCAAAAATCAAGCAGCTTTAATAAATAAATGTCTGCAAAACATAGGCTGCCTAACACAGCCGTATATACATACACCGATTGTCAGTAAACGAACATTTAGGGAATAGTCAAACTCGTTAGAAAATCTCTTTTTCTAATATACGAGGAGCGAACATGTGTTCGTTAGGTGTGAGAAAAAATAATTTTGAGTTTGCATCTTTTTATAACAATAATTTGTAATATCTTGCACAACAATCGATAATTTGATTTTTTTGTGAAGTTGTATTCTGTCAGACATATAGGCATAGCCCAAACTAGTAATTTAGTCTCACTACTATAGAAGGCATTTGCGCCCCTATTCTTTTGAAAAAAAATTATGTTTAACAAACTTGACGATTCCCTGAAATGTCGCCCATTTGTTTTCTGAAATTCCGTTCATGTAACTTGTACGCATACATATTCTAGCCTTCTGAACAAAACAAATATTTGTGCATTATTATTAAATTCACTGCGGAGCTTGACCCAGCTTGATCGCTGATTTGGCGCCAAGGTGTGCAAACGTGTGTCTACGGAGCTCCAAGAGATTACGCTTTACGTGTGAGTGCAAGAAGGTAAACGCCAATAGTGAGATACAACAATGGTGCGTGAAACTCAGCGCACAAAGGGTCCGTGTTCTGTTCCTCGGCCCCCAGTTCGACTCTCTTCCTGACAGACGCAACGCCGCAGACTTTACAAAAGAGGTCGGCAGTAGTGGCGATTTTGCCAAATTTCCCTATAAAGGGTGTGACCGGTCGAGCCGCGGCTAAGATGAGCTAAACCGAAAAGACCCTGCAGGGTAGTGAGGGGGTCTGGCTGACCTCCTGGCGGTAGTTAAGCAGCTTACGGCGCCTAAGGAAACATATATTACCACTCAAACGGACAACAGAACTGCGATCATACGCCTCCACAAATGCTCGTGGGAGCTTCAAACAAGGAACAAAGTCAACCAAGCAGAGCACGCTAGTTCTCTCAGGCAACTGAATAAAACCGACGCCGAATAGAAGGGGAAACAGCAAAGAATTACGGTGCTGGCTGATCGGTGGAAGGCAAACACAGGTGATTTGGCCAAGCAGGCTTAGGGACTAAGTACAGAAATTGGCTTGGCTAGAAAGGTTTTCTATGCTCAAAGACTACGTAGAACAGGTGCCAGAAAAATCTAGAAAGAAGGCAGCTAAATCTACAAAAAGTGAAGCTCATTGAGAAACAACTGGTAGCGTTGCCTTCGCTTGAACACGCCACCAAACTCATTTGACAAGACTGGCCAGATGCCACATTTAAGGCCGCCCGCCCTTTAAAGGACAACCTCGCAGCGCTGCGAGACGTGCTGACAGTGCTCATTCTAAGAGGCTCACAAGAGCATTGGTCTGCTTCAGAAACTTATCACCCTGTTTGCTAAATCGGCATCCACATCGGCTTTCTAAATCAGTATCCGTCCTTCGGGCCAGAAATAGTGGTCCTAACAAAAAACAAGAAGTTTGAGCTAGTTGATACGTAGAACCAGGCGAGGAAAACCCGGCGTCCTGCAGTAAAAAAAACACACTTACCCGAAATCAATAGCCCTCTACATATCCTTGGACTTGATTAGGGCATTGCTCCGAAGAGCCACCGAGACTTGGTGCCGACACATGAGCTGCTCGGCAGACATCACATACGAAAGACAGCGAATGCTCAGCAAGAAGAAAGTGCCACGGGCCCACCGAACGTGCCAACTGAGATGACGTCACTGAGAATCCGGCCGAACAGAGGAACGGGCCGCTGGGCACGTCAACGCTGGGCGCATCACCTGAGACTGGGCATCCGAAACCCCAAGTGTTACGTATGCGAAACTGTGAGTCATCGTATCAGATCTACGACATGCCTCAACTACTTCTGACAGAAAGAAACAAGCAGTATATGCGCGCAAGCAGTCCACACGTTCTACGGTGGTAAAATAGAGTCGGCCGCTCAGTAGACGGAGATCAAGCAAATCTTTCAACGCATAGAACAAAGAGAGCAACGAATTGCAGAAAAAGCACAAAGACACGAGGCCCACCTCCTTCATGAGTCTCCGCCACCAAGACAGCCATGGAGCATAACATATGAAGACGTGCTGTGGCTGAGTAACCTTCCCTCGGGGGACCAACCTTCTAGCCTATGCCGACGACTTCGTGCTCACCGCCCAGGCCCGGACTCCGGATTTGTTACAGAACCGTGCATATGAAGTACTTGCCAATGTTGCTCACTAAATGTAGGTGGGGGCAAACCTCGCCCCCGCCCCCACTAACAGCGAGGCTAAACTTCTGGTGGAACAAATCAACTGCCCCGTTTGCCACCTCCATTTAGAAGTCCAGGAGATCGCAATCGTCAACAAGGTAAGGTGCCTCGGAGTCACACTAGACAGGGGTCCTTGCTGTGCCAAACACATGCGGCGCGCGACAGAGAACGCAATCAAGACAGCCAACAACTTCGCACGGCTCATGCCCAACACTTCGGGCCTCGCAATCCAGACATCGTATAATCATGTCCGCGGCCAAGTAAGTAACACCCTGTACGAAACTTCGGCCTGGCCCACCGCCAACAGGAACCGACTGCGTCAGACCCATATGGTCAGAGTCCTCAGGATGATTCCGGCGTACCGGACGGTTGGCGCAGCGGCGGCCCTCATTCTCGCTAGAACGATCCCCTAGGGCCTGAAAGCAGCCGAGGGACGCAGCCTATGGGGCAACCCCCAGCGCAAGAAGGACGCACAATCGATCCATGGCACGAGAAATGGGACGGCTTACAAGAGACTGTCCCAGACATCAGTCTTCGTACCCTAATCCTTATTTCCTAACCAGTCTCCGTCACTTAGTCCTAAAGTTTCACCCCTACCGGTTAAGGACCGGTAAGGTAATGCCCCATGCACTTCTGTTCCATTTACTGTGGCGATGGAATAAAAGACACCCCAGAGCACACTGTTCTGAGGGCAGAGCAAATAGCAGAGCGCATCTCTACAGCTTTTAATGAAGACTCGTGCCTTTAACCTACATGACCTTCGCAAAAAAACAACGGAAACACTCGCACTTACACATCATATCTAAAGTTTTAAAGCCACACTACAAAAAAAATTAGGGTCAACCTTCTAAGGCCCCCTGGCTCCTGGGGAACACACAGTAGTAAATTCGCCCCTGACTATTTGGCGAGATGCGCAAGCAGTTTCCAGTCAGGCCGGTGGACAGGGACTGGTTTTTAGTAGTTTGGGGCACCACACTACCGTCTTACGCTTAAAGGGAGATTCCCCGCCGTGGTAACCGTGTGTGCAACCGCATTTTCTAGCTAGTCCTTTAAACGCTTCGTTGCTGAACCAAATAAAGGTAAAGCAAGTACACAAAAGGGATGGTATGCGAATCTAATGCTGAGCGCTACAATTATTTATGCCGGTTCCCTAACAATAACCAAACACGAAGCGAGAACAGGATACGTGTGGACGTAGCCAACGTGTGTAGACTGCACTTGTACTACATCGGTCCAAACTGCTCACAAGAGGTATTTAAAAGGTGTCTTGTGGAGTCAAACGCGACATCAATGACGCATTGGGCACCCTAATCTTGGCGGATTTTAACATAACAAATAAAACGTGGAGATCAATGGAAATGAATAACGAGAAAGAACTTAACCCGATCTTCCAGCTAGTCATGACATATACGTACAAAACAAGAACAAGAACCTCACCTTTCACAGGGCAAGCTAATACTCATATGTTGACCTAACGCTTGGCACTCAAACTAATAAACTACGCGCTCAAATGGCGCTCCGCCTGCCAATATATGGGTAGAATAAAACCAATGCTCAGAAGAGGTTTGACTGCGAATAAGCAAGGCGTTAGCGAAAAGGCTACATAAAACCTAGAGACTGAGAGATTCGAATTTCGGCGAATTGTCGACAGTGAAGCCGTATTGAAGCGATAAATGGCGGAAAACAAGACAAAAAGCTGGCGTAACTTTTGCAAGAAAAAAAAAGACGATTCTTAGAAAAAGTTCTACAATATAGTAAAATAAGGTAACGCACGAATGTCCAGGGCTGCGCTCACGAAGCAACCAGCAAATCATTTAGCCTCTAAACAAACTCTTATTGCAACGTGTTCACTTCGACAGGGATTCATTAATGTAGTAACCAATGGACAGCCAGAGAAGAAGGGGACGAGCCCCTAACAGTATCGGAGATTCTTAAGGCTGTGGCGAGAGTTAAACCGGTAATGGTTTTAGGGCCACGCGGCATCTCGCCCCTGTTGATCAAAGTACTTTCTAAGATGTATCCAGATCTGGTTGCACAGGTGTTTACCACAGTGACTAGAACGGGAATAACACCTGCAAACTGGTGTCATCAACCCCAAAGACAACAAAAGATCCAGGCCTATCTGCCACCTAATACCTGGGCGAAAAGGTATGAGGCAGAAACTAAAAACAGCTCAGGACATTTACGGAGGAAAACTGACTCCTTTTAGACTCTTACTAAAGAATCAAGACATTCAGCGCTATCCAACTAGTAGCGGCCAAATCTGTTTTTTCACATAGCTCAACCACGTATACCAAAAAACAAGTGTCTTGCAATCCTCCTAGGCGTCAGTAACGCATCTATTAGCCTCCTGTGGAGGACACTACTAAACACGTAAGTGAGGAAAAATGCCCCAAATTATCTCATCGAGGTCATCTCGGAATACCTGGAGAATCGAAGTGTTTTCAACAGTAAAGTGGCAATGCCCATGACAACAGGTGTTCCGCAGAGCTTGATCCTGGGTCCCACGCTCTGGACCTGGGGTATGATTATGCTATATGCCAGGATAACTGGAAGCATAGGAAATTTACGCCCATCTAGAATCTAGAAAGAGATGGATGGACAAAACCGGCTTAGGAATTGCTCTGAAACGTACTGCTAACGAGTAACAAAAAGGAAGGTTCTATTATACATACAAAAAAAATAAATAAAGCAGGTTAGGGAGGTTAAACATCCACTTGAGCAAACCCCTAATGGGCCTCAGTCGCACATGCTCGGCTGCCGTGGCAACACAGGCGACTGATGGGGCCAATGTAGTCGTAAGAGTCCTGTCAAAAATTCACGGACTATAAAAGAGTATCACGTTTTTTGAGTCTCCGACGTGGCTTAAGGCCTTTTTAAAAACGAGGAAGATAATAGGGATTCTTGGAAGCAACCTGAAAGTAGCAGCCCTTAGGATTATCCAAGTGTATCGCACGGTTAATGCAAAAGCTGCTGTAACAGGCTGGAGCCACATTAGTAGCAAACTCACGGATAAATTAACTGAGAAATACTTATCTCAGTCCCCGCCAGAGAACCCCTAAGGAGTTCGGAGATCACATATGCGGCACAACTTCCGAGTGAACCCTACGCGTAGCTATGGATACGAAAGTACTGGAAGAGAGAGGGAGTGATTGGGATGGATCGGAGGAGCTAGATTTCCGCTTGAGCGATTCCGGCTAAGTGATCAAAGTGGGATTTGCCGCTTCTCCTGAGGGCCCATAGTACTGGTATATGGAGGTTTAAGTCAGCAGAAAGTGAAACTTATGAGGTAGGCACGTTTGGCGGGTATAAGTCTCAGCGGGCTAACATCTATTCGAGTCGAACCCCACGCTGCTCGCGATGGCAAGTGGGACCCTTTTCCCCCTAATAGCACCGATAGTACGTAACAGTATTTAACCATCCTTAAAAATATCTAGCAGAGTTACCGGACGGTTTATTATTTAAGCGACGCAAACGACAAATTGTGGTAAACTTTTTACCAACTGCTGTTTTTGCCGCAAACGATTACAGATCAGAAATCAAGTTTTATTTTTTTTATCATACACGTTGTGTGGAAATAATACAGTTAAAAGGTATGCATATGAACACATACATATACATAGACTTATAAAATAGACATGTAAACGCTATAAAGTTATGACGCAAGCTTGGTTATCTAGACTGGCTAGAGACGGGGTACAGGAGGCAACGTGGTATATATCGCAAGGTAGTTCATAACGTTGGCACACGCATGAGTTCGAGGGATCATCACCATGCACGGCGAACCTAGTCACCACATGACGGTTAGATCGGCTTGGCCATTTCCATGCCTGATTTTGCATTGCTCCGGTGCTAAAAAAAATCTGCATCGATTTGAGCAAGCTTGCACTCCTACGTTTTGAGGACGTTGACGTAATTGGGAAATTCTGGCAGGATCAAACGCCGTCTTAGCTCCTCGGTGAAAAGGGGGGTGGCCGGAGGACATAGACAAGTCGGGCTGAGCGATGGGAGCCCAACACTCGCTTGAGGTACGCTACTTTGCGGCTTTCTAATTGTGGTAATTGCTACCAGCGCCTGTCTGTATCTTTGCCTGATATGTTGCAGAAAACATTAACCGTTCAACATTAGAAGCAGATCCAAGTAGCAAAACTTACTAATGTAAGGTAGGTTAGAACCGTCCAAACGAAGTCCATCATTAGCAGCAAAGCGCCCGCCTCTTCAAAACTTTATGGCTTCTGTCTTCGTCAAATGTACGGTTAGTGTAAGCGCAGACATGGCCGCGTGAAGTCTGGCTAGGGCCTGTTAAACCTGAAAGCGACTTTTCCCGTAGATGACGAGATCATCTGCGTGCAAGATCTCGTCTACCAAATTTCTGAGATCCCAGATTTGCGCAGGTACGTCCGTAATGAAGACTGAAAAAGCAACGGACCTCTGTTGTCACCCTGCGCTACGCCCGTAGTTTCGATAAGAGGGGGCAATTCTTATCGAGATTCTTATATCTTATTCTTATAAACACCATCATCTATTCTGATTTTGTTGCTTTGCAGGACAATCACCAACATGTTGAAAACGGCAGGAGGGACACCAACCTCGGCCAGATTTCGCAGAATTATGCCTCTTCTGACGCTGAGTCGAAGGCGGCTTTGAAATCGTCGAGTACGGCGTACAGGAGTTGGGATGTTGCTTCTCTGATGACTTCAAGCAGATTGGCGCATGGCGTAATCGTAGAACGGTTTTGACCATGCTGTTTAGTAGGGATGGCGTCAATCATCTCTGCTAGCAACCAAGTTAGTCTTCTCGCGAGCAGCGACGAGAGCAACTTGTAACATGTGCTCTTTCTAGCTACAGTGCGCCAAGAGGTCAGCTGGGTTGGGTCACCTTTACCTCTAGGAATGACCAGCAGTGTAGCATCGAGCCATTGAGATGGGATCATACCAGCACAGGGGCATTCGTTGAACACTGCCGTCCAGCATGGAGCTAAAATATGTGCGCTTTTCAGATGCCCATTCCTCACTTGATCGGAGCCTGCTGCTTTATTGTTATTTTTAAACCCCGGAGAGCGAGAATCACGTCCTCCACCGTGAAGGCTATTTTCCACCGTGAAGGAATCGCTAAGATAAACCTCGTCCCAAGCCGCATAGATCGAGCAGGGTTCTCTGGATATAGAATCGCTGGGCGTAAACATTCCTGCAAAGTGATTGATTTATTGTGAGGAGTTAAGCGGGAAGGGCGTGAGGCCACTACGAGCAAGTCACCTATGAAGTAGGCGCTCAGACTGTCGGAGAAGAGAAGTTCCAGATTTTTCGAAGTGCTTCATTCGTTGAGTGGCGTAAGTCTTCCTACATCTGATCTACGATTACATAGTCTGCTACTAGAAGAAGACTACAGTTGTTACATAACATCTACATATCGCTGGTAAGCCTATTAAACGACCTAATGCATAAGCATTATAAAATTAGCTGTGTCTTGCATTATTAATAAAAATTATATTGTTGGTTCCCGTGCGTGCACATGGTCATCGGTCCTGAGTGGCACAACATATTCTTTAAATAGATACATTTCACAAATTACTGGGCCCGTTACTTAGGTCTTGTTGGGTTATATGACTACTGCTTAATTAAGTAGGCCACTAGTCCACAGACAATGTCATTAGTGTGCACACCAATCAATTTAAGTTGAAGAAAACGCATGTTTTTGATTGTTCTACTTTATTGCTATACATTTAATGAGATTATCAAACCCATCTCATACGATTGGCGCACTCACTGTAGTAAGTGCGACAACTCACTTATTCAAAAAAAAGTGCGATCAGCTTTGCATTAAGAGCAGAGACTACCTTCGCTATAGTGTATGTATATTTGTCAATAATACAATTTCATTAAAAAAACGTTCATCGGGTAACTGGCTCATGAACTACTCAAAGTACAGTGAGTGATTGCACTAACAACTTCAACTAGCACTAACCGAAGTCATCGTGTGACACTCCGACTGGCAAGCAGCCTGTTGGTTCTTCGCAATTGCTAAATACGCGGATACGACTGCGCGTTTCTTTCGTTTTGCCTTACCGCGCCTTAAGCTTAAAAACACTCTGGCTATCCTTGTTAATTCTGGTTGAAAAAATCATATTGGAAGGCTGGCTTGCTATGTGATCTCTTCATAGTACGTCTCTCCACTCTGACTCCACCACACAACTGTCGTCCGTGTTCTGTCCAGCAAGCATTCCAGTTCAATCATATGGATATTTCGGAAATGGCACTCTCGGAAAAGCCGGTCCACAACAGACTGCCTGCTAATGTTTTACAACGACGTCGGCCGTTGGACGAACGCGAGGGTTACCCGATGAATATCGTGTGCTGCGACTTCTCTTCTCTTTCAAGCTGTCTCTCAGCCAATATTTACGTGTCCACGGATTTGCTTTCTAACTGCTTTGTAAGATGGATCTCATAATTATAAGTGTGCAATGGCTAGGATCGAAGCCGTGCACCTATGTTTCTCCTCTGGCCATAAGGCGCGCGCAAACACCCGGAAATGTAATTTTGTCGTTAAAATCTCCTTGGAAGCAAAATCGGGTTGCTAGTAAAATTCGTCAATATTCAGTAAGAAGTACGTTGTGACTAATACAGTTGAACCTTCTAACGTCAACTCAAAAAATATGCTGTAAAACAGACGACGAGATCTCAGACTCGCCGAAATCACGAAATTTCGTTCGAAAATCGTTGAGTGAATAAATATCTTGTACGTGCTAGGGACAGCATGAATAAGTTGCTCCGTCCTCTGACGAGTTGACTGTGAAACAGCTTGCTCTACTTGTCAGCTATTGCATCGCCGCTGCACACCAGCACTCCGTCAGATTTATATTTAACATACTTTCGATTTAAGTAATATATGCTTGCTTGTACACTTAAGTGTTAAAATGAATTAGCCTTTCTGACGTCGCAGTCGGTTACCACTAATAATAACAGACCGCAAGTGCCTTATGTTGGACTAGACTAGGTTACCACAAGTCTAGAATAAAACTCTTTCATGGAGCTGGTGCGGTACAATAATACAGCTTAATAGGCACCGTGACAGTCGAAGAAAGATGAAATGCCTCCGGTCACTGAGGGGGTAACTCTTCAAGTGACAGGGCGCCTCTCAGCTAGCAAAGTACCGGGCCAGATAGAATATCTCCAGAAATAATCAAGATAATAACGTCCAACCACCCTGCCCTCCTGGTGGCCCTCCTAGTGACAGGGTTGCGTAAAGGAAAGCAGGTTACCAAAACGACAAAAGAAAGCATAATTGACTTAAGTGTCAAAACTCTCCAGGCGCTCAGGCCAACCTGTCTTCTCGATTCCATCAGAGAGATGGAGAATATTCTTTTGGTGAATGTCCTTAACAAGAATGTCGTAGTCAAAAGGCTGAATTACTTTTATATAGACACGCTCTCTCCGCACCCAATTCGGGTTTCTAGTTCGTAGCTGCTCAATGTTATATGCTATCCAACATAGTACTGGGCGAGCGCGGGGCACAAGTCGACGTGGCATCTAATCTAGATTTTTCGTATTACTGATACTTCTTGATGCCCGAAGCGCATTTAATATACGGCGAATTGAATATTTGAATGACTAAACGCTTTCATATGGGGAAGGAATTACCCGACAGATTATGGCAGAGGTTCTTTAGGGCTCATTTGTCGACCCAGTGCTATGGAACCTAGCCTATGGCGAAGTTCTGCAGCTCCGAAATCTCCGAAAAGGTTGAAATCATCGCTTACGGGGACGATCTGGTGGAGCTAGTAACGGAAGTCCTTCCCTTGAGACGCAAATACCGCCTTAATAAGACCAACTAATGAATGGAAAGAAACCACTTGATTTTGGCCTCGCACAAAATGGAGGCCCTTTACTTTGCCGACCGCAAACGTACCCGTGCCATAAGAATAGTGGCTGCTTAGCCTTCCTGTGGCACATAGATATATTCTACGTGATACTGTTTTGGCCCTATTCCGTGCATTTCTGGGACACGTGTGACAGCTTCAGCCAGTGATGCTCAGTATAGTTGTTTCACTAAAATTAATTCATTATAAAAAAATTTTGCCACTGCTACATAAGAGACTGCTTGTACGCACGGACGAGCTAGTTATGGAAAAAATGTCATACATAGTGAATTTGTTAAGATACGTAAAGCTTTGCTTTTACTTTACCGTGATCTTTGTAGTCTCGAATCGATGGCCAGACACGGTTACACTAGTGCCTTTTGACAAAGGCTGCTTGTAAATCTATTGACATGTCTTAGATCTAGTGTATGTCGAATATAGGACAGACTAACTAATTCTGACTTGAAATACCCCAAACTAAATTATCTTTATAACCTATTTTCTAACAGACGATATATAAAAAATAAAATTGTATTGTTAATGTGAGCCTTAAAGGGCTGAAGCCGAAGTACGTTTGAATCTATTACAATGCATAACATCATAATATAACCTGTATTTCCTGTAGAGCACTCATTTGTGAGATATATAGAACACTTTAGCACACTAAAGTCTCACAGTGTGTACAGCTATGCAGCTCTATTCAAGTGCGGCCAGGCCGTTGTAAAATTTTGCACAAGACTTGTCTCATGCAAGTACATCGTCATTGTAAGCGCTATTATCGTTGAGTTAGAACAATACAAAGTATTTACTTGCTATTGACAGTAAAAAAATATCAATAATGAATGCCGTTATACCATCACTGATTGGGTCAGTTTTATAACCTGATGTTTAAAAGCCATGCAAAAGTTTGGAAGTTTCTACTACTAATGTATTGCGTAACGTTTATTGACGCCACGGTATTTTTCATGCATGTGTAATAAAATGCAATAGTAATTCACTTAGAGACTAATTTGACATGCTCATACCAATATTTTTTTGGTTTTCCCTAGGTGTATTTAACGGACACGCCCAGGTCATAAGCCGGGACTAACGTCCGCCCAGACTTGGCTTCCAATCACCTATACCCTTGCAATTAAATCCACTTCGCATATATACATTAATTTGTATATTAATTGCATATCCATTTGTATGCAATTCTCATACGAAGTTTCTTTTATTTTCGTCATCAATTTAACAAGACGTTTTACCAACAACAAACATTTGCTACTTCTCGGCACCTTATTAAACCACAAAAAGCACGCTCATATTCAGTTTAACAATCAAATGACAAACATTTTTCTACAATATGACTACTTATCACAAAAAAAAGATTTAATTCTAATTGTGGTTTGGCAGCGGATTTCGTACAATAAAGAATAGACACCTTACAAAATGTCAGCACGCGTTACTAGATTTACCTTAAAGAACGGGTCGTAAGCTTGACGGGCCACAGGCATCTCCTGAATAATGATACGAGTCTTATGAAGCAAATTGTTTGAATAGGCAAGCATTCTGGAAACTACGCAAAGCGCCCCTGATCGAAGGTCTTCGCTCTGGCCCACAAAGTTGAGCCTCCGGGAAGCTGTGACGTAGGCTCTGAAATCACATCACCTGCAGTTACTACAAGATATTCTATGACTGGGGAATGAGAAAAGCACATGAGGATGCTAGCTTATTATTTTCGCTTCTATTTTAAATAGGCTTCGTATGTTTAGTCCATTCGTTATTTATTTCACCATATATTCGTATATTTATTGCATTGTAAATTGAATATCAGAGGCATTCGTGTATACCATAAGCAAAGATCATATCTTGTCAGGCATAAAATACCTGTCAAGTGCCATCTTTAAAATCGTCTTCTGGCCAAACGAAATCTCGGTCTTATTGTCCGTATAACAGAGCATAAATATTTGATGGAATTGCCACGAGAAATCTGTTCTGCCAGCAATATCCTGACACACCGCAAAAACATAGAACAATTTGTAAGTGGGCTATTGTGCAAGAGCTACGAAACAAAGTGGATGACCAAATGTTTTTGGTGTAGAGGACTAACTGGAAAATGCCTTTTGTAAACACGGACACCACTCGTCTGTAAGTGTGGACCGGTAGTACGGGGCTCCAACCTCAAAAAACCAGCCGTCTTTTCATCGCAAAAGCCAATTGCAAAGGCCATGCACTAGAAGCTTTTTTGGCCAGCTGCACTGAATCAGGAGACGTCGTAATTGGTATCAATGATAAGTCCAGCATCGCAGCTTAACTGCTTTTTAAAGTATAAAACCTTTATATAAAAAATTGCAAATTAGAATGCGCTATTAGAGCGCTTACTCGTCCAACCAAGGTTTGAGTTCTATCTTCAGCATTTTAGTAAGTTTGTGAAAGTAAATGCAAAATAAAACCTGTGCCGTATAGGAGACCCTGCTGGACACCGCAATTAGGAAGATCTTATCGCCCTAAGTTAGATGCTAGCTTACCTGAATAATCGACGTTAACTAATATACTAATGTTCTCACAAAGCGTGCATTCAGATTGTTCCTTATGCTAATATTACATTAATTTAAACACCACTAAGCAGATAGTCTAAGTTAGCTCGTTTCAGCGATTTCAGATCCATTGTTCCGGTTGAAGTGCACGCCGTGCTTATTTTAGCTCAAGACTTATAAGCGAGTTCGGGGCAAATGGGGCCGCAAATGTAGGGCGACACTCATGCCAAGAGGTTACGAAACCCTGTCCGATGGTACGGTTTGATGTGGAACTTGTGGAAGGAAAAGCGGGTGACAACCCGTTTTGGTACTTCTACTATCTTCTCTACTCTCGCACTGAAGGCGTGGGCGGGAGTTTATATATATATATACATATAGTGCCAATCATTCACCCTCTTTCAAGCAAAGCAACGCTTAAATCTATGTTTGCCAGTCTGAAAAAAAATTATTTGAGCAATGCTCATTAAGATTTGATAAGCCATACCGCTGAGAGAGTCAGCGACCAGTCCAGCTGCCGCAAGGACTGTTGGAGAAAACCTAGATCTTAACATGCCCACTTATGCTGCAGCTCTAAGCGCGCCTCACATAAAAGAGTAACATGTGTTTTGAAATTACATGTGAAGGAAATACAAACACTATTCATCGATAGCACGCAGTCCACTATATTCTATGTGTTTTTAGCTAGCAATCATTAGATGTACACAAAGCTACCTAGAGTGCATACATAGGTCTACAGTATGTCAAGTCACACCAACACTTACTTTGGCTCAACACGTAGCGGACTGAACTTGACGTTGTGCAGCATCGACGTTTGTACGGTCACTCTAGAGAAGGTAACATTTTGAGTTAAGTTAGATTTATTGGCGACATGAATAACGACATTCTCTATACCGTAAAATCTGTAGTGCTTCGGAAAGACGCCCTTCAGTACTGCAAACCGAGAAAATGGGTCCAGCGGTTCCATAGAACGATTGTGGTCCACTATTGTGAAGTACGGTAGATAGGGCGAATAAAGAACCTGTAACAGAATGCACAGAGTTAGCAAATACATAACGAGTTTCAAAGCTTGATTGGCATGCATTGGGCCAATGGTGGCTGAAAACTGCCTATGCTGGAATCTTTCAAGTCAAGTGCTTACCTGGTATCAAAGCCCCAATCTATACGATTACTACAGACGTGGGCACTCTTGAAAAAGGATTCACGTACGAGAATCCTTCCCAGATATTTGGAATTCAGATTTCATTTGTATAGTTTAGTCAGATATATACCTCTAACACGTCCTTACCACTTTAAGGGAAGAGCCTAAAAGAGAAGGGGCGTCGGCTTTCCGGCCTATCAGCCAAGTGGACGGCTTAGGTAGGATAATAAAGAGCGTCTTTGTCTACTTCCCAAACAAGTAAATTAAAGCCAAGGCAGCACTATCGGATGCTCAGTACAGATTCCGAAAAAGCCGATCCGCGCTCAAAGCCTTCGGGCAGGCTAGGAGACCACGATAACTTAAAAGACGAGAACGATTCGTGTTCATCCTCCTGGATGTCAAAAATGCCTACAACACAATAAACTGGGTCTGTTTACGATCTTACCGGTGCGGACGTGTTTGTGTGTGGCTCTTGGAAAGTGTCCCTAAATTTAGAATTTAGTGTAGAAATTCATAGACATTCGCGAGCTTAGCAACCTTTGAGACCAAAGGAGTCGACTTGCGTGAAACTTTGCAGCTAATTTCGGTGCGCATTAACTATACGTGCAGTGTATACCTAAACAGCCATTGTTATCATCATCATCATCACCACCTCTCAACTCCATAATGACTTGCCAGCACTCTGTCGCCATTACCACCCTTTGTTATCATCAGCACTCCACAGTCAGCACCTGCATCACCATCATCGTCAGTTTCATCTGCATCATCTGCATTAGTGTCATTGTCGTCCCCATCAACATCCTAGTCATCATTATCATCGTTGTGCTTAGCCTTTTTCATTAGTTACCTCATTTAGCATCATCATCATTGGAATAGATTCACCATCATCATCGGAACATCTTCAGCATCATCGCCATCATCATCATCATCATCATCGGAACACCTTTAGCATCATGTTCTTCATCATTCACCTCAGCTAACGATCACCCACAGTCATCGCCACCGTCACCACCACCAACCCCATCACTAACTGCATCATTGGCGTCGCCGCGGCCTCCAACCCTGTTACGGCAATCAATATTATATTATCGAACGCTAATTTTAGTCCGATCTGCGTCCGCCTGTAAACAAACAATACCTTGTTTGTAAACAGGCGCGGCGCAGCAGCTGGTCATGCAACGGACGCCGACGAAACGGCAAAAGAAGGAGTTACCCGAAGCACGCACGTCGCTGTACGTAGATCTGCAGTGTCAGCGGATGAACGCATTGTTAGATCAATCAGTGATGGGGACGGTGCAGCTTGTCATTCAAAAACCAGTTGTGGGAAGCGGGCCGCATCAAGCCCGGTGGAAGACGCCCGCAGCAAAGGTATGCGTGTATCGCAAGCTGAATGCTCCCCAGCGAGCACGGAGGATGCCAGCAAAACAAATGCGCAGACACTTGGCACAGCAAACGCTACAGTGGATGTTTCGGCAGACAAAACGATGTCATCAGTTGACCAGGAAGACACAATTTGAATGGGGAAGAATCTAGTAGCGGTGCAGGGAACGCCCCATTTAGGAGGGAGATGACGTTGGATGGAGTAGGGTGGGAGCTGGCGGTAAAACTATTGTCGTTCCGCGTAGTAGTCCCGCAGAAGCAATTGTGCCGAAAGCTACTGCTAAGGACAGACCGGAAGCTATAACTTTTTCGGCGGAGAAAAATTGACTGGAGATAAACTTTAACGCTGTGTGCGATGCGCTTGCCGGCCACATAAAGGGCAAAGTAGAGGAACCACGGTTTACTCGAAATGGCCAACTCGTTTGTGGCGGAGGACGAGGAAGACAAGGCTGTGCCGCTTAGCTTGCAGTCCCTCGCCGGAGCGCCGGTCTCATCAAGTTTAAGCGGCTCCACTTCATCAGTAAAAGGAAAAATTACCGGAGTTCATCCATCGCTGAATGACGCCACAATCTCCAGCGCCTTGAGGCCCTACGGGGTGACGGATGCCGCCAGAGCCAACCAACAACGCAATTTTGACCTTTCGGGCTGCAATTTTCCAGTGAAGGTGCGCCTGGGCCTGAAAACCCACGGAGTTCTCTTCTACCGTGATCCGCAACAATGCTACTTGTGCTACAGCTTCGATCATATCAGACCATCTCCGCGCTGCCGTCGCTGTGGATCCACTAAACATATCCGGAAGAACTGCAATAATCCTGCGCACTGCTGCCTCTGCAAGGGTAATCATGAAGCCGGATACAGTACTTGTCCACATAAGCTGAATCGCATGGAGCTTCTTGAACGGTCTGCAAAGAGAACTATCCATCCGCAGGCTGAGGTCGCGCCCGTAAAGTTGTGCGCCCCCGTTGCAGATATTCAACCCGCCGCAACCTTGAGCATGCGCAGTTTTGCTGCCGTTGCACAAAATGGATTCAAGGTTAAGGCGCAAGCGGTCAATGTAGCTTAAGGGACGGTCCTCGGCATTAAACCTGCGCCTTGAGCTTTGGCTGCTTCCTCCGTGGATAAGGTGGATCTGCTAGTAGAGTCAACCGAGAAAAATATTAATCCTCGTCTAGTAGAAACGATCGTGGAAATATTGGTGCTGTTGTTGAATCTGTCCTGTCGTCGCTCCTCCCGGGTCTAGTCACCACTAGATCAAACGTTTCGGAGGTTACTACTCAAGTTGTAAGTTCGCTCGTAGGTAGAGACCTTCGCCGCGGGATTGAGGAGGCGATAAGAGCAGCGCTTTCCCCGGTGGCCGTGCAGTGACAGCATGGCACCAAGAAAAGACACAAAACTACGATTGTTTGCCTAGCAATAGGCAGTCGTCTTTTCACGGAATCCAAAGTGGTAAATAGCCAAGCCGATATCCGCCGTTGGTTCTCTCCGGCACAGCCACAGTCGGCTGCGCCTGCCGCTTACTCCACTTCAAATAACCCGCATCTAGCAAACCAGTCCACTCTGCAGCGTGCGCCTACTGGTTCAGGCTTGGCCCGTCTTGTATTGAAGGTGGCCCAGGTAAAGGCGGGTGTCAAGATGTTATCCTGCATCCCACGCAGCTTGCGAAACAGTGTTTTTGTTGAGCTGGCAAAAACCGTTGACGGTGTCAGTCATTCGGGGACCCGGGAATGTTGGGAAAGGCTACTCACCTTTTCGACGACGGTACTCAGTATTCCGGCAAAAAAAGAAGAAAGGCCGAACACTCACTTTCGTAGTCCGGGAGAACCTGCTTCGCTTTCATAGGGGTGCGTCTATATCGGATAACCCTCACACGACTACAAAACATACCAGGACAAACCACGCTGCAAACTGTGATCGTCGTAGAGCAATAAGCGCACAGGCAAAGCTCGCTCAAGGCGACGTGTCAGCAGCCACCAGAACGCTGCTTTCAACTGATACGATTGCCCCTCTTGATTCACAAGCTCGCCGTAGTTTGCTGGAGAAACACCCCCAACACCCGTCGAACTCGTCGTTTCCGCCGGCACCGACGCTGACTCCATCAGTATCGGAAATCGTCGTCATGGCGACCGAGATCCGTAACGCCCTCAAGCAATTCCCCAACAGCTCTTCAGGCGGCCCCGACGGCCTACGGCCTCGCCATTTGAAAGATCTCATTGGTACCCACGAGGACGACAGCAATCCTCTTCTGCAGGCCTTTGTACGATTTGTCACCCTAGCGGTTAACGGTCGTTTGCCTGAGTTCATACTTCCGATTTTTTACAATGCGAATCTCATTGCCCTGCGCAAGAAGGACGGCAAAGCCAGGGCGATCGCTGTCGGCTTTACATAACGGCGGCTGGTGGGAAAGATCCTGATCATGAAATCCTTGCCAAGTATTTTGGAGCTCGTGGCTCCGATGCAGCTTGGCTGCGGGATTAAGCGTGGAGCAGAAGCAGCGGTACACGCTACAAGGGGTTTCCTCGAGACCCGCTGTGGCCAGGAGGGGTTTTAGTTAAACTTGACTTTCAAAACGCATTTAACTCGATGCGCCGCGACAATCGGTTGAACGCTGTAAAGTCCAAAGTACCGGGGCTTTTTCCAGCTGTTTATCAGATGTACCGATTTCCCAAAAATCTCCTCTGGCAGGCAGAAACCATACAATCATGTTGTGGCGTGCAGTAGGGTTTCTGCATTGGCATCTCAGACCTCCAGGCCACACTAATGTCGGCCGTGGTATCTCGACGACGCCACCTTAGCCAACGACAGCTTGACGGTCATTGAGAATATCAAAAGAGTCGGAGCATTTGAGGCTAAATTAGCCTTACGCTTAAACGACGATAAGTGTGAGATATTCTGGCTCTCTCAAAATACGCGCACGAAGTCATCAACGTTGGTAAGAGAGCAGCTTCCAAACTTCAGAGAGGTAACCGACGATAGTTTTGAACTTCTGGGTGCGCCACTCACGGAAGCGGCGGTAGAGGGTGCCCTCAGGAAAAAGCTCGTAGGCACTAACCGATGGTGCCACCGACTTAAAGCCTTTAACGCGCACCCAGAATTGTACCTATTGAGACAGTCTCTCAACGCCTCGCTTAATGTACTAACTCCAATAATCGCCAGCGCTCAGAAGACGCGACCTACTACATCGTTTTTATTGAGATACTCCGGGAGACCTTACGATCCCTGCTAAACGTTGATTTAAAAGATCTGTCTTGGACTTAAGCTGCACTTCCCGTTAGTGCTGGGAGCTTCGGTGTACTGTATCGGTCGATATTGCCCTATCTTGCTACCTGGGCTCGTTGTCTGAAGTGAAGAAGTTTGTCGTCGCCATGGGGGCCCTTCGACTGAAAGTTGGATCGCCGACTCAACGCAGGCAGAACTCGCTAACTTTCGCGACCTGTGGGATTCAGTGCCGGAGCACATAACACAAGGATCTCTAGATCGAATCTCGGCTCCAACACGACCTAGAAAATTAGCTTCCCGACAGCTCAGGGAGGGCCCGTTTAAAAGCGTGCTTTGAACAAATAAGTGGCAAGTGGCTTCGAGCCCTCCCCTCGCCGCAGCTGGGAACGATGCTGGACAACAACACACTCCGCATCGTTTTCGGCTGGCGGCTGGGGGAAGTCGTTTGCGCATTCCACCCTTGCAACCTATGCAAAGCACCAGTAAGCGCCACAGGTGAACACGCCTTGTCGTGTCGCTATAGCGCTGGGCGCCACTTACGTTATTTCGCCATCAACAACGTTATCTTTCGCGCTCTTCACTCGGCCCACAGTCCGGCAGTGAAGGAGCCTGTCGGTCTTAGTCGAAATAGCCAGCTGAGGTCAGACGGAAAAATTCTTACCCCCGGGGCTTGTGGTCGTCTCCTCGTGTGGAATGTTACAGTGTTATGTACGCTGGCCAAAAGCTACGTTCAAAACACGAGCCGTGAATCGCAATTTATAGTTCAGCCAATCGCCATAGAGATCTTTGGACCGATCGGACCGGAGTCTTAAAAATGGACTAAGGAACTGGGCCGGAAAGTCATCGCTGCATTTCAGGACCCCCGAGCTAGCGAATACCTGTTGCAGGGCATATCGATCGAGGTTCAGCGCGGCAACGCTGCGGCCGTGAAAGAGTCTCTTCCGTCAGCCGCAGGGCTTCCGGAGATCCTGTAGAAACTGTTTTTATTCCCCATAATTGTATGCTTATGAAAATAAATATATGGCTAAACTGTTTAGTCTTAAAAAATTAAACTGGGACGTAATTGTGGAGGCGTAAAAAGAGAAGATGGCTTCATTCTACTTGGGTGAAAAAAAGTCTGGTTGCAGGGTGCAGGAGCACGAGACCATAGCTGGAGTCCCACATGAATTTTGATACCCGTGCAATGGACTTTTTCCGAGGCAGCCGCTAATGAAGCTCTGACTCGAGTAAACAAGTGGATGGAAAACTACCACTTTAGGTTTGTGTCCGACAAGACCTAACAACCCAACAGGGGAGAAGAAAGGTAAGATTCGTGATGGTGGACTTTAAGCGAAATCTGAAAGAAGGACGGAAGTACCTTGGAGCCATGTGAAGCATGTGACTTATATAGATAAAAATGTCTCCCTGAATCATGCACGTGTTCCGCCGAGAGCCGGTGGAGAGTAGGAAGGCAAAATGTGACTGTTACACACGACAGTTAATTATTATATCTCACCGAACGGCCTAAATAATGTGGCAAGCATGTTGTGATTATTGTCGACTGTGCTCTCGGGTGTGTACGAAGTTTCATGCGTCTACCTGCCTGGCCCTTGCGAGGAGATCACTGCACTGCTTCTCTCGAATGACATGCCGCGAGCAGCTGACTGTATGATTGTATAATTTGTATGATTGTTTATGTTATATGCATACTCAATATGAGTGAAATAAATGCGATGATGATGATGATGATTATTATTATGGCCGCGAATAGAAGTTTGTATTAGCGCGCCATGATGATCTCTGCCTGTTGGCCACAACCCGTTACAGCACTTTCGGCCACAACCCGCCACGGCACTGTTGGTCACAACCCGCCACTGCACTGTTAGCCACTCCCCGCAACTGCACGTTCGTGCACTGTCACGTTGCCGGTCGCCGGCCGTATAAAAGGGGATGCGCGCCATTTTGTCACCCCTTTGCTATCCCGAGCGTTCGGCGTAACGCGGGCTTTGCAAACCCTTAGTCCGGCGGCGACCGGGACGTGCGACGGCATGGCAGCGACAACGGCGTGAGCGTGGCAGTGATACTGTACTAGGGTGGTGAGTGATCGTGGCTGGCAGGCGCAGGTAGATTTATATATATATATATATATATATATATATATATATATATATATATATATATATGCATATATATATTTAGTTGAGTGATTGTTAGAGCTAACGTAGCGGCATTGTCAAGTGTGTGATCTGTGTGAGTTCCGGCGGCGAAACAGCGTCGCGCTAACCGCCGGGACATTCTGTGAGCTAGCTAGGCAACAATAATAATAATAATACGAAGAGAGGCGGCGCTGCCGTATCGCTCTCTTGCGTATCGTGAAATATGATAAATAAGAATCAGTGAGTGTAAGAACCCGCGCATTTTCGTCTGTCTTCATTCTTTGGTTCCGTTGGCAACATATATTATTATTATTATTTGGAACCTAAACGTATACCTGCCTAGGCTCATCCCACTTCTCTATCCATAGAGCCGATGATAGCGGCGGCGTTTCCCCTACACACTGCGAGCGAGAGTTACTGACGCAGAAACAAGCCCTCGCGCTAGTCACCCTAGGTCATTAAGGAAGATACTTGTGCTCTTGCTTTTTGGGCCCATCGTTTCCATGGCGACGGGTACGAAGTGGTATATTCTTAGGTAAGAAATTAATCGACTCTAAATGTAGATTAAGCCTGAACAACAACTTCTCAATGACCTTTGAGATATAATCATCAACAGATATCGGTCTGTAATTTGCTGCGCGATTTCGTTCACCCTTTTTCTTGAATAGAGGAAATACCGCCGTATCCTTCAACCGTGCTGGGAAGTTTCCGGTCTCAAACGAGCGATTTATAATAGAAGCCAGAGGCCCTGCAATCGAAAAAGCTGATAGCTTCAACAATTTTGCAGGCACACCCGTGACACCTCGGCTCCAGTTTGCCTTGAGACTGGAGAGGACACCAAGAACCTCGGAAATAGAGACGGGAGAGACTGAAAATACATTATTGTTTCGTTTCCAGACCTCATCAAGTAAGGTTTGCAAATTCCTGTTTTTCTTGAGGTGAGCGACCGTATTATTACCTAACGTGGTAAAGTGGCGGTTAAGCTCATCTGCTATTTCTACTGGATCTTCCAAAGTTTTATCATCGCCAACTATTAACGCGGACGGTAGGTCCACTGCGTCACGTCGCCTGCCACAGAGGCCGTTGATGAATTTCCAGAGTTTAGCGGAATCGTCACGCAAGAATTCAAAACGATTCCGATAGAATGCTGTTCTCGCAGCGCGGATAGCATTGAGGTAGCGGCGACGGCTGTTTAAATAGGCTGTCTTCGTGTCTACCGAATTTATCTTACGATGACTGCGGTACAACTTATTAACCTTGCGACGCAGCCGCCGTAAACCTGGAGAGAAGGAAAACTGACACTCCTTACCCGAACTGTCAGGGTCAGGAAGGTCTACAAGGTCAAATGATTTTTCGTATGTAAGAAGCAGGATGGTACTAAAAGCGTCAAATGCAGAGTTTACAGTGACTGCATCATACACCGTTAACCACGAGACATCTTGTAAGCGGCGTAGGAACGTGTCAATGTTAGCCTTTGTATGACGTCTACGTGGGTTTAGAGCCGACTTTTCCAAAGGCTTAGTAGTCGCGGAGTTGTCGGAAAGACTTAGGAAAGCCGGGTAATGATCAGAAAAGAGCAAAGTTTCAAGAACCGTAGGCTGGATTGTAGTAAACTTCGAGCAATTTGAAACAGCTATGTGGTCTATGCATGTACCCGACGCGGGTCTCGTTATGCGATCCACTACCAGGGTGAAGTCTCTAACGGAAAAGAATGATGAATAATCGCTAGGTTGCGGAACCGAAAGTAGATTAATATTTGCGTCGCCCATAACAATGACAGGGGTGGAGGTACAATTCGGTAACAGCTCGTCTAGTGTATTTAGTAGGGTGTCTTTGCACGAAACATAATTGGAATAAAACCCTACAGTAAAACATTCAAGGCCTGCCCGTTTTTTTTAAATGTACGCTTACCACCTGGACATTACCATCATGACTAGAAACTGAGCGAGAAGATAAGATACTGCAGGTGGAACGCACGTAGATGCCGACACCGCCGCCTAGTCTTCCCTGCCCTCTATTTGACGTGACTAGTTCGAAACCACCTATAGAATGAGATGCCTGATCACAATGCTTTAGCCAAGTTTCACTAACGACTGCCGCATCAAACATAGCCCCTTCTTCATCTAAAAAATGGCTTAACATCTCCAGTTGACCTGATTTTTTTAGCCCTTCAGTGCCGGCATTTAAATGGATTAGCGCCAAGCCAGTGTGATTTAGTCTAACGTTGTTTGAAAGTTGGCATGCCTTAATATTAGGCGTGCTGTTTTGGCTAATATGGTTTACACAATGCATTTACAGGAATATATGAATGTACAAACACCAAGATAATAAGAACTCAGTAAAAAAGATGCTAGGTTAGCATTGATAGGGTTGACAACAACGGGGTGAGAACATCAATCAATTTTTTTAGACGCGTTGCCGCCTTTGGGGATACAACTTTTAAAATGATCCCGGTAGATTTACGCGAACGTCAGGGCCAGTTGAGGTCTCCACGATCAGTGACCTCACTACGGCAGCATAGGTGGGTGGCGCAGACGTGGATGATCCAGGCGCAAAATTCGGAGCGGATGAAGAATCGGGTGCGATAGCCGGCTGCGGCGAGTCGACTACTTTGATTTGTGTTGCCTCAGGATGTTCTGATCCGACCTGTTGCAACAAGCGACACTCCATCAAAGCTTTGCGTTTCTCTATTTCGCATAGTCGGATAGGGCAGGACAGAGAAGACGACACTATGGGGGCCTCTACAGTTTACACATTTTGCCTGGTGCTTGCAGTTTTGAGCCAGGTGACCAGCTTGTCCACACCTTTTGCATGTTACTTCGTTTCGGCAATATTTTGCAATGTGTCCTAGCCTCAAGCACTTGTAACATGAGAGTGGCGCTCCAGCGTGCATAGTGACTTTATGAGACCTGAAAACAAGGAACACGTCAGTCGGTGGAACCCTATTAAACTGAAGCATGACCCTGTCAGTAGGGATTGACGTGACAGTGGATCCTGATCTCCTAATAATGCTCTCCCGTTTCGCTGAGACAACACCAACATCCTTAAGGGCAGACAGAATATCTTCGTCAGTAAATCCTCTATCAACTCCGTTTATTCTGGCGCGGTATGCATTCAAATCGCCGCATTTAGCCACAACCGGGATGTCGAGGAGCGTCGTTATCTGTGTTACCGCGTGTGCTTCATCAATGTTGTTGAACCAGACATAAATGATGCCAGCTTTCGACTCTGGTTTTGCGTTTGGGTAGAGTCTGTGCACCTCACTACACAACAGAAGTAGGCATGTGACTTATATAGATAAAAATGTCTCCCTGAATCATGCACGTATTCCGCCGAGAGCCGGTGGAGAGTAGGAAGGCAAAATGTGACTGTTACACACGACAGTTAATTATTATATCTCACCGAACGGCCTAAATAATGTGGCAAGCATGTTGTGATTATTGTCGACTGTGCTCTCGGGTGTGTACGAAGTTTCATGCGTCTACCTGCCTGGCCCTTGCGAGGAGATAGATCACTGCACTGCTTCTCTCGAATGACAGGCCGCGAATAGAAGTTTGTATTAGCGCGCCATGATGATTTCTGCCTGTTGGCCACAACCCGTTACAGCACTTTCGGCCACAACCCGCCACGGCACTGTTGGTCACAACCCGCCACTGCACTGTTAGCCACACCCCGCAACTGCACGTTCGTGCACTGTCACGTTGCCGGTCGCCGGCCGTATAAAAGGGGATGCGCGCCATTTTGTCACCCCCTTGCTATCCCGAGCGTTCGGCGTAACGCGGGCTCTGCAAACCCTTAGTTCGGCGGCGACCGGGACGTGCGACGGCATGGCAGCGACAACGGCGTGAGCGTGGCAGTGATACTGTACTAGGGTGGTGAGTGATCGCGGCTGGCAGGCGCAGGTAGATTTATATATATATATATATATATATGCATATATATTTAGTTGAGTGATTGTTAGAGCTAACGTAGCGGCATTGTCAAGTGTGTGATCTGTGTGAGTTCCGGCGGCGAAACAGCGTCGCGCTAACCGCCGGGACATTCTGTGAGCTAGCTAGGCAACAATAATAATAATAATACGAAAAGAGGCGGCGCTGCCGTATCGCTCTCTTGCGTATCGTGAAATATGATAAATAAGAATCAGTGAGTGTAAGAACCCGCGCATTTTCGTCTGTCTTCATTCTACGGTTCCGTTGGCAACATATATTATTATTATTATTTGGAACCTAAACGTATACCTGCCTAGGCTCATCCCACTTCTCTATCCATAGAGCCGATGATAGCGGCGGCGTTTCCCCTACACACTGCGAGCGAGAGTTGCTGACGCAGAAACAAGCCCTCGCGCTAGTCACCCTAGGTCATTAAGGAAGATACTTGTGCTCTTGCTTTTTGGGCCCATCGTTTCCATGGCGACGGGTACGAAGTGGTATATTCTTTTCAGGTCATGGCATTTGCGTTTTTACGATAACGACGGACCACGCCGTCGGGTTTTTTGTCGTCTTCGAAGCACAACCTGGTCTTTAGGGTGCTTGGTATGCCGGCTCTACGAAGAGCCTTCTATAGTATTGCGTTGATTTCCACGTGTATGAGAGTCCTCCCAGGGCTCTTAGAGCAGCTTAAAGGGTGCAGTCCGTCGACTGTTTGTTTACAAACCTTGCACGTACGGCTCACATAGGAAAGCGCCTATTCTTAGGGCAGCCACCATGCGGAAGAAGGTGTTGTTCAGCATGGTGCCTAGCTGCGGTAAAGAAAGTGCCCTTAGGAAGCCACTGCTGAAGGTCTCACGGGCGGCTATAAATACCGCTTTCTCTTTCTCTCTCTCGGAGATTAGATGTCATCTAAGATTTTGCGAGCGGTCGTTTGACACTTGTAGTCGTCAAGTATATGCTGCGTAGGGTGTTGCTACCCCGGACCAGAGCCTATCGATTATCTAGCTGCCAGCTCAGCTTCGACCTTCGTTGCGCGGAGAACAGAACGAAGATGCGGTTCTAACAAAGTCTCTGTGAGCCCCGAGAACTCTACGAAAGAAGCAGCGTAGCACAACGAAGCAAGCTCTGCTACGGACCTTAGTCCCAATTAATGAGTATTTTTTTAGCTTGTTGGTCTCCGCAAGGTGGGCTGCATAACCAGCTTCGGATGCGCCGCCACCGACCATAGAAGGTGCTAGGACGTCGGTAAAAACGGTTGCATCCCAAACCAGCATTTTGCCTCGCTCGAATGATGTAAGTGTCCTCCCGCCTGGACGTCTGCTGAAGGTCTCATTGAGAGCGGCATGTCGAGGGCGTCGGCCTGCGCTAATGATACACGATAGGCCGTGATGTCCCAGTTTGTCGACGGGGTGACCACATTGACACCGGTGGGGGCTAACCAGGTCTGTGCCCAGTCGTAGGCCTATGGGTGCACTAGGAAGCGCGTGTAACCAGGCGCCTGAATCCTTGGCGGAAACGGCGTTTAGGCGAGCTCTGGTCGTGTCGTCAGCAGCTTCATTAAAGAGCCGTCGTTATACTTCAGCGTGCAAAGGGGCATTCCAGTCACGTTGGGATAGTATGTTGCCAGGCCTGCCTCCGCACCGGGCCTCAAGGTTCTCCTGAAGCTGGGCTAAACGGCTTCTAAAACTCTTGCTGTATCTAAAAAGGGGGTTGCCCTGTTTTCTGCGCTTAGCATGGATGAGACTATGGCAGGACCAGCCAAGGTCTTCAAGTTCGGAACCCCGAGGCCTCCTTGAGAGACGGGCAGTAATGCCTGTTGCCGTGCGCTAGGCGGTAGAGATGTGTTAAGCAGAGCCTCGAGGGTAGAGAGTGTCAACTCGTTGAGCGCTTGCAAGTCGTCGGCCCGATTAGATAGGTCAACTCCTCGAAGAAGGTGGATGAGTCTCATGGAAGAGAAAGAAGACCTGAGTAAGAAGAGTCCCCGATTGGCTCCTAGAAGAGAAAGGCGAGCGGCGGCTTTTTCCAGCTTTAATCTCCAGCGCTCAATTGCTGCTAAAAGCCCTTCGGGACAAAGTGGTACACCTAGTAGCTCCAGATCGTCCTTGGCGGTCACCTTGCAGCCTGGCAGAATGTCTCGAAGTAACTGTATATCTGGGGAAGCCTCGTCGGTAGAGCCTAGGATGCATACATAATCACATTTGGCAGGGTTTAACTCCAGCCCAGATATTACACCGAAGTTAAGGACCCGTCGAATGTCCTCCGCTACTGTATGAACGTTTCCTCCTAGTAGGCCATCGTCGAGGTACCAGAGGTTTAGCGGGCTTTTGAAGGAATCTACCAGATCCTTGATATCCAGACAAAACAGAGGTGGTGCTAAGGGGTCTCCCTGCTGCAGTCCGGTGGCGGACGAAATAACATGCTCAGGCAGGACCAGGTGGGAAGGATGCCGATGTACCAGCCCGACGTGGTGCAATAGATTAGGGGCGTGGGATGCAACGACCTTCATCAGATAATCGCGTCTCATACTGTTAAAAGTATTTTTAAAATCGAGCTTCACAAGAACCCCTGGAGGTTCGCGCGAATCGAGGAAAGCACGGGTTGCTTGAATGGCTACCTCAGTCCCACCCGGCGTCGCGAATCCCAACTGATGTGCACCAGTTGCGTTACAAATAACGGCTTTGTTGTGGTTACATCCGATTCTCGTAACAAGCCTGCGTAGCGTAGACGAACAAGCAATCGGACGTACCGATCCGTCCCTTTTCTTAAGGGCAAATAGTCGTGCGCCGAATATCAACGGTTGAAGGCAAGAAGGGGGGTTGCCCCAAAGAAAAATGTCTACAACCTTTGCCAATGCAGAGAGCAAGCTAGCGGCGACGTCGTTGAGGGACGGCTAATGGGTGTTGCTCTCGCAAAGCCTCTATACGGTCAATGCCGGGCGTTATCATATCTGTGAAAACGAGAAGTCTAGCGGCGCCAGAAACATCTCCTTCGGAAAGTTTAATAATGAACTCGCGCACCGTATCATTCTTGAATGATTTAGGAGTCGAAACGCAAGCATGAGAGGTGGCAATCACGTCTGACAGACGCATATCTAGAGAGAAATCGCGGAGATTGTTGCGTTTTATGACTGAGAGGGATGAAGAAGCGTCGTTGCGGGCGCGGGGAAGACAAAGAACCACGGGTGCAAAAGAGAAAAGACCATATCATGCGTCGACGTCGTTATCAGATGAAACTGCTAAAAGTACACGGGTAAAAGCTTCAGCCACCTGTCTCCTGACTGACTTTGGTACGATTCGAATCAGCCTGATTTGTCCCATAACAGCTTGAATATCCTCCTAAAGTGCGCCGGTTGCAAACGGGGGGCTCAGAGGTTGTCGGTATTGAAGAGAAAGCGACAGCGGCGGTCGGGTGTTTAGCTGATATGTGACCTGTTCGGCCACGCCGCGTGTACCGACCGTCGCATAATGAACATTTAACAGTAGATGGGGTAGCGCTTTACGCTTCTCCGCCCTGAGCTGAGCGGTTATAGTCATTCATGGTTGTACGATTTGTCGTAGATTGTCCACTAATGGTAGAAGCTGTAACAGCGGCTCCAGAAGCTTTAATAAGGCCTTAAATTTGGCCGATATCTCTGGGCTTAACCCTGTAAGAATTTGGGACAGTCCGAGGGAGGTGCTTTTGGAGCAGGGCACAGCCGGAGTCGTCTTGCGTGTGCGCTTGACGGGTGTTTTGATTCGGCGTTGTCTTAAAACAGGCGGCCTGCGACGGGACCGCGCTGACGATCTTCAGCTTTTCTTGGTGGGGATTAATATGGGACCCGGAAGTAGCAGCTGTGGTGTAGCGTCGTTGTGTGACTGAGATAATCCGCGGACGACGCTAGCGTAAGAAGGTTGTTTTGGAATCTGAAATGTGCTGCTGTCTACAGACAGGCCTGATGTGGGAGACACGTCGGTGATCTCGGCCGCCGGGTGCAGCACCTTCACCTGTTGAAGTGTGCGGGCTTCCAGTATAATTCGGTTTCTTTCCCGAAGGTAAGCCAAGCGAAGGCAGGCAGACAAGCCCGCCGAGTGAGCACCACGACAGTTCACACATCTCGTCGAATTTGGGCAGCTTGCTGCTAGGTGTCTGTCGAAGAGCCCCGGCCTCAGACATTTGTGACATAACTTGGGTTGGTCAGGCTCACGAACTACTTGATAAGTTTGATATCCAAGAAATATAGATGGCAGAGGTTGGCGCGTCAAGGAAAGAATCATTTTACTGAGCATAACTCTCACTCCGTTTCGCATGTAAGATAATCGTTTTACGTTATTGACTCCATGTGGTGCCAGCTCGCGTTGTATCGACATTGATCGACACTGGAACTCCGTGTGTCCTGGCTTTAAATATCGATAGGGAAGGGCTGTGTGCGACCACGGTTAAGTTCCCTGGAGTTGAAATCGAAAGCACCCGGCATGCGTCTTCGATTCGCGAGAGCCACATCATAATGGACTTCCTGTCGCCGGATATTCTGCATCCGGGAGCTACGTCGTATACGTGTTTATACATCGATTTGCGGGAGTAATTATGACTCCCTTACCGGCTTTGGTCCGCTGGTGCGCGACTGCCGCGCGCTGCGGGGACCTTCACTAGCCCACATGCAAGTTAGTCAGACGGTGTAAACTCCCAATAGAAATTCTCCCCAGGGTCACCATTTGTTGACGGGCAGGCAGGGCATACGATATCGATTGAGTGTCAACGAATTCATATTGTCACTTTGTCGTGGCCTATTCGAGGGCTGTTAAGGCTATTGTATTACGGGGAAAGTGTGCTGCGCACAGTCCCCGGGCTACACGGTTAATGTCCCGGGAATTTAGCAACCTGGGAGTACCGTGTGGGACGCCTGCTGCCTTGGCTTAATAGGCACAATGAAGGGTGAGACACCACATGACAGATGTCAAATATTTCAAATTCAAATACATCATTCAAATACATTAATTTGAAGGTATCGTTATGGTTTTCGCCCAATACTCTGTAAACTCATCCTCGTCCGAGATGGTGATGGACGGTTTCCCATTTAGTACAATCTGAGCACATGTTGATCTGCTTTTGTGGAATAAGCTTTGCATTGTGGCATATTCCTCCCTGCGTTGTTGCCGCTTGTTTTTCGCTGACTCTTAACTGAGTCAAAAGTTCTCTCTAGGAACTTATTGGCGAGCTGCAGATTAATGTCGTTGGGCACGACACACCCTGTGCTCGTTGATCAGTTCCGCTTTAAGTCTAGCGAGTAGAGTCAAGTCTTGCTGACTCCATCTTATCTTCACATGGGGCGCGACTATGTTCTGGTTGTGTTGTTCACGGTTCTGGTTGTGTTGTTCAAAAAATCAGCTTAGGTGGCTTATAGAAGAACAGAGCACACCTCTTATAAACATTAGTCGCTACCTCATCTGGGGTAAAATTCACTTTCGCGTGTGCTTTGTAACTAACTTGTGAATCTCTACTACAGAAAACACTGCTGGCAAGCCCAACAGGTCGGGAGGTAAGAAGTTAAAACAGACACCTTCTTTGTGTAAAGCACTGTTGATGGCCGTATCGCGGGTCGCAATATAAAGATGCGAACTGACTTGGCAAAAGGTTAGCTTTCTCCAGGTATTTGTGGCGTATGCATAGCATGATTTAATCACCAAAAACTCCGACTCTTTCCGTTTTGTAGTTTTGTTGATTTTTTAATACCGTGGACTTAAGGGAATCATTGGCAATACGGCTTTGAAAACGTGCGATGTCGTCCAGCACCTTTTGGCTGGGTCAAAACGCGCCAGAGTATAGAATGTACATGGTTATTAAGTAAAGACAAACTTTGAGTATCCTCACTCGTGGACTCGCAAGCATGAAAGAAACTGAACCGTGTCAAATAGACAGCAATTTGTTCTAAGTCTATTCGTCTGTAATCAAACTTGCCTAGACAAATAAATATTTTACTAGAATAAACTACGACCGAGAAGCTAACAGCTATGTGATCAGATACAATGGGACCCGGTACTGCAAAAAAGCCCTTAATTATATCAGGATCATAAGTATGTACAACGTCAAGTATTAATCCACCTTCATGTGTCGACATCGTAAAAAGTTGAAAAAGACTATTATAGAAAAAAAAAAACAATTTATACAGAGGATTATTTGGTATCAGAACCCGACAGAGCGGTAGTTGTTGAATCAATTTGTTGAGGCTGGTCCTGCAATGTGTTCTCCGGGGCATTATTTTAGCTTCATTTGCACAAACACTTCTTCTGACTAGAACATAGACGCGGTCACCTCTCACGATTCAATAAAAATCTAGAAACGTTGAAAAACCTATTCCAAAGTAATTCCGTATCACGAATCATTTCTGCAAAACAGGCTTTGCATAAGATTATACGATAACGCTATTTAACGGGCTATGAGCCTGCGTGGCATTCAAGGTACCCAGTTTTGCTGCAGAGCGTAGGTTCAAAAATTGTACAGGTTGTGCACGATTTTCTCTTTCGCAAGGCGTCCGAATTTGGGCACGTGGAGCAGGAGCCAGTGTCAGCGACCTGATAGGCCAGTCGACTGAGCAAAGATCTGTCAGACCGCCGACTAAACAGAAAGAAAGCGGCTACTTCCTTTGTTATTGTTTTTGTTGTTAACAGGACCTGTCATAGTTGATAATGACGAATCAGTTGCGACTGAGAAACCCGCGAACGAGAAATTGACTGGAGCCCGTCAATTCACTCAGTATAGATCCACGTTGTCAATCGGAGCTAAATTCGAAGATGTTTTAGCAATATCCGATTTTACAAAAGAAAGTTTATGGCTTTGCTGCATCACGCTTCACTCAAGGGCAGTTATGCGCCTTTGAATAGAGGCATGACTGCCAGCAGGGGTTTTTAGTCTACAGTCCATACAAAATTGCAATTCCACAGTAGGCGAGACGAGACGTAGACAAGCACTACGGGGGATCGATCCGCGCCCAAGTGAGCAATAGGAAAGTGTAGTGTCGTCACCGCCGTTGCAGATAAAGCAGAATTTTGACGTGGTTCGTGCACCTAGGCAAGGAGCTCACAAAAACTATGACATTTAGTGGACATATATGCACACGAATGAATAATATAATACACAAAATGGTAAAAAACACGGCTTAAATTAACAGGTTCTGATAGCTGAGATATAACCTGTAAATTTGTCGCTACTGTCCTGGGCACACCTCTGGGAGGCGCTAGTACTAGCGTAGATGATATACTATCTAGAATGACTGTCGAAGCAACTGCAACTTCGTATACATGACCGCCATATTGCATGGGACGTGCGAGCCCATCAATGCTAAGCGTCGCACTTTGGAATGAGGCAGCTACGAGGAATCAAGCCCCAGAGGCAAGGCACCCGGTCCAGACGGGGTCCCGGCGCAGGCTGTGTAAAACCCTTCTTCAGTAACAGCTAGATGTATGCAAGCAGATGGCTGATAAGATTTGGAAGGAGGGAGTTTTCCCAGCGGCCTAGAAGAACGCCACCCTGGCCCCGATAAGAAAACCATGAAAACCATCTGCAAATCAAGACGCGTATCGGCCGATATGTCTCCTAGACACGATCGGAAAGGCGTTCGAAACGCTGGTCTACGACTGACGCACGGCACTGGGGCTCCTGCTCTGGAATGTAGCGTACGAAGAAATGCTGGGGCTCTGCCGCATTGAAGGCGTCCAGACAATAGCGAACGCCGACATCCTGGGGAGAACGTTTTGAGACGGAAGAACGAGCTGAAGATGGAACGAGAAAGGATGCGCCGATGACAACCTCAGGCAAGTAAGAAGAAGCAAAATAACTGAGCATATAGACAAAGATCTTCCATTTTGCACCGACATATAACAAGAGTAGTACCGATGACATCCAGTTGTATATATTGATCAGTAAAAAAAAATAAGGAATCAGACATGTAAAAACTAATCCGCCCAAATCATGTGACCACAAAATTACCATATTAATGGTCTTTCGCCTTACTTCTCACTGTCTACGACCGTAGGATTCAACCTTAGTGCATTCGCTACAAAACGTGCGTGATAACTGGCTATCGTTCTTTCATATACTTCCTGTAGCAGAATAAAAAATCTCATGTTATTCTAAAACCATCAAGTAATCTATTTTGTAAAGCAGGCCGATGTCTTAGCTGTAAGGGCCAACTTGTTCCTGATATTTCCAGTAAACCTTGAATATTTGGCACTCGTAAATCGAACTACCGAAGTTTAGTACGAAAAGCCATACAAAGCGGGAATTCCCCCAAAGGGATGCATTTTGTTACTGTAACGGTACATTTCAGGTTATTAAATAATTCCAAATACGTCGGTATACTCATTTTTCTCTTCTTGAAACAGTTATTCCTTCGCAATAACACATTTTGTAGACACAAAAGTCTATATGATAAATGATATATATATATATATATATATATATATATATATATCATTGACATTTGGCGATTGTCACGTGCAAGACCAGACCAGAGGTGAAGAGCACTAAATGTATCAAGATTTCCAACCTCTCGTCGGACTTGTTAAACTTAATTTTCCCATATAAGACACATTTTCAAATGGTATTGTACGCGCCGTCTTCCTCTTCAGTTCTCAAATTACCGCCGGGGCACAGCCTAAGATTAAGTACAAAACGTTGCTTCTTACCCGCATTTACAAGAAAAATACTCACTTCACGTATGCTGTAAAACACCTTTCACGCAAACCAAAATCTGGTCATCTTGTACCACTAAGGAGTCTTCAACAAAATAGCCCAAATTACGTCCCCGAAAGAACCACCAACCCCTGCGTGTTGGAGTGACTTCATTAAGATTTCGATGTGTTTTGTCGAAGAGTTTAATGAAGTCTAGAAGGACTGCGATAACCTCCGGGTTTTTCTACCACAGCTTGTTCTATCTGCTACTAGAGCACATGAATGGCGCGTTCCCCGATTTTTCATAAAGGCCAAATTGCTTTGGCGAAAGGGCTTGATTCACCACGTACTCGATTTGTTTTATAACCAATTAGAGAAAATCATCTTTCCAATTTTTTCCGTGATTGCCATGCTGGCCCTAAAATTGTAGAGAACGCCTAGCGACATTCCGGGCTCCTAAAATTTGTCCCCTTCTTATGATCATATTAAAGAAATTACAAAGATGGTTTCCCAAGAGCACCTAATGCTCGTAGTCGCCTGGTCTGGCCGCACTTTTTCCTCTCGGAAGATAGTGCATGACCGGACTTGCTTCTTCTACCTCAATGGGCAAATTCGTGTAAGCGGGTGCTCAATCATTAGAGCCAGGCGTACCGTCTTACAGTTATAGAGAAGACCGATTAGGTGACTCGTTACCTATTCGTCATTGGTTAGGTGGCTTCCCCTTCTACAAGGTGGTGCAACGTAGGCTGAGGGCTTTCGTCCTGCTCTTTGGAGCAGTCAGATTTTCTCAGTGGCGTATTCACGTTAGGGGTCATAGCATGGCTAGCAGCTGCGATTATGCTCTTACCCTCACTTGGCACAAGAGCTTACCCCACTGTGGGGGGCGAGATAGCAAGCCTGAGAAGACCAGTGCCGTGACCTTTTCTGTCCCGGTCTCATCCGCCTGACTGCACTTCTCATAGGTTTCGTTAGCAGTTCACAGCAAGTGTCCTCGAGCGCCACGGGCTCAAGCTAATAACACTTTTTGTTTTGGTTTGATAGCAATGCACACAATCATCATTGACGTCAATGGAACGTTTACTAGCGGACATCTAATTTTAGGCCTGAAGTGTTACTTAGCGTGAGTAAATGCAACGAACGACAAGTACTGCCCATTTACAAAAGCTTAGAGCTACAGCTGATAGTGCTCAATGCACACAGGTAAATATCGAAAACGGTTGGTTATTGGAGAAGCACTTATCATTGGAGAAAATGCATGACCGACATTAATTACCGATATTTTGCATCGACCGTGAACTGGCGCATAAACTCAGTACGGTTTAGTGGCGGCGTAGTTTGAGGGCTATTGCGCCAGTTGTCACCTACCGAGGTGCCGCCAGTTTTATCCCTGTTGTTGATCGCATTCATTTTGAACAATGCTCATTGAGAATGATAAATCACACCCCTGAGAGTCAGCGGCCTTACAAAGAACTGTTGTGGAAGCCCTAATATTCTCCACATGTGCGGACCTTTAACGATACTCATTCTGAGGATTTGAATATAGAGTGAGAAAAACTTGAAATCTCAAAGCACTATTTGCTGGTGTGCCTTACTGGCTAGGACTACACAATACCTAAATGACACTGACGTTTCTATCCTTACAACGACCAGATTTGATATTTATAGTAAGCCTTGCAACATATAAAGAAGACAAAGCACAAGTGTTGAAGCGTTACATGCGGGCAGCGTACCTCATCGCAGCGAAGAAGTGGCCGTGGGTGGTAATTAATATTGCCTGTCTCGCGTGGAAGTTCCGACCCACGCAGGGTAATGAGGACTCCCGAGATGCTGGCTGCACTGAAAATCTCGAATGCCCACCATTTCCACGAAGGCACATTCTTCCAGTGGAACAACCAGAACGAGCAACATCTTCCTGCCATTGTGCTAACACCATGTGATTACCTGACACCTCAGTAGCGAGGAAGACGATACGTGATAAGCGTAATCAACACCTGCAAAACAAAATAGTAATTGATATTTAATGTTGCAGTTCGAGATCCCACGATAACAGGCGTTTGTAACCCCTAAACGTTTTCAATAGTCTGAATTAATTTATTTTTTTAGGCCCTCCAATCAGTTTCAAAGTACCTCTTAAGTTTTGCAAGTACTGATTACAATACAATTATAGTTATTTGCAGCCGGTATATGGACACAACAAATGCACGGATCAAAATTCAAACAACCAAAAACGATTCGATTCCAAAAGAATTTTCGTTCTCGCGGTAACCGGATTGTTGTGCTTGTCGCATGTAACTACAAATCACCTTAGCGACAATATTGAAACTCTTAGCGAAATATATTGGAATTGAGTTCACTGTTTCCAAACGTTGTGAGACACAAACTCACGCACAAACCTACCTGATCTTTATCTGTATGTACAATAGACTGCTACTTTTATTATAAACGGCAATTACTATCACAACGAGAAAATGAAGAGATGAATGTTTTCTTTGCAGATGGCGCAACAACGGCCGTCATTTGGGAATACACGGGCGATCGAACTGAGCCAATCGATAGGCCGCATAAGCCTTATGTATGGCGTGTTTACTTCTGCTGCACAACTTCGTTGTACTTTGGCAAAAGCGCGATTATCGAAGAACTGGCATCCTCATCGGAAACGCACACAACCACACACACACACTCAGGCGGTACGCAGTGGTTTCACACATGTAGGTACTCCTTGGGTAGAATGCCAAGTTCCATACCTCAATCAAAATAAGAAGGTACGTAACGACTCTAGAAGAGACCGTGGGCGTTTATAATAGTGACCATAGACATTAAACTGTTCTCTGTGCTCATAATCTGCATACGCCAATGGCATGAATACTTATTCATCAGTGTATATAACAGTTTGTCCAAATTAATGTGTTCATTTCAGCCCAGAATAACCAGGTGTTCTGCACCATTCGGTAAGCGCTATTCCTAGAATTGAGATCGCATTGCCCCGCTAGACGCCAACGAAAAGTCCCTGGCGTGAAGTATGTGCGGTTAACTGGTCCTCCGTAGTTGTCTTTAAACGTTTGCCCAGTTTAGTAAGTAGTTAGTTAGTCAGGGTGGTCCTAAGGTGTCAAAGGCCACTGAGCTGACGTTATGAACTCTAGTCAGTTTGGCGTAATTTTTCGTCCTGTTATTCTGGGCTTGGATAGCGAAAAGTGACTCAGCTACGGTGGCCGACAATTTTATTAACGATTTCTTTCCGGGCAACAGTTTTAGCATGTATGTTGATCCCGGCTCTTGTGTTCGTCAAAATAGAATCAAAGAATTTGGTCGCTCGATCTGGGAATTTACAATTAGAGACGAACGTAGCCTTATCAATATAATCTAGGACAACACCAATATCATCACATTTTATATAAATAATATTACTTATCGTATCGGCTGTTTTCATTTGTCTTAATCAATCCGTTCAGTTCCAGATGCTTGCTCAGCTAGGTTGCTCCGCGCTGGCGGTTGCCTAGCTGAGATCCTATCTCTTAGCACGGAGACAGGTGGTACGAGTTGTCGAAAGGAGTCTTCGTGGCAGCAAATTGATATTAGTACCTCCTCAAGGCTCCGTTCTCGGACCATTTATATTAATTGTCTTTTTGAATTTTATTCGTTTAAGACTTCAGGCGCTAAGTCATGATTTTGCTGTAGCTTTTGCTGATGAGGCGACGATACTGATCGGAGTGAATCATCGGAATTCTGACTACGAATTTTCACTAGTTACTCCCTAATTTTTACAACAAAATTAGATTTTTTTAATAATTTTCGACCATTTGTAAATGCTGACAAAACAACTTTCATATTTTTTTGTTTATCGCCAAGGCTACCGACCTTACCTGACAACTTGCTACTCAAGACGTTAAGCTCTCACAGACCCCTAGGTCCCTGGGGCTCGTTCTCCAGGAGAACATGAAGTGGCATACCCATCGATATTATATTGCGAAAGGAAAAGTCGAGTCAACGCACACTTGCATTCTGCCTGCCCATATGAATTAGGACAGTCAAATGAGGTCAGATATTAGGGCCTGCTACGCCGTGTTGGACTCAATCGAGCGTTTGAAGAGAGCCAAGGTTTTATAAGACCTTCTGGTACGTGTCTACAAAGCGCCGATGAAGCCAATTCTAACTTACGGAGTTACTCTGTGGGACGCCACGTATTTTACGACCCTAGCCAAGCTAAGGGTCCTTCAAAATGACGCGATTAGAGCCATAATTTTTCCTTGTCGCGCGAGTCTGACTCTATGGCACCAGGCTCAGGCTTCTGAAGTTTGATCAGCTGACACGTTTAAAGTTAGCGGTGCTAGCCTATAAGGTGCAGTTTTCAGTCAGTTGAACCCCCTCATATTGTGATTTATATAGGTCTTAAACGTGTATTAAACTAGTTAGAAGATTTTGAACATTTTATCGTGTTAGTTATAGTCAGCTGTGTTGCTTTACGCTTACACACTATTAAGTTGTACATATACTTTTACTTGTGTATATTTTGAACGAAAGGTGATAAATTGCCAACTCGTTGGGCACGTCAACAAAACCTGATTAAGTGATTTTCCACTAGTTGTTTACCTGGTGTTGTATATTATAAAAATGCTTCACGAGTGGACTACTTCATTTGCGTATATATGTGAGAGCGAGTTGCCTAAATTATTGGTCGGCGTTGTAACAGACCCACCAGACGCTGTTTAGAAGGCTTCATTATAATATTAAATGTAATAGCGTAATGTTGCGTGAAGCGCTTACGTAAACCCCTTTTTGGCTTTTGACGACTGAAACCCTCTGCCTCGCATTTTAATACATTTTTGAATCAGCTCTATTTATAGAGAACTTAAGCGTCGTAGAATGCAGTTCTGTGAATAAACTACATTTAACATTTTAAACAATAATAATGTACGCCTAAAGTCATGATATTTTCTGTCTTTGGGGTAGGGTCACCCTTCGTCAAGACCGTATATCTCATGGGTGGCCTTTGGTGTATATGATAATAACACTACCACGTTGGACACTGTACCTCCTACTGCTTGGAGCTCCAGCTCCAGGTGCTGCATCGCTGCGTAGTATAATAATGTGCAGAGAGCGCGGGGCAACAATTGGAAGGCGTTGGGAGCCATGACTCTTTGCAATCTCGAGTTTTGCACTCAAAAATACAGGACCGGATTTGAACTCGATTGTCTCCCTTTTTAATCGATGGCCTCGTTGCATGAGCCACACACTGCGTTTGTGTACCCTAAGTCGTCATTAGTCAACTAGCGTCTACCGTTTGTACTTGACTGCAAGCAAACAGTATTAAAATGTTTACATGTTATTGCTGTTGCAATTATGTAGTCGAATAAAAGTACAGAACACACTCGCCTGGCTTAAATGGTTTTGAGTCCTGACGCCCCGTAGCACGGCCCCTGAGCTTGCGCCGCGCGTCTATGGAACGTCACTCAACACTGTTACACTGCACCAATTGATGCCGCAATAATCGAACTTAAATTGACTGCAGGATTAGAGCCGACAGGGCAAGTAAGAGACGTCCGGACTCGACCAATAAATCGATGGAAGAATTACATATGTTATCTGCTTAAATTCCCCCATTACTGAACGAAGCGTGCAAGCGTCGTGTTCGTTCTGTTTTTTAAAATTATTTTCGTAAAAATCAAAGAAATCTTACTTTTTGTTAAACATGTTTTATTTGGTAGAGTAGAGTTAAGAGCTGTAATTACGGGCAAAAAAAGGCGTCATCTTTAAAAAAGGCGTCATCTTTAAAAAACATGTGTGGCAATAGCAGATCAGACACCATCAGCATTGACACGCTAGTTGGTTGTCATAAACAAGCGACCGAGTTGAACTTTACACACCCGGAAACTTGTTATGCCTATTTACTATATAGATTTTGACTTTGTTACTATATAATAGTACGCCAATAGAGTATATTGTGCAGCGCGCTAACAGCAAATACCAGACGCAGGCGACACTACGAGTAGCTCCTTTATTTGGAATACATTTGGAATGAAATTCTGGTAAAGTGTGAGATGGAGGGCGTGTGAACAAGATACCGTACGACGTTAGTGTCCCTTATTATATTATATATTATTAGATTCGTGCCGTCTGCTATGCGCCTATCGCTTATTACCACTTTAAAATACAAAGGTAATCCAATAAGGCAAATAACATTGCATATGACAATGGCAAGGATGATATTATGATTACTAATATTATACAGTACAGCGTACAGTGGGTTAACATTTCCTTATTAAAAGTCTTACAAAATGTGTTATAAGTAGTGCAATAATAATCCGGAGTCGGGAGTCGACGGGGAGCCGACTACCAGGGCGCTGGTGGCACTTCGGCTCCCCTAAAGACGCGACGCTGCTCCAGCACAAGAATCTCCTTGAGCAAGTACTAATAAAGGCAAAGGCCCTCATGGGCCCAGAAGACTTACCGGCGATCCCTTGCTACATGACCAGCGAGGGAGAGCGGACGGGAATCGACAAGCTCCTCAAGTGCCTAGCCCGCACTCACGAGCTGCGCCTAGCAGTTACCCCCGTAGCGGGAAAACGGGTTGCCGAGGCTTCAAAAAGTACCACGTCCATGCCAACGACTACCGTTCTACTTAAAAAGAAGGAAGGGAAGACCTACGCAGAGACCATTAGGAATCTTAGGGTCAAGGTGGACCCCGGCTCCTACAAGGTCTCGGTCAAACGGGCACAACACCTTCCCAGCGGGGACGTGAGACTTGTAGTGACGGAGGCGGCGCCAGGAGGGGCTAGCGCATATCTCGGTGCCCTACAGGCGGCCAGGGAAGGCGAGGCGAGCCTTGATCGGTCCTCCCTCAAGCGTCTGATTGTCAGAGACATCATGGAGGGAACAACGGCAAAATAAGTCGAGGAGGCGCTCCGCAGAGGAACTCGAGTTGACGGGCCACTAATGGTGGACCCCCCTCGAGAGGGGGCTACCGGAAGATGGTCGGCGCTCGTCCGTGTAGCGCTGCCCGATGCCCGTCGAGCGCTGGACCTAAAGCGGCTTCATCTGGGATGGCTATCCTGCCCCATTGTGGAATGGATCACCGTCCCCACGTGCCAGAAGTGCAGAGTACTGGGGCACCTGTCGAGGGAATGCACTCAAAACGCCAAATGCTACAACTGCGGCAAGGAGGGGCACGCGGCCAACGCCGCTGCTTGCCCTACGTACAGAGCCCAACTTGCAGAGCTTCGCCGCAGCGGCAACCAGTCTGACAACCGAGGCAGGCTGCCGCCCCCTTGACAGGGTCTGCGCCCGATCAAAGCACGGTGCTCCCCATAGCGAGAGACCACCCCATAGGTGCTCAGGACCAGGACGGGTTCACCCTGATAACGCAAAGGAGTCGAAAGAGGGGCCAACCATCTCCTCCTATAGACTCCCGATCCACAAATCAGTCAAACACGGGCGAATCTTAAACAACGTATATGACAACTACTCTTAAAGCATTACAGCTGAACTGCAACCGGAGCATGGGTGCCCACAACGTGCTCCAGCAAATTAGTAGCAGGTCTGGGACAGATCTGCTACTTCTTAGTGAGCCCAACGTCCGGTGGGCGAAAAACGGCACCCGGACCTTTTTACAGAAGCAAACAATTTGACAAGCATTTTACTAGACAACCGCTGTCGCATCCGGGTTACCGGACACGGCAGCGGGTACGGTTTTACTTGGGTGGATCTAATGGGCGTTGAGCGGTTTTATTCCTGCTACTGCAGTCCCAACGCCCCTCTCGAAGACTTTCATAGGTTCTTAGACAATTTGACAGAGTCTTTTAATCAAAACGACGTGCCACTTCTAGTCTTAACCGGAGATTTTAACGCAGCTTCCACTACATGGGGCTCTACGGCCACCAACCGAAGAGGACACGCCGTCCTCGAAGTGGCTGGCGGCGGAGGACCTAGTTGTTCTTAACACGGGTACGCCCACCTTCGACAGAGCTGGGCACACCTCGTGCATCGATCTTACAATAACAAGAAGAACGGAAGCACAGAGGATTGTAAACTGAAAGGTTTTACTAGACGAGGAATCTCTAAGTGACCATCATATACTTGAGTTTCACGTGACCATCTCCCGCGAGGGACCGCCCACAACGCTTCATCTTACAACCAGGCGCAAGGGGGTCAACGAGATCCAGGAGTCCCTTAGGACCCTTATCAACCAGGACGGGATGCCAGCAACACCTGCGGGCTTCCAAAACCTCCTCAAGGCCGTCTGCAGAGTCGTCACGGGCCGCGGAGCACACCGGTTGCATCGAAGGACCCCGAAGAACTGGTGGACGAGCGAAATAGGAGGCCTCAGGACGCGCTCGACGAGCCGCGCCTGAGGGGCAAGCTGCCCTGCAACACGGAGAGGAAACTCAAATGCTGCGAGCCTGCCTGCGTAAGAAAATCTCCAGGAGCAAGGAACGCTCCTGGAGAGCCTTTCTCGAAGAGCTGGAGGACGACCCATGGGGCCGCCCGTATAAGATGGTGCGGGGTTTTCCCCCCTTCAAACGAAGGGTGGAGCTTACGTCGGAGGAAACCCGGGAAGCAGTCATGGCACTCTTCCCGCGGCACCCGCCCTTTGACCGAACCCCGTACTTAGAAGACACACGGGAGTCTGAGGACAGCATACCAGAGGTAACCCCGCACGAAGTTCTCGCAGCGGGGGAACGCCTCAAGCCGGTAAAGGCACCGGGCCCAGACGGGATCCCCGTCCTCGCGGTTAAGCTCCTGCTGAAGGAATACCCAGAGGTGGTGGCCGCCGCGGCGACGGAGATGCTTCGGACGGGCTTGTTCCCTACCGCATGGAAGGCCGCGGACCTCGTGCTAATACCTAAGGGCCCCGGCTCGTACCGGCCCATATGCCTTCTCGGCTCCCTGGCCAAGGCCTTTGAGTCCATCGTAGGGGCACGACTCCGAGAGTTCGCGGAGGAGAACGGCCTCCTTTCCAAGGCCCAATATGGGTTTCGTAAAGGTCGCTCCACCATTGCAGCGATAAAGGAAATCCAATAAAGGCCCAAAGCATTCGCAACTTCCCGCCCGGACGCCGAGATCTACTTTTAGCAATACTACTGGACGTGAAGAACGCTTTTAATAGCCTCCCGTAGAGAGTCATCCTTGATACTCTCCACAGGAAAAGGGTGCCCTTTTACTTAAGACAGATTTCGCCGAGCTACCTACACGACAGGATTATCCACTCACATGACCAAACTTTTAACATGACCGCAGGGGTGCCGCAGCGCTCAATACTAGGCCCCCTGCTATGGAACATCACGTACGATGACGTGCTGCGGCTGGGGGATCTCCCACCCGGAGTCGAACTCCTCGCCTACGCTGACGACCTGGTCCTCACCGTCCAGGCCCGGACAATGGGCCAGCTTGAGGCGCGTGCGCATGAAGCCCTCTTCGACATTGCGCACTGGATGCAAATAACGGGGCTTACCCTGGCCCCCGCTAAAAGCGAAGCTATTCTCCTGGTGGGTCGGAGGGGCTTGCCCCCGCCGCACCTTGTCCTGGAGGACCAGGAGATTGCTGTAGTCAATACTACAAAGTGCCTCGGGGTCTTCCTGGACCGGGGCCTCCGGGGTACTGAACACCTACGGCGAGCGTCAGAAAGGGCATTGAAGATCGCCAATAGTTTCGCGCGCCTCATGCCAAACACATACGGCCCTAAACAAACAAGAAGAAGGATTATTATGTCCGTGGCCGAGTCAGTCGCCTTATACGGGGCTCCGGCCTGGCGTTACAACGCTCTGAAGACTAAGGCAAATAGAACCCGCTTACGGTGGGCTCAACGGGTCGGAGCCCGTGGGTCACCATGGCGTACCGCACGGTTAGCACAGCGGCGGCGCTCGTGCTCGCGGGCACTATCCCATGGGACCTGAAGGCAGAAGAGCGCCGCCGCCTGTGGGGCGACCAGAGCCTTAAGAAGGAAGAGGCACGGCAAAACACAGTGCAGCTATGGCAGGGGGAGTGGGATGGCCTGGCGGAGGGGGACCCAGGTGCCAGTCTCCGCAAGCTGGTCCCTAACATCAAAGACTGGCTGTACCGGTCCGGTGGGGAGCTCACCATCCACACCACCCAGATTTTGACGGGGCACGGCGACTTTCACTCGTACCTATTCAGGATCGGGAAGGCCCCCAGTCCATGTGCGTCCACTGCGGCAATAAACTCGAGGACACTCCAGAGCACAGAGCTCTGGCGTGTCCCGCATGGGCGAAACAGCGTCACCCCTTGAGAACTTTAATGAATACGCACATTTTTAATCTACGCGACGTCGTTCTGAAGATGACAGAATCCCTGGAACACTGGAACTTGACAACAGCGGTTTTTTACCAGATTCTACAAGCTAAGACATCGGCCAACAAGCTGCGACTTTAGCGATTCCCTGCGGCTCCCAGGGACAACTTTCGCCAAGAGTAAGAAGACTCGCCCCCTCTGACTGTTTGATGCATGCGCAAGCAGTCCCCGTTCAGTTAAGGGACGGGGACATGATTGGTTTTTAGTGGGTTGGAGCCCCACACTACCGGCCCACACTTGCAGGGACTCCTTGCAGTGGTGTCCGTGTGTGCAACCGCATTTTCCAGTAAGTCCTTTAGAAAAAAAAAAGACCGGCTTCATGTATTTCTACACTGTTTGTATAGGAAATATAACCACTCGATTAAAAAAGGTGTATCAACTTTTTAAAGCTGCCGTCACTGGCTGTCGTTAAGTCCGTGCATATATAAGCCCATTCCAGACACAGCAGTATTGTGTGATCGGGTGCGTCCTCCGTTGTTTCGTTTGCAGTGTGTGCAATGTGGCGTATCTATTTTATCTATCCGAGAGGTAACCCTCGAAGTTGGTATGTCGCGCCGTGAGCACTTTGGGACGTAGTAATGCACGCCTTAATTTCTGGAATCCGGACCTTCACTCGGGTTTCAGGCGCCTCATCCGGTATGACGTCCCATTATTTCTGCAGAGAGACCAAATTTCTATCCTTCTTCCGTTCCGCTCAAAAAGAGAGCCGCCGTTCTGACCATTTTGTATGCCATCGTAATCCGTGAAGTAACAATACGTTGGGTTTTGTGTATCAGTGCTCTGTTGCGGGTAGGGGTCAGTGCGGTTATTGGCCACACCAAGGGTCGCAAATAACATAACCGACATAAGACTGCTTCGATTCGTGCGGTCCAAATGAATTTAGCATTAACAGGGCAAAGCCGTGTGAAACTTTGATGGCTTTCTTTGCAACCAAGCGGGGGCGGAACGTATCTCGCAAGCCTCTGTCCAGGTACATTCCCAAATAACGGGCAGAGTGCACCACTTGAATAGCCTGGCCGTTCAAGGCTAGCTTCGGGGGAAAACATGTCCTGGGCCAAGCACGAAGACTCCCTCTCTCTTGATCAGGGTGAGCGTTAAGCCCGCTATTCTTATCCAGATGAATATCTTGGCCAGCGTGTTATAAGCTCTAAGTTTCAGTTGCTAGGGGGAACCGCCCTGTACCACAACCGCGAGGCCATCCACATACGCTAGTAGCTCTGCCCCGTCTAGTAGATTACTTAAGCGTAGGACGTCATCGTACGCCAATTTCCAAAAAAGAAGACCCAAGAAAGAACCCTAGGGAGCTCCAGCTGTCATTTCCAAATTGGATCCCCCGTTGTGAACCCGCCTTTCGTTAGGGTAGTCTGAGACAGCCCGGCAAAAGTTGTTCGAAGCTTTTTTCATTTGAGCGTCTCCAGTATCGTCTTCCAGGGTAAGTTTTTGAAAACATGTTTAGCATCTAGCAGTAGTTCCTTGCTGGATGTTACACAATTAAGAGGTCTCGGGACCTAGCCGGGATTTGTCGTTGTCCTTCCGCCATAACAACACATCCGCTGTATTGCGGAAAGACTCGAGCGGCCTTTGCAAAATCCGATATGCTGCCGCAAACGCGAAACGCAAAAAACTGAAGGCCGCGTTCTTGCGCGAATGATCGCGAACGGTTTTCTCTAATCGCCAAATACCTTTGGCCAGTGTACTGACTAGACAGATTGGCAAATAGGTGCCGGCTTTTATTTATATTAGAGACAGATGTCTGGATCTCAATAATCTGTGGCAACGTAGAACACTCATTCAGGAAACTCCTTAATCAGAACCTCTATGGCGAAGGCCGCGACCCCATCAGTGCTGTTCCGGCATTCAGTCTATCTCCCGCTGTATGGATCTATTCTAGGGTCACTTCTAGAACTGGTCTCTCGGTCGCATCCGCTGCAAACGGCGTCCTGTTAAGGGGTGGGTGCCGGGGAAAAGCGGTTCTATTAATCTTCGGTGATTATGGGGGGAAGCTTACCGCTCCTTTTTATTTCTGTGTTGCCGCTGATCAACTTGTACGGTCGTCCTCACGAGTTGTTCTCTATTTCCAATAGGAATACCTTCCAGCATCGTTGCTCTCTGCTATAGTTTAACATAGAGTGGCCCTATGTATTTTAAACTCGCCTTGTAATTGTGCGATGTTTGTCTCATCCATACTGCTACGCCTTGCCCTAGTGAATCTTCGCCTGGCGTGGATGCAGCATCTGCGGGCTTCCGCCATGGCCTCATAAATGGCGAAACTAGGTATAGTCGCTTTGGATGCGTTCGCCTTATGATTGGCACTTTGCATGCTTTGTCCAGTATATTCTGAAGATCTTGAGAGTTTTCAGGTTTCCCTTTTTGTTTAGTATCCTTGCCAGCCCTGCTTGCAGTCTCTCTTCTTAAATGGTTTTGGCCTGCCTAATCGGGGCAGGAGAGGCTGCCGATAGAGCGACCTTGTTGATGTCAAATTCTATACAGTAGCAGTCGCTAAGATTTTTTAGTCAAGTAACTTATATTTTAATTTTAAATTTTAGAAACGTCCCCCGCGGTGCAATGTAAGGTCTTTTCCTTTACTAAAAGCGACATGATAATGCATTAGTAACCACTCAAGAACAACTATGTCTCTTCTACTAGTGCTGGTTGCCCCTATATTGGCGAAGCTGCACTAAAGTATCTTGTATCGACAGCTTATGGTAGGAAGCAATCTCTCGTTGACAATGCTATGTCTTCGAGCAAGCCTTCCAGGTCGCCCAGCGTGCCTTTAAGACTGCTAAAACACGAGTAGAAGCGACCGACATTGTCCACGTCTATTCATGTAAAGGTCGATGCTCCTTCACAACTCGTAGCTCGGAAACATGTTGGGGGGTTATGCAAAATGCAGGTGCCGGTCTGAGCATCCACAACCCAGGCCGACCGGTTATTTTTTGCCAGTTTGGCATTAGGCTAGCTAAGTAGGGAGAATGCAACACTCCTTCTAGACAATATTTCGTTAAGCATTAGATGAGTTTTAGAGCTCATTTTAGAGTTTAGTTGAACAACCGTAAGTCGCATCATCCGAGCTCTGAGGCTTGGCTAACCGGTGATCAGCAATCTGGTATCGCTGTTCTTTCTTGCGCTTCTTTTGTGAAATAACATCCTATAGCATTCTGTGTCCACAGTAGGCGTATACTCAAAAGGGGTTTGTCTGCTCGGCGGCTTGCCTTCCGTGGGCTCAAATATAGGCGGCGGATCGGGATGGAAATATGAGACCGATATGCTCGGTTGCTGAAGAACGGGTTTGCGTTTTCCGTTGAGGGTATGCTTGGTCGACATCCTCTCGTTTTGTTCTTTTGAGAATATCCCTTACTATAAACATTTTCAGTGCAGAATGATCAGACCATACATTACCTTATTTTTCAATTTTAGTGCATCAACGGAATACAAGGATTGTTTATCCGTTATTTCTGCGACCATGCTCTCGCTGGCAAACCGTTGCGCCCCAGTAACCTTCATGTTGTCTTCTGCGAAGTTAATGCTGTAACAGAGTCGCTTTAGGACTTCCTCATAGAATACAGCGTTTTCCTTTTAGACAAGTATGGACAAGTACGCTCAGTGCTTTTTAGACACGTCTTTCCCGTTTGGCAGTTCCCTCTCTTCTGCTTCTCCCGGACGTCACCGCTACGCAAGCGTTGTGCGTCCGGGCCACACATTTAAGGCGATTTATAAAGCCCTTCGCTTTACCTTGACTAGTCATGTAACACGGGGTTGACCCTACGCGTAGCTTTTCTGTACTTTCCTAAAGCTTATTGACTCGTTCAAGTACCCTGTCGATAAGTTGGAGTCTTTTTGTTGCCCTAAGTACGCTCGTCATTCTGCGTCTCTCTAATAAGGCCGGGCAGCACAGTACTGATCTTTTTCCCGGCTTCTTCTGCTACTCCTTGAAACTTCCTTACTATGAAAAGCCAAAAATAACTCTCCTTCAATATGCTTGTTTCGAGCTAAAACACGGCACTGAACGCACCACAGGGCCACTTCTTCCAAAGAAGTTCTTTCAGATCGTCTGCTGTCTTGCAATTCTTAATAATATTACCTAGGACCTTCATCTTGCCGTGCATACTTAGCATATCCAATCTGCACATCCAATCTCTCGACTTAGCAAGAATTTCGCAAAATCATTTGTAAACGCTTTTTGGGCCTCGAAGCAAATGGAATATTAAAAAAAAAGAGTACGGCCCGCCTGGCCCGCACCTGGCCTAAACATCGGCGAAGGCGCTATTAGGCCAATTGCAGCTGCATCCCAAACAAGCATGCGGCCACGCTCAAAGAGACAGTCAGCTTTTCCCATTATCTCTGCATATATCTGCGCGTGCCAGGATAGAAAAAAGGCGTGTCACTTACAGCGGAGTGGCATGCTTGCCGGTTCGGACTCTGGCTGCATGAAAGGCGACCATGACCTAACGGGTCCACAAGATCACCGCAGCCACACCTATGGAGAGCAAATAGACCAATGCCTAGTCGCAGCTCTGCGCTATGCGTATGGTCATATAATCTTAAAATCGTTTTAATTCGAGAATCAGGCTTCGGCTATGCGATTTTCAGACTTAACAGCTTAAACTCCAGCTTTGTTAAATGCTGAAAGGGCCGCACATAAAATATATAATATCTGCATAATATAAAAATGCTACTTGATTGATACATTTCTACGATAGGTCATAGAAATGACACTGTAAAAACAATAACTTGAGTAATGTTTTGTCTGCTACATCGTAGACCGGTTTTCCAGGCGTAGGATCGCATCTTTCTTCTGACACCACATAGTAACTGCGACGCTGGTTCCGCCGAACAATCATTCTCGCATGGCACAATGTCGATAGTGCTGAGTTTAAAACGTATACGCACACAGTAAGTATAGACGTACGACTAGGTAGATAAAGGACAAGCTCCGTTTGGACGATACAGTCAATTAGTACTTTTTACGCTTCCTTAAATAGGAAAATAAATTGCCTTGATCAACAGTTTAGAACGCACGCACGGTGAGTATACCTTGTAGCTTCGGATAGCGCGTTGGTCAACGTAATAAAATTACACAAATATTCTACTCGCTTGACCTTCGTTCTGTTAGCTTAAATAACTATTTTAAAATAAAAATACTCTTAATTGGCATGCTACAATAATAGAGCTTGTATTGAGTACCCTATATTATTATCAAATTTATTTTACTCATTCTGAGTTTGCATAAAACATTGATACTTATTGTTGTCAGCTGTTCAAGACATGTCATTCGAGAGAGGCAGTGCAGTAATCTCTTCCAAAAAAGGCTAGGCCTGCATACGCATGATACTTCGTACACTTGAGAGCACAATCGACAGATGCACTCTGTGTAGTCCACGTGGAAGCTCGTGTTCGAACAGATCAGGTTATAACAGCCCTGAACTGTGTGCACCTGTTACAGACGCGGCGATTGTTACGTGCAAAACCAGACCATCGTTGAGAAACACTAAAAATATTCAGGTCTCCAACCTCTCGTCGGATTGTTTAAATGCATTTTCCCTTCCGAAAACAAAGCTTTCGAATGGTACTGTACGCGGCATTTTCAACATTAATCAAACTGTCTCAACAACCGGTACACAGCCTTACATTAGGTACACAAAGCGGCTCCTTACCCGCATTGACAAGGAAAGTACCCACTTCATGCACATTGTAAAACACCATTCAAGCAAACCAAAGTTTGTCCAAGTGAGGTGTTCCCATCCTCTGTCATGACTATACATCATTCTTGGAATAATCCTGAGGTAGAAGAGCGCCACTGCCGTTAAGACGGACAGTTGCCGGACATCGCCTATCTTTCCATAAAGAAGGACTAGGGATGTATGCATTGTCTCGACAAAGTGTACAGTGAAGGCCGCCCAATGGAGTAAGCCCTATAAACCGAAAAGTCAACAAATCCCAAGAATTAGCCGCCACAACATTAACCGCATTTGGCAGCCAATCGACCCTCTCTCCTGAATTCCATACCCTTAGACTCAATAGCGTTTATTTCCAGTCCCCCTTTTACAAGGATCACCTCTGCTAGAGAAGTGATGCGCTTGATGGCACCCAGGTCGTGATGAGAGACCACTATGTCATCTCCATGCATTACAACTATGGCTCTTCGGTGCTCCTGTCGAATATAGCCGACGAAATTGGTAAGCATAATAGTGAAGGAGAGGTTTGCAAAGTGTTTGGTGTACCCGCAACACACCCTGCTCACCCTGTTTCAGTAAAGTGTCCTGGTCAAAGAAGCCCGAAATTACGCTCAGAGGGGAGCAACTAACTCCTGCGTGTCGGAATGACGTCACCAGGAGATCTCAAGGTGTTTTGTCAAAGGCTTTAGCGCAGTAGTCTAGAGACTGCGTACAAATGCAGCCGGGTTTTGCCTCAACTTGTTCCATCTCTGACGAAGCACATGGATCTTGCCACAGCTTGATCTATCTCTGACTGAAGCATATGGAGTTGATCACGCCCCCCCCCCCTGACCTTTCCAAAAGCTCAATTGTTCCGGCGAAAGGGTCTGGTTGACCACGTACTGGATCCGTTTTAAGACCATTTTGCAGATAACTTTCTTTAGCATCCTTTCAAATGCTATACCGCAGTAGACGTTTGGGTCTCGTCTGTCATCGCCATGCTTGCCCTTAAATAGCAGAGAAGATCTGGCGATACGCCAGGCTGCTGGCATGTGTCCCTAATGATCTCGTTAAAGATATCGCAAAGAAAACTTGCCAAAAAGCGGATTAGACTGCAGGACCTGACATTTTCATTGTGTTCCATTGTGAGCCACTGTTCCATGTGGATCCAGGCGTATCGCCTTGTAGTTATATAACGACTACTTAAGTGACTCGTTACCTGTTCGTCGCTAAGCAGGTGCTTGGTCTCCCTAACGAGGTGGCGCAACGCAGGCTGAGTGCGTCCGTTTCGCTCCCCACGATGGGCTAGATAGCAAGCCTGGGGAAACCACTATATTTTCTGCCCCGGTCTCTTTCACCTGGCTGCACTTCTCATAGTTCTCTTCAGCAGTACACAGAATGTCAACGTCATGGCCCACTTCGAGATTATCAACCGCTAAAAGTGAAAGAAATGGATGCCTACATGCTTTGTGCCAACAAAGTGTATCGCCTCGCCGTTTTTCCAAAATATCAGGAATATATACAACTGCTGGCATCGGTACGTTTTTCTTTGCAGCCACCTCGAGAATATAGAAGTTTAAATCTTCGCTATTGACAAGGTTATGAGCAATAGGTCATTGACGCTGCTTCTGTTATGACTTATATACGTGTGGTCTTCGCTTGCACATCTTAGACCAAAGTATGCCATCAATTGAAACAGTATCTCTCCTTAGTCATTAGCAACCTCGCCATCAATACGAGCAAAGAAGTCGCCACAATAGACAAATAGAAACCTGATATACCAGGACGATTCAAGACGACTATGATCACCCTCATGGTCGAAAGGCTAACACAGAAATTGTTTTTCTTCATACATAGTGTGTTCAAAACGTATCGCGACTTTTGTGTTTTTTTCAAAAATTATTCATTTATTCATGAATATCTATTCTGTCCCCTTCAAAGTAATCCCCATGAGATATTATACACTTGTGCCAACGGTTTTTCCAATCTTCGAAGCACTTCAAAAAACCATTTTTTTTTAACCTTGTTCAGCTTCTCCTTCGATGCCGTCTTTATCTCGTCAAGCGTAGCGTAACGTCGTCCTTTCATGGGCCTCTTCAGTTTAGGGAACAAGAAAAAGTCACAGGGGGCCAGATCTGGGGAATACGGTGGCTGCGGCATCATTAGTGTGTTGTTTTTGGCCAAAAACTCGCGCACAAGCAACGATGAGTGAGCAGGGGCGTTACCGTGGTGCAAAAGCCAATTTTTGTTCTTCCACAAATCCGGGCGTTTCTGGCGGATTGCTTCGCGCAAATTGCGCATAACTTGCAGGTAATATTCCTTATTGACCGTTCTACCCTGTGGCAAGAACTCATGATGCACCACGCCCCTGCAATCGTTAATCATTAATTTTTTCGTCTGTTGTTGAAGTGCTCGGGCGTCCGGCACGCTCTTCGTCGTTCACATCTTCTCGGCCTTCTGAGAACATTTTGTACCACCGATAAACGTTGCTTCGGTCCAAGGTAGCTTCTCCGTATGCCACAGTCAACATTCGGAATGCATCCGCGCACTTAATTTCGTTTTTCACACAAAATTTGATACAGGTTCTTTGATCCATTTTTTTGAATAGGTAAAAATCGAAGACGATCCAAAACACGTGCAAGCAAAGCAGCTGTCAACAATTAAGTGAACATTCAAAATGGCCGAGCTTGTCGCCATAAGTGAGAGACATGAGTACCAACATAACGCCACAAAAAATCGAAATTCGAATATACGTAACCCCATGAAAATTCAAAAGTCGCGATACGTTTTGAACACACCTCGTACATTGCGCCACAAGTAGAACAACACTCATACTGTATATCTCAGCCTGCTCTGTTTACTACATGCACATTCCTATCGCCCGCTACCTTTCACAGCGGTCGGGGTAGCATCGTCGACCTCAAACATGGGCGCCTCAAATTCAACTTCTGGCGTTTTTTTATTTTAATGATAATTTAATATTTATATACCTTAAAATAAAAGTGTTTTTTAGTGGGGCTCTTGGTATGTTTTTCAAGTTTTTTCAAGTTTTAAACGTGGTTTATTCAACGGAACTGCATTTTGCAATGCTTAAGTTCTCGGTAAATAAAAATGGTAACGAAATAAATCAATCACCGAGACAAAAGTCACACTCAACAATATTTCAAAGAATGCTTTGAATAAGCACAATTACACAATACATAGTCACAATAAGCATCATCACCAGGATGTCTATACAGCGTTTGTTACAATGTACAGCATTAGGTGAGGCAACACGCGCTCACATATACGCGCAAGTGAATTGATACACTCATACAGCATCTATATAATACACCACGACATCAGGTAAAAACACACTGAAAAATTAAAAACAAATATAATTTGTGCAAATGATCCCTTATAAAAAGCACTAATAACCCCGATTTAGGATAAAACTAGATCATCAGCCCGATTCAGACTGTGAAATTAAAAGCCATTTTTTTACTTCGCGAGCAAAGAGGTGCTTCGATGTGAGGCATCTAATATTTTTAGGAATTCTAGTCCAAGTTTCGGGCAGGCGGCATGCAAGTGAGTGTTGACTAGTCTTCAAGGACACTGAGGGCACTGCAAAAGTTGTTGCACGCCTAGCTGATGTCCGATTTGAGGTTGGAATTAGTGGAAACGCAATCTCCGCTGGTACAATACCTCGCGAAATTTGATATGCTAGCATAGAAGCCCGCAGCGTGTAAATGTTTTCCACCTTGAGTAGGCTATATAGAGTAAATAAATCCTGGACCGAATCTCTCCGTCTCCTAGAAAAAATTGCTCTAAGTGCATCATTCTGAATTACTCTGACTCTCCGGAGAATTCCGTCATATCCACCACCCCAGAGAAGGATACCATAGCATAGTACCGGTAAGAACACGGCCTTGTACACCAAAAGCAAGCCCTCTGTGGGGACCCCAATCAATTTCATTCTGCGCAGCGCCGATATAACAGCATAGCACTTGGGTGCAATATATTCTATGTGGGGATGCCACTTCAGATTTTCCTGGAGAACGAGCCCCAGGCACTTGGCTGTCTGCGAGAGCTTAATGTTTCGTAGCTCGAGTAGTTGGTTGTTAGGCAATGCCTGATGCCTCGGTGATGAGCGAAAAACTACAAAATGTGTTTTATCGGCATTGACAACTAAACCAAAAGTATTAAAAATGCTGATTGTATTGTCAACATTTTGGAGAGACTGGTGCAAATCTGCATCAAAATTACGATTATTAACTCCGTAGATTAGCGTCGTGTCATCAGCAAAAGCTATAGTAGAACCATGATTTAGCCCCTGAATTCTTAATAGGATAAAATTCAGAAGAATAAGAAACATAAAACGCCCGAGAACCGAACCTTGAGGGGTACCTATATCAACCTGTTTCCACGAGGATTCAATTTGCCCAGCTCGAACCACTTGCCTCCGTCCTGAGAGATATGACCTAAACCAAGCAACAGCCGGCACGGAGCAGCCGAGCTGAGCGAGCATCTGGAACAGTAAGGAATGATCAAGACAATTAAAAGCAGCCGACACGTCAAGAAAGACCGCAAGACAAAACTTGTTTGTCTCCACCGAATCAGACACCCGCTGCCATAAGTGCGCCAGCGCTAGGTCAGTCGACCTACCCCTGCGAAAGCCGAACTGGTTGGGTGATAGGAAATTAATCGACTCCAAATGTAGATTTAGCCTGAACAACACCAACTTCTCAATGACCTTTGAGATATAATCAACAACAGATATCGGTCTGTAATTTGCTGCGCGATTTCGTTCACCATTTTTCTTGAATAGAGGAAATACCGCCGTATCCTTCAACCGTGCTGGGAAGTTTCCGGTCTCAAACGAGCGATTTATAATAGAAGTCAGAGGCCCTGCAATCGAAAAAGCTGATAGCTTCAACAATTTTGCAGGCACACCCGTGACACCTCGGCTCCAGTTTGCCTTGAGACTGGAGAGGACACGAAGAACCTCGGAAATAGAGACGGGAGAGAGTGAAAATACATTATTGTTTCGTTTCCAGACCTCATCAAGTAAGGTTTGCAGATTCCTGTTTTTCTTGAGTTGAGCGACCGTATTATTACCTAACGTGGCAAAGTGACGGTTAAGCTCATCTGCTATTTCTACTGGATCTTCCAAAGATTTATCATCGCCAACTATTAACGCGGACGGTAGGTCCACTGCGTCACGTCGCCTGCCACAGAGGCCGTTGATGAATTTCCAGAGTTTAGCGGAGTCGTCACGCAAGAATTCAAAACGATTCCGATAGAATGCTGTCCTCGCAGCGCGGATAGCATTGAGGTAGCGGCGACGGCTGTTTAAATAGGCGGTCTTCGTGTCTACCGAATTTATCTTACGATGTCTGCGGTACAACTTATTAACCTTGCGACGCAGCCGCCGTAAACCTGGAGAGAAGGAAAACTGACACTCCTTACCCGAACTGTCAGGGTCAGGAAGGTCTACAAGGTCAAATGATTTTTCGTATGTAAGAAGCAGGATGGTACTAAAAGCGTCAAAAGCAGAGTTTACAGTGACTGCATCATACACCGTTAACCACGAGACATCTTGTAAGCGGCGTAGGAACGTGTCAATGTTAGCCTTTGTATGACGTCTACGTGGGTTTAGAGCCGACTTTTCCAAAGGCTTAGTAGTCGCGGAGTTGTCGGAAAGACTTAGGAAAACCGGGTAATGATCAGAAAAGAGCAAAGTTTCAAGAACCGTAGGCTGGATGGTAGTAAACTTCGAGCAATTTGAAACAGCTATGTGGTCTATACATGTACCCGACGCGGGTCTCGTTATGCGATCCACTACAAGGGTGAAGTCTCTAACGGAAAAGAATGATGAATAATCGCTAGGTTGCGGAACCGAAAGTAGATTAATATTTGCGTCGCCCATAACAATGACAGGGGTGGAGGTACAATTCGGTAACAGCTCGTCTAGTGTATTTAGTAGGGTGTCTTTGCACGAAACGTGATTGGAATAAAACCCTACAATAAAACATTCAAGGCCTGCCCGTTTTTTTAAATGTACGCGTACCACCTGGACATTACCATCATGACTAGAAACTGAGCGAGAAGATAAGATACTGCAGGTGGAACGCACGTAGATGCCGACACCGCCGCCTAGTCTTCCCTGCCCTCTGTTTGACGTGACTAGTTCGAAACCACCTATAGAATGAGATGCCTGATCACAATGCTTTAGCCAAGTTTCACTAACAACTGCCGCATCAAACATGGCCCCTTCTTCATCTAAAAAATGGCTTAACAACTCCAGTTGACCTGATTTTTTTAGCCCTTCAGTGCCGGCATTTAAATGGATTAGCGCCAAGCCAGTGTGATTTAGTCTAACGTTGTTTGAAAGTTGGCATGCCTTAATATTAGGCGTGCTGTTTTGGCTAATATGGTTTACACAATGCATTTACAGGAATATATGAATGTACAAACACTAAGATAATAAGAACTCAGTAAAAAAGATGCTAGGTTAGCATCGATAGGGTTGACAACAACGGGGTGAGAACATCAATCAATTTTTTTAGACGCGTTGCCGCCTTTGGGGATACAACTTTTAAAACCTTCGTAATGTGTTTCAAAGATTTGATTATGCCGGAGTCACGTCCCTTCGATTTGTGAGTAGCAGAGGTGCGCGATGACTTCAATGAGAGAGGCTTGCGAAGAGTATTCGCAGCAAACTTCTTCACGGTGGGAATCTGCTTCTTGGGGAAGGATGTTGATCCCGGTAGATTTACGCGAACGTCAGGGCCAGTCGAGGTCTCCACTATTAGTGACCTCACTACGGCAGCATAGGTAGGTGGCGCAGACGTGGATGATCCAGGCGCAAAATTCGGAGCGGATGAAGAATCGGGTGCGATAGCCGGCTGCGGCGAGTCAACTACTTTAATTTGTGTTGCCTCAGGATGTTCTGATCCGACCTGTTGCAACAAGCGACACTCCATCAAAGCTTTGCGTTTCTCTATTTCGCATAGTCGGATAGGGCAGGACAGAGAAGACGACACATGGGGGCCTCTACAGTTTACACATTTTGCCTGGTGCTTGCAGTTTTGAGCCAGGTGACCAGCTTGTCCACACCTTTTGCATGTTACTTCGTTTCGGCAATATTTTGCAATGTGTCCTAGCCTCAAGCACTTGTAACACGAGACTGGCGTTCCAGCGTGCATAGTGACTTTATGAGACCTGAAAGCAAGGAACACGTCAGTCGGTGGAACCCTATTAAACTGAAGCATGACCCTGTCAGTAGGGATTGACGTGACAGTGGATCCTGATCTCCTAATAATGCTCTCCCGTTTCGCTGAGACAACACCAACATCCTTAAGGGCAGACAGAATATCTTTGTCAGTAAATCCTCTATCAACTCCGTTTATTCTGGCGCGGTAAGCATTCAAATCGCCGCATTTAGCCACCACCGGGATGTCGAGGAGCGTCGTTATCTGTGTTGCCGCGTGTGCTTCATCAATGTTGTTGAACCAGACATAAATGATGCCAGCTTTCGACTCTGGTTTTGCGTTTGGGTAGAGTCTGTGCACCTCACTACACAACAGAAGTAGCCTATCAATGAACGGCTCGCTTGTAGAAACACTCATCCCGTCAACAGATTTCACACCTCTTCGCGCAATAACTACACGAAAGAGGCCTTTGGGTTGACTGAATGACTTAGACCGGATAGCGCCGATTCGGTCTTTCAGCTTTTGTAGACGTTTGGTAGTGTCCTTGGAGACCACCACCTTCCAATCATCGTTCACCGAATCTGTATCATCGGCCTCATTAGCACAGCCGGTTTCAGCGTTGCAGTTTGTTACAACATCATTTTCTGCGGACGGCACATTCACCGAAACTTCATCCACGACTATTGATTTCGATGCAGATGACTCTGTTTCATTTCCACCAGCTGACTCTGTTTCATTTCCACCAGCTGTTTTTTCTTTCGATGCAGTCAGCTTGTTACGAGCCAAGGCAGCTAACTTCGCTTTCCGGTCTTTCGAATCGACGGTAGTCTTGAGTGTACAACTCAAGCCGGCCCTTCCCCTCTTCTCAGCCACCATCTTCCCGTTAACCATTGCTCATGTGGAAGAATATGATTTCCTGCTGACAACTGAATTTGTCAGCCACTAGATGCAGCCAGTGACACAAACGATTGTATGCAAGTAGCTGACGAATGGTGACAAGTGATGACTAGATCCGTCGGAGAGCGCAGAGTTACTGTTTGACAGTGCAGCAAAGCGGCCACCCCTAGCCAGAACAGCACTAAATACACCTGGTTTGCCAAAGCAACACTCAGTACAGAGTTTCTTTGTCTTTTAAAGTTATATCATACAGACCAATTGTGTTTTTCTGTCAGCTGCTTGAATTCCAACTTGTCAAAATTATATCACTTTAAATAACCGCAAGTAGTCACTAAGCACACAGGAGTAATATAAATTTCGTTTATAGAAAAATACCAGCCCGCGCTCACCGGGGCATCCAATCTTGAGATATCGGTTGCAAACGTACTTTCAGTGTGTGTCGTTTATTGGCTCAGTTGCAGAAAATCACACCGTACATCTAGTAGTTCTCCAACTATATTGTACAATAGTGTACTATAGCGGTGTCATTGTTTTTATCTCAGACTGATGTGCATAAAAACAGTTGAGAAATATAATGACCAATGCTGACTTAGACTTTATTTTATTCTATTTGACTTTATTTTATATATATTATATTGACTTTATTATATTATATTTACTCATTAACTTCTGTGATTCAAATGTTTCCTTATTAACGTTGCTTATCCATAATGATTACACCATGAACACTCGATATACGTACTGCCTCTAGCTTGAGATCGACATAAATTTATATGAGTCTAAAATAGCAAGTGCGCATTTAAGTAACTATTCCAGAAGCATAAAACTTAGTTTTTCATTTATTAGACACAAACAAATGCTGCCACCTTGCATCGACACTACAACAAAACAGTATATATATATATTTTTAGTTTACTGAAATATAGAATTAGAAGAAAATCCATGCTTTCCATTTTTGTGAGCGTCACATCCATTATACGACACAGCATGTAGATGAAATGATATTGCGATCTGCGCCCGCATTTTTTATACGGCAGGTATTTCTTGAAGCGGTGAAAGGTCGTCACTACTCGGATCTTCCGAATTACCTCTACTTCTGGAGATCCTTTGGCGAATCGTGCTGTCCCCATGGTCAAGGAGTTCTGAAATTTTAATTAGCTCAATATCTTAGCTCTAGCCATATCTAAAATTACAGGTAAGAAATGCCGCAAAAGGCTTTATAACTAAGAACTTCTAGTGCAATATAGACCTTTAAACGAGTTGTTTGCCCATTCCTAAACGATTGGCCTAAATTTGGTGGGCTAATACAAGCGGTAAGCCGTTGGTTTGTGTGTTTTTATTTTATTTTAGTAGGCAACTAGAGTAGTGCGTTATTCACGATTAACGGGCGTAAATGGTTAAAAGCCAAGCCACTGAGCAAAAGCGAAGTCGAATAACAGGGTATCACACGCCTGACGCTTCATGATGTTTATCTTGTACAATTTCTGATAATGGTTTGTCGAGTTTAGCCGCAACGCTACGCACACTAGATATAGTCTGTCAGGTAAGAAGCAGAATCTTATTTTTCTTGCATCGAATAAGTACCTAAGAAGTAAAGTATAGGCTAATAAACCCACAACCATCAGCAAATTAAAGACCATTATTACAGCGTAAAGCAATATAATTAAGGCTGATTGGCAGCTAATAGGGGTCTCCTATACAACTCGCAAAAAAACAAAAACGTTAGTACCTGACCCATATTGCGTTTCATTAGGAATTGCATTGTATTTGTAATTAAACAAAAATAAACACCTGAAACGCTATTGGTTTTGTGTTACATTGAACCTTCAAGACTACCCCTCCAAATTCTATATGCAGCTGAATTTAGAATATATGAACAGATATATGCTAGTTTACGTACGAGGACTTATGATGTGACTCAGCTTCTCCTGCTTGGATAGGTGGGCAATGCGAAACTCTCTGATATACTTGAACTGTTGACAGAGAAACTGGCGCAAGTTGAATAGCTCCGCGACAGTCACGTTCTCGTCCAGGCAGTGTATTTCAAGAATTTCACCTAAGAGAGGGACTTAAGCTTAAGTTATTGTTACCGACGTCCGGCCGAGTAAACGGCACAATTGCATAAAGTTCTACTACCTGCACTGAACACACAACTTTTGCATCTGTTAACTATTATCTTGGAAAATGTTCTGTGATACGCCTAGATATCAGAGTAACATGGATACTTTCTTAGATCTGCATGCCTTGCTGTGGTTATGAAGTCGAGCCTAAATGATGCATATATACTGTGCATGGTTCATAACGTTGATTTAACAGATAACACCAAGTGCTCCTAAACTAAATAATCACGGTTGTCGAATGCAAAGTCTCCCTCAAAGCTTAGAGTACACACCTACAGCGGACAATAACAACGTCGTCTACAATCAATGCTAAAATTGGAAATTATATAATTAATAAAGCGCATCACAATTTAGATGTAACCTGGTTATTCCTAAAAATCAACGACTCAACAAATAGAGTCAGTTGTGTATGGATATTTTAAAGTGATTAGAAGAAAACGATTGTCTTAAATCTAACAACGTTTTATCCAGCAGCCCGAAGAAATTGCCTACTATCTCTGTTTCGAAACACGATAAATAGATAATGCTGACGCTTACCGGCGTCTAGCATGGTGGCGGCCTTAGGCAGCTTGTGTAGAATCCAATCGCGAATCGGCGTCAATGGATCCCTCATATTCAAGCCCGTAGTCCCTCCACCCGGACTGTACAGCTGGTCCGCAACTAAGGTTTATCAACAAACAGGTACATTACACTTTTTTGAGTTAGACTGTTTATGTAGTAAGCCGCAGCTGTGAAATCGCTTTGAAGGATGTAAATATTAGTAGCATATACAAGTATACGTAGTACATCTACAAGTTTTAATATTACTTAGTAGTGGTCGTAGTAGTTTTAATAACCAAGCACGGCAGCGGGTACGGTTTTACCTGGACTGACGTTGCCAATATTGGGAGTTTTTACTCAAGCTATTGCAGCGCCAACGTTTCACTTGACGTTTTAAACAATATCTTAGACGACTTGTCTTTCTCTTTTAGGCAAAGTGACATTCTATTTTTAATCGTAACCGGAGATTTTAACGCCGCCGCTAACACATGGGGCTCTACTGAGACCAGCCAAAAGGGATACGCCTGTCCTCGATTAGATGGCAATGGAGGATCTGATCGTTCTCGACACTGGTGCTTCCACCTTTCACAGATGTGGGCGTACCGTGTGCATTGACTTAACAGTGACGCGCCGAACAGAGACCCTCCGGATATTAAATTCGACAGTACTACAGGACGCTGCGTCCGCCCACCGGACGCCAGGGAGCCGACAAGCTTCGAGGGTCCCTAGGAAGGCTCATTAGATTAAAAGGTCTGCCCAAGACTACGACGGGTCTGCAGAAACTCCTTAAAAAAGCGTGCAAAAGACACTCGAGTCAAGCTTTATATTAAAGACGCCACCGCCCTGTCACACCTAAACATTAGTGGACGGCCGAGATTGACCGCCTCAGGGCTGCATCCAGGCGTGACGCCTCCCCACCAGGGCCCGGCGGTCGGCGCCCGCGGTTGAGGCAGCTTTGCACCACAATGCCGAGTACAAAAGGCTGCGGACCCTTCTTTAGAGGAAAGTCTCCAGGAGCAAGGAGCGCTTCTGGAGGACCTTTCTCGAAGCATGAGGACGATCTCTGGGGCCACCCATACAAGCTGGCACAAGGATTTCCCGCTCTAAAGAGGAGGGCAAACCTAACGCCCGAGGCCAGCAAAAAGCGATTTCAGTGCTGTTTCCACAGCACTCTTCTCTTGGCCACGCCCCCTACCAAAGGATCCAAGGGGCTGAAGAGTGACCTCCGGCAGTAACACTGCAGGAAGTGCTCGAGGCATCGGAACGCAACAAGCCGGGATGCAAGGCACCAGGCCCGGACGGTATCCCCCTTTCTGCAGCCAATCTACTAATAAAGGAATACTGAAGCCGTGGCCGGAAGCGGAGGTGTTCTGCCTGGGCTCGTTCTTTACCGAATAAAAGCTCCTAGACCTGATCTATCATAGAGGCACGCTTCCGACACTTTGCGGAGGGAAATCGTCCATCCGACTCTCAATATAAATTTCGGCAAGGGCGCTCGACAATGAACGCCATTCAACGAGTTCAATCTAAGGCCGAACTCCTCTGCAGGTCTTGGGAAGATAACGCGATAAGGTGCTCTAGGCATCAGTCTTGTGTAGAGTGTATACCAAACATCAGAGACTGGTTAAGTCGGCCAGGGGAAAAGTGGCTAGAAGTGGTAAAACCGTTTCAAAATATACTCATGGCAAAGGCTATAGCAAATAGCCGCCGCACGACACGCAATCTTCATGCCCCCGGAGAAGAAGCTAGCTACTAGTAAACTTACACCTCCCTCCACAGTTTAAAGTTGTTGCACATGCAATTCCTGGTCGGTTGGGAGGATGGGAAGATGACTGGTTTTAGTGGTCCTAGCCCACACGTGTCGACGAGTGGTGTCCGGGTGTGCAAACCGCATTTTCCAGTTATTCTTCTACACGAAAATAAGCAAGGACTGGTTTACACGTATACACCATAGGTATCACATTTCCAGAGTTGAGACAACGAAATTGCAATGAAATTGCTTTGCAACGCTGAATGTGGTATAAATTACACGGGCAGCTACAAAGTTTACATATACACTCCGGCGAGATCTCATGAAATTTCTCGCGCGCATTACTCTTCAGGTGGAAGCCTGGACGGCCTAACTGCAGTCAGTTCTCATAACTGCAGCCTTTTAACGAATTCGACGTTATTGCCCCTTTAACGAATCCAACGTTATTGCTTTTCCTTGAATCCAACGGCCTTGCCTTTGAAATTTCATCGTTTTGGTTTTACTCGCATTAATCTCCAGTTTGTTCCGGTCGATATAGCACTGTAGAGTCACAAGCGACTGCTGCAAGTGACAGCGATGCCTAAATGCCGATTTTGTATCTTCGTTGGGAGAGTGCTGACCAACATCAAAGATAACGGGGGGCTCAGATTATCACCCCGAGCAACACCGGTGATCTGAGTGATCGGTGCGTGTTCAGCCGCCCCATTGTCTATTAGGGCCAGTCCCTCTTGCAGGAACTCCACAGTGTGCAAACTTGTCGTTCATATTTAAGTCCATAAACATAGGGAATAGGTAATTTCCCCGAAGTGTACGACGCACGTTAACTGGGATGTTTTAAGAGCTTCATTAAAGAAAGCAGTGAAACACGGCACAAGCAAAGAGGCTTGCCGAAGATGTTTATTTACCACTAGGTCGGTTCCAGGCACCGGCCAATATTTTACGGAAGTGCTCGTCTAACTTCTTAGGCTAGACTGGACATGCAAGTGGCACGTCTATCAGTACGCAACCATTTGTGTGATGATTAATGTGCCTTGACCAGTAGCTTGTACTCACTTTGCGTTTCATGTTTTTTATGGCGTTCTTTACAGCGTCACCTCAGGGTGCATACGGGATAGGATGCATGCTTACACCAAATATACAAGTACTTGCAAGAGGAGCATTGCTGATTGTATCATGAGGCATATCTACTACGAGCTTCTTTTGGTCCGGTGCTACCGGTAATTACGCTACGGAGCCTGTACGCATATGACTTCCTGTCCACCAGAGCTCGAACAGGAAGAACACGTTAAGAAACGATTTTCAGTCGCGCGATGTCAAGGATGCGATTCAGAGAAGACCACTTGCCGTAACAGGTTTGCGGGTCAAGTGATATATTCATCGCAACGGTTAAATGCCACTTTATACCAATTAACATAGTATCCCTTTGTACCCTCCATATTTTGCGTTGCGCAGATCAGCACTTGTAGCAAATAAATCAACTGTCGACTGTTCTTGCGGCGCGATACATGTCGCATTTCCTTTCACTTCGACCTGGTTTTTCTGACAGGGTACCTAGACGTTCCGCTACACCCCAATTGCGGATGACCGTGGGCTTGAAGACCGAGGTCTCGGTAATAACTAACACATCGAAATGTTCCGTTAAGGAAAGTCATCGTAAATTCGATTTAGTACCCTTACAATTCCACTGAAAGAATCTAATTGACGACTTTTTGCTGTGACTAGATGGCGGCTTTATTGATGGTGGGACGTCAGTGATTGTTGTGTGGAGCAGTCACGATCTGCTGGAGGTTTGTCGTTTTTGCCTAGCTTTGCACCAAACCTTTGCATCGACGCGCAAAGCGCATTTCGCAGAGATGTTTCTATGGATTCTCGTATTGAGACTCAAAAAGAAGTGCTGTTGACACTTCCTGCTCACCTTGTGCCAGTGAGGTGTCCTCATCAAAGAAGCTCGAACTTACGATCAGAAGGGAGCCACCAACTCTACGGAATATTTTCACCAGGAGATCTCAAAGTGCTTTGCTGAAGACTTAGACGCAGTCTATAAAGACTGCGTACGAATGGCCTCTTGGTTTTGCCACATCTCGCTCTATCTCTAACTGAAGCACATGGATTGCATCACGCGTTTCTCGACCTCTCCGGGCGCCGAATTGCTCCGGCCGAGGGTTCTGGTCAACCACGTACTCGATCCGTTTGAATTCTTCTTCAGCGTCCTTTCAGACACTATACCGCGGTATAAGTTTGAGCCTCGTCTGTCATCACCATGCTTGCTTTTGGATAACCAAGAAAGCCTGGCGATATACCAGGTCCATGACATTTTTCCCTTCTTTATAGTCTTGTTAAAGACATCACAAATATGGTTTGCCAAGAGTGGCTCAGGCTGCATCCAGTGCTCATAGCTGGTCTAGCCCCGCAGTCTTTCCTTTCGGAAGAAAGTGCAGAACCTGACTTGCTCCTTCTACCTCAAAGGGCTGATTTATAGTAATTCATAGTATCCTGCTCAAATGTGAACGGGCGCTCAATTATTGGAGCCAGGCGTGCCGCCTCGCAGTTATATAGAACACCGGCCAGGTGATTCGCTGCCCGTTTGTCGCTGAGCAGGTGGTTCGCCCCCCTACAAGGTAGCACAACGTAAGCTGGATTGCGTTCTGCTCTTTCGAGCAGTCGGATTTCCTCTCGCCTAGCGTATTCACGCTTGTGGTCGCATCATAGCTTTAAAGTAAGTTTTTTTACTGTTGAAGTAGTGAAGCCTGCGTCTTGTAGCTGCGGTGGTGCCGTTACCTTCACTTGGCGCAAGAGCTTGAGCACCTTATGGTGGGCGAGATAGCAAGCCTGAGAAAACGACTGTCGTGATCTCCTCTGCCCCGGTTGCTTCGGCCTGACTGCACTTCTCATGGTTCTCTCTAGCAGTTCACAACAAGTATCCACATCACGGCTCACCTCAAGGCTATCAATCTCTAACAGTGAAAGGTCAACATGGCTTGTGGCAACCAAGTGTAGATCGTCTCGTTGTTTGAGCCAAATATCTGGAATATTTGCCACTGCTGACACCGGTAGTTGCGACTAGCTTTAACACCTCTATACGCGAGACTAGCTTTAACATCCCTATACGACTCAATTTAGGGGGCAAGAGCCCATGCAGCCTCGTGCTCGCCATTAAGTAAGTAACACCTACCCTGAGCTTTGCACTCCATCCTAAGATGTTCCAAAGATTTACACCTCCTACACCTTGGCTTCGTAGCCTTACAATCGACGGTAAAGTGATCCCTACTGTAGCACTTGAAGTACTGCATTGGATCTCAGTACAAATCAACTCCGTACTACTTTAGACCCAAGCAGACCTCCGACAGAAAATGGCTGCCCGCAAACGTTAAGATCACATGTTCATTCATGGACATCACGTTATCTTCGGGTTTTTCGTTTTAGCTCAAGTCACTTCTTTGAATATTAATATTTTGCAGAATTGTTAGGCACGACACAGAATTAAACATTTCAAAGGAGGTTGTGGTGCGCCATCTACCGGCTAACGACCGTTTTCAATTGGCAACGATTTGCGTTAAATGTTATTTTAAAAAAGAAATGCGTTATGCATATGCGTCACTAGCCGCCTTTCCCCCAAAGCTTGAGATTACATAGCATTACTTCGACACTGTTTTGTTATACCTTCATTATACCTCTGTCCTGGTACCAGCAGACGATTTGCTTTTTCCAAAACTAAGATGCAAATTGATTGGTCGGGCTTATGACTTAGTTTCAAACATCAGAAAGACGTGGCAAGCATATTGAAACCGATTCTAAGAAGATACCTCCAAGCCTTGTTCTAACTGCGATCGAACAAACACGTGTGTGACCATAAAGTAGATGAATCTTAGAGAGAGAATATAAAACACATGAAAGCAAAACGAGGAATTCAGTGGGTCGAGCCACAACACTTTCCTTGTTTCCGTCGTCGATCGAGAGATGGTGCTTGGCAATTGTAACACGTATGATGTACGTATGTGTTTCACATAGCTTTCATGGCGTTTTGTGACTCTCCACGTGAACATATCGTCCACATAAACATATCGCCATGCCTGGCTGCTAAATTTGAGATTCTTTTTGTGTTTTAGCATTCAAGGAGACATGATCTTGCTTGTCATTTAGCGGCTTTATGAAGCTCTCTCCCTAAAAAGATTTACCTGTTACAACGAGCCTGTGAGAAATCTTATGCTCGTGAGGTAAAATAAACTTGCTAACTCTGTAATTCTAACCAATTTTAACCTGTCTGACAGGTAGTGTATGAATTATGTTGATGATTATGTGGTGGTATATATTCAAGAGTCAAATGGTGAGGCATTTAGACTGTAAAACGTAGGTATTCCAAAATCAACCCCCAAAAGAATTTAGGTTTGTAGTATGTAACACACGTAATATGGTAAACACGTTTCAACCCCGCTGACTAGAATCGTGGCTGTTCGGTGGATAAAGCTAACGACACCGCATCGTTTTTTGGCCGCATTCGCATAATCAAACCCACTTCGTCCTGGTGTTGGCATATAAAAATATAGTGAAATACTACTATATACCATTACTTTTTCTCTACGTTTAGCCGCGTCAAATAGTTTTTACACTGGATTCATCTAATCTCTTTACAGCGGAAAAACGTAGCAGCAAGATAGTGCTTAGCCAGGCTTACAGTAAATAAAATACGAATAATTCTACCCGAGCGGGATTCGATCGTGCATGCATAACAACGGCCCAGTTTTTGGACACAATTTGTCCACCGTTCAATCCCCAACGGAAGTTTATATAATGGAGTATGGGCTAATAATGCCCTAATAGCCTCCCCTACCCATAGCGGCTAATCTTATACATATTCGGAAAGTAAAGAGTTTCTCGCCACGTACCGTGTGGTTCTCGAATCTTAACGGTGATCGCGTAGCCGCGGCGCACTCGCTGCTCGAGCTCCTTTCGCTTTAAGATCATTTTCACCTCAAGAGAATCCATCACAACAATCTTCTCGAAGCCGAAACGCTCAAAGTCATCAAGCGTGTCCGTCGTGATGACCAGCGTGCCTGACCGATAAAAACAAAGGCATGAAGAGATGCAGACAAATTTAAGATAACATTTTTATCCAAATGGTTGTTTTGGCTGAAATTAAAACATTTTTTTAAGGAGGTTGTTTTTAATTCTAGACTATCCTCCGTCCTCTACGGTCTTGGAACTTAACCTAAGGCATATCTTCAATGGTTATTTTTATCTGTTTTTTTTTAAATCTCAAATGGTTGTTTTGGAATCTCAGTTTGAAATTCTGAGAAATGCACAAGTTGCAATTCACAAACCTTATGAAAGAATGTATTGTTTATAAACTAATATTTGGTTTACGCACTATGTGCTACGGCTCTCCCATACCACTTTCATCAGCGATATTGTTTTTACACACAGTTTGAGATGCTACAGATCACACGATTTTGCATTCGCACTCGGTTGATTTTTCATGCAACCCATTTCGTATACATATCTTCATGTGCAGTCCATACTTTGCAAACCTAGCAACAAAGTACCTGTTTTTACAACGTAGGTCCAATGGTTTGTGGTCATCGTTCTAGTCTTACTAAAGCCAAAACACGCCAATTTATTTAGGAGAATATGTATAATGCTTCACGACGTTGCTGCTCGTCGACCTAGTTGCTCCATCTGTCCTGCCTGTTCTGCCTCTTGTTCATCGTCGCCTGCTGTAACGCGCCGCCAACCCGAGAGATCAATATTATCGTGAGGGGCCCAGGGCCACCCATCGTCTCGAACGCGAATGGCGAAAAGTGGTGCGCCTGACTTAGGTCCGCATACTTTCTTATCTTTGAGGTCTCAGCTCGCGAAACGCAGTCCCCGGGCGAGACGCGCCGGGACCGACAAAAGAAGGGGTCGGAGAGTCGGTCACCGTTGCATCCCACACCAAGGAACGACCCTTATAGAAGAATATCAAAGTCATACCGTCAGGGCGCTTACCGTCGTCTCTTGAAAGCCCAGGTGGTTCCAGGACGCAGGAAATCCCCGCCCTCCGCAGCGATCTTGCAAGTATTTCATTAAGGGCAGTGTGTCTTGGGCGCCGGCCCGTTGCGTGAGCGCAAAACAGGCCGTGTCTGGCGAGTCGCCCGACGGGCTCGCCACAAGAGCATCCGTGTGGCTCAACCAAATCAGCTCCCAATCTCAGGCCAACGCATATCCGGGTGGATTGGTCATCAAGGCGGGTACCCAGTGAGTCAGCGGGTAGTGCACGCAACCAGTCGCTTGCTCCTGGGCGAGCGACAGCTAGAAGGCGTGCCTTGTCCTGGTCATCACCGCATTCTTCAAGCAGCGAACTAAGCGAAGCTTCGTGGACCTTCTCGCCCAGGCCCTCTGACAGGCAAGTCTATCGGGACCAGACGATGAAGCTTGAAGTCCAGTCGCTATATCATCACGAGCCGCCTTGAACATTGCCCGAGCCGCCGGCGGGAGCAGGCGCTGGACATTTTCCGACGTAGCATGCATCGAGGCAGCCACGGCCGGGCCCGCCAAGGATCGAGCCGAGGGGAGACCAAGGCCGCCCATAAAAGTGGGGAAGGCCGCCTAGCGCACCTCTTGTGGTCGTAAGTTTAGACTCAGCACCGTCTGTAGGGCCTCCACCACCCGGTCGTAGAATGGTTGGGGAAGATGGTTCAAATCGCCTGAGCAGTCTATGGACCGTAAAATATGTACGATGCGGCACGCGGAGAACGACGAGCGAAGCAGGTAGAGTTCCTGGTGGGCTTCAACAAACGGAAGACGTTCCTGCATCGCCCACAATCTGTCCATCAAGGGGTCGAGTTGTCCCGACAACAGAACCGGTGCGCCAAGACGGTTTATTTCATGGTCAGCCACGACTCTACACCTCGGCAGCAGCTCAAGTAAGGCACTCAATGAGGGGTCCTCTAGGTCTGTCCCCGGAGCGAACACCTCGCAGTTGGCCGTATTCAGCGCCAGATCACTGACTGCCTCGAAAGCAAGGACTCTGCGCACCTCATCGAGCACGTCCACCATCGGTCCACCAAGTGTGCCATCGCCTAGGTACCAAGCGTTGAATGGCACTTGAACGGAGTTAACCAGCTCACGTATCCCCAGGCTGAATAGGGCCGGTCCCAAGGGGTTCTCCTGCTGTATGCCCGATGCTAAAAGCAACGTCGCGGCGCTAAACAACAGGACGGATGACTCTTTGTACGCATGTTTCAAAACGCCAATTAATTTCCGCAAACATATATTCCCATTCAGCAAGATGACTCTCCAAGGTCTCAGTTTTCAGTAAAGCATAAGTTGTTCTAAGATCCTCCACAAATAGTGGTGTCGAGGCCAACAGAAGGACATATCATTGATAGTGTGGTGATGACTAGCACCCTTTTAAAAAAGCTGGCTTTGATTTTGTCAAGTATTTCCAGATTCGCTTTCAATAGGTGGGGCCATATGCCCTGTATCCCGTAAGCGGCGGTCGGCGCAATCTTTAAATTAAAAATAAAGCGACAACCGATGAGGCTCTAAGATATTATAAAACGATAGAAAAGAGAGATGCGTTGAAAAGGCTACTCCAAGATATAGGAAACACTTCTGGGAACTTAATGGCTTTACTTTTTGAGACATTTATTACTTCCGCGTTAAGCTCAACAAACTTCTGCAGCGAAGCAAGCGATTTCTGCAGGTAAAGTCGATTCTGGGAGTAGAGGACAAGGTTATCAGTCTATATAAATATCCTAATTTGCGAGTGGCTTTTGTCTGGGAGATCGCTCACCAATATTGAAAATAATAGCTGGCTAAAATGATCGCAATTATTATATATTTGTTTTCAATTATATTTATTTCACTCAGATTGAGTATAATATACAGTTCAAGATGTTTCTTCATAATACTATCTTCTTCACGCTTTCGGCGAGAGAAGTAGTGCAACGATTTGTTGTCCAGCGCTGTGCATTCCTCTGCATGGTACTTGGCACACCTCTGTAGGCAAAACCGGCAGGTGCACAATTCGTACTCCTCGTTAAAAATTGCGTTTTTCACGCATATCTAGGTAGTAATAACTATGCACTATGTACCTGGTGTATACGTGGCGACTGTCACATGCAGGACCAAACCAAAGGTGCACGTCATTGAAAACGTCCAAACCACTGACCCGTCTGGCCTGTTCGACTTTAGCTTCCCATTCAGAAATAAAACATTCGTATAGAACTGTACGCGGCATCTTCAGCCTTAGTCGGTCCCGTTAAAGACGGGTGAACAACTAGTGGTATGCAGTCAAGGCTGCTCAAAAGTGTTTCACGGGGTTGCCTAAACCCCCGTGAAAAAATTATCGCAATTATGCAAATCCTGCAGTCTGATTAATTGTGTCCAGTTACCCCATCGTCGATGACTACAGGCCTATCCTGCTGCATCGCTTTTAATAACTATAGTATTACCGCTGGAACATCACATAGAGCTATTTATATAGGATTGTCGTTCATGACGCCGTATCAAAAGCCGCCTTAAAGTCTCAAAAATAGCCAAGATAAAGTTACAATTAACTGGGAAATTAAAGGGACATGGAGCACCTCTGGCTAGAGATCCACTAGGTGGGTTGAGTCAATGGTAGCGTTTAGCCGTTGTCGACGTTAGCCTGCCGGTGCTCTACCGTAAGCAACAATGCAACAGGAAGGTGTCGTCTTGTACTAAAGACCAGACTGTTTAACTGCGGATCTTTGTATCTGATGCTATCGTGTCTGGCGTATGTTGCAAATATATCTATCGTAGACCTTCCTTGTGAAGCTAGATAAGTCGGTTCCTCAGCTGTGGGAACCACCCACATACTACGGGACTCACACGTACTGATAAGTATGAGATACCAACTGGAAGCTACAGTTAGTTTCGTGGTTCAGGTCCCAGTGAGGACCAGCACGTCATATCGTGTATTCCCAGTCAGAGGAAGGAAGGCTCATGTTGATTTTATATTTTGCAATTCCATTGGAAGATGGTAAGTTAATGTTGCAGTTTTTGGCTAGATTTTGAAAGATCTTTCGCCACAACACTACCTGCACGAGCGCGTTTCGGTCACGAGTGCCTTTCACTCTTATTTCCTCCGCCAGTATCTAGAATCGCTTCGTTCGTGGAGACAAAGCGTTTCTCGTAGGGACGTTTCAATCAAGTGCATCTCCAATCTCGCTATTTTTGGAATGCCTCATTGTTGTGAGGGAGTTCGCTGATTCCAACACCTGCGAGAATAGAGATAGCATCATTTCTCACTGATGATTGCACATTGTACTGCTACCACGATACGAAGGATATTATTATCCATGATAGACTGGGTAAACCATCATTACTTTTTGCCACAAAATATATTATTTCCGCCAGCGCTGTTTGATTTCCAAGCATCCTGCTCTCTACGAGGTCGCTAGTTATTTTAATGCCGTTTCATACTACAGAAGACCAATTTCATTTCGAGAAGTTATCGGACGCAAGTACGTAGGCTACTGGCGCGCAGGTGGCATACTTGGGGCTTTGTTTTATGTTTCGCGACGTTTTATTTAGCATGCCCATGCGGCGAAAACTATGTGAGCAGCAGTCTCGAGTGGCTTTGTGGCAACCATTGCACAAGCAGCAGCGGGCTTCCGCCTTACAGCCTCTCCTTAAATGCTCTTGTGATGCGCACCTCCGGCATCTCGGTTTTGTCATCTTGCAATTGGTGACTAAATGATCCATGCTAAAACATCTGAATCACTGATTAACGTCCCGTGCAGACCTCTGCTGAGAAGTTATTGCCCAGAAGGTCAGAATAATATGCTCTGTTGCCATTACAACATAAGTATTTGGATTCTTTGTTTTCACTCGAACTGCTTCGGAGGCTTCATACGATGTAAGAGAAGCTAATATGGCTGCTTTTGATGTAGAATGGTTCATAGCAGTTATTCATAAACCTTATACAACATACTCAATTTCAATACATATATGTGTCTTTAAAGAAAAGGAGGCAAATTATATATAATGTGCCCTAGTGATAACTATTTTAAGATCAAATAGAAATCCTTGGAAAGAAAACAGTTTAGCCTGCGTTGTGACCAATACATCACAAATAGAATTAGCTACGCCTAAATAGACTTTTTAGGGGAGGGGGGTATTTTTGTTTGATGAAATTGGTCTGCTTCGCGCATAGCTGTGCTGTAATGCTTGCCACGGGCATATTTTTGCTTGCAAGAACGCCTGGGGACAACCAGGTTTTCAGTGGGTTTGGAAGTCACTATCTTGGCCAGCGGGTGGGCATTATGCATTCTGGTAGCCCCCTGTAAAAAGGTTCTCAAGCCGCAATCTGCGTCAGACAATCAGGATGTCCTGACTCCGCTTCCATGAAGTAAAGGCCAGTGGCTCATATACAACGCCACCATGTCTTATACATTCGCCGCATCGCATAGTTGTCATACCAGCCGGAAGGTTAGAGCAGTCGCTTGTTTTACAAGCTAAATCTAGCAAAGTGGAACTATACTAAATACATTGTTTGGCCTGTCACTTTTGAGACATTAGGCCCAATGGCAAACAATTGTTTATTAATCGTCTTTTCAAGCGTAGGCAAATTCAGTGAACTTAATTTAAATCTTTGTTTAGTCTTTTATATATAACAAACTTTTAAGATTATTATTTATAAACAGAGACACACAGTACAAGCAAAAGGGTTGGCAAATCAGGTTGAAAGAGCCAAATACTTTCATATGATCTGTTTTTCGAAACTCATAGCCAATACCTAAGTTAGCAATTTAAATATCATAATGTTGTGTAAGGCAATGCGCTCAACAAATTCAAATAGTTCCGACCGTCATTCAACAATACGTGTTGCGGTTATATTATATCTGTTGTCTGCTGGCAGTCGTAATGTTTGAATGTCAGAGGTGTTAGCTCTAGCTAAAGGCGGGTGAACAATTGGTTGTGTGCAACCAAGGCTGTTCAACGTGTTCGACGACGGTAGTCTAAACCATGTGCGTCCCAAGGATTCATTTGTGCTGCGCGTGGAGCATATGACATCTAGGAAAAAGGCCAAAGGGGCTTTGAGCGTTCAACTCCGTGAAATACACTGAAATTTTGTGGAACAGTGAATATCACACTCAACACTCCAGGAGCGGGTTGCTAAAATCAAGGCACTCTCGCATTATTAATGTGCCCCACATCTTACAATTACAAGGTGTTTAACCTTCACGCCAGGGTCCAAAGTTTGTGTAGAAAACGTGGCAAAACGCGGACAATGCGGAAAAATAAGAAAGCACAGCTAGCAGAGGGCAGGCCACCAATTTAAGGGCAAGAGATCCTTCCGGGCAAAGTAACAGAAACCCGCACTGGGGCCAGAGTAATGACAGTGGCCACCTGAACGACACTGTTGTCGAATTAAGATGGATCGTAATTCAGCGACATTGCCAGCTACTGTACCAACATCACCGAAATTATGGCATATTTCGGTCTCCTACCGGCCAAAAATCCGAAGAAATAGTTTTGATTTGTCTAGCCCCCCCCCCTCTCCTGACCACATTCTTTAGTGACTAGGCTACACGGCTGTACCTAGAAAAGTCATATATATGAGGCTCGTACTTAGCGGCTTCAGTCTATTAAAAAAAATCGATCCACAGCAGAATTAAACAGGCGTTGAGTTTGTTGACATTAAACGCAGAAGAGCAGTGTCACAGATAACAGAAGCGGACAAAAAAATTGTTCCAGACCTGGGCAAATCTGCGTTTTGAGAGTGGTGTTTAAGATTGCGCCAAGCTCTCCGCCAAGGAAACCGTGATGCAATCGACGTTTTCCAGTCAGAAAACTATGGTGCAACTTAGAGCTCATCCTTTTGCAGTTTTTAGTGACTGCGTCAAGCCATTGACAAAGCCCCTGGTTACCTGTTAGACGATGCAGATAGGTACAACTCATGAACTTGCATATTGGTGAATGGTAAACGTGGCGTATTAAATAATAAGCAAAATAAGGCAACTTCGCACGAGTGCACGCTAAGTTACGTCTCGTTTGCTCTTCCCCTTGCTGGCCCAGTTAACTGCATCCAACAGCTGTACGGAATTAGAAACATTTTAAGTCGAAATAACGGACTTGAGAGAAACACCAGAAAAAAACAATGTTATGCATTTAGGTGTAGAGGTTGATTTGCTACCGATTACGTTAGACGTGGCATCGATCTACCGCTGAAGTTACTTAACTCGTTTCCGTATATTTGTCTCCAGATTCATTACACGGGAATGAAATTCACAGCGTGTTGCGAACCAGAGCAGGCAGCCCTTGTCTTTCTTTTACTGTGAGGTAGGCAATGTCTGAAAAGTTTCTGTTTTTCCAGCTGTGAGGTTCTTTATGCTTCAGATAGGTTGATATACGAGGTGTGTTCAAAAAGTATCGCGACTTTTGAATTTTCGCGGGTTACGTATATTCGAATTTCGATTTTTTGTGGCGTTATGTTGGTACTCATGTCTCTCACTTATGCCGACAAGCTCGGCCATTTTGAATGTTCACTTAATTGTTGACAGCTGCTTTGCTTGCACGTGTTTTGGATCGTCTTCGATTTTTACCTATTAAAAAAAATTGATCAAAGAACCTGTATCAAATTTTGTGTGAAAAACGAAATTAAGTGCGCGGATGCATTCCGAATGTTGACTGTGGCATACGGAGAAGCTACCTTGGACCGAAGCAACGTTTATCGGTGGTACAAAATGTTCTCAGAAGGCCGAGAAGATGTGAACGACGAAGAGCGTGCCGGACGCCCGAGCACTTCAACAACAGACAAAAAAATTAATGAAGTGGAGAAAATGGTATTGACCAATCGTCGAATCACCGTTAGAGAAGTTGCTGAGGACCTAAACATATCGATTGGCTCGTGCCATTCGATTTTTATCAATGATTTGGGCATGAGACGGGTCGCCGCGAAATTCGTACCAAAATTGCTCAATTGCGATCAAAAACAGCATCGCATGAACATTGCTAATGAGATGTTGGACTCTGTCCGCGACGACCCAAATTTGCTCCAGAGGGTTATAACTGGTGACGAATCGTGGGTTTATGGTTATGACGTGGAAACCAAAGCTCAATCATCTCAATGGAAGCTGCCGCACGAACCAAGACCGAAAAAAGCGCGCCAAGCTTCGGTCGAATGTGAAAGTTTTGCTGACAGTTTTCTTCGATTGCAGGGGCGTGGTGCATCATGAGTTCTTGCCACAGGGTAGAACGGTCAATAAGGAATATTACCTGCAAGTTATGCGCAATTTGCGCGAAGCAATCCGCCAGAAACGCCCGGATTTGTGGAAGAACAAAAATTGGCTTTTGCACCACGATAACGCCCCTGCTCACACATCGTTGCTTGTGCGCGAGTTTTTGGCCAAAAACAACACACTAATGATGCCGCAGCCACCGTATTCCCCAGATCTGGCCCCCTGTGACTTTTTCTTGTTCCCTAAACTGAAAAGGCCCATGAAAGGACGGCGTTACGCTACGCTTGACGAGATAAAGACGGCATCGAAGGAGGAGCTGAACAAGATAAAAAAAAATAATTTTTTGAAGTGCTTCGAAGATTGGAAAAACCGTTGGCACAAGTGTATAATATCTCATGGGGATTACTTTGAAGGGGACAAAATAGATATTCATGAATAAATGAATAATTTTTGAAAAAACACAAAAGTCGGGATACTTTTTGAACACACCTCGTATTGTCTTCACAGGGTATAATGCCAGCTTACTCAGGTGAATTTCAACCAGATTGAAAGACGCTTTTTATTATATGTGACCGACTGGCTGAAGAGGCATACTGGAACCTGCAAACATTTTATTTCGAAGTGGGAAACTAAAATCGAACAGGCCAACGGAGGGTTCGTAGTTTGGATTTGTTTAACGCCTTGCACCTTTGATCTGATCCTGCAGATGAAAGTTGCCATGGGTAAACCCCTAATAATTATAAGGAGAAACGTATACATGTATACAGGATGTATAGTATACCCAATATAGGCAAAACGAACAGAATTGCATGATATATTTTGTGTATGCTACGTGTCTGTTTTGTCGTATTGGTAGTCAGGCGATTTAGTGAGCCCAGGTTGGACATTAAGAACGCCGTAACAGTTTACAGGTATGCCAATAAGAGAACTTACGTTGAGATCAAACTGGCATTAAGCAACTTAAAGAGATCGCTCGCAAGACAAACTATAGGCGGACAAATATCTACCACTCATTTTTAGGCACCTAACTGATGTTCTAGTAGAGCTGCTTGCCACGTTGTTTTCGCAGTCCCTTGCGAGGGCAAAGTTGCCTGCACTTTGTGAGGAGCACACATTTACAAAAAGGGTCAACGTTCATGCCCAGAACACTGCTATTGGAAATAATAATTGTAAAGCAGTTCAAAAATTATTTTTCACTATCTAGCGTACAAAAACCGAATTATCCTGGGCTCACTAGCAGAAAACATACGGGCAAACAACTGCTAAATGTGTTGCACCTCTGGGTAGTGGTCAAAAGTCATCGAAACCCGCCTCAACTGCATTTAATAGGACTTATCTAGACGTGCCTTCGATGAAGTATATCATAAGCTGCTGAAATCAACGATGACCTCCTTGGCATTGGCCCACGCATACCCAAGCGGTTGACACATTGTTTGAAACGGTGCGTTGCCAACCATGAACGGAAGACTGACTATCGCAAGTTCGAGCCCCTAGCCTTGATGGTCATTTCTGTTGGATATAGTTGTCATTGTCCTGCTGCTACATTCTTTGGCTGGAGAATATAATATTTTTATTAGGGTTAACATAAAACAAGCCTTCTAAAAATATAAATTATGTGTCAAAATCCTGGCTTCCTTAGGTATATTTAGGTACAAACAGGTAGTCTTGTGCTGATCGTTGCCGCGAACGGACGTTCGCTCCGCGACACTTTTGGTCTACTAGACTTTGCTGTTATCGTGACATCCGTGCTAAGTGATGTGATCTGTGCGTTTTGACACTCGTGATGTGATTTGTGCGCTTTGACACACGTGATGTGAACTGTGCGCTTTGACACCCGTGGCGTGATCTGTGCGCTCTGACACTCGTAGTGTGGTCTGTGCGCTTTGACACCCGTAGTGTAATCTGTGCGATTTGACACCCGCGTCTCGTGCGCAGAGCCCGCGGAGCGACGCGGATGCGTGTCCGCATCTCGTAACCGCTGTGAGCTAAGTGTCGACCTGTAGTTCCATTTGTGGCCACCAGGGCGGCGCCACTGCCGGCCTTGTCCGCCTACCCGGCGAGACGCAGGCCAGACAGACGCGGCAACGCTGCTACTGTTTCTTTCTCAAGAACTCTGATAGCGAACGGCTATAGATATCGCCTTGCCGTTTCGCCACCGTAAGAGACTTGCTCAAACGTAGCATAATTTAAGGCGCTTGCAACAATACTTGCTACATTTCCCGAGATATCTGGGGGAACAAGAGGTACAATGCCCGTACGGCCGTCGTCGAGCCACGCGAGGCCGCCCCCTGATCCTGCGGTGCCTACCAGCGAGGACATAGGGGGCGACCTCAACGTTCCCGTAGCGGAGCTAAACCGTCTCGCCATAGACGTCGACGATGTAGAATCTTCGATGGAGATGGATAACTCGTGCGTCGAGTCTCTCGGCATTCGAAAACGTCCATCGGATACCACGATGGGAATTCATTCTGACAAGAAACGCGTTTCTGACGTCGTCGAACAACACACCGTGACACCCAAGACGACCTTCGCAACAGGGATGACGAATTGCGCAGAGGCTAATCTCAAACAAGGCTTTGACGCGAAGGCAGCATACGGCTGGGCGTTAACGGTTCTCAAAGGACATGTCAGGACAGTGGTAGAGTCCTGCAAGTTAAGAAACACCAGAATTGAGCTAAAAGAGATATCAGAGAAGCTGAACCTGGATCTCCACAGGGTCAAAACGGCAGTGGATTCCTTCAAGGTTTCTCTGCAGACCTCGCTAAAGGACGCGGAGGAGAGGATCGGGAGCCTCCGGAGCTCATTGGAGGCGGTGCAGAGGGAACGAGATGGGTTGCTGGCGCGGCCTTCTCAATCCTTGGACCCTTCAGCAATCTGCCTGCGATGTGCTCCGGCGGACCCTGAGGCTGCCCGAGTGTATTTAGAGTCGCGTATCTTGGGAGCGACGACGGCTGAAGACTTTGCCAAACTAACGGGCCTGTTCTGGCCCCCGGGCTCCCTTCGGCAGGTTCCCTCATCTTCGGAGGGAATCACTTCTCTCAGGGAAGTGAGGGACGTGCTGGTCGTGCCGGGAGCAAAGACTGACTCAGAGGTACTTGCCGGCCTCGCCGGTCAATTCCCCTCTTTACCACGGCTGCTTACACAGCCCCCAGGTACGGCGGCGGTGTTGCATACCACAGATACCTGGGAGTCACTCGCTGAAACCCCAGGCAACGGTGGCGAGAATCGTCACCTTGTCGTAGGCATTCTACATCCCAACAAACCCTGCGATGAGGCTGCGATTACACTGTTTCGCGCTGTTATCGAGCGCATGACCCAGCTCTCAGTCTCAGCGACCACGAAACCCCCTCTTTTATACGTTGCCCATGAGTGGCGATCAGGACCAATGCAGCGGATTCTGGCGGCCCTTGTGTCCCAGTCGTCACGGGACGGCCTTATAGAGCTTTGCCGGGCAGACACGCCGCAAAGGGGTCGGCTGCCAGCAAATGCGAGTAGGGCCCCTCCACCGGCCTCGGCCCTGGCGGGACAAATGTCTGTCAGGGTCAGAGTCGGAGAAGGCCGGACCTGGGCCGACACAGTAAAGAGCCTCCGAGCTCACCTGGTGGACAATGCACAGGTGGAGTCGGCCGTGAGCGGCCTCGTTAGGAACGGTGACGGTGACGTCATTATCCGATTACGGGGCATCACCCATGAACTTGGGGCTCAGTTGGCCGATAGCATCAGCAAAGCAACCGGCCACCAGGCTGACAGCCGAATGAGTGCCGGCATGCGAGAAGTGGCCTTATGGGGCATTAATCCCCTGGTCAGCGCTAAAAGGATAGAGGCAGATATCCGTCAGCTACTAGGAGCCAGCGAGGCAGTTCCCATAGTGGCGAGTGACCCACGCCAGGGCCGCATTACGACCCGCTGGTACACGCTGCTTAAGGTGACGGCCCCTACAGCCAGGTGGCTTCAAGCTCAACAATCTATCCTGATTGTGGGCAATAGGTGCAGACCCGAGGTCTGGGAGAGATTACCCACATGCTTCAACTGCCAGAGACCCGGCCACAAGGCGGCAACCTGCGAGGCACCCAAGTCGGCCGCCCGCCTCTGTCGCCGATGCGGATCGCCAGATCATGCGGCGGCTGCGTGTAAGGCCGAGACGACACACTGTATCGTGTGCGATGTCTCGGGTCACAGAGCCGACAGTATGGCCTGCCCGTCATACCGCACACAGCTGCAAGAGTCGCGTAAGCGGAAGGAGCCTATTCCATCTGGAGAGTCGAAAACAGGGGCTACGGCTCAGCCCAGACCTGACGCTTTACCAGGAGCGTCTAGTCGCGCTGAACCGCCATCGAATCGGGGCCGGCAACAATTTTGCCGTAGAACCCTCGCGCCGACGGAAGACTGGCAAAAGGTGGGCAATGCCCCCCAGGTCGAAATCCCCCAGACAGAGTAATGATCAAGTTTCTCCAGGTAAATCTCAATCGGTGCCGGGCGGCCCACGACATGCTGGGCGCATACACCACAGAGCACCAGGTGGGGCTCTGTCTCATAACAGAACCAAATGTGCACATCTCCCGTTCTACCCTACGGGCATCTACCGCGCAGGCGATCGTCACACACATGGTCGATTCAACGACTAACTGGGGTGCTGGCCTAAAGTACCTCGATGGGCTCATGCGCGAAAAGATCCGGCTAGAGAATATTCGTCGGGCGCGATTTGTCGCCCGCAACCTCCAAGATTTAACCCAGCAGGTCCTACCTGCTCGGGTCGCACCCACAGACTATGGAGAAGGTTGAAGCGTGAGACTCCCCTCTCCTGGTCTCGAAGTAATGGTTCACAATTCCGAACCAGGAGGGGGTTCTTGGGGGTGGTTTTTTGTGGGTAGTGCGCTGGAATTATATTGAGTCACGTACTCTCTCTCTCCTGCGTTTAGTCTCACACTACCCGCCAAAACATTGGCGAGTGTGCGTAAATGCATTTTCCACCCCCCTCAAAAAAAAAAATACAAACAGGTAACGTTCGCCGCGCGCTACAAAGGCACGCAGGTGCCATTGATGTGAGGGTGCCCCGCAAGGGGCTATGGCAACCCAGCCCTCCGTGGAGCGGCTCGACGCATCCCCTCTGGTTTGTGAGCTGAGGACACGAGGCTCCCCTCCCGCGGTTTCGAAGTAGTGCCACACAATTCTGAACTCTGGGGGGGTGGGGAGGATTGGGGTTTTTAGTGGGTGAAAAGTCCCACACTAGGTGCTGTTGGTGGCCAGTACCGATAGTGCATTAGTGTTTCCAAACCTCCCATATAAAAAAGGACAAACATGTAAAGTATGTGTGTTTACACACAATATATTCTTCCTTTGTCGATGATGCTTGGATGTATCAGTGCAAAACCGTACACGGGCATTAGTCCTATGGAAAAACAAATGAAGTCCTGGTCATTGCACATGCTATAAATCAAAGGCACTTAAAAAAACAAATTTAGTGACAAGAACGCGATGATGATGGGTGCCTTCAGGCGCTATCGTGCCGTGGGCAATACGAGCGTCTATGAAGTAAACGTTCGCGTCATTTCGATGCCAATTTTATTTATAAAGATCAATGGAAAGTCGCCCAACTACATGACCAACTCCCGAAACGAATAACTTAACCATTGGGGCTTTTATGGCTGAACAGTTTAAGTACAAACAATAACAGTACTAAAACTGTATTTCAAGTTTGATTCACTCTCACCCATGGTACGTAAAACTTACTGCAGTGTGCTTGGAACAATTTCTTAAAGTGTGTAGCTTAGAGACGCAATATAGATTGTCAGCTGTCATGGTAGAATAACTGGTCATACTAAGTGCGGTAACGAAGCTTTAAAACCACGGCCTCCGCTTGCTGAATAAGCCTCTTCGGGCTTCGTTTAGGGAAATCGATCAACCCCTACGATTCAAGTTAGATGCAACAGTCAACAAAGCTCGGTTTAATACTCCAGCCTTCGCTGGAAGGATCTTATATGCGACGTTGTAAACAAAATACATACGCTTGTGTATGGTTGACGCGTCAGAGCTTACAAAAAACCTGCATACTTTTTTGTTTTGCAAAAAAAGAGACATTGCCCTGTATTGTGAGTAGTCTACTACTGTTTCACTTCTGAGACAAGTTATGTTTAGCGGAAGTCCCGCGTATCTCTCTCCCATATTTAAGGAGGGTATTTGACGTAAAACTGTGCTAAACGGAGACAACCTACTCAAATTTCAGGGACGAGCAGTTAAAAGCAAACCCACAGAAATTGCTTAACGTTATCAGTTATTTGGAGCTGGGTCAATAAATTACGACATTCATTAGCGACGTATATACAATATATCCAAATGGGCTTTCGCAAAAATAGGTTGACGTCCATGCAGCTTCGTCAAGTTTCGCGTGATAAATGCCTATATCCACACTGCATACAAGTTGGATAATATTACTGCTAACTGTTTAGGTATGTATACCACTACAGGTAACATTTGCCGTTCTGGTTTTCAAAGAGCACACTCTAAATAACCTGGACTGGAGCTGAGTAAGCCCGCTTGCTCTTTGCGTTGCGCCTGCTGTGTCATTCCTGGCAAGGCATGACACAGAACAAGTGTTGTACGGTAAATATGTGCACGAATATAAACGGGTTTATATTCGTGCACATATTTATGATATATATATATATATATATATATTTATATTTTATATATATATATATATATATATATATATATATATATATATATATATATATATATATATATATATATATTTATATATATATATATATACACCCAAATTCCTGATAAGAAGCATTACTTTCTAAAGTCAGACATGTGTTGAACTTTAAAAAATGTAAATAATGAACAAATCCTAGTACAAACATACAATTTCCTTTTAAGCGTGAGACGGCGTTCCAAATAATCTCTTTCGTTTTGGTGTCTACGTTGGCGTTAGGTTGATCAAGAAGAATGATATTAGGTTTGCCCAGGAATGCCAGCATAAGCCCGACGAGTCGCCGTTGTCCATCAGAGAGAACAGATATCCTTCTGCAAACGCACAATAAGTTAACCGTGAGCGTCATACCACCATATATAGATAAAGCTTGATATGTAAACCTAGATACGTAGGCCACCATTTTATATTAGAGACGTTTAGAGCGGCAGGATAAGCGGACACACGTTGATATATCCAAGGTTTACCCATCATTTCTTATGGCAGCATGGCCGCAAACTCTCGCCAGTAGATATATCATTTATCTTTCTCAAAAAATGTATCATCCAGTCTCAAGGACCAACTTCTTAAAAAACATCCGATTTCTCAGCGCAGCTCTACAATAACCATATATTACAATAAATGCTGCTAAGGAGCCCGACGGTCAATTAAATATGCTGCTGCAAACATCTCATGGCAGGTATACAGTAATGTTATAAATCTCCAGAGCGATTTAAAATCGATTCAGTTGCAGTTTATGTGGCGTGTGTGATGATTGCTCCCGCCACTTAAATCAAGGTGTGCGGAGGTGGAGAGACAATCGGTTTATAGAAAGAAAAAGTGAACAACGTCGGTTTGACGAACTCGCTTGCAACTATCCGGACTTGCCACTCTTCGACACTGCTCGACTTGAACTGGTCCACCACAAGATACGCGTAGAGCCTGCACTTTGTAGGCGAACGCACAAGTGTAACTCAGATTTCTTCGACACGCTAAGGAACAAATAGAAGCGGCCTACGTTGTCTACCTTCTCTTTGCTGTGAACGGTTTGTCTCTTCGCTTCTGCACACTCTCTACTCAAGTAACAGCAGATATTATAGACGGTGAATCGATTAATCGATTAAATCATTCACCAGGTGTTTTATATCTTAAAGCGCACGCGACACAATATTTACAATCCTTACAACGCGTGCGCATTTGATTGGCTGCCGTTTTTTCAAGCAGTTTCTGCAATAAAGTTTCGAGTTATTATTAAAATGTGATGCCAGTGATGACATTTGATAAAGCGAGACAAAGCTTAGTTGAATGTCTTCGTTTACATTCGACATTTGCACTGTTTACCAATTTTACTGCTTTGACAACCATGAGTCGAATAACTGTTAACTAAAGAACTGAATAACTGTTAACTAAAAAAAATGCACTCCCCACAAAATGTCTATTACCGTGATGGAAAAATTTCAAGATATCACATTTTTCGTTATACGACTATTTAATTTTCGATGGTCTTCAAACAAAGCCGATTTGCGTGCGAAATTGTGTTTCGACTTGTCAGAAAGGTGACAGAAGAGAAACCCACCTAGGGGTGAACGAAATTCAGATGTATCCTGATTATGCAGTACGGCCATTCAGCTCAGTGGTTTTAGGGCAACAATGTTGTTGCGGTGGCTAGCTAACGACCTATTTCAACACGACGATCAGGTACTTCGTCGCCATGGAAAAGATTTCGATCAGTGACCATTGCAGTCATGGTGGCACCAGACAGCCTAGAGAAGATGTCGAACCCTTATGACAGAGACGGATTTTAAATTCTTCGAAAGATGCTTTACACGACGTGCATAAAGCGAAAACTATCTTTCCATCAGGACTAGAAACTGATGATTCGTGTAGATGTAGACTAGCTATGCGCAGATTCTAAAGGTGCTTTGACTGAGACTGCGCATGCCTATAACTCCACCGTATTACTACACCGTTTTTGATAAAGTGAGCGAGCAAAAAGTATAACGTAGGCAATGGCGGAGATCAAATGTATAGTGGTCTCCATTTTGGCCGGGGTGGCATGCGATGATCGCCACCTATACAGCAGATAGCGCGCGCACGGCTGTCACCATCTTGTGTGTTCGTCCAATGAGTATCACTAAAAGTCTTCTTGCAATTGTCAGTTCTGCTAGGAGAACCGCGCTACGCACCACTCAGTGAACTGTCCGGCGCTTTGGAGAAGGTCTTGCTCTTTTACTCTCCCTTCGGGATGGCATGAAACAGGAACCAACAACCTTCCATCACATTTTATGATAATATATACTATCTTGACAAGGATACTCTGTTTGAGTTCCATAAAAGAGCAATGATAATAAGACATTGCTAAATACAGATATATTATCTTGATGTCCTTTCGTATTACATTTTTTCATTCACAATAAATGGCTAAATGCAGTCCTACCTGGCGTACCCCCTTTATCCGACCTATGCAATTTGGTTTAATAAACATTTTAACACAAGCTTAGTCCTGGCACACGTTTGCCTAAGACGTTTTTCTTTTCGTCTGCGAAAGAGCTGCTCAGAATTGTTTTCCCCCATAAGTGTATTTTCTAGCCTTTAAAGATCCTAACGATCCCACGGATTATCCCAACGAAAAAAAATGGTCCTAAGATTACCGCTGCACTTATCGGCACGAAGCTTGCTCATATTTTGGAGCTACTCGGATGAATCGGAAAAACAGAAACATCGATTATAAACAAGGCAAAACAATGCTTCCACTAGATATATTTAATGGAAATGCAGCGGTTCCTATACAGAATTCTTCAAATCATTGCCCTAGACTTAAGCTCTTTTCTGAGGTGTAATATAAGGCATGTATTAAACAACAAAATTGACAATATGTCATCATCAAGGTAAAAAGTAGAGCCTTATAAAGCCAGGGTATATAGTGAGCAACTATTTCTCATGTTTGCCTACTATCATAGTATGTGCATACGCTGACAAATGTGAAATTCTAATCTCAGTAAGCATCACTCACACAAAATTCGATTAACATACACTCGTTATAACTGTTATGTTTGATTGCTTTATTAACAATATTATGTATTATTACATCACCTTTCGGTATTGTTGGTTACAATAGGGATTTTGTTTCAATCTCGTAATGATTTGATATCGCAAAAATACCGCCCTCGGCAGGCACTGTACAGCCGGGACCCGAATGTGTTTGTCGTGCGTCGTCATATTGTACCATCAAATTAAAGAAAACAAAACCAAATACGTCGGATACGCAAGAAGACCAATACAAGTTTACAATAACCATCGGCGGCCAAAGCTGTACTAAACACGGGTGCATAGCCTGTTTATTGTCGCGGTTTTACCGAACATATCACCGGCTACATTGCGTATGTTCGGCAAAAAAATGGCTAGCTAATAAATCTAACAAAGTTCGTACGTAAAGCACTTCACCCCATCTCCACCCCACCGCGTCAGCCCTTCTTAAAAAAAATCTATTCAGGGCTGACTCTCAGCCAAGATTTAACGCGCATGGGACTGCTTTTCGCATTGCTTCATAGACGGACGACCCCCATAAATGCAAACGGTGCGGCTCGAACCCGCGCACCTATCTAGTGTATCCTCCGGTCGCGAGGCGCAGACGCATGCACTCACCACGCCACCGGGCTCGACGCGTCAGCCCTTCTTGGCAATCGGCGACTTACTTGTTTAGCTGGTCGGACATGTCGAAGATTGACGCGACGATCTGGACCGACACGAGACGGCGCTTCACGGGCACGTTGCGAAGTGCGGCGTAGGCATACAACAGATCGATGGGACAGACCATGTCGGGCAGCTCGATGTGCCGACTGAAGTAGCCGATCGCTGACGGCACCCAGCTGCGTGATCCGTTGACGTACACCTCCCCGTAGTCGGGCCTCAGCTCGCCTCGGAGCAGTCGAATGAGGCTGGACTTGCCGGCGCCCTGAAGGCCGATGACGCCGACACAGCTGTCGGGCTCGACGAGCAGATTGAACAGCGTCGACTGTATGCACCGCAGGTCCAGGCAAACGTCGCGTACAACGATGCTGCCCTCGCGAAGCAGGCGTTCGAACGCTCCCTTCGACAGGGTAGCCTTCTCGCGCACGATGGTCTCGTTGAGCATACTCCGCATGCCATGCGACTCTAGCGTGAGCAAATCGTTCAGCTTCTGCCGATAGACGAGCCGGCGACGCTCACGCATCAGGGCGACTATCCACCGCGGGCTATGGTAGCCCAAAAGGATAGCTAGAACTTCGACGGTCTGCGCCATCATTAGCGTTATAAAGATGATATCTGTAGTAGTAACGGTAGCAGAAAACAGGAGAGTAAACAGGAGAAGTACGCGTAGTTAACTTGAGCAACTCGTGTTTGGTTGGCCACTGTGGCAAAACAAATGTAAGCCTTTATCTACGGGAGGTGTTAAGTCAGTTGCTGGCAATAAAATATTTCTGCTCGATTATCGCGATTTCAAATTAAGGCTCTAAATAAAGTTTGTTGACTTTTCAATGACGCCCACTACAAGTAGTAATGCCGACGTCGCTATCTCTTTGGTCGGACATCACGAACGGTCTACCGGGAGCATTTTACTTAGCTAGACTGTTCTGTCCATGTAATGTTCATGTCTACACTGGCTAGCTTTTGAAACATACGTATCTAAATTTTCGTGTCAGCTACATATTATTTAACCGCCTGTGCGCTTGCAATTGATTTGATGTATAGAGCAAACGTACGATGAGGACCAGCAAGTTAAATGCATCGAATCGTCGTAATCGGCAATTAGCACCTAGTATGTCGCCTAGGTGACCCCCTTACGCTATGTAGAAGGGAACTTGTAGGATGTTCAAGTTATAGGCGTCCCAAAAATATCATACTCTACTGCAGTACAAATGCACTTACGCAATTCGGATGGAGTCTGATGAAAGAAGTCGGAAAACGTCATGAACACTTTATCATTTTCACAGCAGGGCCGTAGCGCGCCTGGAGCCCATTGACAGACATGGTCTTGTACAAAAGAAAGCGTACAGATTGCATTGAGGCCTTGAGCTAAATGTACCTTAAGGGAAGCCTCAAACATAACTAACACACACGCACAAGATACGCCCAGGTAGCGTTAGCACCACATGAGTAGGGTCGAAGCCTCGATATAACATTTCAACACCATAAGTGAAGATCGCCAATGATAGTTGATGATATATATCGATTTGAATGACGGTTATATATATAATATATATATATATATATATATATATATATATATATATATATATATATATATATATATATATATATATATATATATATATATATATATATATATATATATATATATATGCATATATATGCATATATATATATACATATATTCCTCTTAAAGATTAAGAACGACCATTTCGATCCATTATGATTAAAAACGACCATCGCGACCACATGCATGATTGAATTGAAACTGAAATACTGCCTATATTTGCTAAAGTTACAATTATGATATTCAGCATAGTAATAGTTAATAACATGTCAGCACAAAAGACGTTAAGCATATGCATAATGTTTTTGTTGTTAGCCAGTTGGCTAACAAGTGGGCTAATAAACCTTAGTGCCATTTATGCCACCATCAACAGTCCAGACATTGACGTCGTATGATTCATCGAGAATAAATGCCGTGCTTTTCATGCAATGTGTTTTTTAAAGTTCAAATTTGAAACATTATTTAGTCGACTATATGTGAGGTTTTCATTACCGATACAAAATTCAGTACAAACAAATTAAATGCAATTATTAAAATTAGTGAAAACAAGTGGTTGTATGCACTCAAGGCGGTAGCCTCGCACAACGTCGTACACAACAAAAGGCCTGCACATATACAACTGCTCATTGCACAAACGAAGTAATGAGAATAACACCGCATGAAGCAATCCATACATATGGTGTCATGCCCAACCCACGTCGTTTATATATGTTTCAAAAAAACACTACGAAGGTTGTTGCACGTCTTGCTGGCCTAACAGAGATGAAAACGAGTGGATACCAAATCTCCCAAAATATGACCTTTTGGTTCTTATATAAGCCGAGACCGTACAACTAAGTAAAGTGTGAATTCTATCATCAGGGTGTATGCTACCGGGAATTTAAAAGTCACTACCGAATTTCTACGCCTCGTGTAAAAATAGCCCCAATTGCAACGCAATATTATTATTATTGCTCTACGGAGGATTTCTTTATAGCTACCACCTTAGATAATGATCCCATAACACAGTACCGGTAGGCACAAGGCTTTGTATACTTTTGAAGTAGATTTTCCGTGGAAAAACCTATCAATATTAAACTAAGCAGCGCAGAGTCACCGTGTAGCCTGTTCGAGAGATGTATTCTAAAAAGGGGCTGCTATTTAATATTCTACTGGAAAACGAGTCCCAAGCGCCTGCCTCGACGCAACTTGCCGTGCCAAGAGAAGGTCGTCAGATGTAGCCAGCACCCTTCGAGATGAACAACGATAATAGTAGCAATTTTTTCCACACCTAGGGGTGGCGTTAAATAGAATCAACATTCGGGTGATTCACACCGAAAAATGGCGTCACATCATCAGCAAACGCGACTGCTGAATCAAACCTAAGAGCCCAAATTCTCAATCAAATAACATTAAGATATATGTAGAACAAACGGTTCCCGAGAATTACATGAAGTTCTGATATCAACCTGACACCACGAGGACTTGATCTGTTCTTAACTGCCTGCCTCTAACCTGAGAAACGCGACTAAAACCAGGCAACAATTGTCGTAAAGCAGCCCAGATGGGCGAACATCGGTATCAAACATTATGAGTTATTATTCAATATTGATTGAGACAGGTCCGCCGTGTCAAAGAAGACTGCAATGCAAATGTATTTTAGATGAATCGGTCATCCACTTCCAAAGTGCCAGCGCAAGGTAAGTCGACCGACCTTAGAAAAACGAACTGGTTTGCCGAAAATAAATTGATTGACTCTAGATCTAGCTGTATGAAAATCAAATTGTCGATATCCTTTGAAATAAAGTCACGGCGTCAGTAACCTTCGAAGGCGGCAGGTTTCTAAGTGTACACGTACCGACGCCAAATCCTCCAGACCCTTATTTACCACGACCTATTCAAAGCAACTGATGAATTGTAACGTCTGATCGAAATGCTTTGGTTACGTTGCTGCTCCCAACTGCGGGTAAAAGAGATCCTGCCTTCTCGAGAAAATTTGCTGACGATTTCTGCCACTGCTACAAAACAAGCAGCAAAACGTGTCTGAGCAAAGACCTCATCACTGTAATTACGTTTTTGACGCAACTGTGTTTCTTATCTTAAATTATCACTAGCAATTTCTAATACCTAAACAAATAATGCCAAACATTTTGTTGCTAATATTTCAATACTTGTGATACCTAAATGTTTAATGGCTGTATGTATATTTTAGACGCACCGCCTATCTTTGCGTCACTTCAATTTCCAAGAGTCGAACATTGGCTACATTGAGCGGTAGTCCGGAGGAAATCAAGATGCTTGTTGTTACCTGAGACACTACCCAGATATTCGATGTAGTCACTATGCTGATACACCACAGTACTTTGGACGTGTTTCATTTGCAATTGGCTTTGAAAGCTGCTCATTCGAATGTTCTCATTTTGTACGTTAACCTGTGCCTGCTGGTGCTATAACTTGTATTCTTTAGAGCTATGGTGTTTTCGAGCGTGTGCATAGCATCACGAGATAAAGAGGGTGAAGGATTCGTTGCCTTATGGCTCATTGAGGTTGGCGAGCACATGTGCATGCCGTGATACGAAGTAATCGAAATGAGTGCAAGCTTAGCATAGAATGTAGCCGGCTTACGTATGGTGAGGAGCACATAAGGCAGCGCAAACGAAAGGAAGACTGTATTCAACTAAATGAAGTGTATACTTACGGTGGGCTGGCGCAAGAGCGGTCAAGATCCATCGAGTTGGGCCGTAAACCGTTCCACGTCCGATATGAAGCAGAAGGCCGCCGGTGTTCAAGCAGAAGAGAGCAGTAAAGATTTGTAGAAACGTCAGCCTCTTGGGAAGCCATATTCCCATAGCCATGCTACAAAAAACTAGTTCTTGAACAGCTATCGTGTCAAATATCATTAGATGTAACGTTGTATGGTCGAATGCCGATTTGACATCATTATCGACTTGAATGAGAGCCCTGCTCACCGATACCGGTATGAGTAGGAATATCCACATCGTAAGTGTATCTGTGAGTCAAATAAAAGAACAACAAAAGCGAATATGTTGGAGTAGTCAGAGAAATAGACTTAGCGGCACTGAACGCACCACCACTATACCACGTTGTGTACTACTATATAAGCGTATACTCTGTTGCCACATGAGGGGCAGAGAATTCCAAAAAAAGGTTATAAAATAAAAAAAATCAATATGGCATGAAAAATGTTGGCAGAATATGCCCAACTTAGAGAATACGGTTTGAACCTATTAGAATAGAACGTACCGGAAAGCGCATTTATTTACCTTGCAAGGGGGCTAGGTGCGCGATGGCGCCCGCAAAGTCGCTTTGTTGTGCGATTTTATGGCTACACGCCAGGCAAAGATATTATTGATTGTCTAGAAGCAAACGTGTCTCGACATATCTCGAACATCCCAGTACTGTTCCACCGCGTCTATCAGCATATCAAAAAAAGTCCGGCACGGTTTACAAACATATACATTAAGGCCCCAATTGCTGAAGCTTAGCCCTCGATTACCTTACGGCAATCATATTCGTGCGATAGGAGTTTAAAACACGGAATTGTGAGGGAATGTGGAGGTTTTAGTTAGATTTTAGTCTGTTCCACGCCAAGCCACCGACATTATACCGCACATAAACCAAAGTTACACTAGAGCGTGCGCTGACGTTTTTGATTAGTGTTTCCTATGTTTGGTTAAAGCAATGTTTACTCGGGTAACCCTGATAGGCCCTGATTCTCGTCATTCGTCCTACAATTGAACTTAACACAGTGCGAATAGCGTACCGTCCTGAACAAAAACGACGGCATGAGTAACCGTTTCTGATTACACCTTATTACTGGGCATTTTTTACACGTCTGCTTGCCGAATATGCTGCATTGTATTGCACAGTAAAGTAAATCTGGGCTCTTGGCACTAAATTGTCAATTAAAAAGCAACAAATAAACATTCTGAGTGAGAACAACAATTGTCTAGCCTTGAAAGTGCTAAAGCTTAAAAATCAAAGGAAATATAAATGTCTTTATGTATCATGAGCGGAACGCAGGGTCAAAATATAATTTATTACGAAGAGTCACTGATCTTAGGATACTAACTGGAAAATACATAGCACGCGCTCTTCTCGTGGCCATGCACGGTTTATCGAAACTCTCCACTAAAGCAGGAAACGACGCCTAATGAGTATCTGTACGACATATCATTACGGCTTCAAGGTAGCGGCACAGAACAAAAATCACAATCGACACAGACAAAAGATTACATAGTAAGCAACGAAGCTCCCACGATTAGTTCTTACCTCTAAATAGGCCAACAAACGTTTAACCGATAAATATAATTCTGGTAATTAAAACAATTTGGATAATCGGGATGCGGGACAGAAATCAAAAGTACAATATCAGGGATACTAAAACACCGCGGTTTGCCTTTCTTTCTTATGTCTCACATGCCAGTATTGGTGGTGCCGTCGCGCAGGTAGAACGTGTTTTTCTACGGTAGACATTGGATACCAACGGTCGCCGGATGTAAACAAAGGTTAGTTTCAATTTCAGTGAGCGCTACCAGTGGAAAGTCGCTACAGCGAGTTAAAGTGTAAACTCCGTGATCGGTTTACAAAAACGCAAGCTTTCTATGAAAATACTATTTTTTGTTGTATTTTGAATTTGATATCTTGTGTTTTTGGGCGAAAAACGCGATCAGCTGACGGCTCCGTAGTTGAAGCCGAGTGGCCATACAAACAAGTTTAAATAAGAAGTACACTAAACTTAAGGAAGGGAAATAAAACCATCAGACCGGGAGGAAAGCAAAGATTTTAATGTACAAGAAAGCACTAACTAAGCACAACGCTAGGGAGTAGCAGGAAGCTCAATAGGTTCCTAAACGCGGCACAAAATCTCGAAAAAGAAATAAATTCAATACACAGAAAGGAAAGCGTAAAAGGTGCAAGAAAGGCTCTTAAAGCCTGCCTGACAGCATTCGGAAATAAATTGTTCTCCACTTGGAGATACAAGGGCGAAAGCCTGGATAAGCTACGAGTGGAGTTAATTGAAAAAAACAGCAAATGCCAGAAAATGGTTTCTATAAACAGCTACAAGGGTACATAAAGCAGCTGAGTACATAAGACAAGCTGAGGGGAGAGAGAAATATCAAGAAATCTAAGGAAATCTTAAAAAAGTACAAAACACTTAGCAAACGAGAAATGAGCAAGTTAGTAAATGGCCGCGGAAGACCTACTGGCATACACGGCTCGCAAAGACCAGCAAACTTAGGTTATAGGAAAGTAAGAGCATTCCAGCTCCAGGAAAAGAACACTTAAGGATGTGGACGTAATCAAGCGACTGACCCAGTGCACAGCCACCCCCAGCTGCTACAACTGAAAAGAGGGTGATGTAAAGCATGCGGAGAGTTCGACAGAGTACGTACCCCGTGTACAGACAATGCCTAAAAAAATCAGGAACAGCAAAATTGGCAATAGGGACTCAACACAAGGAATCTCGCCCCGATACGGAGTGACCAGGGAGAAAGAAATCATAGCCAACCAAACGCAGACGCAAGAGATAACAGAGGTCGCTACTGCCGGTGACGACTAAACATCGAACGAAATGCAGACGGACGACGGGTTCCTTCCATACAAAAAATTCTGAATGAAAAACGAGCAGAAAAGATCAAGCGATATGCGTCAAGAAATAAAGCCTTCCTTGTTAAAGGAGCTTTCAACACGGCAGCAGCTGAATGGGGAAGCAGTCAATCGAACGGCAGAGGTCGAGAGCTCTCTGGATAACTAGCCCTGCTGGACATGACGCTACTCAACTATGGCCTTCGATCTACGTTCGAACGAGGAGATAAGTCCTTGACTTAACATTCGGTATTGAGGACACCGTTACTAAGGTGAGACAGTGGCGGGTCTTAGAAGAAGATTCATTAAGTGGCCATCAATGTAGAAAGAGAATGAATATGGAGAAGACTCTTCTGCCCATCACGAGGTTCACAGTCGCCGAACAGCATGACGCGCCAATATGGACCTCGAAGGTAAAGTCATAAGACACCTCGCGGACAGTGGGCCCTCCTAAGCCACAATGAAGAGTACAGTAATGAGGGTGAGATGATCATTCGCCTCAGTGAAATAGCTTTTGGCGCGGTCGCGATGATGGTCTTGGCTATGACGACCTCTAGGGGCCACGCGGCTGACAGCCGCTCCGTCGATGCCGTTCAGGAAACGGCACTGTGGAGAATAACTCCCTCGATGAAAGCCTCGGTCAGGACAGCCAAATGGTACGTAGCGCATCAGCTTTAGGTCCACTGAAACATCCAAATAGATAACAGAACGTGCCAGTCTAGACACGTGGCTGCGGTGTCCAAAGTGCTACCGCTGCGAAAAGCTTAACCATCAGGCGCGTGCACGGCGGACAAGGCGGCGGACCGCGCGCACCACGGTGCATTCACAGCCCACACCGTGCGCGCCTGTGATGCCTTGACTCCGTTGTGCACAACCTGTAACGTGGCTGTCGTCCGCTTAAGCCGTGATGGTGCCCCGCCGTTGAAAAGAAAAGCCGCATCAGGGCTAAAAGGATCCTGACGCGAGCCAGGACGTAGATCGCAGGACGACGGAGATGAGGACATAACGACCCCTCCTTCATTCTAGTCCAGCAACGGGCGGACAAATTGCAGAACAAGAAACAGGGATTGTCGACAAACATTGAAAACATTTATCGCTCGCGCAAAGGCGGCAAAGTGACGGGAGCTCGTGGCGGCAATCAAGGGTCACCTCTAGTGCCCACCTCACCGGGTGGTCACGGGTAAGCTCTGCCGAAGTCCCCCCTCACCTTTGTCGTCTGAAAAAACCCTTGAGCCGGCCCGACTTTTCTCTAGCAAGTCCTCGCTAAGCTAATTAAAAACAACCTCCTTAAAATGCCTTTAATTTAGTCCTCGTGCGAGCTGCAGACCTTCGCCCAAACTACACACCACCTATCATGGTTAATCAACCCTACGCGCAAGCGAGAGGCTTGCACCTGATAAAGCACCCGGCCCTAATGCCGTGTCGCCCAGGAATCCGTGTCGCCCAGGAATCGCCATTCGCCTTCTGGCAAAACAGCACCCGAAGGAGTTAGCGAGCATGGCCACTCCACTATTGGAAAATAGAATGTGCCTTGCGTAATGGGAGCGGGCGCACCTCGCGCTGATTCCAAAGCCGAGTCCAACTTTCTATAAACTAATTCGTCTAACGGATAGAGTAGGCAAACTGTTTGAAAATGTTATAAAAGACCACCTAAACGCAGAGATCCAGGACGCAGGATATTCCCTGTAGGTTAACCAGTATCGCTTTGGCGGAGCCGGTTAACAATGAACGCGTTCCAACAGAACCTGCAGAGGGCGAACCACAAGCCTACGAAACATGTTATGTCTCGATCATACGTTGTTCTCATCTTCCTTGAGAATGATTACGACGGCGCTGGAAAGTAAAGGAATCTCACCTTACTCCGGCGAATAATTTCCTCTTGCCTGGACAAAAACGCTCATAACAGGGCAAAGCCAGCATAGCGTAACAGCCGAAGCAGAGACAACACTGGAATAAATTGCCAACTTGCCGATGAGAAAATACAATGTTTGGAATCTAGACATGAGAGTGAGGGGCGGGTCAGAAACTCTCGCTTTTTTATTACGAGCCTAGCATTTTGATTGTCTGTAAGACCGTGAAGAAAAATAGTATCTTACAAGCCTTTGTCCTGAAATGATTTCCCAGGATCCGCATCACGCTGCTGATCAAGATTTTTAGTGTGGAGCTGTTTTAACCGAGCTTGTAATTTTTCTTGTATTTATATCCTTTTTAGATAAAGTTTATTTGTTTGTATACTTGATAAGCTGACTTTTAGCGGGATTTTATTGAATATATTGGAGCTCATCACAGGTATCTTACAGGAAGGACAGGTTATTATAGATGACGGAGCCGCTAACTACATGGCAATTTTACAGACCACTGGGGTTGCCCAAGGTGATGATCTTAGCCTCCTGCTGTTTGCGGTGCCGGTGAGAGACCTTCATGAAGAGATACGGAGTCGGCACTTACAGGTAGACGTCCTTATGTATGCAGACGACCTGGTGCTATATTCTCGCAGCCGATTCCATTTGCAACAATCTCAACAAAGGCAATGAAGTTTAGACGTGGAGGGAAATTTGCTGGGATCGACGAACTATGGTTAAGTTCAAAATCTATATAATCTATACAATAGATCTATTTTTTTTCGAACTTCTCCTACCTAGAAGTTATGCTCTCATCTCAAGGTACAAGCTTCTCGAGGCACATTGATAAACGAATTCGGAAAGGACTACAGTCCTTTCATAGTATCTGAGGCCCTCATAAACTATCAATCGACGTTGCCGCTCATCTCTTTAACCTGGAGATTGCGTCTACTGCTTCTTAGGATATACAGGTAATGGCCATATCTATCGAAATAAAACTTTAAGGCGCTAGACCAAATCAAGGCCGCTTTTCTAAAGAAGGCGCTAAGAGTCTACCGCACTAGTCTCAACAGATTAGTCTATTTACTGACGTCGACTCCGCTATTTGTTGAGGATTTAAAAACAAATACACGTTTTACCGAAAACGGCAGCTTTCAACGAGTACATGTATGAATGGAAGAATAAGGTGGCAGACATGGCTTCCACACGAATACCTGTATTCGAGAGAAATTCCATAAAATGTCCTCGTTATGCTTGTGCAAACTCTGCGGGAGACAGTGTGACTTATATCACCTTTAACAATGCGATAAAGCAGTTATGTGAATGTGTGCCTTCCCTGTACAATAATATTAAAAACCAGCCATCGGTTAATAAAGCTATTATATACGTATGTATGTAATAAGATTAGGTTTCGGTTTGCCGTTGTGCCACACAACCACCGAGCCTGTATTATTGTATCGTTGAATGGTGCGTAACACTTGAAGATGGTGTAGTTTCATCACTCTGTCCTTAAAACTCTTGTGCGCTAAATGGAGCGCTACCACAATATGGTGTTTCATTTCCATGGCCCCTGTTATTTATCGTATTTTTATTGAGCGATGTTTATTAAGAACAAATTATAATACCGCATACCGCAGATGATTAACAATACTGCCCCTTACGGTTGGAATCGCCGTAAAGCATATTTTCAATGAACGGAGGCCCGACCACGTTGAGAAAGCTAAGGTTTCTCAACAGTGTTTGTGGCAGCATGGCCGCCTCTTAGTGGGATTGTTTAATATCTACTATCAATAAGCATCGCTTAAAAGCACCGCTGAGAGTCAGCCACCGAGCAAGATGGCTTAGTGGCAAAGCCTTTGCCTTGCATTCGGGAGGACTGGGTTCGAGACCCAGACCGGCCACTACTAAATTGGTTTGCATGGTGTCCAATTTAGACAAGGCAAATGTCGCAGTGAATTAAAATTAGCCATGACACGAAAAAAAAACGTACACGGACAATTGCCTTACGGAAAAACTTAAACAAAAAAAAATGTTCTCACATTGACGTTTAGGCAAAACCCTACATACCTCAACGTGCCCGTTTATCCTGCTGCTCCAAACGCCTTTGACATAACATGGTGACATGTGCATTTAAATATACATATCAAGCGCATAATAAATAATTTAATCCATATATATTATTGACGGTTTATCATATCTATATACAAACTAAATCACATTAGGATGAATAGATACAGTGCAGCGTGTCTAATGTATAGTTAGTAAACAACCTTTGGTATCTAATATAGAAATATTGAATATTTCGCAACAATTGCATTCTCAAACAAAAAAAAAAAATATATATATATATATATATATATATATATATATATATATATATATATATATATATATATATATATATATATTCTCAAACAATATATATATATATATATATATATATATATATATTATAAATGCTAATATTCATTCAATACGCAATTCACTGGCTCAGTAATGGGTTAACCGTCATTCTTTTGTCACGGTCCACTGAATAAAATACTAAGCCAAAAACGTAGTTGAGTTCGGGCTAATCCGCTAAAGTACTTTTAAATGATTCAGCTACTTAAACAACTTTACTCGGAAAATGCACTTTGGATAGACGTTTAACTCAACATACTAGATAGACGTTTTAACTAAACACATTACTCAAGGCACAGCAGCATGCATATGAGCTTTGACTAATCAGTTTTGATGAGCGCCCATATTCATATTGCCCACACATATTTTTAAAAAATTCAAATTGCCCAAGCGAAAAATACAATACTTACTGATAAAGAGCAGTGTTGCGTAGATGCCTACAAAATAGGCAACTGGAGATAGACCCGAATAAAACAAGTGTCGAGTCACAAACGTAGAATGGGTGGTAATCACGGTGTCCATGTTAAAAGCCAGAAGCAGGCAGACTACAACCATGGCGTACATGTACTCCGCATCGATCATGCCTGTAATCAATAAGGCAAGCTTCACTGCTAGTGGTTATCGTAATTTAAGACGGCGGCATGGTAATTACCGTTAACGCCACGACAGAATTGCTACTGCGATAACGGAACAGATAGTACAAGCAACGTTAAAGACAGTCATTATAAAATACTACTAACGCAACCGTATTATGAGTATAAACCCGTGTGCCGGCATCGGTATTTTGATGCTTTCATCTTTCAGCAAGGTTTAAGATAGAGATATAAGAGTAAAATAGCTTTCCTAAAATTGTACGGATATCGATTCCATGCCTAGGATGCTTACTTCAAATGGCCAGAATAGGCAGAACAGTTAGCTATGGTTGTCCATGTTTAACAGCCTTAAAACGAGGTTACTGATGTTAGATATAAGGTCCAAATGTTTGGCAATTGGCGTGGCTTTGTAAAGAGTGGGTAGTGAATGGGTAGTTAACAAAATTAGTCTACCATATCATTTGGACTGCATTTCGAGTTTCACATTGTCTTTTAATATACAAACCTCTATATGTAATTATAATTATAGATGTCTGTATGTTTATATAATTATATATTTAGTGATACAAATTATGTCTTAGTCTAAATAAGGGGCATTTTACGTAAAATCCTAATATTTAAATTAATAAATTTGTATGAGATAAATTCGTGTAGGTGGCAGCAAACCCACGTGCAAATTGTTCACGGATTTGATCCAGCCACGATGTGCTAATTCTGAGGGCGTAGCGCACATGGGACCCGCCCTCCTCAAGAACCATGTTGATTAGGGCTATCATTATCCGGCTAATCCACTGGGCACAATTCGGATGTGAGTGAATAATCGCTCTGTGCAGAACTCTGTTTTGCAGTTGTTGACTTTCTATATCCAGGCAGAACTCATATCGATATCGCCTCGTGGCGCTTGTTTCATCACTGCTCCACGGATGCATTTCTAGCTGTCCGAAATGTGCCTGAAACTTGTTTAGGGCTGTTTGATTGCCACGACCGCAGTATTTCATAAAGGGGAACACTTCGTCACTAGGAGTTAGGTATTGCCATAGTTTCGATGAACCTACGAAGTAGTAGAGTATCGTTATGAAGGCCATCACAGATACTAGATGCAGAAGTGAGGGCGACCGTATCGTATGGTAGGCAGAATAACCTACAAACAAATATGAAACAGACCAACCAAAATTGAGGGCTCGGCGGCACTATATTGCAATACTCGAACTTAAAATGAAAAATACACATATAGTATGCATATTATAAAACTTGTAGAAATACAATATGTATATTCTAGCAAAAGTTGGTATTGAAAATTAAGTCATGTTTCCTACCATTAGACTGTATAAGCTAGTCATTGTTTGTTTCATGCAGATATCCCAAATACCAGTATGTAATATAAAAAATATACGTTGTGCATCTTTTGGGTCTTCTGCCTGGACATAAATTATTTTTGTTTAATCAAAGTAGTAATAAGAACATCAGTTTTCCTACGGGATCTCAGGGAGCCCTACAGCGGAGAGAAGGGACCCTTTGACTGACGCCGCGTTTCCCCGCTGAAGCTTGATCGATACGCGTTGCAGTAAGTGCTTTGCAGAATGAGGATCTTAAGTCGTCTGCTAACAGTCGTCGAGTGCGGTCACGCGCTCCCGTGTGTTTCGAATGGATTTGGTAAATTTGTGATAGGTGTCTGTGCTGTGTCGTGGTGCTGGGGGCCCCGGAGCTTCCACAACTGCGTCCGTTGTCTTTGACGGTATTCAGCGGGGTGGTAGGAGTTAGTCCTTATCCGACCACCAGGGCAACGAGGTCACCTAAGCAGCCCTCTCCGTTGGAAAGAAGGCACACCGGACTCTGTTGCAGAAACGGGCATCTCTCTCGTCGGATACACATTGCTATCCCCGCCAAGGTAAGCCGAGCTTTTCACACGGGCCGTCAAAGCCACCACGAAATTCTACCGTTGCCTGAGCTCTCTCCAAATGCTACACCTGGTAGGTCCAGCTTAGTAAGAGGCTGGTGAACAACTCGCTTAATGAACAAACATATATATATATATATATATATATATATATATATATATATATATACTTATCTCCTAGCTTAAAGGCACGAAGAAGGTGTCAACGCACATTGACGCAAGTACAAAGGAAACCGCTGCGGCTATCTCGAAGCTGTTTTTGCGCGAAAAAAAATAAACGGCAGGAAACCGTCTTTATAACGGAGACACCGGCACCCTCTAGAACGACAGCCTGGAAATAGGAAATAACTTTATTTTCCAAGACATACTAAGAACTTTGGATCCGCATTATCCCTGATTACGACACAACCTCGAGCGAGACACCATTTAACTGAAAGCAACAAGCTCTTTCCCATTATCCCCCTCTCAGGGGGTGATTGGCCAGAGCAATGCCGCGTTCAACGCTCCCTAGTTCCCAAGCCGCGCCGGCAATAAGACCCCCTCCCCCGCTTCTAGCGTTACACGCATCGAGCCTTCCTTGCCCACCAAAGATTCCTTGCACCATCTCCCTGGCTGAACCCTACTCAGCCCGCCCTTGACCCCAACCCCGAAGACATGGTCACCGACTCGGCCGATTGCCGAAATGAATGATGAGTCATCTGAGACACGAGATTACCAGGATGCCGGGTCTTCGATTAACGTATTTTTATTCTGACGGAATGAACATCTTCTATCTCTTTAAGGATGTCCGCGGGATACGCTTTATTGTAACCGACTGCAGGGTCTTTTCTATGTAGAGTACAGGACTACTCACGTTGTCAGCGATTGTCTTTATAAGCTGACTTGAAGCGTTTTTTTCATTGTTGTATCGCGCGCAATATTAACAGAAACTTTGACTTTATTTTAGACGACCGTAACACAACTGTATCTGCTAAAAGTTGCGGCGGGTTTTATGTCCACCACGAATGCGCAAAGTTTAACAGGTTAGGCCTCGGGCAGTGTCTGACTTACATATTTTGCGGATTTCGTTACAAGTTTCATACGATGTAGCCGCTGAATACACGACCCAAATGTCGCTTCGTGGTCACCTTTGCATAAGAAGCAACAAACGGGCGGATTGGAAGCCTTTCTAATGTGACTGGTGGAACCACAGCGACGGCATCGGGTATTCGTTAATCAACATTCCGATTGGAAATGGTCGCAGCCGCGGTAGCGGTAGAGACGCCCCCGATAGAAAACACGTCGTGCGACTTAGAACCCAATTGTACCTCAGCCGGAAAATTTGCTTCTGAAAATGGCAGAGTGACATTATCCGTGGCCATCACTAAACTCGTCCAGGCGTTTTTGGACCAAACACGAACTGCTTCAGTGACTACAATTGGTTTAAGAACACTGCCAATAGTAGATTCGCTTAACCATGGGTGCACACCGCTTATCTTGCCTTTCACCACCAATCTGGAGCCACTTATTCGAAAAGTGACAGGAACACCGCCTAACGGTTGCAGACTCAATAGGGCTGCTCTATCCTGAGAATTTTCCGCGACAATAACTAGATTTCCCCCTCTGGTGAAAGTTGGTTCTCCCACCGGACCGGTAGTATGTTTTGCTATATCGTCGCATACGACATAAAGTTCTTCTGACATTAAGTCCTTTCTTTGACTTGAACCTTGGTAATTTCTTTCTTTGCTACCACAGGTTTTTTCTCAGCGCCTACCTCACCCCACCCTGCTTCCTCCCCAGTCTCAAGCGGCGTTGCACTAACAACTACTTGTTTTGTTGCAAATCTACAATTGCAGCGGAGTCGGCTGTAAATGGAGCCGTCGCGCTGCCAACGCCGTTGCCACTCTCCACTGGCTGTTCTCTAGCTGACCGCCTTGTTGCTGCCGAGACTGTCAACTTTTTTCTTCTCTTCTTATCAGCCTTTCTCTCGGTGCTGCGGTTGAGGCGAGCTGCTAGCTTATGAACGTGAGTACCAGTAGTGGAGACCGCTTTTGTAGCAGCACCGACGCGGGTGTCGTTTTGCACGTCACGGGTGTCTCTATCGGCAATTCTACGGTTGGCTCCAATGCCACGAATGGCGAAATTTATGGCCTTAATGGCGGACCCTGTTGAACCGGCATTGCTCTTCGAATGCACTGCACTCTTGTAAAATCACCTCATTACAGCACAATCGTCAAGACAGTCGAAAGTTAAGGAAAACGCGGAGCTCAGTCAAGACGCGTATGCACCATTCGAATGTAAACAATCAAAAATATTGTCTATCTATAAAAAAAAAACAATTAAGAAAAATGAATTTAAAACGGTAATTCATAATAACATCAAAACGCTCTGCAACAAGGATTTAAGTGATACTAGAGCACGCAATGTAATACACACTGATGATAGATGTAAGCTCCGATAGGAAGTTCCCAAACTTGGTTTTGGGACGTTTAACCTTGCCGTGTCGAGTCCATGACTTCACTTCCTTTTTAAGTCTGTTAATGCCTTCAATGTCAACATCAGATAGTCCTTCGGGCTACCAGATTAGACAGAAATGAAAGTTAGAATTATTGTTAGCTTAAAAATTGGTGATTGTGTATATTGACTTATAGATCGTATAATGCTATGCGGCTAGATTGGGGAGTCGCTCGGGTATGACCAGAACACATCATTGCCATATATATTCGTATAAATATGCTAACTCATATTTCCGTATAAATGTGTGCCTTGGATAGAATGAGTTTGATACGTTAAAATATGTAATTAAATATGCTCAATGTTTAGACTTTTGACCTTGCTGCTGGCTGCATCTTATGCAGGCATTACTCATTGGGCTTGTGTACAACAAAAAATAACTTGTACACTTGCAATTCTTGTGCCGATTTGCTCTACCCGAACGCTTCGATGTGTCATTAGTCATTGCACCAGATTTAAAAAACATCTGCTGTTCGAAATTTCCATCATCTACTGAGTTTTCTGCAGGTTCCAGAGCCCGAACAAGAATTACATATTTTAAATGTCGGTGAAAGTAGTCGTACGGCTTTAAATCACTTAATATCGTAGTCAACTAAACGACAAATCAAAAATAAGAGATCAATGCGTAGAAGCCCATTATCCGGCGTTAGGATAGAGTTTATGAAAACTAAGTTGATTACTAGTTTACGTACTCTAGGCTTTCAAACTATTTTACCGACATGTAATGGCATGCATGCTAATTTGATCAATTACAGCTTTGGCGCTGTCATAAACTATACACAGGTTCCTGTTTCAATTAAAACGCTTAGTGCTAACATCTTTCTGGCCTTTAATATATTCTATCATATTGGCCTGTCCGCGATCGTAGAGGTGGAGCGCAATACAAACCTATGTACCAACCAAAATCAACCAAGTCATGAAAGACGACGTATAATTCCTTTGAGAGTGGATAGGCCTTGAACCGCCCGCATAGAACGAACAATCAGTCTTAACCAAGCAAATCTTTGAATCGCTATTTACAGAAGTAACGTATCGATTACTGCCAGATCGGTACGTAGTAGCCTCCCGTTTAAAGAAGCCGTCAGTGCACTAGGAAGTAATTAAGGCGTTGCGTTGTTCTGACAAAAAAATGCCACTTAGTTTAGTATAAAAAAAAACAGGTGGTTAAGTCAATTTATGACAGAATTAAACGTCACCTGAACATAGTTGCGACGAAGAACTGACGCATGATTTGCTTATACAAGTGGTAATAAAGAAATAACATTCAAATTTAAATTAAAATATGTGAATAGTAAACACGCACAAGCCAGGCGAATCGATAAAACATCATCAAATATTGCACGTTATTAACGCCCCATTCCGTTACCAAACGTAATAATACTGCTTATTCATTTCCCCAACTACAAGATGGTTGCGGTAACAGATATTGAAAAAGCCTACAGTTTTCGATAGAACATTCTTAAATACAGCTGAGGTATTTAAGAATTAATAAAGATTTTTTATCTGATTTTTTTTTTTTATTTATTTTTTTTTTTATATATTTTTATTTATCTGATTTTTTATCAGACAACCCAAACGCTCTAATCAAAGAGTTATAGGGTGACAGGTTAGGTTCCGGTCGTAGTTATAGTCCCTGTTTGTATTTGTGCGTTATATTACGCTCAAATTAATGTACCCTTAAATTAAATAATTTCTGATTACTAGATATACTTAAACACAACGTATACCAAAGAGAGAACATTTCAGGCAATACAAATTTCCTCTGCAATAAGGGACTAATCTTACATTGATGGTGTTGCAAATATCAGCATGAAGTTGAGTTGTTTACCAAACATTTTAAAGCAAGATGCTTCCCACTAAATGCTTGAACCAGCGTAGACCAAACACTTAGAGTAGAACACTTCTTCTAGAGACATTCGTGTTATTTGCATGTAGAAGAAAAGTAAACATTTCTCGGATTTCGTTGGAATTTTCCAAAACTGGGCTCCGGTGTACTTGGCTCAAGACGCTGAAACAAAATATAATGAGTTCCATGACCGTCTAATGGCGCTCATCGATACATGCTCATCAATAACACACCGATGCCACAAACACAGTGCAAACACCCGGAGCTGACAAATCTTATCGCCGAGAGAGATCGCTTGTGGAGCTCTTTGCAGAGCATTCGTAAACGATCCCCGAACAGCATACGCGTACTGAGACTGCGAGAAGAGTACGACAAGATGAGAAATAAAGTGCCAAATCGACGGACCAAACTGGAGCGCCATCGACTTCGGGGTATGGTCGATAGGGTCTCGATCAACGGCCGACCGATCTGAAAAGTTGTGCGGCGCGCAAAACAGGTTGGCAAAGTGCCCCCGGTGCCCAAGCTGGATTTTGACGGCGAAGCGATCACGGAGCCCGCGAAGGTCTCAGAGGCCTTTAAAAAAATTTTCACTAATAGTGTCGCCTTATCCTTGTTAAATAATCCCATAAATGAGCGTGTTATTAATGAAAATCTATCTTCCAGATTCAGGAATCCAGAACACACCGCGACGACATCCAGTTTAAAAAAAGGTGACGAAACTACAAGTGTTAGCTTTACTTAGTGGTATTGGGGATCCAGCAGCCGGCTACGACGGTTTGCAGTCTCACATGATACACCATGTATGATCTCACATTGCTGATCCCCTGACACACATAATTAATGCCATATTAGAAGAACCAGCGTATCCTAGCCGCTTAAAGATCGCCAGAGTGGTGCCAATCCACAAAGGTGGTAGTATGAGCGGCCCGTCAAACTACCGTCCAGTGAGTGTTTTACCTGTTTTAAATAAGATTATTGAAAAAACACTTGTTAGCCAAATGATGAGGCATCTCGAAAGCAACAACATGCTCTCGGGCAACCAATCTGGATTTCGCAAAAACCGGGGCACAGGTCATGCTGTTATGCGGCAAGTTGAGGGCACCCGTTTCGAGTTAGATAAAGGACTATTTTGTGCAGCACTTTTTTTAGATATTAGACGCGCATTTGACAGTGTTCGTTCAGATATTCTCCTACTCAAACTCAAGCACCTGGGCTTTGACGATCACGCCATTAAACTGCTATCGGCGTACTTCCTCGGGCGTAACCAGCTTGTGGACGTGGGGGGAACCCGGTCGGAACTGCTCCCGGTTTTGCTAGGTATTTCTCAGGGCTCGTGCATTGGCCCACTAGCCTTACTCTGCTTTATAAATGATATGGAAAATATCACACGAGGAGCCGCTACCATTTATGCTGATGACAGCACTTTTAAATATGTTGGGCAGTCTGGTGAGGAGATACACCGGGTGATGATGCAGGATGTCACTGCTCTCAACGCTTGGTGTGCAGCAAACCGTATTGCTATCAATGCAAAGAAAGCCTAAGTGGTGGTCTTCGGACAGGGTAACGCCATTCCTCGAATCCCACCTGTAATCATAAATGGCCACCTGATACAACCCAGCAACTGTGTTGTATCAGGTGGCGTACTGGGTGTAATCTACTGTTACACCCAGTAACCCTTATCCGTCGACTTGCTGTCATCACAAACTCATCAAGATACATCAAGAACCAAATTGGAGCATCTTCATGCAAGCTGCTCTACAACGCCTTTTTCTTGAGTCACCTTACGTACGGATCGCAATTCTGAACTTATAGCCTTGGAGGGCGAGAGAGACCAGAGCATCTAACACGGTCACACTAAAGATCCGCATGCATCGAAGCAGCAATGGCAGCCAAGCGTTTGACGTGCGAGCTGTCAGAGAATGCAACACTCTTCCGGTTAGCTTGCGTTGTTTGAAATCTATAAATAACTTTAAAAATAATTTAAAGTCACACCTATTACTTCGTCAATAATGGATACATTAGTCTTCCTAGATTGACTTTCGCATAGAGGTAAACACAAGTAATTTTATTCCGGCTGTAACTTTTTACCAACACAATGGTAACTGTAGTAGGTTTAAATTACTTGCAATACTTGCAAATATTTGTAAATGTATGAAACAACATACCATTGTTACTGTGTATATAATTAATAAATGACCTTGTTCAAAAAAAAAAACATCGCGTGTATTCTATCAGATAACGCGTTAACAGAACTAAGCAAACGCATGCCAACCAAAAATGCTGCTTAAAGAACTGGCGCAAATATTTTACCCATTATGGATTCTTTCTTGGTCCCTTCTAGTCAAGAGACAAGGCAACAAAAATTAGATTATAATTAGAAGCTATTCGAAAAAATGTCAAAATAAAAAAATAGTTTGCAAACATCTATGTGTTTTTATCATCGGTTGACCTTGATAATAGCTCGTTTGTGCTTTTTTACAAAAATATCTTTAGATCTTTGACTAAGCTTATCCACACAATACGTACGTTCGACGTTGTATAGCTAAATGCCGTCGACGAAGTTACGATTTAATCTACATCGACGCAAATTGATTTGATGCTCCTATGATAGCTGTAGTTAGATATATCTAACTACAGCTATCATAGGTGCATCAAATCATCAGTACATATTCATATTTTAACGCGGAACTCAACTTGAAGTGGAGCGCGTGCTTGGCAATGACGAGCTAATAAGATGTAGAACGAGACTAGAAAAAAACCGAAAAATTAACTAAGACGGGCGTATGCGTCTCCTAATCGGATGATCTTACGCTACATCATGTAATCATACAGGTGATACAGTACTCACGCTACATAATTTAGGTCCAAAATACTTTGTTCGATATGCCTGCATAAAAATTTGAGAAGTCATCGTTGAATGTAAAGTCAACATGATTTATGAAACCTGATTAACTCGCGTGCCATTATTATGGGAGCTCAGATTATAAAGGACGCCACTCTTCGGTTATATAAACAGGATGCAGTATCGCTGGCAAAGCATTATTACAGATGTCCAACAGAGGCTAAAAAGAATCGAGGAGAGAGAGGCCCAAATTGAGGAGAAGCAGAAGCGCACAAGAAGAGGAAGAAAGAGGCTAGTCAGCAAAATAAATAAAAATATATGCTAGCGGTTGAGAAACAGCAGCAGCGAAGGCAGCCACTACAAACAGCGACATCAACCGCTACAACAACAAGAAGCAGATATCTCAGATAAGTTCAACAATAAGTCAACAGGAGAGGCGGTGGCCATTAAACCATTGGAAAATTGGGTGGTAGTTGCTGGTGATTCAAACGTAGGCAGAATAGAGGAACAAGTTAATCGGGTGGCTACTAATGTACGGGGGGGGGGCACTTTCTCTATGAGGGGCCAAGGAGCGAGCAATATTGTGGCAGCAACTAAGCAAGATATTGAAATGTTTGATAATGTGGAATATAGACTGGAAGTATCATGGGGGACCGGTAAACGTTTTTCAGGCCTGGGATATAGAAGGTGTTGTAAATGAGAGTGGCACACAGGTACAAAACCTAATATAATTTTGCAAACAGCAAAACGTGGTGCTGACAGTGCGTTCTCTTTCAATGGTGGTGGCTGCTAAAGATGGACGGGACTATCAAGGTACGTGCAGGGCAGTCAATAGGCAGATAACACAGTTGGTCAGGGCATCAAATTACAAATATTTGTCCCTTGAATACATTCAAGACAATCCAAGGGTCCATGGCCTTCGATCGAGTGCACTAAGGGTCGGTAGGTGCTGTACTAGCGGCACGGCCAATTGGCACGAGGGCGTGTGATTGACACAATGTTAGGCCTTTTACAATAAACCTGGTCAATTCGCAAGTAGGATTTAGGAGGAAATCAACAAAATCAAGGCAGCGCACCGGCAATGCAAGCCCCGAACAATTTTTTTCAGGGAGGGGGAAACGGTAGGGTGCAGACACAGACACTTTGGATGAAACAAAAGATTCAGGGACAAACGAGAGAGGAAGAGGCAACACGAATACAAGGATAAGTGGGACAACAGGTACAGGGGGAATCGGAAAAACGGGAGCTACTCCCCGAGGGACGGAAGTGCCGCCGGGTTTAAAGGGAGACAATTGGTATGATACAAACCGGAATACGGGCAATGGGGAAAACTGGTTTGGGGGAGTTGGGATAATAACCAGAAATGCTATTTCGTGCAAAAAAGTTGAGAATGCCAATATGAAGAATCTGGTGGTTACAAGGATATACCTGGAAAGAACAATATGGGCAGTTATGGGGGTATACAGAGCGCCAAGGGTCCGTCTTTTAGAAATCATTCGTAGCCATTTTTTAATATGCGGAGCAATGTACAACCTTATCCGGGACATGCTTCACTATAACTCCATCATAGTTAAGAACGGAGACCATTATGTCAACGACACCATAACGCAAACGGTAGGATTGGCCCAAGGAGATCCTGCTAGCCCATTCCTGTTTATAATGTACATAGCAACCCTTTCGGATCTTCTACGCCATGCAAAAGCTGCGCACGCCTTCTACCGCAGATGACCTAGTCATCTTTGCAAAGTCGCGTGAACATCTGCAGTATTTCCTAAACATAACAGTTAATTGGTGCAAAGAGAACAGGCTAACAATCAACATGGATAAAACAAAAGTCCTTCGCTTTAGCCGAGGAGGGGCATACGGCGCAGCCGACCGCCGCATCAAAATTATGGCATTGCATTGGAGATTGTCAACCACTTTTCTTATCTCGGCGTTACACTGACACCAAGACTCTCTTTTAACAGACATGTCGAAAAAATACGAGCCAAGGCGACAGCTACTGTCATGCTACACGGTGAACTTCGAGATATCGACTTAAAGATAGCGGTAAACATATTCAGGCTAAAAATTGTCCCTATTATACGATACGGCCTGCCTGCAATAGCATATTTTATGACTGTAAGCGATCTGAAAAGGCTAGACCGTTTAAAGGCACTCTATGTCAAGCGCGTGCTAGGTCTACCCAAAAACGCCTCTGCTACATTCGCTCTGGAACTATGTCGCGAACGAACCCTTACAGAGGACTTTGCCCTAGACGGACTACCTCTTAGTGAAGCCGTACTTACAGTATATAGGGAGTTTCGGGAGATACGCAACGTGAAGTTTGCGACCCATAACTATACAGACGGACCAGCGTTTTGCTCGGACAAATGGAAGAGAGAAGCCCAGAAAAACCGAGCACTAATTTGTCGAGTGACATGTCACGGATACCATCACCACATGTGTTTGAGTAGACAGTGTTTTGAGGTCGATGGTTGTGTCTGTAGATTTTGTGGAATTTGTAATATTTATAGATACCATATGCTTGTGTGCACCGAAATAGACACAACGTCACTACAATCTCGTACACACTATATAGGATCCGTGTAGACTTTGCATAACATTAGATGTATACTGCTACCAATATTATGGTGAATAAATAAATATGTAATGTAATACAGAGCGCCGAGCAATACGGAGGAATGGAATGAGCAGCTATTTAAAAAGTACATAAAGTAATTAAAAAATATCAGAATAAGGGAGGGGTAATATGTCTGGGAGATTGGAATGCACACATTAAACAGCTGGATGAAAAAGAAGACAGAGCGGGCAGGAGACTGATATAACTAGCAGAGTCGAGCGAGGCCAAAATTTAAAACTTGGACCCGCAGGTAGAAGAGATATACGTGCACACAGGAGGATAAACGGTCATGCCTAGATTATGTACTGAGGAAGGGTAAAATCGGAAAATGGGTAAAGGAAATCAGCATAGATGGAGCGAGACATACAATGTTGGAAGTGATCATAAAGAAGAAGAAACCGGGTCGCGTAATTGTACAACAGAAATGTTTGGATTTTGGAGGGAAGGGTTTTTCCCTCTACCTCCGTCGAATGATTTCATCCTACCTGGATGACAGAGGCTTGGTTGCAGGGGGGCAGGAGTACGAGGTTACTGCCGGAGTCCCACAGGGCTCGATTCTAGGACCCGTGCTCTGGAACATAGCTTACGACGGGGTGCTCGAGATCCCAGGTCTCCCGTATGGGGTGGAGACGTTGGCGTACGCCGATGACCTTGCACTCATGATAACGGCCAGGACCGAAAGAGCCCTGGAGAGCGCCGCCAATGAGGCCTTGTCAATGGTGTCCGAGTGGATGGAGTCCCATCACTTGAAACTGGCACCCGACAAGACGGAGGCGATGTACCTAACAGGCAGAAAGAGGACGACCGGCATTAACCTCGTGATGGCGGGCCACCCGATAGAAATCAGAAAGAAGGTAAAGTACCTTGGGGTCATGCTAGACACCGGACTGACCGGATCGGCACACGTTAAGTACGTGGCCGAAAAGGCCCAAAGGGTCTCCCTGAACCTGGCGCGGATCATGCCTAGGGTCGGTGGGGTGGCTGAGGTGAAAAGAAGGCTCCTGGCCTCGGTGGCCGAATCAACGGCGCTATACGCAGCCCCAGTCTGGGGGGACATGGCAATGCGGACGGCGAAAAATAGGGGGGCACTAAGGTCGACCCAACGAACGCTGGCAATCAGGGTAAGCCGGGCGTATCGAACAGTCTCGACCGAAGCTCTCCTGGTCCTAGCCAAAATGCTGCCATGGGACCTCCTAGTGGCTGAACGAAGTAAAATGTATCTAGACGAAGGTCTGGATCTCACCAGGGCCAGGAGTGCCACCATATCGGCCTGGCATGAGGAATGGGCGCAGGTAAGACCCGGTGTGACCACAGGGAGCTGGACCAAGAGTCTGATACCGGACCTCAGGGTATGGTATGACCGCCGACACGGGGAGCTTTCCTACTGGACGACTCAGGTTCTGACCGGACACGGCCAGTTCCAGAGCTACCTGTCAAGGATCAAGAAGGCCATCAGCGATATCTGCGTACTGTGCGACTCTGGAGAAACGGACAACGTAGAGCATACTGTTCTGCGGTGTGATGCTCTCAGGGAAGCACGGGACGCAGCACCAACCGCTGTGAGGGGCCGACCCATCAAGGAGGTGGTCTCCCATATGATGACTTCGGCGGAGGCATGGAGGGAGGCGACGAACTTGTTCGACGCTGTTTTGACACTCAAGACAGCCAAGGAAACGGCCAGGCGGGAGAGGTTTGAGCGGGTCTCTCGGGAGAGTGGTCGAGACGAGGAGCCGAGGGAGGGGGGAGGGGGTGGGGAGCAGCCAGGCCCTCATGGTCTCGACGCACCCTCACAGGACGGATTACAAAATGGCATCCCCCTATCCAACCGCAGGTAGACATGCGGGATGATAGTAAGGGATAGAGCTGATTGAAGGAGAACGGCAGGGACGCCTCTCCCACGGTTTCGATGTAATGCCAAAGTAATACCGAGCCTGGGGGGGTGGGGAGGAATCCGGGTTTAGTGGGTTTGCGAGTCTCACACTAGTCACGCAGGCTGCTAGTGGCGCATGTGCATCATGCATTACCGAAACCTCCCAGAACAAAAAAAAAAAAAAAAAAAAAAAAAAAAAAAAAAAAAAAAAAAAAAAATGTTTGGATAAACACAAATGGGCGCAGAAAGTAGAATACATAAAACGGTTCTTAGTAGTAAGAAAATAAAAGGCTGGTAGATGAGATGCATAGGAATATGGAGGACGCATATAATAGTTGCTGTAAGATAGGGAAATAAAGGGAACGAGGGTAGTGAGGTGATTAAATAAATAAGGCAATAGAGCGAAAAATGTGGTATAGAAAGCCTAGAAAAGTAGTGAGAAGGGACGCAGAGAAGGCAGAATAGTATTGGGCAAATTACAAGAAAGCCAAGAATAAAGCTCAAATGTTAATATAAAATGCAATTAAAAATGCTGACGAAAGGGGATTTAACAGGATTTTTGGGCCCCGCGAGCAAGGGCCAGTATGCAGTTTTGGGACCATGCCAGACAGGAAAAACAAGGATGACAAATAATGTCCGAGATAGAACATGCACAATAGATGAAATGGACATCGCGTTACAAGCACTATCTTTAACGACTAGCATTAACAATTAAGAAAGGTCAAGAACTAGCACGGATATTACAACCACAGCAGGTGAGATCGAAGGCGTGGTATAGAAAATGAATCCAAAACCGGCGTGTGGTATTGACAGGATTTCGGTAAGAATTATCCAGGCGTTGGGAAGGAGTGCGTGTACTATCGAACGAATCAATTTAATATTATATTTAAAGGGGGCAGAATCCCGGAGGGTTTGCGCAAGGGAAAAGTTTCTCTTCTAGCACCTATATATTATTTATGCAAGTGTTAAAGTAGAGTGCAGGAGACAAATGCAAAAGTGGAAGAATGGCAGTGCGGATTTAAAAGGGTGCAGGCTAGATAATCATATTTTTTTTATTAAGTCAAGTTGTGGAAACGTCGCGATTGCGGGATGAAGCGTATGTAGGCCGGATTTTTAGATTCTAAAAAGCATATGATATGGTAGACAGAACAAAGTTGTGTCAAATTATGTTAGTAAAGGGTTTGGAACAAAGCTGGGTGAAGTTACTAGAATAAATTTACTAACGCGGTAAGAATAATAATAGCAGCCGAACAATCTAGAGAATTAGTCGCTAAGTAGGTCAGGCAAGGCTTTTCGTTTTCATCGGTGATTTTTATGTATATAGAAAGAAAAGCGCGAGTTATTAATAAAACGGGTTTAGGATGGTAGATAGGGGGAAAAAGGGTGTATATATCAGGACATCCGTGCTGCTGTTTGCTGACGATACGGTAGTGTTAGGGCGGGGCACTCGCGAAGTTCAATAAATGTTGAATGCATGTCAGGAAGCAGCAGAGAAATTGAGCATGGCGTTTAATAAAAAAACGCAATTTTAGTATTTAATGGGGTTAGGGGGAAAAGGAAGCTTGTAGTACAAGGGAAGGAATTCTATTATAAAAGTCAGTAAAAGTATCTTGGGGTGACGATGACTACAGGGGATGATTATTTAAAGCAAACAGAGATATTACGGAGGAAGGAGGCTGAAAGAGGGAGAAATGCAGAAAGGTGTAAGGGCCTCTTGGGGGTTTATTAAACATGCAGTAACAAGGAATATATGGTAGGCCATTCATGTGCCAGGATTGACCCTTGCTAATGTCTCTCTCGTCTACTGCGCGGGGTTGGGAAAGAACTTAGAACCAATACAAAGAGAAGTGATGAGATTTTCATTGGGTTGCAGTTTTAATTGCGCCAGGGAATTTATTGAGGGGAAGCGACAGCTGGTAAAGACGGCGCCAAGGATTAAAACGAAGTGGGATCACAGAGTTGAGTTCGCAGCTAGGGGGATTGGATACAATAGTCAGCAATGGCGAGGTAACGAGGGTATCGGAGAAAATGGTGAAATTGCGGGTAAACATGTGACATGTGTATTTAGGCATAGTAGTTCAAATGCTAAGCGAATAACATATCAATCAATCAATAAACGTTGAATTTAAACAGATCTATATAAAAGCCGAGGCGGTAGAGAAATCTAAGCCGTATATTCTGCTATTAGCGTAAGCGCTTGCCCGCGCGTTGTACTTTGTACAAGATCTGAAACATGAGTTTATTCCGGCTTTCGAGAGAAGATTCATAAACAGGTTAACAACAGCCGTTAGTGCGTTGTCTAATAGTATGTGATGTACTATCAGACAACGCATTAACGGATTACGCTATAACATTCTCTGACAAATGGCAGTTTCTGCAGACTATGTGAGGTCGTTCTGGAAACGATTCAGAAGCGAATACTTTCAATATCTCCGTTTAAACCCATCAATCCCCGTTTGAAAAAATGTACAAACGCAAAAGCGAAGACATTGATCAATCGTTTTAAGAACGCAGCAGATACACAGCGATTCTGATTTAGAGGCAAAACATATCGTCGAGCATAATTGTAGTTTTTTTAGTGGCCTCCTATAGGCAGAAATACGATAAACAATACATTTTGTCAAAGTTTGGGATGATACCCTTGCTAAGTTGCTAATCTAATAATTTAAATAATCAAATTTGACCATAATGTCTTAGAACATGCAGAAAATCTAACATGATGGAGAAGAAGCAGCATATCTTCGAGGGTTGTCTCGGCTAAGGCAAAACCCGATATTCTGAGATTTTCTTTTTCAGCGTCCAGTCGTTGAAATATTTCGAGGAGTTTCTCGTTGCCCTTATCAGGTAGACCAAACAGGATTTTTGCGCTGCATGAGTCATTCCAAGCATTAACGACAGGCCCCGTGAGGTCTTCTAACAGATCGTACATCTGCGCCAACCGGCAGGCGGGACCCTTTGCCACCGTCAAACTGTAGTCAAGACCTGAAATCAGTCAAGTAGATACACAAACAAAAAATAAAGACCATTTTACTTGTGAGTGGGGGCGTAAAAACATGAATATTGCTGTTCACTTCGCAGTCATCGAGGTCAGCGTTTTCCAATGTAGCCCAAAAATATGTATTTGCAATGTCATTATTTTCCTCCAGCATTTTCCTCAAAGCAAATCAACGTTATTTTTGCTCACTAGTCGTAGTATTCAGTCAATCAATCATGTATGTTTTTTTATATGGTTTATGTTATTACTAAGCATCACTATTTGTTGTCCTGCCGTTCCACCGAGTGCTTAAGTGCAAAGATCTTCGTGCCGAACAATCAACCGTGGTACTTAGCGCATTGCTGCGAACAGAACCGACAAATACACTGAGCCTTCATGAAACTTCCTACGGGAGCACAAAAGGTAGTGAAACCCGTGCACGATATACCTGGTATTGACGTGCCTGTCACCGTAGGCCAGTCTGGCCCACAACCAAAAAAACTTAAACGTCGCTGCCGCCGTGACTTTGCGTTACCACTCTCCCAAGAACTCGTTAAGTGGCTCCGTCACAGGCATACGCAGCCTAAGCCGAAACATCTTCTCTATCGACGCACAGTCCGACAATGCAAACACAAAGCGGCTTTTTGCCCTGATTGAATGGCGAAGTACTCACCTTATGTATAGTGCAAAGTACTTTTCAAACAAACTCAAATTCACTTGAGATAAGTGTTGCCACACTGTCTAAACTAGACGCCAACTTTAACCATAAAAAAGCGCACTGCCGTACCGACAGACAGTCGTCGTACATCTCCGACCCCCCCGTAGGGAGCTGCCAGTGCTGAGTTAACACTGTGCTGGAGGTGTGCCATGAATACTGATATAGCAACGAATAACGTCGTTTGCAGCTAAACGTCCTCTGCGACGAAACTTCATCGCCATGATTTTACGTGAGTTTATCTCCAGCCTTTTTTTAAATGAAATACGCCATTACTATGGCGGTCATGCACGAGATAACACCAATGTTGCAGTGAGAATCAACAATGCCATCAGCATACATTACTACCATAGTATGTTGAAACTCTTGACGTATTGAACAAAGATCGGCCAGAAGCAGCGTCAACGAGATGCAGCTCAGTGGGCCCCCCTGAAGAGCCCCAACATTCTGCGTTAGCTCAAGCACGTTGCTTCTTCCTTCTACCAACAGTCGAGTAAACTAGAAACTACTTGCAGAAGAGTTCCACGTTTGCCAATCTGTCTGATATAGACAGTCGACCATAAGATTGCGCAGAGCCTTGTCAAAGGCCTTGAAGCAGTCAATAAAGACTGCGGTACGGTCCCCAGCACTAGACTGCATACAGGCAAGTCCCCAAGACACTGCCCGCTCCACTTCGGATTGCAACACGTAAATGGCTGTTAACGTCCCCATGCCCTTTCTGAATCCAAACATCTGGGCATGGTTTGCTACATTTGCAATCCTTTTGATAATCAGCTTACAGAACATCTTCTTAAGCGTTCGCTCCGACGCCACTCCCCGAAACAGATTTGGGTCAGTTCTGTAGTCGCCGTGTTTGCGCTTGAATAATAGAGAAAGCCTAGCGATATGCTAAACTCTGGGTATCCGTCCTTCCTCCATAATTATACTAAAGAAATTACAGAAGATCCTTCTCAAGAGTGGCCCCGACTGCACCCACTGTTCGTAATAGAGCTTATCTGGCCCACTCAAAAGAAAGATTCATTCTGTGCTAGTCTAGTATAAGTGGATACTCAACCTCGCGATTTTTTTGCAGGGTTTAAATGGGTTGCAAGCAGGGTTGAACAGCAGATTTGTCAAGTGACGCTCTACGTTGCCACTCAGTGAGTGCAGTACCCCCCCTCTCTTTACGAGAACGGTTTATATAGGCATGGGGCTCCTTTTCTGCTCGCTTGAGTAGACGGACATCCTCCCGCCTAGGATGCTCGATCTTATAGTCACGGCATAGCCTTATGTAGACGCATAGCCGTGTCTTCGCTTTGCTTGGAGCTATGAATCTGCCCTGGCCTTTGCTAGTCTCAACAAGCCGAGTAGTTCTCTGTATCACAGGTAGCAAGTCCGTTTGAGCCACGGCCGGGATCACTGCGGCTTGAACTTTCTCCATTTGACTGCTTTCTACATCACTTTTTCATGAGACCGACAGGCATCCATACCACTTTCGATCAATATACTCTCAATACCGACTGGAAACATGGCTAGATCGAGTTGACAGGCTGGCATCATCTGTGAACTTTTCCCCTGTTCCTGCCCTAGGGCAGAAACGCGTAATACAGCTCGTACAGGTAGATGCTTTCTTGCAGCAAGCTCCAAAACTTCAAAGCTCTGAAACTCAGTACTATCAATATTACGAAACAATAAGTATATGGTACTTCTGCCGCTATGGCAGACGTTGGTGAAGCTATTACAAGCATTAGCACACACAAAACCCACATCGATAAACTGCAGGAGAGCTCTCCCTTTCTCGTCATTAGCATCCTCATCAATTCTGCAAGTCAGCTTCAACGATTGTTGGAGCGTAAGGTCAATATCCGCGAGTCCCACAAATGACATCTGTAGCATCTGCAGAGTCAAAAATCGGAGAGAGATCAAGCACGGCAATGTTAACACTTCCGGAAGAAAGTGTTATATAGTTATGCATCTTTTCTAATACATCGCATGGGGGACAACTAGTTACGTAGATAGACAGAAAGTCTTTTTACTGGTCTGCCCAATCCCCCAACGAGCATAGCGGCCAACTGGTGAAACCCTTGCATCTCATTGAAATGCAGTTCTTCCCGTTGAAACGTCTCCACCAAGAGGGCAATGCCTATTTCTCGAAACAAATCAACTGGCATTATATCCATTGCCCCTTTGAGACCCTCACCATTATACAATAGTATTCGTCGAGGTATGGTTGACTTCGAACACATTTATGCACGAGCGGCGCCGTTCCAGCAACGGAAATACACACCCTTCATTCAGAAATCCTCCTTGGAGCACCGCACGAAGTGTTGCTCTGAGGCACAACGCAAAATGCAGCCTCTTTACCTTTTTATGCAATTTAAATACTGCATCAACCACTTTTTCGACCAGCCAGTCCCGTAGGTCCACTGCCGACGTATCTGCAAGTTGCCCTTCTACTCGACGATTTTTGGTAATAGGTTTGTCGATTTTTTCTAATATAGTGCTAATAGCACACTTTCATATCACCACTTCCTTCTGCTGCACATGCCGCCCGGAGACGGTTGGCGGTTCTCTGTTTATACGTGCGGTGTAAACCCTTTACCTTTGTCCTCCTCATTCTGCATCTGCGGGACGTTGTTTGATTGAGAGCCTCATCTCAATCGCGCCGCTGTCAGCTGGAGTTTATGCGCCGTTCGATTTATCCTTTTTTGTCTTTTTTTAAGAGGACTAACTGGAAAATGCGGTTGCACACGCGGGCACCGCAGCAAGGGAGCTCCCTGCAAGTGCGGGTCGGTAGTGTGGGGCTCCAACCCACTAAAAACCAGTCGTGTCCCCGTCCCCCACGCTGACTGGGAAATGCTTGCGCATATCATCAAACATCAAATCCTTTTTTGTCTTAAAGAGTTTTGCACCCCCACTACTTTCACTGCTGCGTTTGATGTTGTTGTTGCTTCTCTCCGTCGAATAAGCTTCGCTCTCGTCAGTCTTTTTGTGCGTTTGCAGTGAGACGTTATCAGCCCGGCCAGCTAGACAAGCTATTGATATAGCCGTAAGTGTAGCTGCACCGACGGCAGCATCTACTGGGACTTGAGGGAAACGTATATCCATATCTTTAGTCTCATCGCCGTTGGCGCCGTCTAGCGGTATCGTGGGGAGTTTCCTTGGTGCAGTGCGATTCGCGGGAAGATTTGAAACTTTTGAAACGTTCGAATCTTGCATTATGCCAATATCGTTTGTGCTTTGTTTTGGCATTTCCCGGGCTTTGTTTGGTGTCGCGCTTGTTCATTTTTGCCTTTACTGCTGGTGGGTCCATGTTAGTCTAAACTTTTACCTGCTCAATGGCATCAAAGATATCTAGCCTGTGTGAAAGAGTAGCCTTGCCAGCTGCAGCAGCAGTGCTTCTAGCGTCACCACTGTGCCTGGACCCCGAACCGCGCACTTGTTCATGTGAATACAATCCGCGCACTTTTTTATGTGAATAGCCTCTCCAGAGGTTCCTCGTTCTCCATAGTATTGTGTATAGCCACACTTTTTAAATCAACTAAATATCTCTTCTTTTAGTTCATAAAGGCTTTTACGTGTCAAACGACTCACCAGGGACACAGGTCATTAATAAACTTTATTGGTGCAATATGGGTGTATCTATTGGTGTAATATATTTTGTGCGAACTGAACGTTCGAGTCGAGAATATCTTCAGGTGGCTGACACCCGTAAAGCTTTTGTCCAAGTGGATTCTCAAATACCGGGCATTAAGTTTCAATTCTTCTGCAGTTATTGCTTGTACTGTGATGACCATGCCATCCACGTACGCGATTATCCTTACCCCTTATGAAAGGTTATCCTGGCAGAGAGCGTCATCACACGCTAGGTTCCAGAGCAGGGAACCAAGGATCGAGCACTGCAGAACTCCTGTTGTCATTGATATTTCCACTTCACCGTTGAAAGCACTTTCAGCTTCCAGGTACCCTGAAATGACCTGAATGAGATACTTTTTCCTCACTAGTGTGTCCAGTATTATCTTCCGCGGGAGGCTGTTGAAAGCGTTCCTGACGTACAGACGGATTGCAAGAATGAGTTTTCTGGTGTATTTGATTAAACTATGTAAAAGGTCAGCCTGGGCCGCAATTCGGTGGACAACGATGAGCACTGACTCACTTTTCATGAATCCATATTGGGAGTCCAAAAGAAGTCCGTTTTCCTTCACAAAGATCCTCGTATCTCTTCCTAAAGGTATTTAGCAGATAGATGGGCCTGAATCCTCCTTTGTCTTTGGGGATGAGGACAACCTCTGTCTCTTTCTAGCTTGCAGGTGTTGCTCCCATTCTGGTCGCTGTAGTGAGCATATGTGTAATCAGATCTGAATACTCGAAATAGTATTTTGACCGTCAGGGGCGGGAAGCCGCCTGGCCCTTGAGCCTTACCAAATTTAAGCTTTGCTGCAGCCTTGAGTTTCTCCGCTACTATTATCGCTGAAGACTCCCTGTCGAAGTGAGCGTATTGCGGGAGGAGTTTGTTTAAAGCCTGGTTAATTTGTTCCTTTGTGGGCATAACGCTTGAGCTTCGTGTATTACCTCCATTCTATGTTGTAGGGCTTTCTCTAAGAATCATCTTTGATTTCTTTGAGAAGGTTGCGCTAGCTGTTTATTGTGCTCTTCACAATTTATTGCTTCAATTTGACACTACACATTATATAGTTGGCCAAAGCTCAAGTTTCATCATCTAGAGTTTTATGTGGCTTTTCTAGTTCACGCCCTTACTCTATTACCGTTATACATCTTTAAGCAATGGTAGTATTCCACCAGTTTTTTTTACTGCAAGTTTGCTTGCTTTATGTGCATGGGCTTCCTAACTCGAGTGCATGCCGTTATCAGAAGGCCTTAGAGCTCCTCTGACATTCATTTTTCATTCTCGCATTGCTGCTTTCTGTTATAAAGGATTCCTCATCGGAAAGCGAATTTTGCTTGCACATGGCCTGGGTGACTGTGCCTCTACCGTGAACTCTAAGCAGTAGTGGTACTAAGGTTTTCTTTTTCAATGACGATTTTCAACCCGTTACTTTGCAGGCTAGTGTGTATTTGCAGAGCGTTAAGTCAATATGTGAGTACTGGCCCTGTGAAAGGTGGGGTATATATATATATATATATAGTTTTCCCACCAGTTATGACATATATATATATATATATATATATATGTATATATATATATATATATATATATATATATATATATATATATATATATATATATATATATCATAACTGGAAGCGACTTAACCAATCGAATAAGATTCTTCTTTTTTTATCAATTTTCTTTGATTGCCATGTTTCACTTGCTGCGTTAAGTCGCCCGTGACTAAGGTGTAGTTCGGGCTGATGTAGCACGAGTATAATCTCTATTTGTTAGCTACGTCTACCCACACGTATCCTGTTTCTTTCACCTGCTTGTTAAAATCGTGTTGTCAAGGGTATACAAAGGATCACTCTAACCTACGTTCAACCTACACACCAGTTATAAGATGGCTATCCTGTTGGTGCGTGCTTATCAAGTAATACGTTCACATGTTTTCTTGGAGGAGGTTCCCGATCAGGCGCTCAAAGTTATCATCTGGAGACACGTTTGAGTACATTTTCAGGTCATACGCATAAAGCTTGCTGCTTACACCGGGAGGTACATATAATAGTTATTGACGACAATAACAAAACTAGCCTAACGCTCGAGGCCAATCGCAGAACGCTGCTGGTGCGCTCGACGAACACGGATATATCAATAAGGAAGGGTTTCCCAACTTGACAACGAACTGACGGCTTCGATGGTTGCTTCGCGCCAAGCTACGGTACTCTCACGAATACCTAGAGACCTTCACTTCGACAGAAGGTGGTGATCGACCCCGTCAAAAGCATGCGATAAATCATAATATATAAGGTAAATTTGTTGACGTAATGTTCCGAGGGCCGTGTCCAAATCCTGTAGCATTTCAAGGTGTTCTCTATAAGTCGTTCGATTTTTTTTAAATTCATGTTGTTGGGGGTCAAGCTGGGATATTGCTGTTACGAAGGTGGTCAGCTGGTCCAATACTTGTAACTATATTTTCTATTCAACTTGCAGTGTGAAACGCTGTAGTAAAGGGGATGAAAATATATGAAATTATTCTTGCAGCAATATTGTCATTGGGTTTGACGTATTTTGCAACTGGATATTGAGTTTGACGAAATGTGTGAAAGAAAGCTCGCAAAGCAAGCTCTCATAGCTAAAAATTGCAAGAAGTTGTATTTCAGACAAAAGCGTGTCAAACTGCACTTGAAGCGTAAAAAGATAGATTCACATTGCTTGTACATTAACGGCTACTTACCGAATTTTTTACGCAAAAATGTTGCGCTGCCTTCAATGATACGCTTGCCGTGGAACTCGAGGACTATGCGCTGCCCTATAAGGTCGGCCAATCTCGGGTCAGCCGTCAGCGCGACAATTGCGCGGTCCCGCTTTGACATGTGCAATAGCTGTAAAAGCTATTCATCAGGTAAGTTAAGTTAGTATATATATATATATATATAATCACCTGCAGAAAAGCAGCAAAATTTTAGTTTTGCATAATCATAGTACAAAAAAAAAGTTCGTGCGAAAACCCTCGATCAGGCACGGAGCTTAGATCGGCACTGGCCCTAACAGTCGAAAGGAATAGCCTTATGAAGTTAGTAATACTGGCCGTAGCATGCGTACCGCAAAGGACAAGTATAACAGTGTAAAAGCTAATTTTCGAGATTAGAAGTCATTCAATACAAATTACTACAAATATAAATGGCTAACATTACCAATTTTGGCACGCAATCGCCTTCGAGACATTGGGCCCAATAGGAACATCACGAAAAGTTTTCTGGCAAAGCTGGGAACAAGAATGGCTGTAGCAAATGGCTATAAGAGTGCCACAGAGAATATTGGCCGAAATGCAACGCGGAAACGCTGCGTCGATCATTGGTTCATTGCCCACAGGCAAGAAACTCGCCATTTTGCCATAGCCAAATCGAATCTGCTTTAAAAATACATAAATAAAGAAAACAATAAACTTGCCTAAAGTTTATGCTTAACTAATCATATTTGGGAGGGCCAATGATGTCCATGCCGTCGATGAAACTAAAATTCTGCACCTGCATCATGCAGTGCCACGACAAGTGTTTTTAATTTAATGTACATGCACGGAAGTGCGCCTGGCGTGTCATCCCTGGTTCTGCGCGAGCTCTCGAGAAACTGTTCCCTTAATATTAAACCAAACCTAACAGTATTATATATATATATATATATATATATATATATATATATATATATATATATATATATATATATATATATATATATATATATACCTTTATTTAGAAGTGCATGATTCCGTGTTTTCAGGGTATCTACTCAAATATAGGATATGCTATTTATATCTTTAGATATAGCATAAACCTATATGCCGGAGTAAGACAAACTAGGGTAGACGCATCCGACAAGGATTTTACGTTTACGTTTGGACATTAATTCCAACAATGCGATTGAATGCGGCTCTATATTTTTAACGCTAGGGCAATCACATTTTAGACGGTTGCAATGGACTAAGCCGCCTGTGGCGCGATAACGTTTGAATGAATCCATCGCCATCGCGTTCTTATTGCTGGATTCATTTAGGTTTTCGCCGGCAGAGATATGTAGCTGCAAGGCAAAGACAACCTTGTTCAACAAATACCACGAGCAAGGCCGAGGCTCGCGCTAGCGATTATCTGTTAGTTATGGTTGCCATGGCGGCACCCCCTTCGCCGCTACAAAATACATGAATGTATTGAATTAATTTTACCTCTTGTGTCTAACAACTCGGTTAACAAGGTAAGCTGCTTACAGCATGTTCCCTGTTTCGGCAAACGGTAGGGTAAATTAGCTTTAGTATCAGATTCGAACCAAACGATTCTAAAAGGTAATATCTGTTCCCAACAGAGAGCACGTAATTGTCGATCACGTAGTCTATTCCCTATGTTATGGGCAAACAGTTTGCATAATGCATAGATACATTTGTCACAAATGTCGCTGCCTAGGCTGAAATGCCCAAACTACGACCTAAAGTTGTCGAAGCCGAATATAACCGGACACCCACATTCCTGGGACAGGCATTTCGATACCACACGAGGCAAACCGTTTTATGTTCAGCAACACGACTACAACAAAATGTAAATAAAAATGCTTAGATAATAGCCTAGAATACGGTAAATGTCTAACCATTGGCAGATCATTTTTTTGAAGTTGTTGAAGAGGCTCCTCTAGAACGCATAAACGACAGGGGGTAGACAGGGCAATGACAATAGCAAATATCTTTTGTTGCGCAGCGGTCAAAGCGCCCATTCTGCAGCTGAGCAAGTGCAAAAAATCGACTCGAGCAAGCAGAGCCTGCGCGTGCAGGTTTAACTCCCCTGAAAATGTATAATTTTATTTAAATCCGCTCTTTATATGGTTTTTGACTTAAAAAGCCTAAATAATGCAAGTTAGAATAGCAGTTTTTCATTCGTTACACTTGTTGATTAAGGTTTCAAGTTGGGGAACACACAAAAACCACATCTTTTACTGAAAGGCAGAACATGTCGCCTTTGTCCATGATTATACGGCATTTTAGCCAGGGATATTATAGCTTAGGTAATAAACTACGACATTTTGATTAGCAGAGAAGCTTTGTTGTGTTCCTCTAGTTTTAATTGGTTAATCATGATTCGAACACCTGCACATATTGAGCGCTAATGTGTTTCTTGGAGTCAAATAGGCAATTCACTCTCGAAAAAAGTATATATTATTGTGTTTTTTATGTGTTCCGAGAGGTTATTTGCACTGCGCTGATTAGTCGCGTAAGGACCCATCATATCACACCCTGCCTAAGAGTAGGACTACTTCATTAATAAAGAAATGTACTTTAAAGAGTAAATGGAAAAACAGACTTATTTACTAATTAATGTCTGCTACTGATCTAAATAAGATAAGGTTTATAAAGCATTTGTATTTCAACAGAATAATATAGAGATGATAACGATGGTAATCATTAAACAAATCCTGCAGCAGTCTGCTTGCGGCTAACAGTGAACTACACCCGGCTACTCTAGTGTTACCATTTACAGCAACGTCCATCAAGGTTCAAGACAGACCCATGAATGCTATAAGCTAGAGGAACATTCTAAAGGAGCCGAAGCTGTTATGAGTTAGCTCACATTAACCATCGACTTCAAATACCTTTTATTATTTCGCAACGAAACGTGTTATCGTAAATGCCGATTTCTCTCCGTAAGCGCATTAACTCTCGTTTGTTTAGGTCACAAATATTTCCCATGTCCCTGCTGCTGGTTTGTTTTCTTTCAAGTTTCTCTAACGTAGAACTCAAGCTGCACGCCAATAGCAATATCGATATATGGGAGACGCAACAGTGCCTGTCGTCTGTTAACGCGTGATTACAGAACACCAATAATGGTTGTACTCACCCGACCCACTGCGACCACTAAGAAAGGTAAAGTTGTCGTACACAGTCAACCTTTCAAGTAAGATTGGTTTTCCCGCACACACAGATACCTTTCCCGGCCCGGGATACCATTCTTGACCGCCTGTGAAAATGAGACAGTATGCGCGTGTTAAACTGTCGAAAGTATCTAGAATGCAGTCAAATTACCGTTTCCTCACCATTAGTCGCCCATACATGCAAGGTCCTACATACATACATATTGTTTATTTCGCAATAATTTTGCATTTCAAGATGGTACATAAATACAATACAATCATCATTATATACAATTTTTAACACTTTAGCGACCATCCCACCGGGCAAGAAAGTGCAAAGACCGCCGATGCGACTGGCAGCTCGCTGCGTGGTATTTAGCGCATACCTGCGAGCAGAACCGGCAACGACATTGATCGCCAACTTGGTGAAATCCTTGAGTTGAACACACCAAGTGATGATAGCCATGTACAATGTACCTTGTGTACACGTGTCGGCTAGTGCATGCCATTCCCTCCCAAAGCTCCCTGGTGAAGGTACACATCTAACTGCGCTACCTCAGCCGAGGCCTCGGTCACTTTTCCCTGCCACTCTAACAAAAATTGTTGAAGTGGCATTGTAATAGGTGACTTAAGCCTGACTCTGATTATTTCCACTGCCGGTCCGCAACCCGCTAGCAGGTACACAAAGCGATTTCTTGCCGTCCGCGGCAAGCAAAGAACGCGCTTCATATATATTGTGAAGCATCTTTCTAGCTGCGCAAAATTTGCGGCGGAAAGATAGCCCCACACCCTGCCAAGGCTGTAGCTCAACATTGGCACAATCTTAAACTCAAAAAGACGCAATGCAGCACTCAGAGACAGTCGTCGAAGATCTCTCACCTCTGTGTGAATAGAGGCAATAGCCGCCCGACACCTGTCGCCGATGTGCTTGGTAAAGGTCGTTCCCGTATAGTGCAGTCTCAGACCCCATATACGGGAAGGAGTTGACAAACTCCAGCGGTTGGCCACAGCAGGGTATTACGTCTGCTGCAGCCAATCGACCCCCACGGCGAAACTTAATGGCTTTCGTCTTCCGCGAATTTATTTGTAGGCCCCTACGGTGAAGGTAACCTTCTACGTCGCCGACAATACGACGAATGGCACCGCGGTCCCGGTGGGCCACTACTATGTCATCCGCGTACATAACGACGACGGCGTTTCTAAACTCCTTCCGCACGTGGCGGGCTAGGTCTGCAATGAGCAAAGAGAAGGCTAGGCAACTGAGAGGGTCCCCTTGAGGGGTCCCTACGTTTTGCCTCAGCTGCAAGGTGTCTTCGCCCCTTATGTTTACTTCAAGGCGGTCTTCAGCAAAGAAGCTGGAGAGCACTCGTAGAAAAGAACCACCCACCCCAGCATGTCGAAATGAATCGACTAGTAAGTGACGGGGAGCTTTGTCGAAGGCCTTGACACAATCAATAAAGACGGCGTACAGGTGGCCCCCGGGCACAGCCAACACCCGCTCAACTTCCGACTGGAGTACGTGGATCGCGTCCTGTGTACCTCGACCCTTCCTGAATCCGAGTTGCTCCGGAGGTAGGGTCTTCTCCACGGTTGGAAACACCCTCGAGATAATCAACTTGGCGATGATTTTCTTAAGAGTGCGTTCCGACGCGATACCCCGGTAGAGATTTGGATCGTCCACGTTGTCACCGTATTTGCCCTTGAATAGCAGAGTAAGTCTGGCCTCGTGCCAAACCTGGGGTATGTGTCCCCCGCTAAGTATCTGATTAAACAGATTACACAGCTCCCCTGCTAAAACATCGGACGACTCAGCCCAGTGTTCGTAATAGATCCCATCAGGACCACTACTCTTCCTCTTGGGCAACCCGCGCAAGATCTGCACCACTTCTTCCACCGTAAACGGCGAATTCATGCAGTGCTGCTCCTCATGCTGTGCATGCCTTTGCTCAGCCGGCGAACAATGTAGACATGGGGTTCGCGCTCTGCTCTCTGAAGCATGCGAAACTCCTCCTCCTCATCATACCGGCGCTTATTCTCCGCGAGCAGTTTCTTGTAGGTTGCTCTATGTCGGCCATAAAGCGCCCTACGATCAGCAACTATCTGGGGGTCGGGGTGCAGAGCCCGTGCTCGGCGCAGGAGCCCCAACACTTCCCGACGTTTTAGGTAGCAGGCCTGTGTAAACCAGGGCCGCGCCCGTCTTTTTCTGTACTTCTTCTTGACTACAGCCGCTTTGACAGTGGCCTCCAAAGCGTGGTTGCTTTGTTCAATGTCAGAAGTTGATCTCAGGAGCCGTAATTTGCGCGTTAATACACGCAAATCTAGCTGCCTAAACAAGTACGTTGCCGGCTGCCGCCGCGGGGCGCGCCCCTGGCCAGGCAGACACAGAGACGCTAGCACCGGCAGGTGCTTCCGTGCTGGAATATTAAGGACCTCGCATCCCTGAAATTCCGTCGGATGTTGAAGGTTATGAAACAGGAGGTCGATAGTGCTTCTTCCACTTTGGCAAACGTACGTGAATTTATCACGCTCATTCGCGCAATGCAGGCCTCTATTCTCTAGAAGCGTAAGAAGCGCATCGCCCTTCCTGTCGGTGGCGCCACTATCAATACGACAGTTGAAGTCGCCGCCGACCAGAGTGGGTAGCTGGAGGTTTAGTCCCGCTAGACCAGCACTGATCGCATCGGCAACCTCAACGTCATCGTAGTGAGGTGGCAGGTAGAACAATGCGAGGTTGAAACTACCTGAGGTGAGTGTCATGCAACACTCACCTCGACACACACATTGCATTCGGGGTGACCCTGTTCGTAAATAGATTGAAAGTCCACCTACTAGGTCTTCCCCGCCTTCCGTCTGGAAGACTCGCTAGCAGATGAAAGCCTCGCATCTCATCGAGATGCAGTTCCACTCGCATAAAAGTTTCCGTCAAGAGTACAATGTCCACACCTTCAAACAAACGTTCTGGTAAAGCCCCAGATAAACCATCACAATTCCAAAGCAATAATTTGCAGCTGCGAGCAGCATGCAGCTGCCTTGGCAGAAGGCGTCATTGCTGTCTAGCTGTTAAGCCATGCCCGTCAGTAAACTCTTCGCATACCCTAGCCTGAGCCGGCGGAGCCCCCAGCCAGCGCCGGAAACTCACGCCTTTCGGCCAGAAGGCGCTACTTAAAACGTTACTAAAGTCACTATCACCAAAGGCCACGCAGAAGACGGAGTCCGGCCGGGAAACTTTTCAAAATTGCAAAAAAAAATTGCAAAAAAAAGAGTTTCCAAATAGCACGCACTACAGTATGTCTCCCGGTTAGCCAACCACGCAGCTGTTCTGCCGACGTTTTCCGGCTGAAGCCCTCCAAACGGAGAGCTCTCATGGGCAACACACGGTTTTTACACAGTGTTATCCCACCCAGGTCTACTTCAGCACTTCCTGCTCGAAGAGGACGGTGCTTCCTATTCGCGTTAGTTTCGCGTTTTTCTGCTGCCGTTTGCTTGTGAAGTTGAGAGGCATCGCTCGGCCTCGGCCCCAGGCGTTCATCCTGCTTCTCTGGGCTGTTGCTGGTCGATCCACCACTTTCACTCGCAAGCTTTCTCTTCTTTTTTCTTCTTCTCTCCACCAGCTGGAAGCCTTCGTTGTCCAGCTGATCTACGTTGGCTGTCTCTGTACAGTCCATTGTGTCGACAACCGGCTCGCGCGGCTGCAGCGGAGTGGTGATGTCACTTTCTGCTGCCGGCGCCGGCTTCTCCTTCTTCTCCAGCTTCTCCCGCTGTCGTTGCTGCCGCTCAGCCGCTCTCTCTTCCCGCCGTTGTTGGCGCTGTTGATCGAGATCGACAACACTCTTGGCGACGTCTATAGGAGGCGTCTGCTGCTGCGGTTTCTGCACTCGTTGTCTCTGCTTCCCCTGACACTGTTGTTGCTGTTGGTTTTGTTTACCAACAGTACGAGTGACGGTGGGCGCATCTGAGACGTTCGAATCAATTACGGGCTTGGCGGCAAGTTTTGAGCTGCCGCCAGTGCCCTGTGCCACTTTATGCTGTGCCACCTGCTTCTTCGTCTCGATTTCTACTCCTGATGTGCTTACGTTGCTCCCGGTGGGACGGGAACGAAGCTCGGAGACCAGTTGTTCAAGCTCCGACACTCGGATTGTATTTGCCGCCGCGAGACGGCTAATCCGCTGCAGGATCTCAAGCAAGGCGCCGTTTGGGCGGGCGCCTTCCAGTTCAGGACATCCAGGCACCGAGCGGGCTGGTTTGCCCCTACATCGGTGCGCGGTGATGAGCACTTCACATGGGCTACACCTACAAAACAGGTAGGACACTGGGTCCACTCACACGAGCTCTTTATCACGGAGCTACATACAAAACACAGCGCACTGTTGGGCGCCGCCATCTTGTCTTATTCAAGGTCCTACATAGAGAATATCAAGGACGAATATAGATATATATATGTATATATATATATGCGTGATAACTTACTGAGCATTAATAGGAACGACTATGGGTAGCATTACTCCATTAGAATAAATGAAGGGCCTACCAGAGATAATAACCACCTCGCCGGAATTGGGTTGTATCAAGCCGGTTACCACGCTCAGAAAAGTAGCGAAGAATAGCGCCGATGTCGACATAAGTGAAGTTACGGAGTCTGCGGGTAGTTGCAAGGAGAATTTGTCCATAACCATCTCCCCCCTCCACACTACTGAGACGTCCCGGAAAACAGCCACCAAACATTGATCTGCAATAGATATAATAAATAAACCCGACGGTAGAATAAAACTCACCCAAAATATTTAACCATGATGTTCAAAAGAAAAAAAAACAACTCCAAATAAGTTTATGGATATATTATCCATAAACATTTTTGAAGTTGTTTTTAACGTGAACAACTCTCTAACGCGATTTGTGTACAAAGACTATAAAAGTTCAGCGCCACAGTTGGCGGGGCGGACCTGTTCGAATCACATGTTAAAGTTTACTGTCCAGTATCCCGATACTCCATACACTGCTGTATAATTGCTAAAACGACATTTAAAAAACTGCCTCACTTCCTAGCTTTGGGTCAGCATAGCTTTTCACCACAATATTTTCACACAAGTTAGGTCACAAGCTCCCAGAGAGAGGAGCAGTTCTCAAGATTGGAAACGAGCATAAGTAACTTCTACAAGCAAACACGCATGTCGAAGTTTATTAAAATAGAACAGCAAAACATAAACGGTATCATAAATCTTGCGCGCCGTGCTTAAGAAAAAACATTTGGCGAAAGATCGAAATCGCGAAAGGTTGTTAGTGCAACACGGTGTGATGCCATAAATAGCAGGGTAAGGTTAACATTAGGTTAACGTGAATCTAATGAAACTGGTTTCGTTTGTATGTAAACATAGTCCAGTCTTACAGATTTTCTCAAGATTACGTTATGTTAACGGTGCGTCGGTACCTCCCCCTATAGTACATATTCATCTTAGGCAAATGCATGCGACCTGAGGTCAAATACAAATTGCCCTCTGGTGTGCGAAGAGCGATATGCTACTCTGCACTTTTAAGTGTGTCGTGTCAAGTACAAAGACTTCGACCTTGACTACACAATTAACTCCCCATACCTACTATACCGCATGGCCTGAAAATCCACACAACTCTTAACCTTACTTTCTATGCCCAATCAATTAGCTAGTTAAGTTTATTAACACAGGATTTCGTTGTTTCTACATAAATGAGTCCAAACTTTACGTGGCTAGTCCATGATGTCATGAGATGCGTTAGTATCGAATCCATAGTTTCCGGTCCGGCCTAGCTGAAGAAATAAAAATAGTTGGGAAAGTAGTTTAGTAGAGTGTGGCTCGTTTTAAGTTACTAACGGCCAATTTCAATAGAGAATCGCCGGCCGGATATACACAAGTCCAATCCCTAGCAACCTGTTGTACACTGGGCACAGAGAAAGAAAGACTACAGCAGAAGATATCATTTAGATACCTTGGAACTATCTAAAACAATGATGAACACGAGCATCTATGCTTGTTTTATTAATAATAAAAGCTAAAACGACGGAGATCGCAGGGTAATGATTACACAAGCGTATAACGCAAATTGAGGCATTATAACGCACAGAATAGCAATTTACAACAAAGGACAAAAGTAATCTACGTCAAATAGGCGGGAGTTGACTTGACTTTGGCTCGTGAAGAAAAGCTGGCGACAAGATACTGGCACAAAAACATAGATCTGGAGATCTTTATTTACTGCACTATGCCGGAAACGGTTGAAGTTCTTTAACGACAGCTGACAGGATAAAGCGTTCGATTGCTTGCAAGCGTAAGACACCTTGAGTAAGGTTGCTCTTCTCGCAATAGGAATACAAAAGCAAGATAGGCAGAAGCAGGGCATTGCAATCAATCAAGTAACCATAAAAATAGGCGACAGCGGGCGTGTTTGACTACCGGGAGAATTACTCATGGCATATAACATGACATAATACACGTAACAATATGTGTACTTTGTCCAATGCGATATGCTGTTTGACTTGTCGTCATTTAGAATAATTACATCACAGTACTGTAAATCTATTGAACGAATCTACTAACACATTCACCCTAAACAAACTTTTCGGGCTGATCCGCAGCCAAGATTTAACGTCTACGGAACTGCGTTTTGCATTGCTTTATAGACGGACCCCCATATAAACAAATGTTAACGGGGGGGGGGGGGGGGTTCGAACCCGCGCATCTATGTGTCTCCTCCGGTCGCACTACGCCACCGGGCTCGACGTTCATCCTAGACACTGTTGAATTGAATAACAAATTTTAAAAAGAAGTACTCTCCACATATTACACAGACATATTGAATACTACGCAACAGGCAGTATTTGCTACATTATACTAAAATTCGATTAATAACTAATAATTATAATACATAATTACTGCTGCATTATTCATGTACCTTTAGATAGCGGTTCGATGGCCTCTTTTGGGAAGAGGGTGTTAGCGCTTTTCTGTTCATTCCGCCGATGGCTCATTTTTTTTGCGCGTTCTTAACATTGCACATCCTGCGGCACTCATTCTGGATGAAGTACTCCAACACATAAAGCGTTGCGCAGGTTTCTCTAAAACTGTCTCGAAGTTAAAATTCTGATACCCATTGTTGTACTCAATGACGACCAAGAGGAAGACGCTTAGGGCCAAATGTGCGGTTAGCCAAATTACTCCGGGCTCCACCCCGCCACCGAATATGACATGATGCTCCAGTATCGTTCGAATATAGCAGAAGGGCAATCCGCTGTCTCCTGAAATATAAGAGAAACAAAACGCAAAGCTTTAGCAGTGATGCTCATTTCAAAACCGCTACGCAAAAGTAATAGTAAGATATGGTGATTGAATATGGCGTTAACATTTAAGCTGAGCCCCACATGCTTATAGGTCGAAGACAAGTAAAATAGAAAACAACAAACTACATAATTTCGCTGACAAAAACGTACAGTAAACTGCCACCATTCTGATTTACAAGCAGTGTGATAACCGAACGTCTAAGAAAAAATAAAGCCTAGTCAAATGTTCTTTAAGCAATGCTGCTTTCCCGCTTGACAAACAAGCTTTTCGGCTTTAAACAGACTGTTGCGGGATTTTGAGCCATTTGCGGTGGTATGGACGCCTACTGCGGGAAACGCAGCATATTTCAAACAGTATCCTTACAGGCGGCGTGTTTGAGGCTGTGCCGAGCTCAGTGTCCGCCCTGGCGGTCCGAGAGATACTGCCGTGAACTAGTTAGTACCTCTGACTTCCTGGTGGTGCCGTAGGAGCGGTCACAGAAAAAGCGCCGTGATTTTCCCTCGCTTCTCTAAGGCGATGCAGAGTGCAACGTGCACATTTCCACGCGCCGTCTAACATGCGGCACGACGCACACTGCGACTCGCGGGAAAGGGGTCAGGTTTCACCCTGCGCTTTACGTACCGAGGACTGATTGGAGATACGACGTGCAGGGTGGGTGATCACCCCTGGCAGCAAACTCCAAGGTGTTTGATATCTCTACCTTGACTTGTCTCTCAACCCGAGATGAAGCCGTGGATAACCGCCAAAAAAAAGGACTGTAAATCGAGAAAAGCGGAGCCCTGTTCGGACGAATGGGGCAAGACTTAGTGAGGTCATGAACGTCTCTGACCACCTTGTGCTGTATCCAGGACTTCAGCAGAAATAAGGAAAGCAGCAGTCGCTAGTTTTCCGGGAAGAGACGAAGCAGCAGCAGTCTAGGGGGAAGGTAGCCAGACTTTTTAAGGAGGAGAAGAGCCGACAACTTCAAAAAGCGCAGGGCTGAATTCGTCGCTAGGTCGAATAGGTCGCCGGACCATGCAACTTTCAGAATGAAGGCAGAATGCAACCTCCTCCGGTATCACATCACATAGAAGACAAGTGCATTTAAAGCCAAGGAGCGCAAGCTGTAGAAGTAAGCTAGAACACAAAGTCCCGACGGGCCAAGACCCTAAAGGAGATGATGGAAACTACAATCCAATTGTGGCCAACAAATTCATCACAACGGGGATTACCGAGTCAAAATTAAGTGTAAACGTTTTTGTGAACAAAAGGCCTATAACCGAACGAAGTAATTAAACCTAAAAACTGCATTTCTAGGATTGGAGACCCAATGCAAGCGGGAACGGCGGTGGTTAAAAAAGCTGATGCTGTCAAGACCATTGGCGTGGATGGGGGCTCGGTGGCTGCCCATCGCTATATGGTAGCAGTGGCAGTAGACTCTGAGGGCACACCAGGGAAGACGGCCATGTAGGTTTTCTCAAGGCGCGTCGGAAGGGCCCCGAAGCGCCGCACCACTTCTATGTTTCTTTAACGATAATTGCTTCATGTGGCTTACTCTACTGTGATGGATGCGCTACGTGCCATAAAGATTCGGTTGTACGAAAACAACCGAAGCCGCGGATTACGACTCAGGCTCCTCCTCCTCCTACGTGTATTACGGTCTAGTAACCACGCATCTAATTTACTTATTCTTGGACTCGACATTCTTAGCGACATCCTCATACAGATTCGAAGCGGTTTTCCCGCATTGAATTGTTTAATTTCAAGGCAGGGAATCTTAATTCCGGGCTAGTATTCCAGTAATGCCCCCTCCCCTTTAAAAAAGACCCCATTATTTTTACCATTATTTCTGAGAATATCTTGTTTAGGCATCTTGCTTTTCGTATTTAAGCCTTTGGTCCCACACTTATCGAATAGGGCTTGCCTGTATAATGCGAGAACCAGCGAGATCAACATATAGACCCTAAATTTCTTCATTGTCTGATCCCATGGGCCTCCATATTCTAGCAGAGCAGACTTGTGTCTAGCCCGGCTAATATTTTCCCGAACTGCTCAACCAGTCTGCCCGTCCCTCTTGAACATTGTCTTCTCGCTTTTCTCCTCAGCAATGTATATTAACGTTCGTTAGCCTCCCTTATTGCTTTTCACCCTTTCTTTTTCCAGTCTATTTGCTTGTCGTTCGTAGACCATCTTTTAAGCGAACCGTTTTACCAACGAAATCAACGGCCTCACCACCGAAACGGTGCTTGAGTATACTCGCGTCAATTTACTAGCTTATTTGGCCGTTTGGTAAAACAAGGTCCTTTGCTTCTTGTCTGCTGTGGCAGCATCGCACAGATTAACGCTTATCAGAGTGCGTTTGTAGCTATCTATGTGGGCTGCCCGTAGCAGTACTCTACTAAACAATTTTAAGATAACATTGCCGTTAAGCTTCCTTTCTAAGCCTTCCCTATTCCCTCGCTCTTGATTATTCCCTTACTTTTTACCCAGATACCCATCGGTTATATGGTATCTCAATCCCGCACCTTCCTTTAATCGAAGAGTGACATTTATATGTGAACACATAAGGCCGCCATTCTTTCCGAGTCAATCTTGTCTAACCTCGCATTAGAGTCCTCTCCTATGACCATTGGAGCTTTCCTACATAAAGCTTCTATCACTAGCAAGTGGCGCTCAATCATAGTATATGTTGACTCCGTTTCCGAAAATTGCACACAGGTGGCCACTAGTTCTAGTTTAGATGAGGTTATTGTCATAAGATTTCCTGCTACTATTTCCACTGCTATTTATCTTATGGTCGTTCTAATAAAGAGTGATAATCCCTAAACTACAAACCAGTCGTAACCAAAACAACTCGTCACTTGGAAAAAAGCCGCCAATGAGGGAGCTTACCCAGTCGAAAAAAGTCTTATCTTGTTGACCATGTCATCATGGTAACTATAAAATCCCCGCTCTCCGGCGCAGGTCTCCGTCAAGATGAGAACGTCTAGCTCTTCGTACACAGGGTTCCTAAGCAGAAATAACACCACTTTCCCCGTGACGTTCCACATTACTACCTGAATACCTGTATCCATTACGTCTCCAAACAAAACATTTGCTTGATACGCCAGCTTGTTATCGCACGTGAGCGATATGTTTGCTCTGATCTTCAGAGGCCAGGTCTACTTAGAATGTGGTGAATATACTGCTACACAATCTGCACTTCCTTCCTTCCGTGTAGGCCTATCAGTGGCATTGGTAATTGGTTGCAGCATAGATGAGGTGGCTATCAGGGTACCCATCAGTCCTTCCAGAATGCTCGGGGTAGATTCTGAATGACCCTAGCCATCGTCTGCACGAAGATTTTTTTAAGATCGGCATAGTCGTTGTTGCACTATGCTTCACTGTAAGCAGCGGTGCCTGCTAGTCACTCAAATTATTTCCGTTGCTCTCAAATAGGGTTCTTGGTACTACTGGATAATTTTGTCTTTTTTTTGTGGCCGCTGGTGCTTGAGTGTCGCCTTGTTTTTCTTGTTTACAATGAAGGAGCAATAACGCCCTGATAAGTTATAAGCAGAGCGGCTCCAACGGGGTATCCAAGCGCTTTTCAATGCTAAGCTGGGACGTTCTTTGTAGCCATTGTGTGCGCCTCAGCCTATGCGGACATGAACCCCAGGTGGATTTATGTCTCCCAAAAAGCAGACTGCATCGAGCTAGGGCATTATAATCATTCTTCAGGCGCTCCGTAAACCCGCACATTCTGTATGCTGATTTAGAAACGTTGCAGTTTGCTGCAAAATTATCCATAATATAACACTTAAAACACTGCATGGGTTCTCGGTATGAGACGACGCCGTACCTTCTACACGGCCCGATACGACGCGCTTCCCACGTCCCGTCGTTGGACGGTTAGCCGGACGCGCCCATATCGCTAATTGATCTAACGATGCGTCCATCAGCCTCTTCATTCACACACACACGTACGCAGGTACTCTCTGGAGTTTTGTTTGTGCTTGTTGCACCGGCATAGCTAGCTGCTGCGACGCGGTAGTGACAACGGCGGCATCGATAATAAAGGTCGTGATGATGACTAGTGATGGCTAAGGGGTTGTAGGCGATGATTAGATAGCACTGATAAAGAATAATGAATGGATGATGCTGCTGATGGTGAATACTGACAAAGCCGACAGCAATGGCTTCAATAAGGTGGATGGTGGAAGAAAAAACAGTTATGATTATGGGGATGCTGATAGGGTAATATTGAAGAGAAGGAAATGTGATAGAGTCACCAAGGTAGTAGAGAGAACTAAAGATGATGCAGGTGGAGATGAGTGACGATATGGTCGTTCAGGTCGATACTGTTTCTAGATAGTTAGTCCCGATGCACACTCCGGTTTGAACAGCTCAACAACTAATCGAATTTAGGTCACCCTGTTTACTTCTAGTGATTTCTCGGACTATTGAGCCTCTTTTTTCAAACCCCTATTAGGGCCTCTACGATCCAAATATTCCTTTTTCCCCGAAACGTCTCACGAAAGACGCTGTGGCAAGATGTTGACGCCTGTAGCGTTAGCTGCGCTAGCAAAGTGTAAAATTTTCTTGCTTCCTTTGATACAGCTACTTGAAACAAAAATACTTCCTCGGTATTATTTAAAAAAAGAAAGAACCCTCTGAAATCAATGTGATGCACCCTCTAAGAAGCTTAGAGCTAGCCTGACAATAAGACATCTAAACAACAATAAAGCTTGTGGAGCAGGATTGATACAAAGCAATCGCAAGGGCTAGATTTACTGCAGACTTTCGCCTGTTTTCTAAACAAACACTTAGACGTTGCAAAGATGCTGTTAGTATAAAAAAAGGCACAGTTACGGTGATTCGTTAAAGGCAAGATGAAACATGTGATTGTTTCTCGTGTCGAAGTGTCGCAAATAAACGTTGCTTATAGAAGTGAGAAGCGCTTCTTAGAAGAAATCTTTCTGAAATATGTGCTACAGGAGCTGCAATACAGCTTCCTGCAGGTTAGGTGCATTTCAACAGCGTGTGAGGGAGCGATTGCCGAGTTGCACAACACGGCACCGATAAAGCAGATTGTACGTAAGATGCCGCATGGCCGAGAGCCTGGTTCTTTTATATGGTAGAGTAATTGCGCATTTCTACGGTAAATAATGACAGGAATTGCAGAGGTCGGCAAACTAAGGGTTGCGTTGTTCTTGATCCTGTTTACTGACCTATAATTGGAAGTTGCAAATGAACAGGTTTTAAGTGCAGATGGTTTAGCGTGCCGATAACGTGGTAGTACGTAATTCTATCAACCACCAGACGGTTATTTGACTTAAACATTATCAAGAGTACCTATTGCTTTTACGTGATGCAGCACTATCTGTTGTCTCTGGCTCTAAGTAAAGCCGCAGTAAGTTGGTAAGTCATGAAACCTGGACGCGGAAAACCTATTATTCAGTTTTTCTTCGTTCGAATTCGATTTTATGCAGGGTGCCAAAGCCAGCGCTCAGTTTGTATTAGCCATACGAGATGTTGATTTTTCTGTTTTGTATTTTCCTTGCAGAAACGGTCAAACGTTTAGATATCAGAAACGTTTTAACCTTAATAGCTACACTATTGGCATCAGAGCCAGTGTTTTCTCATCTCTACATTGCCGCAATTTACCTGCGCTCTAACAACTTCTAAGCCTAAACATTCATTACTTGGACAATAGATCCACATCACGGTAAAATCAATGAGAAGCTTACCACGAAAGATGGCCAGTTCATTCGTCAAGCACATGTGAAAGGCCATGAACGGATTAAAGGCAGGAGCTATCCATAAGAGAAGCTTTTGACAGCCAAGGCTTGTTGATCCTATCACGAGTGCCGTAAGAGGCATCAGTAGAACATACATAATAAAGACGGTGTGGCCTCCGGGATCTGGTAAAATTAAGTAATTTTGTTAAACATACAAACACTATATGGAAACCAATGTTTCATCATAACTGTAATCACTATATGGACTATATTCTTTAACTATTATTAATATTAGCATACATAAAAAAACAGTGCTACGACCAAATAAGAAAAAAGAGTTATAACCTTCGTGGTTTCTTGATTTATATAAAATAAGGCTTTTTGATTCAAGGCCCGACTGCGCCATCTTGCCATTACGTGCTAAAGATAAATGACGAGATGTGACCGTTTCTGGCACAGTGGCTCTCATATTTATATTACAAATTCGTGGAGGTTAGACGAGCATTGACCCAATGGTAAAGAGCCTCGTAGGGAAACTGCATGTCACGGGAACAAAGAGACTAGGATACGGAGAAAGGAAAATCGGCTTACTAACCGTCAACGAGACCGCGGACTTTGGGTGCCAATGTGCACTTGACACTATTGGCGGGCTTTAATTTAGGGACGTCATGGGGGTTCTACCTCATAGTATGTTGAAGAGCCCTCCGCAGAGCGTTGCATATCGAAGGACCGCTGGCAGTGGACCCCCATTTAAAAGAAACCACGTACCCATGGCCAGAGTGGACCCTCTAACGGCGTTGGGGTCCTGCACCTTAAACCCTTGCACCTGGGGGTATACTCGTGCGAGGGGTAGGGACTCTGCCCCGTTGTGCATCAACTACAACGCAGCCAACATCGTTTTTTGTCCGAAGTACAGAAAGAAACATTTAATGCTTTGCAGACGTGGCGCCTGGCATAATCTTAGGGCTGCGTCCGTGTTCCCCGTCATTAAGCCAAACATAAGCCTTGCCCAGGTGCCAACCAATTTCGAGGTTCATCTACGTGATGCTGTGGACGCCGATGGGTTCACCCTGGACACCCAAAGTGGTTGGCCCCTCTGATGGAATATAACTAACGACAATGTGTTGCAGCTAAAAGACCTTCCTCCTGGAGTCAACCTTTTTGCCTACGTCGATGATCTCGCCCTCACCGTTCAGGCGAGTGAGGCGCTTACCGATAACGCTCTTTAGATGCAGACGGCGGAGCTCGCCCTATCCTATGCAAAGAGCGAGGCGATACTGCCTGATCATTCGGAAGACCAGGAAATCGCACTTGTCAGTAAGGTGGGGTATCTTGAGGTAACCCTAAACAAGGATTTCTGTGGTACTGAACTCGTGCGGCGGGCGGCGGAAAAGACCATTAGCCAACAACGTTTTACGGGTTATGCCTAACACTTAAGGGAAATGACAATCCAGATTGCGAATAGTCAATATTCGCGGCCGACTTAGTTGCCTTGTACGCAGCTCCGACTTGGCGGTATACCAGACGGTTAGCGTAGTGGCGGCTCTTGTTATTGCTGGAACGATAGCATCTCAAGGCTTCAAATCTATCCTACAGAAGAAACAATGGCAATCTCCCTAGGGCGCACGCCTTCCCTTAGCTCCCAGGAACACCCGTCAGGAGTAGAAGACTCGCCCCTGACTTTTTGATGCGATGCGCAAGCAATCCCCAGTCCGGTTTGAGGACGGGGATTGCCTCGATGCCTCTGAGTGCAACCTAATTTTCCATTTAGTCATCTTTAAAAAAATGGGGCACATGATACACGAAGACCTAAACACACATCTACTGACTATATCTGACCAAAGCTCAATTTTTGCAACAGTTGATAAAATCAGCAGTAGGTTGGTTGCGTGCATTTTTTTATAATTGGCTTCGACCTTATAATTAGACTGACGTTAACCGGCCTAAGAACAAAACGTGCATGCACCAGCCACAATTATCCTCTCACAACGCACTTTGTTATCACTATCATTATTATTCCTCGAAATGTAAAGCTCTTTTATTACAATACTCTATATTATAGTATAGCATAACCAAATGATCTAACGGAGAATTCTGCTAAACTACTAAAAAACTTATTTGCGAAGTATACAAACAGTACGATCCATTACGCGTAGAGGCAGTTCAATTGTATATATTTACCTTAAAAGCGAAAGCTGTTTTCATTGTGATGTTGCTTGTTTCACACATTTGATAACACACTAGCCGTGTTCTAACGCTGAGTTAAGTGTATTTCAAGTGACGAAATAAAAGTTAATATAACGCGAATAATAAACATGGGTTACGTCAACAAACGAGATAGACGAAGCGATTTGTTTTGTCTCGGGTCGTCGTAATTCGGGCATGATGATGATGATTATTATTATTATTAGTATTATTATTATTATTATTATTATTATTATTATTATTATTATTATTTATTTTTTTAGCTGTATTTAATAATATTTACTCTAACTCTAACCATTCATGATATATCGAATGCTACCCTCAATGAATAAAAAAACAGTTGGCACCTGTATGTGTCTCCCTGCGTCTGCACAATACGTACAAAACGAGACGGTGAAAACGGCACACATGACGATTATGCAGGATCCATAGATAATGATAAAAGGCAACATCTGAATGATGTACGAGGTGTATGCATTTGACACGTCGACATCGTACGGTAAACCCATTGCCTGAGCCAGCATGATGGCGCAGATGATCGTCGCAAGTATTGCTCCCTAGATAAAAAGAGAAAAAGAAAAGGAGAGATGGGCATATAACGCAGATCGAGCACAATCACCGACTGATGCGAGCAGCATTGGGTTTGTTCACGCTATCTGTAAGTTTGTCGTCTGACTATAGTGACGTGTACTGAATGGCTCCCTGACCTCAACGTTATTAAACACTATATTTATTGTTCCTCTATTCACCCATGGTTAAAATTTTACTATTGTTAATATTCGATCAAACAATTAACATTTTAGAACCAACACAATTATTTTTCTATATACCCAACACGAAATATGCCTTATGAATTGCGGCGAACAGATGCACTCTATTATTTTGTCCCTCCAATGGCCTTTTGTGCCCCCCCCCCCCCCTGGCATCCTCATGATTGATTTACTTCGAGTTAACTTGTTGCTGAACAGCGCATAACGTTCTTGAGACTCACGTGCCAGAAGAACAAATTGCGCTCTGTATTTTATCTGAACCCAATTAAACACTAGCCAGTAGACAGAAGGTACAGGAAGGAAGACAGCGTTACTGATAGTGATTTGGATTTAGATTGCTATATGGTGGACGGGCTAAGACCCGTCCCTCACTATTGGTCAAAGGGATATGGGTATGGGGTTAACATGTGTAGAACTTAGCAACTCGCCTTTAGTACTTTACAGCTGCTACATCTTATCAAATAAATCACTTGAAAACTTTATTTCGTTTTTAGGGGCCCTAGAATTTACCATCATGGGACACGCTGGAAAGCCCATAATAGTTGCAAAGGATTTTAACTCGCACAATTCGGCCTGGGGCCGTACTACGCGCAGAGGACTTTCTCTTATCGATTGGATGGCCCAGCACAGCCTCCCTCTGTGCAATCAGCCCAACGAACCAGCATTTGCGCAAGGGTCACAATTGTCTCACCTAGACCTCACATTTACTAACGACGGGCGCCAACGTTTCCCGGCATCATAGACAGTACGGACAAGTAAAGAGTTGCTCAGCTCCTTCCCCTCCTTCACGCCGATTTGCCTTCTAGGCGCAGCGCAAAGCTTTTTTAATATACTCTGCTGAAGAGGCCAAATGCATCCCCAGAGGGTAGTCGCGGCTTCGCGGAGACTCAATTCTGTTTCGGACGGGATCGGTCCGCCCTTGACACCATCGAGCGGGTCCTCCGCTTTGCAAGCCGCAAGTTTAGAGCTCCACTTGCATCTTGCAAGTTCGTACTTCTCATTCTACTGGATGTAAAGAATGCCTTTAATACGACCAATAGTGGAGAAGACAAATTAAAGACAGTGGACAAGCGAATGATCCTCATGTACATTAGACGAAATATTCGTCCCGGGCCCGATATAGTGGAACCTGGCCAAGGAAAAATCCTGTTCAAGTACCCCTAACCAATTCTGTGACACAAATCCTGACTGGACACGGCCAGTTTTAGGTGTATAGTGTGCAGAATCAGTAAATCCTTAACAGATACTTGTGCGCTATACACTTCCGGAGAGCTAGATGACGTAGATCACACAGTAGCCAACTGTTACCACCACTTCAGCACCGGCGCGAACTAGGGGCTGGTGAGAAGACACCCTTTATTGTCACCAAAATGATGTTTAGCCAGTCTGGCTGGAATGAGGCACTCAAGTACTTAGATGCGACAAAAGAGGCACCTGGAAGAAACCCGACGAGCGCGGCTGACTTGCGTGGTCCCACCCCCTCCGGTACAGTGCACCGAGGCCCAGGACACGGTTGAGTACGATAATACCCCTCATGATTATATACTATATATCAACTTATAGTTTTAATTATATTGATCTGTAGCACACTAAACCGACACGTTGTGCTCACGCAAAGCTTTTTCATGGAACTGCCTGGGCCCTAGAACTGAATCCAGATCGAGTCAAAGTTTAGACCACGTCTCCTTCTATCGAAGCATTTTCGGCAAACACGTTACCATCCTTTTGCTCAAACAACTCCATAATGTTATCCCACTTTACTGTTCCGACAGCCATGCACAGCTCGCTCAATTTCATTTTTATGTACGATCATTACTGCAATAAGGTTGATGCATTAGAAATTGCTGTGTTTTTGGCAGACAATACTAGACACAATCGAGCGGGCGTCTAATCTAAACGCTGCTACGGAACGTGGCCTCCAACTCTAGCTACGTGTAGACTCTGTTTGGTAGTTCTCCGCAACACTTAAATAATGTTCCTAGTTGCAGCATACCCGTGCGATCGTCCGTTCAAACTAAGCATGTTTTTATTAAATAATACGCTGAGCATCGTCGTTGAGCAATCGCGGCATTCAACGTTTTTGTAGGGTGAGACCACAACGGTAAGTCGCAAAGAGAATTCACCTAGTTTGTGGCATGCTGCAAATAATTCCCTCTAAATCCAATTCGGTGCAAGCTAAGAATAAAGCACGTCTTGCTGTGGTACAGAGCGCTGAGAAACATGATCATGTGTTATCACTGTAAATGAGGCGCTGCAACGTTTCACCTTACTAACCAAGTTATCCTTTGTAAATACAAACTCAGAGGACAGTCGGCAAACTGTTGGGGGCCATCTTCACTACAAGATTAAAAGCACATTTCTGTATTGCACAGACTAACAACGTAGTCAACCTGTTTGATGATATCGCTGTGGTGATGTGTCTGGTTGTATCAGCAATATTTCTATAGGCCATCCACTCTGACGATGTCATTATCGGTCGCAGCTCACGAGATTTTCATCAAAGGTTGCAGCTCTGTCAACAAGCCTGGCACGTTTATATAGCACAGAAATAGGCATGCATGAGTATTATTCTGCTGTTCGGGTAATTATATCAGTGGCAATAATCTGTGTTCTTGCCCGTATATCCGTTGGCTTTTTCTTTTATTTGTGGACGCTCTCAGCTTCGTCGTGCATTCTAGTAGCATTTAGTCACGATTCCCGCAGGCAATCCAGGAACTTTGGCTACGATGCTGCATGCTTGGCAGGTTTTGTAAGCGCTGCTTTGTTAACTGTCTAGCAGTTGCAATATAACGGGACCAAATCCTAAGCCTAGTACGTTTCGTCAACCTTGCTATTTATCTCAAACCACCTGCTTAAGGCTGTGCGCTCCCACATTTTCCAATTTACCCGCTGGTATACCACATGTACAGGCTTTCAAGCAAGGAAATTTTGCAGGGAGAGATCATCGAGTCATGTCGCTGGTGCTTCCGACTAGAACTCTTGGATGCTTACCCTGCTCTCTGCCTGGTACGCGTGAGTTTGTCAACTCCGAGACTGATGTACCTCTTGCATTGCTCACGAGCCTATGCCGAACCGGACCTGCTTCTATCCATTGAAGAAACCTTGCGAAGTACCTTAGGAGTATCCAAGACGTTCAGCTTAGACAAACCTTCTGGTTACAAGCTTCACTTCCGACGTTCGCAGGGGGAATGGAGATATTCATGGCTTTGCAAATTCCGGTTTCTGTCTACCTCGGGCCTTTTCAAAACACTGAGTTTATAGTGTCAAAGATCGCACCACCGGACGCTTACTCCAGCTCCATCGCCCAAATAAAATAAGCTTGTCGCTACTACGGAGAAAAGTGGGGTCCTCTGCCTAAATGCATTTCACAATCAACGTTGATCTTGCAATTAGTTAAGTCGATCCAGGAGCAGTTGATGTGCCAGGCGAAAAACATTTAAAAGCAGGCACGACTGAGAGCCGCAATTGATCCAGTGAGCGGAATAGCTTCAGGCCATTCCTGGCTAAATATTGTGAACTGAAGCAAAACTTCATCGCTCAGCCAATCGTCTTTGACACATTGGGCCCAATAGGAAAAATCAGAAGGCGTTTTCTGGCGAAGCTAGGTTACAGAGTCGCTGCGCCAACTAGCAATAGAAGGGCATGGCAGTTTTTGCTACAAAGGATATCGATTAAAACGCTGCGTCGATAATTGGTTCATTGCCCACGGGCAAGGAACTCATCTTTCTGTCGTAGCCGAATCGAGCCGGCGTCCGAAATACATGTGCAACTAAAAGTTTTAGATAAAGTCTGAAGGTCGTAAAAGATGTGATGATAGTGTATGTCACGCATTTTGCACGGCTATTAACTAACAAGCTCCTGTGCTTTTCTGTAATCTGTGTTACAGCGCAACACAGCGCATAAAAATGCGTAAAGCAACTTTAGACGAGAATTGCATCAGCTAACATACATGGATATTTTTTAAAAGCACATACCCATGCGCTCGTGCAGCATGAGGCGCAACAAGATATATGTATCTGTCTTATCGGAGACAGCTCTGGCAGCTTCCCTTCATAGGTCTATGCAACAGGCAAGAACCCTCCTGGATTCTGTTGCTCTCACGGACTTAGAAGCTCGATTGGAGACAAGCCACCGCAGAGCAGTTGCCCTTTGGGGCCACGAGCTCGCCAAGGCTGGACACCAGAGAGAATCGTCAGCAAGTTTTTACGAGCAAAGAGTCGAAAGCCTCATTTCGGAATGCGCCACGGACGCCGATAAGGCCAGGCTGCGCGCCGTCTCATCCAAGGGGGCGGGCGCATGGCTCCCTTGGCGGGCCGGGTCCGTCTACTCGCAGTTTGCTACAGAAGGTCGGGAAGCGGCTAATTCTAGCCAGCAGAGATAAGCGAGCGGGTGATTTCCTCGGACAGCGTCCGTCGCTGGATGTACAACTGGGCAATGCGGCCTCGGTTCGAGGAACCCTCCAGAAATGGCTGGTTCCTACACTGGACCCCCCGTAATAGTGCACATGTTCCCAGGGACCCAAATGCCATGGTCCAACCGTGAATGATTGATTTCATTGAATACATTTCAGTATATATATTTATTTATTTATGTATGCAACATATTTACAAGTGGAAACGCTTATGTATGCCGATGATTTAGTATTGTTCTCCCGAAGTCGCTTTCACTTGCAGCAGTCGCTTGTAACTCTACAGGACTATGTAAACTGGAACAAATTGGAGATCAATGCGAGCAAGACAAAAGGCGATGAAATTCCGACGAGGAGGAAGACTGGCCAAAAGTGATGAGCTCCGACTGGATTCAGAAATAGTCAAAATCGTTTTTTACTTTTCCTACCTGGGGGTCGTGTTTTCTTCACGTGGCACAAGCTTCTCCAGGCATGTTGAAAAAAAGAGTCCAAAAAGACCTACAATCCTTTTAGTGTCAATAACCCATGCAGACTGTCAATGAAGGTTGCTGTTAACCTGTTTAACCTGAAGATTGCACCCACAACATCTTACGGTATTTAGGTGATCTGGCCGTATCTCACGAGATCGAACCTAAGGACGTTTGATCAACTCAAAGCCAGTTTTCTAAAGAAAGCATTGAACGTCCACCGCACTAGCCTGAATAGGTTGGTGTACTTACTGGCATCGTCACCGTTATTCGTTGAGGACTTACAGAAGATGTACAACCTGCCGAAGACGACGGTTTTTAGAGAACACGTCTTAGATTGGGGAAAAATAATGGCCGGCTTCAACCCTCTGTTTTATGAAACGAGAGCAATGCCGTCGGATTTGTGGAAAGCCAGCAGTTATGAGAACCGGCATCTAATCACCAGATTTGCCGTCCACGGCTTCCATATGAAGATCTGTGCGCGCGAGAAGTTTCATGAGATCTCGGCGGAGTGTATATGTAAACTTTGTGGCTGCCCGTGTGATCTATATATATATTCAGCGTTGTGAAAGAGCAATTCCGCTGTCTCAACTCTGTGAATGCGATGTCTATGATGTATATTCATAAACCAATCATTGGTTATTAAAACTACTACTACCTATATATATATATATATATATATATATATAGTCTTCCTTAAACGTATGTACTTATTTGAAGGTTTGGCAAGAAAATCATTTTTTCGAATGGAAGGAAAAGAGAAAAGACTAACGTCTTGGGTTAGGAGTGGAGATGAACTCGATGTACGCCCAACAGACTATTCTTAGGCAATTGCAAATTTATTGCCAATCATGCTAATGCTCTGAATGTGGTATGAACATGATGGGCATTAAATTTATTGCGTGATAATCGTCTTTTGGGCGTACATGTTTGGTCATAATAGCAAAATTGTGCGGTTCTGAACGTGAAAACGTCAAAGTAAGACATAACAATATATCAACTTTTCTCCCACTTAGTGTAATGTTCCCTGCTGCTTGCCTTTCGCTAGCTTGCGTTGGCATTTGTTCCGCTGAACAGTCGTCAGTATGATCGGTTCCTTTGTGCATTGACTGGTTCCCCGCTAACGTATACTTTGCATAACTATTTAAAAAAGGCAGAATAACTAAACGAAACGATATTAGAGATCATTTATTTTATTGCCTAGTTCTATCAAACCTTAAAGTGAGTGCACGCGGTTATGAAAGATCCTATATATATATATATATATATATATATATATATATATATATATCATCGAATTGCTCCACCCTATCTGCGGCTTTGTTCAACGTAAAGTCACCGTGACGATAAACCCTACTTTTGCTTTTTAACTTTCCTAAAGGTTCTACGCGTAGGTATTTATAAAAAAAACTCATACGCATTTTCATGCACATATAGTGTGTGACGATGTAAAAAATACGAACCGCAATCGTATAGATGACCACATGCGAGACCGTGTTGAGTAGACGGCTGTATCCAACAGCAGTAAGCATCACATATCGGCGACTCTTTTCGTCAGCGACCAACGCGGAAGCCATTGAGATCGAAACTGAGACGAAGAGCGCAGTGGTCAGCAACGGCACGCACTGCTGTAGTTGCTGACATCAGGCCAAGAGCAAGCAAAGAGTGCGAACACTCATTCTACTTAGGTTAGATCACAATGCATACAACACAATGATTATATAACTAAGTCCACGGGCACAATGCGCGCTAACATGTAACACAACAGGCGGCGGGCTGCTAAGCGCTGTGTTTCGATGAACAGGGTGTGTTCTAATTTATAGAACTTGCGGGAGGGTAGTTCTGTGGGTAATTACAGGAATTGCAATCGAGACAGCAACCCGCCGCCTGTGTGTAGTTACTCTTCTGCGTTAAAGATCCCGCAGGTCGGAGGGTTATCTTAAGGAGGATACATATATGTAGGCACTGCCGTCTATATATGTAGGGTTTTAGTGGGCATTGCCTTAATCCTTCGGCTCGACTCTTGTCAAGCACCAAGACTTGCCGTTAGGTGGCTGAGTCCCACACTGTCTGAGCGTTGGCATGTTAGGGGGCTTACCAACTACTGTTATGCTTTCTCTCACTCGTACGTAAATGTAATTTAAACCCTAAATCTCCTTTAAAAAAAAGTCGAGACAGCAAGGTGCCGTTGGCCAACGGCTGAATAGTGTAGAAAGACCTAGGTAAATCGTGTTGGCTTGAATATGCTTACCCTATAAAAAGGATCATACGTGTTTTTATGCAGAGGCATCTCCTGAACGACGATATCCAAATTGTGCAGCAAAGGGTTATTGTACCGAATCATTTGGCCAATTACGCAGAATAGGCCAGTTCTTAGGTCATCTCTCTGCTGAGCGCAGCTGCGACTCTGGTACGACAGAATATAGGTCCTGAGAAGATGAAATGTGTATGCTTGTAAGCGAATTGCCATTTATCACATGGGTAAGATCTCGTTCTCAAAACATAAAAGTTAAAGCTAAATTGCTTTATGATGTGCAAAGTAAAACGGCTTTCATAGTCACATGAGCAGTAGTAAACAAGTGTCGAAGTGAACTAGCTCTTCCAGAATATCACAGCATCCTACTAACACATTACACTGAACGCAACACGAGATGGCATAGGGTATATAACCCCCTGTTCCTACAGGGGGACAGCGTGCGTACAATTTCTGATATATTTACACCAATAAAAGCAACGATCATGGATCAATAAGCATTGGCCGTAGAACTAAGCTAGAAAGAACTCCACCGAAACCATTTCTCCCCACTTAAAAGTAACTGTGGCGCCCCAACTATCGTTCAACCGGCACCTAGTAAAACGAGTCCCGATAGACATGACCCTCATCAAATAACTTCCAAGAAGTGGACCCCAGCGATTGCCCAGTGCATCTATCTTCAAGATCAAAATAGGGCCTAATACAAGGTACTATCTGCAGAGACAAATAGCACTATTTGCCTTTATTCAGACCTAACACTACTGGATAGAATTAAATAGCTGACCATGTCCACGCACTGTCCTGACACTAGAAGACTGCTAGTACTGCATGCGTATTACTTTCTATACGTGAAAAACAAAAAATGTCAATTTTATAATGCCAAATTTGATGACAATGCTGAACATATATATATATATATATATATATATATATATATATATACTAAAAATTAAGACAGAAGCCATGTAGTTCTGACCGTTTAATACGTAGGAGAAAGGGTACATGGTCGGAAAGGACCCTCTGAAACCGCATTTACTCAACGGAAAGCGGGCTATACAGAAATTATTAAGATTATGCAGGAGTTGGCTGACAAACCTCTACTGACTTTTAGACTACGTTTTAAATGTAGTTTAACCATGTCTGCTTTCAATAGTAGAACTCGTTTGGCTTTTGAAGCTTAGGATCATCTTATAGTAAACACAACATATCCCTAATGCAACTTATGTTGGTTTAATTTCATCACACCAATAAATACCAAAGAGTCATGTTTACCAGCCCATACAATATCAACGTCTCCCTTAGGATTTGCGGCAAATCTTCGGGCACTCAAAAAGTAAGTTGTAGAATAAACGAAGCCTATACCGCGATCAGTTTAAACCGCATAAAATAGACGGCACTACAAACAGGGAAGAACCTGGCGTAGACGCTGGGCGTTGTAGAAAACACAAAACAACTTTGTCATAACGATTTCTGTGGTATGTAGAATCACTGGACCAAATACATAGAACATCCAAAAATACCAGTGTGAGGAATTCGATATTTATCCTTTTAATGGACCAGCGATAAAACCAGAAAGACGAGGGCGGCTGAAAACTATTTGTATGCATAGAAGTACGAACAAAACAAATGTCAAACTACTTGAAAACACCGTCTGGCTTATAAAACTAAAGTTGGCCAAGTACTACCGTATCTGTTTTTATAACCGACCAGAAATAGTATATCATATAAGTAAGCGGCTCACGACGTTTTACAAACGTAAACAGTAATGCCTAATTAGAGGCAATTTTAACTACGATTTGACTAAGGAATATTTCGGTCAGGCAGGTTTTAAAACCATTCACAAAGTGCTCACCACTTTAAGTAAAGACTCCTATGGCAAATTCAAGGGCGTCTAAGAAAGTCTTAATGAGCTTTTTGGCGCTCGTTGGCAGCGAGCGCTACATAAACGCGTACTCTCCTTAGACATATGCGGAAAGCTAACTCGCACTTAATAATATACCGTTCAATGCGGAGGTACTTATCTTCTATGTAACATCTAGAAAGGTCCGGAACTTAAGGTTTGCAACAGAAGTTTAGCCTGAAAGTTCAATATTCTGCCTACAGAGATGAAAACTGGCCATACCAAGAAAGCGATCCATTATCTGCTGAATAACTTAGTACCGATCTCATTAATACATGTCCATAAAACATCATGCGCAATAATATGCTTTTGTGTACATATACTAATAAAGATTCCTTATAATTTTCATATCATTAAAAGTCTGTAATATTGAACCGCAATGATTTATCGTGTAACGTATAACAATCAACTTATACAAAAAATAATGATTATTTCAATGCAAGTTTTTCCCTTGGCTGAAACCTCTCATCCTAAAATACTATGTAACTTTTTCCGGCATGACCGAGGCTTTTTTTAAGGATTATTAGTGTATCGTTCAGCTGAGCCGCCGGTTGTTCTCTAGCAGAACGTCGCAGCAGTATAATGTTAATTAAATTATTTTAATCAAATAAATTCACTTTCAGGAGAAGAAAGAACTACTCACGCAGTATATATATGGTGACCGGATTTGATTTTTTTAAACTCTAAGGTATTATCAAGCTCGGAGGGAAAATATTTTTGCCAATGAAAACGGGAAGCAAAAACGCTTCGTAAAGGAGTGAGATGATTTTCTAATGAACTTTTCTGACATGTGATATAAAGGGTGGCTGTCCCGACATACGTTTACAAAATGCACAATTGTGAGAAAACGCATTTTTCAATTGAAAAACCGAGCATATCGCGCATTCAGGAGGACATTCTACATTGTCTAAATTATGCATGGCTTTAGCTAGAGCAGGACACAACCAATACGTTCAGACGAATGTTCACCTTAGGTAAATCATTTTAGTATCAAATGGCAATTGCAAAGTAACTCTAATCACCCGATGGCCATATCGGTCGTGAGTGTGTACATAAGGCTACTCTGTGCGCTTTCTTTTTCAATCAAGTCACTCATCAAACCAATAAAAGATCAGAAATATTAAATTTAGTTTAAATCTTGCTCGAACGAATGCCCGTCAACCACTCTAAAAAATATATTTTGAGAGGCGAGTTGTACGAGTTCGTAACGGTCGCTGTCCGATCGTGGGGGGTAATGAACACTATGTTTGACTAACGTTCCATTATAAAGTGCAGGTTCTTCTACCACGTGTATCGTGATAGACCGGTTCACAAATGCCGAGAAAACTGACTTGCATTTAATGTAACGGGATCAATTAAGAGCCGCCAATACGACACCGAACGACCGCGGAAGCCCAAATACAGAGGAACACAATGTTGAACAAGGAGTCGCGCGGTCTTCCGCAAGCATTAGGCAGGTTTTTCCTCTGGGGCCACCTGAAGAATGTAGTCTATACAACTCCCGTTGAGTCTCCTTGATCTAATCGCCAGAATAATTACTGCTGCTGGAACTATTCGGGAGACGCCTGGTATCTTCAACCACGAGCAACGAGAGCTTTGCTATCGCTACCGAATGTGCTTATTGGCTGACGGCCATGCGTTCAAGCAAGATTTTAACTAAAAAATGTTTTTCTGAGTTTCTACAGGTCTGACGAGTGACTTGATTGACAAAGAAAGCAAACATAGTAGAGGCATGTATGCACTCACGACCGATATGGCCATCGGGAGAATGGAGAATGAATTTGCAACCACTGGTGCCAGCTGTATCAAGTTGGTACCACAATAATTCACTTAAGATTTGCATTTGTCTGAACGTATTGGTTGTGCACGCGTAATAGAAAAAATTAAGAACCTATGAAACAATGTAGAATTTCCTCCCGATTACGCCGGCATGCTTTTTCAATTGAGGAATGTGCTCTCTCACAATCGCGCATTTTGTAAGCGTATGTAAGGAGATTCAACCCTTAAATCACGACTAAGAAAAATTAACCTCACTTCTATACAAAACACTTTCCGCTCCCCCGTATCCTTCAATCCCGCCTCAAGTCGAAGCCGAAATTGCACTCAGGTTATGTCCCGGCATAATCTCTCAAATTATGACAAAATGACAGCGTGTAGTAATGAAAGGTTCTCAAATACGCCCGCAATAAAATTAAGAGAGTTTAAATCTGGCAAAGCGATTCAGTCACTACCACTCCTTGTTCCAATTCCGGGCCTAGAATATGTGCTTCCGCCATTGTGATTGCGTCGAGTGTGATCTACAGTTTCTAAAGAACACAAAAACACCAAACATCAACAGGACGAACGCTATTATGTCGTCTGCTGCAGTTGGTGCAAAACTGGCTAAAACATGATCTGTTTCAAAACACTTTTAGTCATCAAACAGATTTAAATCGTTAGGATTACTTTTTGTGGAGCGTAGTTGAGCGAGGCTCTAACAGGTCTCCACACCCTAACACTTTATCACTACGCACTGCCATTTTATTTTGCTAGCATTTGAGAAATGATCTCGGGATACGGTGCGCAGTTTATGGCCTCGGCCTGAAACGATTATTAAACTCATCATCAACACCAATAATAGGACGATTTTACTAGAGGCCACAGTGTATCCGGATTTCACTGACGTACCCGTAATGTGTCTACTTTACAAAAATTGTTAAATTACTATCTACAAAATATGTTAAAAGAAAAGCGCACTTAGGTTCAGCCAGAGCCGGTGAGAACTTGAAGTCGTATAGAGAGCTGACCTTCACGTTCACTTCCTTGTAAGTAATGTTCGTAGACGTCGAATCGTTACTGTTACTTAGCGAACGTTTGTCTAGATAAAGGGCTAAATCATTTATGCCGTAGTACTTGAACGACTGAGAAGTATTAAACCTTTTTATCATAAAACGGCTAAAAGGTTCTACAGGCTCCATCGTGCGGTTGAGGTCCAGTATTGTGTAAATCGGTAAATAATGAGAGAACAGGTCCTGCAAAAAACAATCACAAACGTGGCTTTATGAGTAGATGGCTAGGCTGCAGCTGCGTCTACGACCCTAAGAAAATACCTTCTTATCAACTTGCTTATATAATGCTGTATGGCATCAAGCAGTTCACAGTAAGAAACGTCTAGGAATAAGACGCAAGGATCCGCTGAACGAATCTGCACGGTATCGAATACTATGCAACATGACGGTAGCTCTCAAGACTGATGGATATTCAATCGTCTTCTGTGATAAGGCGTAACAATATTATAGTTGAAGAAAAAAGGGTAACTACCATATCTATCAGATAATGTTAGGGAGAAAAGCACAAACACTTCAAAAACGACAGGAGTACGGTTTTAAGCAGTACGATTAGTCTCGTTAAGTTTTGTCATTGGAAGCGATGTCAGATTTTTTCTTAATCTAAAGTGAATATTCATTTCTTCAATTTTTGGTTTTGGCTGGCCAGAGACAACTACTAAAACGTGCCGCCGCTTCGCCCTCACGCTTAGCTAAAACATAGCGTTCTTCTAACTGGACTGATCTAGGCCATGTCCAGCAAAGGAGACTTATCGCGGCCAAACTCTAATCCACGATGGAAGACTGATGCTAGGAACGTCTATTTTCAGTTCGGTTGTTGTCCGTGGGCCTCACAAAGCTGTGGCTCGCGCTAGGCTATATATGTTTGGCAGTGTACTGGGTAAGTAATTAACGTGAACACATAGCTTCGCGGCACAAGACAAAAATATGCATCTTAATTTATAGATGATACAATACCGCATAAGCCCGTTTTTATCAAACAGTAACAACAAATACGTATTAGCAGCTTTAGGCTCGACGTAATAAATGTATGTATACGTAAGCAGAGTAACTCTCGACGGGAGTCTCTGGGAGTTGTTTAGTGTTTAGTGCACGCAAGGCTCGTCACTCACCTCGGTGCACGTGAGAAGGTGCCGTGATCGGTGACGAAGGTTGGACATGTAGCGCGGCGTTTCAGATATTCGAATATAGCAGAGAATACCGCCGATTAAGAACGCGAGCGCTAAATGAAACGCCCACCACCCAAGTGAAGGTCGATTGTGTCCATAAAGTAGAATACAGGAAGTTCCACACGACATTTCAAACGGGTCTGTCTACCCTATAACGGTTTGATATAAAGCAACGTACCGCAAATATCACCCAATTACTATAGAATTAGTAACAAAAAACGGACACCCTCAGGTTCACATATGCACACACACATACACATATCTGTCTTTCTCTGTAACCCTGCAATACAACCAATATATTGGTACAAGATTATACAAACAAGTGTTGCCGCAAACCCAGAAAATACTAGCAGGGTAGGTATTACTAAAACTGCGTTTAAAATCGCAAAGCAATATACTAAAGCAAATGTGGCACTAACTTTTGCACAATTAAGATTGTACTAATGTGTGGTATGTTGGTATATTCAACATACCACACATCTCATACAAGGTGCATTAAAACAGTTTAAATCAAAGCAAAGTCTCAGAATAAACATTATCTTGTTAAATCGTTAAACCTCTCCAAGCATTTGCTAGTTGAATGCTGTTGTGAATACTAACAGCTCCCATAAAGAAACTTCAGTTCAGAGCTGTTACTCCTACTCATTCACTTATGTGTTACAAATCTGATAATGCATAGTATTGTATCAATACTGACATTTACAACTGCCATGTTATCAGCATACACTATAATGCAATAAAAGGAAAGAACGAGAACATTGTATCAAATAAGTGTTTTTGAGCGTATTCATTGTTTTAGCGTGCAACAAGCACCGGCATCAGTCTTGTGTCCGCGTCTAATAAGGAAGTAAAACCTATGACACCGTAATACTGGGCTATAATGACCACGTATCTATCATGCACCTTAGTTTCGCCTACCGCTAGACTTAAAATGCCGAGTACTAACGATGAACCCCATACTTTGGGCAGCTTGACAGAATATCAACTGTAATATTAAGCTACAAATTAACTGTTGAGTCGAAGTTTCTGTCAAACGTAGAGACACTATGACCTCGTCGTAGGGAGCTATCTGTCACCGGCTGCTATCAGCATCGCTTATATAATTTGGCGATGACATACTTCTAATGCTTATTTTAATTAGTAATCAAGTAGTAGTACTAGACAAATAATAGCAATAGTCGCCCTTATATTAATAGTACCAATAATAATAATAATATTTTTTTAAATATACTGGACTGGAAACAAGATATATATTTGTGCCTATTGCCAAGGAGACACTAGGACCAATCAGCAAGGGAACCGAAGCATTTCTCAAAGATTTAAGTAGGCGAATTCAGGAGGTCACAAACGACCGAAGAGAGGGCCAATTCTTGAGGCACGCGTTGTCCTTGGCCGTTTGCAGAGGGAACGCGGCATCTATTTTAGGCGCCATGGAGTGAACTAATTATTTAAAAAAACTTTACAATAATATGTTCAGACCTCACAACTGTAAAATTGTTTAACATGTAATAATAATAATAATAATAATAATAATAATAATAATAATAATAATAATAATAATAATAATAATAATAATAATCCAATGAACGCATTCTTGCATTATTTGCTCTAGCCATAACAAGTTCAGACATAACGACATCTATGGGGCTGGAGTCATACAGCCATGTACACTCATAATTAATCGAATGGGAAACGATCACGTGCTGTCATGCCATATATTTATTTTCAACAAACATTGATATAAAAATACCTGAGCACCAAATCGGAGACCTCCCTTTCGTCGAATGCCCGGCTCAGCAGTCGCCAGAGCCGTCCTGATGAGCTCGGCTCGAGACGGCTTCAGTGGCCGACGGTTCGCCTAATCGCATCGTTGTTGTCGACAAAGCGACTGCACAGACAATCGTTATCTCGTAAACATAAAATAGCGACTGCGTGCTGCATCGTTCTTGGCCAGTATCCTGGCAAGCACATTGTAGACTGTGTCGGATCCTAGCAAAAGAGCGCTCTGACTTACGTATTAATAATAAACATCTGGCTATATCAGTCGAACCTTTCTTCATAACAATTAATGCCAAAGAGGTTGCTATATATATAAGATTGTAGGACCTCGTAAACCTACTGCCTAAGGCACACGCACACGTCCAGAGATCCTACGACAACTTCATTGTCTTCACGAAGTACCAACAGTTACTTTCTGAAGCACTTACCACGGCGAACAAAGCTTGACTGTGTGCGCTCTTCTAGAAAGGAGCCAGCAAATGGTTCCAAGCCACCCCTTCCTCAAAGCTTGGCATTTTACTTGACCACGAAAGCATTTGTCTGTGCATCGGTTTGAGGTTGGGGATAAGGCTAGCTGAGGAGCACCGGTGTCCATGCGGAACAGAGGTGGACATCTGGGGAACCCACGGGCTTTCCTGCAGTAGAAGCGAAGGACGTCAAAGCCGTCACAGCAAGCTGAATGAGATTACAGCCCGGGCCTTCAGCTCTAATTCCAGTATCCGAAAGCCAACCGGCTCCCTGAGAAGCGAGAGAAAGAGACCGGACGGTCTCAACGTTATCCCCTTTGTAATGGGTTGTCATATATATATATATATATATATATATATATATATATATTTATTAATGATGCCAATGGAGCGACAATTGTCTCCCGAGAATGGGTTGTCATTGTTATTGTGAGCGGACATGTGGGTATAGCTTACCGACGTCTGCTGGTATCGGTGCACGTAGAATCAACTAGCCTTAGCGGACAGGACGTCACAATGTCGGCGCGGGCCAGCTTGGAGCCGCTAGTTACCTTTACCGGTGACTTCAACGCTGCTTCGCCTGTGTGGGGCTCGAGAGAAACTAATAGCAGGGGGCAAGCTGTTATGGAATGGTTAGCCAGAGAGGACATGGTGACTTTGCACAATGGTGAAGCTACGTACTGCTCCTCAAGGGGAAGAGAATCCTGGATTGACCTTACAATCTGCAAGGCATCGCAGGCGCAAACGATTGTTGGTTGGCAAGGGCTAAACGAAGAAGAGAACCTCAGTGATCACTACTGCATCGAGTTCAAGGTGAAGGGAGCTAGCAGCAGGGAGGCGACACAACCTCAAGTCAGGCGACATGTGTGGCGCATAAAAAGTAATGAACTGTTAAAGGAATCGTGGAAAGGATTGCTGGCGAGCGACGGAATGCCGGAAACAGCAGACGACTTATACAGTCTACTAAATAGGGCGTGCCAAAAAGCTCTACCCCTCCAGATCGTCCTAGCATAAAACCAAGGCCAGTGTTCTGGTGGAACAACGCTATTGCCTTGGCTTGTACAGAGTGCATGCGGTACAGACGTATCTACACCCGCGCGCGTAGAAGTGAAGGGGACTCCGAGCGAACTCGCCAACTGGGCATTGAGTACAAAAGGGCAAAGGGCTGCTGCGAAGAGAGATCAGCAAAAGCAAGGAAAGCCTGTTTGCGCGATTTGGTCGAGAAGCTAGAGTCGGATCCTTGGGGCAAGCCATACAAAAGTCAGGGGCAAGATAGGTGGAGCAAAGCGTGAGCATCTGGCAAAGGACGAGAAGCGTCGGGTGATTAGCACTCTTTTCCCACAGCACCTGCATTTCGATCGAGGCTTGGAAAGGCGCCTGGCTTGGCTGGAATACCGCCAGAAGGAGTGAAATTCCTCTTTAGAGAGTATTCGTCACTTGTGGCGAAGATCATCACAAAGATCTTTCGTACGGGTAAGCTTCTAGAGAGCTGGAAGGCCGCCGAGGTAGTACTACTACCCAAAGGCAAAAGAACACACCGCCCGATCTGCCTGTTAGGCACTTTATCCAAAGGTGTAGAAGCCATTATGGAGGATCGGCTGAGGACCTTTGCCGAGAAAAATGGACTATTGTCAACAATGCAGTTCGGATTCCGAAAGCATAGGTCTGTTCTGTCGGTCATACACAAAGTGGTGGCAAAGGCCGAACTTATCAAGAAATCTACTCGGAAAACCAGGGATTTGTTCCTAGTGGTGTTGCTGGATGTAAAAAATGCGTTTAACAGTATCCCATGGAAAGTGGTTTTTAAGACGCTCCGGCGAAAGAATGTCCCACCATATGTGGTGCGGTTGGTTTCCGACTACCTGAGCAATAGACGGATAGAGAACGGGCGTACCAAGGTAGAGATGACTGCCGGAGTGCCGCAGGGTGCAATCATTGGACCTCTTCTCTGGAATCTGGCGTACAATGACGTCCTGAACATCCAGCATCTTCCACCGGGAGTGGAATTGGTTGCGTACGCGGATGATCTGGCTGTGACAATCAGGGCCAGAACTGAGCTAAAGCTGGAGACATACGCCAACATTGCGCTGGCGGATGTCGATAAGTGGATGAGATGTGCCGGCCTAAAAATCGCACCACAGAAGAGTGAAGCTATTCTACTCATCGGGAAAAAGAAATGTGCTTCTCTAAAGCTTACGCTGTCGGGCGTAAAAATTTAGCTAAAGGATACGGCAAGATACCTGGGCATACATTTAGACCGAAGATTGCGAGGAAATCCTCATGTAAGGATTGCGGCTGGGAAGGCGCAAAAGGCGGCTAATGACATCGCCCGTCTATTGCCCAACACGTGCTGCCCGGGAGATAGCGTCCGGAGACTTCTGATGTCCGTATCCGAGTCGATCATCCTTTTTGGCTCGCCCGTTTGGATGTCGCCTACAATGGACACAAGCGCTACTAAAAAGATCCTGAGGAAGGTCCAGCGGATCGGAGCCCTACGTATCATTCGGGGGTATCGCACCATCAGCACGGCGGCCTCGCTGTGCTGGCGGAGACAGTGCCCTGGGACCTAAAGGCAGCCGAACGTCGGCGCTTGTGGGTTAACCCAGATAGGAAGCTCGTACAAGAACGCGAGGTGACACTCGATCCGTGTCAGAAGGAGTGGGATAGCATCCCGAACGGGCAACCAGGGGCGCTCGTGAGGAACTTCATTCCGAACATCCGCCAATGGATGAATCGTCCCGGGGGCCGTCTCACACACCACCTGACCCAAGTCCTCACGGGTCACGGCGTTTTCCAGGTGTATTTAAATTGGATAGGGAAGGCTGAGACAACGCAATGCTTGTACTGTTGGACACTCCGGAACATACAGTATTGCGATGCGCCGCATGGACCGAGACCAGACGAGGCTTGCCCAGAAAGAACACGCTAGGAGACCTAGTCACGTACATGCTTTCGTCGGTCAAAAACTGGGACGCGGCTGCAAAGCCTATTCAACGGATCATGAAAGCAATTGAAGAGACAGGAAGAAGGAAAATGGTGGAAAGCGTCCGAGAGTTGTTGCCAAGGCGCGACTCGACAAGCAGGACCTAAAGATTTAAAGTTTCCGAGACTTCCCCGCCGCCTGTGTGTAGTTACTCTTCTGCGTTAAGGATCCCGCAGGTCGGAGGGTCATCTTAAAAATAATACATATATGTAGGCACTGCCGTCTATATATGTAGGGTTTTAGTGGGTATTGCCTTAATCCTTCGGCTCGACTCTTGTCAAGCGCCAAGACTTGCCGTTAGGTGGCTGAGTCCCACACTGTCTGAGCGTTGGCATATTAGGGGGCTTACCAACTCCTGTTATGCTTTCTCTCAGTCGTACGTAAATGTATTTTAAACCCTAAACCTCCTAAAAAAGCCTTTGCGGAGAGGGGAAACACTGCGGCAACAGCACCGACGTGCCATTTCTGTTGTAATCCAAGTTTGCTGCCGGTAGGAGAACTGACGGCACTAGAGATAGTAAGCAGAGACGTTGTTAAGACACGGTCGAGGAAGGATCAGAGTGTAGTAAGACAGGCCGGGGAAATGGCGCTGTACCAACGTAGCAGAGGAATCGGACGAAATAAAAACTACAGCCGTGGTAGTCAATATTCCTGTTTTTCTCCCAGCAATCCAGTAAGGCCCTTATACCTTTAAATAGGGAAAGGCGATTATTTCGAATTTCGAGGCTAGTACATCCGCCGCTGGTTCCGCGGGACGTAAGCCTAAACGACAAAAGATAAACAAATTTATATCAATTAAGTGTTTATTTCACTACAAATTAGTAGATTTGGTACAATACAACGATTGAGGACAGCACGTATGTCACTTGTGATGTAACGGACTCACCTTCAATTTGGGTACGTTGGTAGTATTTTCATACAAAATACATTCATGCTGGTTTTCAAGTCTACGTCTCGGAGGTCACCAAGCAGAGCTATTGTAGCTGTGGCTTTGGCCTGCATCTCCTCAAAATGTAAATTGAATGAGAGTCTTTGGGTTATGGTGACTCCAAAGTAAGGGAAGTGGCTGACAAGTTCGAGAGATTGACCCTTAATTTTAACGTGGTCTGTCGCTACAGACCAGAAATGCCTCTCCTCTGCTAAAGCGAAGGACCTTCGTCTTTGCGACGTTGATTGTAAGCTTGTTTTCCTCACACGATTTTGCTGTTGCATTGAGGTAATACTGCAGGTGGTGATAAAAAGGTCACCAGCATAAAATTCGCGCGGTGCTTTGATGTCACGTAACAAATCTGCTAGTGCGGCGTACAATATGAATAAAGAAGGGCTGACTCGTACAATATGAATAAAAAAGGGCTGGCTAAATCGCCTTGTGCCACGCCCGTATTCTGCGTGAGGGTGTTTAGTACATAGTGGTCACCACTTTAAATGGTTATGACGTTATGACTAAGCATGTCATGCAGTAGATTAACTATCTTACCTGTTATAGATTAGTTAGACCTGATTATTTCAAGAAGTCGATACCTTAGTAACCTAAGTAATGTACAACCACCGATTTGAAAGCTTAAATGCAGTGCCCGCTGAGAATAACTGTGTTGTGTTATGTGGGGAAGTCATCAGCATTATTGCTATGTACGCCAGGATACCAGGTGCCGAAAGCTCGTCGGAGATCATTGAGAGACTCGTCCGCTGCCTTCAACTGATCCCCCGAAACGGCAAAGCCGTCGTCGCTGGAGACTTTAACGCAAGACTCGACAAACCGGGTGATAGCAGAACAGTCGCCCTCACTGATGTGCTATCCAACTTTAGCTTCTGGATTGCAAACGATCCGGCAGTGTTTACGTTCATGGGACTAATAGGGTCTTCAAGGATAGACCTGTTAGCCACGAATTTCTCGAATGACAAGTTTATGTTCCAGGGCGCAGATCACCCGCTTAGCGAAGGAGAACGCCTCACTTGGCACGTCCCGATCGCTCTCCGAATAGCCGTTAACGCCACGACCAGTGCCTCAGATACTCGTTTTTCAGGCTCCCGCAGCCTAGACGAAAGAAAGCTGTTACAGCTCGTGAAGATAATGACAGCCGCGGCGGATGACGATATTACGGCTCTCAATGACCTCTTGACCAGCGGCCTCTAGAGCTGCGTGACCCAAGACTAAAGCCCAAAGATAGACGGTGGAACAGAACTACACCGAGGCCAAGCGAGCTCAGATCCGGCTAAAAGAACTTTGCAAGTCTCACCCCATGATGAACTATCTGCTGGCCTCAGCAAATTCTCTGTACAGAACGACTCTTAAGAGCGCGAAAGCTGCATTCTAAGAGCGCCGCGAACAAAAACTACTGATGGAAGCTGAACGCGCGTCTTATATCTGGCTACGTCACGGAACGCCAACCAGGTCAGCATGTCCAGTAAAGCCAGACGCTCTGCAGTCGCACTTCAGAAATATCTTCGCGGCTAAGGAGACGATTACAACTCACGCCCCTTAAGATACCACTGTATGGTCCGAGGTGGACGAACCCTTGCGAGATGAGTAGACGAAAGACTTCTCAATTGCACACGTTTATGAAGCATTGCTCATCTGCCTACACGGAAGGCGTGCGGGCTCGACGGTATTTATAACAAACACCTGAAGTCAGCCCTTCTCAATGCCTGCCTGGCTCAGGGAAGGGTTCCGGATAACTGGAGAAACTGTGTGATGATTGTCATTCCGAAGGGCAAAGGCTGTCCGTCGGATCCTTCGTCCTGAAGAGGTATATCGAAGAAACGTTGTCTACAAGCGTCTATCCACACTACTTCCTCCCGCCGCTTCACACCTTTCCTTGAGTTCAGAGGAGTCCTTCCCAATGAACAACATGGATTTAGAACGGGCAGATCGACGATTTTGGCGTGCCAAAAACTGATAAAAGAAGTGCAATCGACGCTAGCAAGGCCCGGACGGCCTCTTCATTCCATCTTCGTAGATTTTAAAGCAGCATTCGATTTAGAATCACGCTCGATAGTGCTAGAGAAGCTCGCGGAATCTGCTGTACCGCTTAGGATACTAAAACTCCTTAGAGCTTTTTTACAGAATAATATGATTTCAATCGACGACGGGGTAGTGATACGCGATAGTCTCGAGCAGACGACGGGGTTCGCACAGGGAGATACCATCAGCCCGCTACTATTCGCGGTCCTCATAAGCGATCGACCCTCACGGATCACCACGAGGCATCCGCTCGCCAAAGTCACTCTGTACGCTGATAATCTAGTGATGTGCAGTACGAGCAGACACCACTTGCAACAAGCAATAGGCACAATGTTGAAGTACGTCAGCGAGGTTGGTCTTACCATCAACAACAGTAAAACTGAGGCGCTCAAATTCCGCAGAGGAAGTCGCCTGGCTGCTAGCGACGAACTCCGCCTGGGGGTGCGCCAGTCATAACTCTCACCACAACAGGGACTGGGTTCCGCCTGCATGTTGAACAACAAGTGAGAAAGGCTCGGATTGCCTCAACAACAATCGAAGCGCTCCAGAAACTCTCCATCGATATCGTCCTGTGCCTAGTTCATCTCAGAGTCGCGCCAACGGCTACATACGGAGTGCAGTTGATATGGAGACATCTCAACACGAACGACCTCGCAACCTTTACTGCACCCAAAGTTGATCGGCTTTGAATAAAACCAGATTGTTCTTGTCTAATATTATCTTGAGTAATCGCCTGTAATCTTAAAACGACCAACGACGTCAAGACGCTTGTGAGAGCCATGCCCCTGTAGTTTCGCGGGTACGTAGCTTCTCATTTTCTCGTCACTTATCGGGTATCCGGCCCAGCTGAAGGCATTGTATAGTCTTGTACGAACGGGCCATAGAATTTCAATGTTCGCGTTATTGTGTTCATAAACAATGGAATCGGGTTACGCCAATTTTCCTTTGTTTAGGCGATTTTAACTCCCCCCTCACTAAACAGCGGAAAATCATCTGTCGCAGTATCTCGGGGTGGCAATACCATGTCTTTGTAGAAGAAGTCTTGTAAACTGGGTAGCCCAATTGTCGTCGTTGGGTGGGTTCGGAGGAACTGGCCTTTTAGAAGGCAGCGGTCAGGGCTTTTTCACACTTTATTTAATGAGTCTCATGCATTGCTTATTTTCAAAATGTTGTTCTTTGACCCTCTTTTTAGTTTTAAATTTAATTTAAATTTCATCAAGTTGACGAAGGTTTGCGAGAGCTCCGTTCCTTTGGCAGCAAATAGCATGTTTTATTTGCCGGGATTTCCTATCGAACCGCGGCTTGTGTTTTTGTACCGACAAGTTAATTTTGCGCTTCGTAGCTTTATGGACTGCCCACCGAATTGTTGTTTCTGTTCTAGCTAATATCCTCACAATAATGACTAGTTCTAATGCTTGCTCTAGTAATTGAGTGCTAAGCGAGCGGATGAGCCGCATGGCTACGGGTAAAGTTACCTTTAAGTTTTGACTACGCTGAAGTCTAAAATCTACGTTAGAATGCTTACGTTCATTACTTACGTTTCAGCTATAAGTGCTTGCAATTATTCTCAATATTTAGCCCAAGTTCATTAATACCTGTTTTAAAGCCATTTGTCTTGCTCCTTCCTTGGTCAAATCAAATCACCGCCAATTATAATATGTTTATTTATGGTGTTATGTTAGTCGGTACAATGCGCCTAGCAGTTACCAATGTCTTGTATCACTTGACGCGGGTTCTTCTCTTGTTGGCAATACATACAGACTAAGTAAAAGTTTACGACGATGCTTTTAGCTGTGCTGTGGACGAGCTTCGCATGTTCGAATGTACGTACCCCACTACAAACGCCCCACTTTGGTCGTTCCTTTCACTATGCTTTCACCGCTTGTTTATGGAATAATTTGTGACTGAGGAGTGGTGTACTATTACAGTCTGTCTCAAATGTCTCGGTTAAAAAAAGTATATCATACTCGCTGAACTCATCCTCCACTGCTGTTCTACATAGAGATTTAATAATTCTACGTTCCATAACATACGTTTTGATTGGTATACATCTTTGGCTGAGTATTTTGTCATTTGTTTGTGTTTATTCCATCATCATCATTATTGTCTGGTTTATCACCGGCGCATGCTTTTCAGCCGATAGCGTTACCGAATATTCTATACGTTTCTAGTTGGCCTCGGTATGAGCGCAAGTGGATGCCTTCTGGTCTGATACTGATGGGTCTAACAGAACATTGCATTTATTGGCGTCTACTTGTACATAAGAACTATTCTAATATGCTTGGTTCAAGCCAACAAGTTTGGTTACTTTCATTTCTATTTCGGTTCTGATAATTTGAGAGACATATTCTTTGAGCACGTCTGCCGAATGTGACAACTGTAAGCGATTTACGAAGAGCACTTTTGTTCGTAGACGTTCAGGCATGTTATGCGCCTCTATTGCATTCAACTGTGTTATTCTGTTAGTACCCGTCGTCACCTGCACGACACGTCCTTTCCCTTTCCCAACTGTTTATCACGGATGTTGGCGTCGCCTCTGTCCTTCGTTGGGTGTGTCCGTCATGTCGTGCTTTTTTCGTTCTTGGAAATTTTGGGAATGCGTGATGCACAAGTACCACTGGCAGCCTCCGTGACTAGTGTGGGACTCACATACCTACTAAACCCGGATTCCCCCCCCCCCCCCCCCCGAGGCTCGGTACTACATTTGCATTACTTCGAAGCCGTGGGAAAGGCGTCTCTGCCGTTCTTCTCTACTCAGCTTTATCCCTCTCTATCATCCCGCATGTCTACCTGCCATTGGATAGGGGGTTATTGCCATTTTGTAAACCGTCCTGTGAGGCGTCGAGACCAATAGGGCCCGGCTGCTCGCCCCCCTTCTTCCCCTCCTTCAGCTCTTCGTCTCGACCACCTCCCCGAGAGCTGCTTAAGCCTTTCCCTACTGGCCGTTTTCGTGGCTGTCTTGAGTGTCAAAACGAAGTGGAACAAGTTTGTCGCCTCCCTCCATGCCTCCTCCAAAGTCATCATGTGGGCGACCACCTTCCTTCTGGACCGGCCTCTCACAGCGGTTGGTCCTGCGCTCCGCGCTTGCCTGAGTGCATCACACCGCAGAAGAGGTATGCTCCACGGTATCTGCCTCTCCAGAGGCACACAGTAAGCAAGTATCGCAAATGGCCTTCTTAATCCTTGACATGTAACTCTGGAACTGGCCGTGCCCGGGCAGTACCTGAGACGCCCAGTAGGGAAGTTCTCCGTGTCGGCGGTCGTACCACACCCCGAGGTCCGGCGTCATACCTTTGATTCAGCTCCCTGTAGTCACACCGGGCCTTCACATCTACTGGCCCTGGGAAGATCCGGATCTTCATCTAGATACAATTTACTTTTTTCAGCCGCTAGGAGGTCCCATGACAGCATTTTGGCTAGGACCAGGAGAGATTCAGTCGAGACCGCCCGATACGCCCTGCTTACAATTTTTAAATTAAAATCTCTTCTTCCCTATCACCTCCACAATTCCAAATCATTGTGTTGAAGGCATTTTTGACATCTGCCCTCTATCGCATACACGGAACCATCGGGAGACGTTCGAAACGCTGCAGCCGGTCAATAGGCCGAGGCAGCAGCAAAAATGTCAACAAGTTGAAAGGAAGTTAGGAGAAAGCAGCCGCAACGTACAGCCGGTAGAGGGGATATCGTAGGCATCGGCATCGCTGTGACAGCGGCAGCTATCAAACGCCAGCCCGCCGCAACGAGAGAAACCATCGAAGACGAGAGCGGCTGGAGAGAGCGGCGCAAAGCTGACAACGTTAGCGGAATCCTCTGGTGCCAGTAACGATAGCGCTGAAAGGGAAGCCATTGAGAGCGGTGCCACAGTGCGGCCAACCGGTGACTTCAGTGAGGCGCACGACGAGGGCTGGAACGTGGTTGGTAGGGGTGGCAAAGTTATCAGAAAAGAAGGCAATACCATAGGTTAAAATAAATGAGCGACCTGAGGCGATTATTTCTGCCACCGACAATAGTTTGCTGGAGACCAATTTTAACGCTGTTTGCGATGACGTCGCTAGACATCTTAAAGGAAAGTTGAGGAACCTCGTTTTACACGAGCTGGTGAACTTGTTATCGTCGCCGAGGAAGCCGAAGACAGAGCGACACGAGTTTAACCTCAGTCGGAGGTATTCGGGTTCAGTCTAGAGTGAGTGGCCAAAGATCGATAGTAAAAGGAAAAATCTGCGGTGTGCATCCGTCACTCAGCTCCACAACTATTGTTAACGCCTTGGGGTCTCTAAGTGTCACAGAGGCCATTCGAGTCAAAGCGAAGAACGCCCAAACTGGAATAGTTATGGCCACTGACCAAGTAATCCTAACTTTTGTCGGAATTGATTTTCCGACGAAAGTTCGTCTAGGCCTAAAACACTCGGGGTGATACTCTATAGAAACCACACCAGTGCTACCGGTGTTGGTACCGGCTTGGGTCACATCAAGCCGGACTGCCCCTGGGCGGCACCTCGTTGTCGCCGCTGTTCCACGAACCATCCCCGGAAAGACTGCAACCAAGCGGCAAAGTGTTGCCTATGTAGATCAAACCATGAAGCTACTTCCGGTAGTTGCCCGCATCGACTTCGCCGTATGGAGCAGCTAAAGAAGTCAGCAATAAGAGTTATCCAGAGAAAGCCTGAGGCCATGCCAGTTAAGATCTGCGCACCCGTGGCCGATATTCAGCCGTCAGCCAAGTTCCAATCCCCTGCTGACACAGTGACCAACGAGCAAAAGCAGATCACCAATGACGTTCATTATATCAACAGTATTGACAAAGTGGTGCAATGTGTCACGGAGAAAATATTTCCAATTATAATCGACGTCGTAGTCACGGAAATCGGAGCAGCAATTCAAAGAGCACTTTCGACTGCTTTCCCCAGCTTGCACATCCAAGCAGCGCCGCCTATAGGGCCTGGCGGCGCCTCCGAGCTGTCTTCGGACGGTTTTCGCGGTCAGCTAGAACTGGCTCTCCGCTCAGTACTTGAGTTGAGAATAGTAGAGCAACCTGAGCCAGATGCTCCACAAACGACTTCCGTAGTGACGCCGTCGCTCCATGCAGTCCAGGCATCGTCGCCTTCGACAAACACTGGCTATGAAACAGGTGTCAATACGGGGTCGTCTTCTCTTGATCCTAATGATCAATGAACAAACTAGACATTCGTCAATGAACAACGCCGCTGACGCAAGGCAACACCGTGGCGCCAACCACGACGTCGTCAAGACGATCTCCGGCGTCGATCTCACCATCAACTGCCCTCACTCGCACTGTTCAACGACTGTCCGCTGTTCGCCAAAATCTCAGGATGCTCTCCATCGTTCCTCGTCGTGTGAGACCCATAGTTGCTGCCGAACTGACTAACACGATCAAGTCGATTTGCTCAGCGAATGATCTGGACTCGCGGTCTTGTCTGGCTCATTTTGCAACAACGATCCTCACTATCCCACAACAAAAGGCGAAGCGAAAGTCTCTGTGTTCACTTAATCGGAACAACCTCAGTCGATGCCCCACTCCATGCTGCCATCAATGCTAACCATGTCGCGGCGCCGAAAACTAACAGAAGCGATGATAGACAAAGAGCTCGGGCGGCATAGGCAAAACTGGCTCAGAGGGATGTTTCTGCAGCAGCGCGCATTCTTATTTCAACGCACTCGATGGCTTCACAAGACGCCAATAAAACGCATCGCATCCGTATAGATAAACACCAGACTATTACAGAAACAGCGGTATACTCGCCACCACCTCGAGACGTTCCATCATCCGATCAAATCAACATTACCCCCAGTGAAGTCCGGGCAGCAATCCAAAATTTTCCAAATTGCTCAAGACGGAGGCCCTGACGGTATCAAGCCCAGTCACCTAATAGATCTTATTGGAAAGGGAGATCAGATTTGCCCCCTCTTCCCTGCTCTGACGGACTTCTGCAACCTTGTCGTGAATGGCCGCCTACAAGAGTTTGCACTTTGTAATTTCTACGGAGCTAATCTTATAGCTTTAAAAATAAAGACGGCAGTATCCGCACGCTAGCAGCGGGGAATACCCTGAGGCAGCTAGCGTGTAAATTGCTAATCCGGAACTACATAACATCGATTATCGACAGGTTTGCCCGCGTTCAACTGAGTTGTGGAGTTAAAGGAGGGTGCGAGGCTGCTGTCCACGCTGCAAGTGCCATTGTAAATATTAACTCGGCGTTCAATAAAAATGCTGATGAACCTCGATTTTAAAAATGCTTTTATTTCCCTGAGCTTCAGTCAGAGATAGAGCGAGCTGTGGCAAAGCCCGGAGGCCATTTGTATGCAGTCTTTATAGACTGCGTCATGGCCTTCGACAAGGAAACCTCGAGATCTCCTGGTGAAATCATTCCGATGCGCAGGGGTTGGTGGCTCTCTTTTGAGCGTAATTTCCAGTTTCTTTGATGACATCTTACTGGTACAAGGTGAGCAGGAAGTGTTGGAGGTAAGACAAAATGAGAAAACTCCGCAAGACGACCCTTGCTGCGTCTCCTTCACTCTTCTGCTTGCCAATTGTGTCGATTATATTCGACAGGAAATCCAGAAGCCATCAAGCGCATCACTTTTCTGGCGGAGGTGTTCCTTGTCTCAAGAGGGCTGGGAATAAACGCCATGAATACCAAGACTATGAAATTTAAAAAAGGAGGTCGATTGGCTGCTAAAGACGTTATACGTTGCGGCGGCTAATAATAAACTAGATGAAACTATGAAACTAATCCCGTTAATGGGGTTGGTATATTTTGCTGGCTGCTGGTTGCTGCCTGTTGGCGTGATCCAAGACTAGCTGATTTTGGTACAAGGCTGTCAACCTGAGATCTTCTTAGAAAAATCGCCGATTCGTTTCTTAAGTGCTTAGAGTTCTGCTGTGCAGCTGCAGGATGTTTTGCCGGGGGCAGTTGTGTTCCGAAATACTATTAGCGAAATTTCTCTCCAGAAACACGATTTGCAGTTGGTGTGGTGCTTGTCCCATATTTGAAATGAGCAATGAGTGCGCACGGGCTTGCTGCACCCTTCGCACACAGTACGATATTTTACTTGTAGGAACTGACCACCTGCAAGTTCCGCGGGGGGGCAGTGTCGCTTCAGCATCGCCACTACGTAGTAAGAGGACCGCCAGTGCAAATGCTCTTAAAGAGTGTGACTTTGCAAGTCGTCGTCGAGGGGGCCACATGGATAGACTCACCATGTGAATCAAGGCGTCAAAAGAAAGTCTGGTGTGGTGGGTTGATTAGTACGCGGGGCCCATAATTCTCATTTGTACATACACGTTGCCGTTTAAGTGCCACATTTTGGGCCAAAATGTTATATACTAGAAGAGCGCACAAAATCAAGAAGGACATCCGCACAGTCGCCGCCATCTTAAAAACTAAACAAATTTATGGTATTTGAGTATTTGAGACACACGGGGACCTGGCCCGGAGGCTTCTCAGAAGATTGGCAAACAAATCAAACTGGCGACAGGAGAGAAGAGCTCTTGGCTATCACTGGCGGTGCAGCGCGGCAATGCGGCAGCAATTGTAGGCACAATGAGGGGCTGCCTCGAGGATAAGCGCGACTGATAGTACTCCTCAACAGATCTTGTGTAGTAGGGTACCACATATCCTTGTAACTTTAAAATTAAATAAAACATTTCTGAACCACGTGGCTGCGGTGGCGACCGTAGCGGCTGACGGCCGTATGCAAATATTTGGCCATCTTTTTATTTAACTCATAACGGGGTGTAAACAATTGTCCCCCAGCAAACGTGACGACAATCCACATCAGCCCTGGGTTTAGGCCTGGGTCGACCACCTGGACAGGGTACAAAGCACCGCCGTGGCGTTACCACGTTGTATATCCAATAACAGGCTTTGCCGGAAAAATTCACTAGCGCGCAGGTCCGCGGTGACCAATCTTAGACACTTGCATATCTTAGTAATAACTCCCTCAGTAATTTTACCTGGGCCCCCTAAGGTCTTAAAGGCAAAAAGCCAAAAATCCATAGAGTCTCTAATAGATGCATAGTTCCGACACTTATTTCTTTCCGCCTGCAAAACAGCATAACCAGCGGTGACTGACCATTGAAGGTGCTAAAAAGTCAGTCATGGTAGCGTCCCAGAGGAGTGTCTTGCCACTCTCCAAGGCTGTTAGGGTCATCCCATCAGGTCGACGGAAGTCGTCTGTATACAAACCTGCGAGTTCGAGAACACAAGTGTAGCCAGAAGACCTTAGAGCACAGGCTAGCATGTCTCGTCCTACGCCCTAAGCTGCGGATGCAAGCCATGATGCCCTAGGGGTGAGACCTTCTTGCCACAGCTGCACTCATGTTGCTCGAATAGAGGGATCCCAAGGCGAAGACCAACGCAGATCCTGACGACGAAGTTCTCTAAGAGAGTTCCAACAGGAGCACTCGGTAGAGCATTGAGCCATGCACCAGCACCACTAGATAAGACTGCTCGAAACCGTGCTTTGTCCACCTAGTCTTGTGCTGAATTAAAAAGATTGGCAAGTTGTATATCCTCCAATGGCGCGGTCTAGCTTGCCTGGGAAATCGGATCCTTCGGAAAGGGTGCTTCAGGGCGTGCTAAGAGACATTTCTTGGAATTCTCTAGTGCAGTACGTAACCGTTCAACAGCTGGGGAATCTAGTATCATTTATGCCCTTTGCCAGGCACTAGATTCATATCTTGCGTTAACTTAATCCCACGGAGCAGGCGGTTTACCCGTACTGTCGAGAAGCAGGACCTAATAAGAGCAATTCCCTGTGTGCATCCAAGAGGCCCAAGCGACTTGAGGACGATTATAACTTATCCACCTAAACAGATAACTGTTCTTTCTTTCCGTCATCAAAAAGTGGCACGACTAATAAGGTAAGGTTGGTTTTGTTTGTCCTGATACAGTTTGGAAGAAGGTCGGTTATCAGTGTGACCGAGAAGTCGGACATTGATAATCCCAACACAAAGGGTTCGCATTTTTGTGGGTTGAGGCATAACCTGTTCTTCGTTGCAGAATCCAGTACCTTCTGAATATCACGGGCTACCGTTACAGGGTCACTAGCTAACACGCCATTATTCAAGTACCATTACATTGAACGGAGATTCGAGAGAGTCTATCAGCTCCTTGATTGGAAGACAAAACAGTGGAGGACCTAATGGGTCGCCCTGCTGCAGGCTCGTCTGTTAGAGTATGACGTGGTCTATCAACAGCAGTTGAGTTGGATTTATGTGTGCCTGCATAATGTAGTGGTATAGGTTAGACGCGTGCGAGACAACAGCCCTTAGAAGATAGTCACGTCGAAAGCTGTTGAAGGTATTAATTGCAAATATTTTATATGGCATCAACTAAGATGTCAACAGGCACAGCACTGGTAGCATCATCAGTACATGTAATGCGTACAGCAAGATTAAATGTAAAGCAGATTTTCGATACAGTAGATCTGTGGTGCGTCCTTGATGCCGCTAAGTGGAATTAGGCAGTTGATGAGTCGGTAGTAGATCGTACATTCCACCATCGCATGGTCGACAATGCGCCGATCGAGCAGGACCAAGCGCATTTTGTTGCTGAAGTTATAAAAACACTCGTTGACCGGTGCAGTAACTGGGCTCACATGTTGGTGCTGGTTGTTAACACGCAGGACTTCTGTGGAAACCCGGTACGCCCGGCTAACCCGAATTGCCACACCTCGTTGGGAGTGGCGCAGGGCCTGGCGGGCCGTGACCGTTCTGAGTGCTAAGTCCGCCAACACGTCAGACAGCTGGACACCTGTTTGATAGGCTTATTTCGAGGCATATTTGTATGTACTTTAAACTTTTTTTGACAAAGGTTATTGCTAATTCTAGGTTATGCTTTAACCCCTATGGGCTTGGAGTCGTCGTGAGGCATGTTTTTAATGTACCGAGGGCCGAACATATTGAGTTATCTAGTGCTTCCCCAGCGGTCCTTGTGGCAGCTTGGTCCCTATGGTCTATCATATATTCTCAATGAGCATCGCTAAAAGATCGAACAAAAAAAAAAATTAGGGAGGTTGTTTTTAATTCTAGACTATCCTCCGTCCCCTACGGGCTTGGAACTCAACCTAAGGTATATCTTTAATGCACCGAGGGCCGGACATGTTTAGATATCTAGGGTTTCCCTAACAGTCCTTGTGGCAGCATGGTCGGTGACAGTTAAAGGATCGAACTACTAGCCCTAAGCTACGTTACCACATTTATTTCAAAGCCTGGGAAAAGCTAAATTTATGGGCAAGAGCGGGCATCGTTGTTGTAAAAAAATAAAAAAATACAATAAAACATTAACTTTTTAGACATTTTAAAGGTATTGATTGCCATACTTTTTGTGCGTTTAGAAAACGCACCCTCTTTGGATAGTTAGGTTCACTGAGTCGTCTGTTTTCTCTGCGAATTCTTATACAGGTGTGCTCCATGGATACATTGACACTGCCAACAAGCTGGAGACGTGCTCTGTTGAACATTCTTGTATTTGGCTCAGCGTTGGCTTCATTTTTTTAGCTGTACAAACGTTAGTAGTATCTTCTAGTAACCTTCGGTCCGTCCAACGCTCGGGACCAGTATATCTGTACATGGTAAACAAATACTCATCTGGTATTGAAGAACTAAATATCTGCAATCCAAGCTGTAATACGGAATCATTTTTCAAACTACGTCCGTGAGGCCGTAGGAAACAATCCGTTCTAGAAACATCCTATTAGAGTCGCCTCTCTTGATTATAATGAGCTTCTTTGATGACTCCACGGCCTTTATTTTTTCTCCACGGACTGCTATGCTTAATGAGTTGATTGAAAGTAAGAGTAATTCCACACATACACTAAGTTATTCTATCGCATAACCTAGAAACCTTTTGCATAGCGGCTATGAGTAATAATCTGCAGGTTTCTAATGCTGCCGCTACAGGCATACTAGCTGGGTTACATTTTTAGCTATTACCGACTACAATAACTACTAAATAATACAAATATTTGTATTTTCTCTCCGTTATACGCCTTATTATGGGTACCTAGGAAAAGCTTATACCTTACACAGGAAAAGCTTATACCTTACACATAGAGTACATTAAACTCAGATAAGTAACTGAGTAGGACTCCCTTCTTAAACCGGACACGTATTAGAGCTGCTTGCTCCCTAAATATGCCCATATGTACTGCAGTGTTTATAAAGCGCAGACACGGGTCTAATACTGTAGTATGGCAATTTAAATAAGTTATGGATACGTATTCCGTCGAGCGGGTCGGGTATTGAAGATAAGTGACCGTAGTGCACGATGGCCTCCTCGTTAGCTAGAAGTTGCTGACTGCCACTTGTAGTCACTTCTGGAGAATTAAGCTGTTCTAGTTACATGGAGATCTATCAACACGAACAGAAGAGACGCAGCGGTGCAGAAATGGCTAGCGCCCTGAACATGAATGCGGAGCCTACCATTCACCGCGTAGGAATGGATGGAATGCAATCGCACATAGACCTGACTAGCTACAAACGAGGGGATGATATTGAAGTTTTAAGCTAGACCGTATTATTTGGCCAAATGAATCTTAGCGACCACTACTGTACTATGCCGACAACATTTCTGGGAAGCTCGGGAGCGCCCAAAACCTGAAAAATGATGCAAACGGTTTGTAGCGACCATACGAAGGCTGGACCGGACCGAACGGCCTTTACAAAGTAGTGGTGGAGATTGCGTTAGCCCGTCGGCGCTGCATCTGAGTCAGGGGGAAAAGCCACCAGGTCAAGGGGCCTCAGAGCTTCCCTGCACAGAGCTACAGCTGATTGTAAGGAATGCCGATGGAGGGTTTATCAGAGCTAGAGGAAGACCTATGGGGACATGGGGACGGCCCAAAAAGTTGACACGCGGCGTTTCGGGAATTAGAAAAAAGGAATCTTCCCCCTGATGAACGTCTACGGGTAATTAGCATGCTCCATTACGTTCCCCAACATCCTCCACTTAACAGGACACTGTTATATGAAGTGGGAGTGGCCAAGCACTGTATCATTACCGACACAACCGAGGTTCCTGTATCGATCACGCAAGTACTTTTTTTAAAGAGTTTCCAGGTGTGGTGACTATTATATGAATGTTCAGATGCATTCTAGAGGATCAGTTCTTTCGGCTCCTAAGCGGGCAGAGGTCAACCACCAAACAAAGATGAAGGCCCTGCGTCAATCCCCGCCTTGAACTAAAGACTTTGTAAAGAGGAATAACTGGAAACTGCGGTTTGCACACAAACACGAGTTTAGGAAACTCGTCTGCAAGTGTGCGCAGGTAGTGTGGAACTACAGTTCACTAAAAACCAGTCGTCCTCCCACTTACTGGGAACTGCATATGCAAACACTTCAAGCAATCGGGGGAGATGCGAGTCTACTCCTGGCTAGCTTCTTTCCCGCAGGTCTGCGGGTTGCACACAGTTTGACGGTTATTGTGATAGATTTTGACGTAATATTTTTCAAATATTTTTGACGTATAAAAATCTTTCACTTTAAACCCCTGGGGCAAATACTCCTGCATTTACAATACTTGCAGATACTTGGCACGCCCCCAGCGTGGTCGGTGTAGATCTTAAAAGGAATTGAGTTTCGGGGTACGCTTGGATATATTGCCGCAGTGGACGCACATGGGGCTAGGAGCCTTCCCGATTCCGAACAAGCAGGGCTGGAAGTCTCCATGACCCGCTGGGACCTGGGTGGGGTGGGAGGTTAGTTCACCCCCGGGCCGATTTAGCCATTTTTTTATGCTTGGCATGGGCTTTCGGAGAGCCCATGCCAAGCATAAAAGCATGGGCTCTCCGATGCCCATGCTTTTATGCTTGCAGACCTGCACTTTTCTGACCAGTGCAGGTCAGAAAAGGCACTGGTGACCCTTCTCGAGGCCGTCAAACTTCTCCTGCTTCAGGGCGATGCTCCGTAGCCGCTCTTCTTTCTTTTTGAGTGTAGGGTCTTCCCACAGACGACGGCGCTCTTCCGCCTCTTGACTAGAGATTTGCTGCTGGTTGTACTGCTCGACATTAAAAACGCATTCTACAGCCCATACCGTGTTTAGAATGCACCTGGACGCGGGACTACGGCTACCCTACAGACGTCTGGCAACAAGAAAGACCATTATGGTCTTGCACATAATATCCCTGACGAATGCCAAACATCTACGATTTACGCGAGTCAAAGGCGCCTCGACGTTTTGATGGCTGATTCCGTAGTTTTATTTGCAGCCCCGGTGTGGACGTCATTTGCACTGTCCACAGCCAGCAACAGCGCGCAACTCTGCGCAAAGCCCTACGAGTGGCCGCTTTGAAAAGCACAATGGCCTATTGAATAGTTTACACAGCGGCTGTCCGCGTTTTGACTAGTACCACACCCTGGAACTTGCGAGCAGTTCAGCAATGCCGCTTATGGGATGACTCGGCAAGGGAGAACTGGTTAACAGGACGTAGGTGCACAGGTTCATCCTAGCCGTTGCACATTTGTAATAATAGAGTTCAATAAAGGCAACACGAAAGCAGTTACCCAGACGTTAAACGTTGGCTGAAAATCAGCCTGAAAAGTGTTTGGATATCAGGGTTTGGGTGAACCGCCTAGGCGCGGAGTTGACGTTCTGCATGACTCAGGTTCTCAACAAACACGGTTATGTTCCGTCATACTGGTTCAGAATTGGGGAAGCCGTATCCGCATCCTACAAGTACTGCCAAAGCAAAACCGAGGACACGCCTGGAAGTACAATCTTGTGGTGCCCGGCGTGGGCCTCTCACCGTTATGTTCTATCTAGGGGTAATGACGGCACACTTGGAACGCTCATACAACTTATAACTAAGTCACGTGACGACTAGACCAGTATTACGCATACTACAGAGAACATCCTACGCGCCGAGCAAAAGGAAAGCCGTTTTACATCACACGATCCTGCGGGACATAGAGATAGCTAGGTTACTAAACAATTCTTCCCTTTGATTGTTTAAAGTTATGCTTATGCAGTTCCCGGTCGGATGCGGGGACACGGATATGACTAGTTTCTAGTGGGCTGGAGCCCTATACTACCGGCCCACACTTGCAGGCGAGAATTTTGCAGTGGCGCTTGTATGTACGTACCGCATCTTCCATTTAGGCATCTATAAAAAAAGCCGCGCATTGCTTCTGTTACCTCAGTCGTCTTACATGCGCTACGCTCCAACAAAAAAAAATGCCATTTGGAATGGCGTGGTGTATTGACATGTTTCTTCAATTATGCCCTCAATGTTTTGTTTGTTTAAATAATATATGTGAATAAACATTGAATAGTAATAACAAAACAAATGAAAAAATACAAATATATTTTTTACGTTAAAACCATGTAGAAAAGCTCACGGAAAACGTGGCGTATTACTACAAACTGGACACCGGCACTAGTTTGATTTTGAGATTCACCCCCACTAGCCGTAAGTGCTGGATATATTTAAAACTCTTTCATGTGTTGGGCAACTCATCGCGGCATTTTAGATTACCGATGAGCAATCAATCATATTGTGATTTAATACGACAAAAAACAATGCACCAATCAGCCGTGGCATTTTATTAATAAAGCTTCAGTATTATATTATAGCTGCTTGTATTGACATACGTGGTTATATATATATATATATATATATATATATTGTCTTTCAATAACGGATGCAGTAGTATTAAACGTTCAAATTTAGGCAGAAATGTCAGTCAAAGGCTCGTCGACTCGCAAACAATAGGAACGACATACTTTTATTTACACAACACTATGTTAGCGCGAAGGGTGCGATAGAGGAGTACGCAATAGTTTACCGGACGCCCATCTGTATTACGCCTCCTCTTTGGCTTCATCACCTATGCACGCTTTTCCTATACATATATTATGATACATACGGTTTTTGTTACACTTGGACAAAAGCAGGACCCCCCCCCCTGAGAACTGAGTAGGCAGGTTCAACGCCACAAATACGGCAACTAGGCTCTGCGTCACACTTCGCGCTGGCCTTTGAGGTCCATAGAGGTACAACACGGTCGTCGGGCTTGCTGTTTTAAACCTTGAATGTTCCATTGGATCTTCAAAGGATTGTGGCTTCGTTCTGTGTGATCTAGAACAATGCACAACATATGACAATGATGAATGCTACAATGTGGTCTGTATTTCAGTTCACTATTTAGAGTCGCAAGCGCCATTAAGCACCAATAGAAGCAAACATCTGACAACTTGAGATGCACAAAGTAATAGCGTACTTAGTATATATATCTATATATATATATATATGTTAGCATACCGGTCGCTTGCAAAAATACTAAACGCTCCACTATAAGGTCAGCCAACTAACCATTGCTTTTTTAGGACAGCAGTATGTATAGAGAAGAAAAGTGTAGCGTTATACTACAAAAACAAGAAAACATGGCCGGGCATCAAAACAACGTAGCCAGTTCTCTAATGAGTCAGCAGTCGTGGTACACGGTTTATAGGATCAGCAATTAATTTGCTTTAAGAATGGCAATGTACTAATCTACATTATATTTATTCACCATACTTGTTGGTACTAGGATTGGATTGACACACATGGCCTGCTACGAAATTATAACAATATCTCGTTCACACGCGCCTGTAACGAGTAAGAGTCTTAAGCCGAACATTTTAGAACATGATATCCACAGATATTGCACTCACCACACAACTTACATACACAGTCGTTAATATCATAACATTCACCTTTGAGGCACATATAATGATGAAGAATGGCAATGTGCGCATGTAAACCCGTTGAAACTAGCTTAATTGTCATTATTCTCTTTTAGTTCAATTGGGGGGGGGAGTAATAATATTTTAATTATTATATATAATTAGTCACGTTACTATGTCATATACATGCTGAAAGCGTTCAGCATTTACATCTACAACGCACCGTAGCTTAATCCGCTTAGAATGTACCGCAGCTTCTCTTGATGCGACAATTGGGCAATACGAAAATCGCTGATGTACGGAAACTGCTTGCATAGAAAATCTCGTAGAGCAAATAAGACCGGTACAGTTGTCTGATCGCCAAAGCAGTGCACTTCTAGTATTTCGCCTGAAAAGCAACCTCAGTTAGATCTCTGCATTTAAAGTGTTTGACACTCGTGGCTAAAGTCACTCAGCCTTAACTCATTCATAGGTAACTCGTCAGATTAGCAACGCTAGAATAGCAACAGTCATATTTTCTCCAACGTTTGTCGGAGCAAAGTTCTGGGTATAGTCGAACTCACTTGTTCTTTGTGTGGGTTGGTTAAAAAGTACGATGTATCATCAGCTCGTCTCCATCGTTTAGTCAGATGAAAGCGTTCTCATACAGAACATATATGATTTTTTCTCAGTAAACAGATTAGCAGCAGGCCAGTTCTCAAGTATATTATCGGGCTTGAGAGTGGAGTGTACCGAAGTTTAAAACAAAAAGCAATTTACTGAATCACGGCAATTTTATAACCTCCAGATATGAACATTTGTCAAATGTGTGCATACTTTGGCCATTATGCTTCCCTTCCTCAAAATAAACTGGGCTTAGTAGATGTTTTTTTTTAGCCAACCAGTGATTTTCACATCAGGTAAAACACCCTCGCTCGTGGTAATTAACACAATCCTCTTGAACGCTATAAGACGTCCAAACGCGTTTCTCCATAAAGCCGAGGTCTCGGGCCAGTCACATCAACAAAAACGCGTTTCTCCATAATACAGAGGCCAGTCACACCAATGGCTTTTCATAACATAGCTTATCTCCACAACAAATTGAGTAAAATGTACAATCATATGATTAATATAACTAGAGCCTCAAATGATAATAAAATTAAAAGTCGCTCGGTGCCAGCGTTGTTAGCGATGATTCATTCATAAGACATGATATCCTACACATAGACCATAACAATATTTACAAACATATGTATAACAGGGTGTATGATAAGCGCCTTTCTGGTAAAGGAGGCGGTGAAACCGTGCACAGTATAACGGGCGGTTATGTGCCTATTTGTCGGCCCGTGCTCCTTTATTCTCGGATAACCATTGCATCTATCGTATAAGTATTTGGGTCGATCTCTGCAAACTTCTTTAAGGCCGTTGTATGCTGACGCATGCAAGCCATGTACCCGTTTCAAAAAAGCCCGTTGTATTCAATCGAGTGCACCTAGTTAGGCCGAGCTTAGCTTTGCCCACACTAGCTGGATCCCGTATGATGCCATTGGTGCTATTCTCGTATCAAATAGAGCTAAAATTTAACACTTTTTTAAGGAGGTTGTTGTTAATTCTAAACCATCCTCCGTCCCTTGCGGGCTTGGAACTCACCGTGACGTATATTTTCAATGCACCGAGGGCCGGACATGTTGAAATATCTAGGGTTTCCCCAAGAGTCCTTGTGGCAGCATGGCCGCTGACTCGTAGCGGTATAGTTTATCATCTATACTCAATGAGCATCGCTCAAAGAAAATGTGATCAAAAACAGGGATCAAACCGGCGACACCCCGGTAGATAAGAACCATGACTAGCGCACTAGCCTTAATCGAGAGCATCTGGGTTTTTATGAGCTATCACCGTGATTAAAGCTTTCCGGGCCTCTTCTCTATGCGTGCAAAGGAGGTATTGGCTGAGGGATTCACTGTGATACGAAGATATGTGAATTTAGTTACATATTTCAGGTCCTGTGCGTTGAACCTAGTGTGTCGGTCACGGCCAGCCTGCCCGCGTACCTGAGCCTTATGGCATCTGTCTGCGTATGTATTTCAGGGCTTACTACGTTCACATACGCCGACAAAGTAGTCAGCGCCTGTTGCAGATGGTATCTGCTGCTATTGTAAAGTACTAGATCATTGGCGTACATGATTACCCTGACAGCTGGGCGTCGGCTCTTTTTACGTGTTGGGGTAACTCGGACACCAGGAAAGGAAAAAGCAAATAGCTAAGATTATCGCCCTGAGCAAAGCCTGTCGTTTGTTTCATGCTTGAGTGTTCCGCTAAACTGTCGTTCAGAATGCTTTGATTGGACTGCAGCACTTCCTTCCTCGGCATCAACATTTGTCTTGAAGAGCTGATTTTTGCATATTGTTTATTCCGCAATAACTTTGCATTTCAAAGTTATTGCGAAATAAACAATATGTAAAATCAGCTCTTCAATACAAACGTAGAGCTGATTTTGGCAAGCCTAAGCAGAACTTGCGTGTTTGACCCTGAATCAAACGAGGTTTGGAAATCCAAATTTACTTGGGTAAAAACTGTCTTTTTGTGTCAGGGTTTGATCGATATCTGCGAGGAGGATTGTAATATAAAGTAAGTGTTAATATATGTACGCGGAAGCCATGTTACCTTTCTGGCAAGGCCTTTTCGTACTCAACAAACGACGTTAGACGGCCGGCTAGAAGGCTTGCAAGTAGTTTGTAAGCACAGCTTTTCTTGGCTGTGCCCCGCAAGAAAAGGGTTCAGTCCGCGGGCTCTTTTTCTTTGGATAAGTGCCATAAGGCACTGTCTCCACGCTGCAGGTAGTCCTCCGTTGTAAATGCACAAATTAAAGAGCGCGGTCCATTCAGGACATGAGAGTGGGCACTGTTCTTGGTACTGTGCCACGTGTGCTGAGGACCGATCTAAAGTGGCCGTAGAGTATATCTTTTTCATTTGGACATGCGGATCTATCCTGCAAAGTGTTACGGAGCCACAGAGGTGCATTTCGTTCGGTTTTCTGAAACAGTCGGGTATCCAGTTTTTAGTAGTGTTGCCTCTTGGCATTCCGCAGAGTTCGTTAGTAGATAGGCCTCGTCGCGGCGAAGAGTGGTTTCATCTCCGGGCTTATGCGTTCCAGATCCTTTATTCCGTAGTGAATGACGTTGGCCTACATTCACGCGTCTGGGTCAATAGTTGATTCATTTTCTCACCGCTGGCTTGGATAAAATTGCGAATGTGGCCACTGCCCCCTCCCTCCCATGAGATCTGATCATCACGCCATAAGTTTTGACATTGTGCATGCTTTTATTGAAACAATGCCATGTAATCTTCGCCTTGATTACGAAAGAATAGATGTATTTTTTACTGCGCGTTGTTCTGATTGTGTTAACTGGGTTAGCTTTTTGTGAACTGAATGAAAATATAATGTACACCACGTCATTCACGGTCGGACCATGACATTTGGGTCCCTGCGAACGTGTGCACCATTACGGGGGGTCCAGTGTAGGGACCAGCCATTTCTGGAGGGTTCCTCGAACCGAGGCCGCATTGCCCCGTTGCACATCCAGCGACAGACGCTGTCTGAGGAAATCACTTGCTCGCTTATCTCCGCTGGCTAGAATTAGCCGCTTCCCAACCTTCTGTAGCAAACTGCGAGTCGACGAACCCGGCCCGCCAAATGTCTCGAAGGCAAGTGGGTGAAACTCGTACGGGTAACCGATGTTCTGGTACTTTCTAACCTTGCCTGCCTCGGCGAGAGCCGATGCATGACCAGCCCGAGCTGCGCCAGCACTGACCATCGAAGGGGCTAATGAAGTCAGTAACTGTCGCGTCCCAAACCAGCATGCATCCGCGCTCGAACGGAGTTAAGGTCAGACCGTCAGGTCTCTTTCCGCCCTCTCTGTCTAGTCCGACGGGCTCCAGGACGCACGGTAGACCACTGGATCGTAGAGCTCTGCTAAAGGTTTTGTTCAAGGCTTGGTGTCTTGCTCGCCTACCTGCGCTGACAATACAGGACAGCCCGTGGCGTCCATCTGGCTGGACGACGTCTCCGCAGACACAGGCATGGGTGTACACAAAGTCTGTTCCTAAACGAAGTCCGACCGCGATCCTTACCGACTCGTCATCTAACAGGGTCCCGATCTGAGCACAGGGTATGGCGTGGAGCCATGCGCCCGCCCCCTTGGAGGAGACGGCGCGCAGCCTGGCCTTATCGGCGTCCGTGGCGCATTCCGCAATGAGGTTTTCGACTCTTTGCTCATAAAGAATTGCTGCCCATTCTCTCTGGTGTCCAGCTTCGACGGGCTCGTGGCCGCACAGGGCAACTGCCTTGCGGTGGCTTGTCTCCAATCGGGGTTCTAAGTCCGTGAGAGCAACAGAATCCAGGAGGCTTCTTGCCTGTTGCATAGACCTATGGAGGGAAGCTGCCAGAGCTGTCTCCGATAAGACAGTCGCATCAGGTAACCCTAGGCCACCTCAAAGAACAAGGAGTAAAGCTTGTTAGCGCGCACGAGCGGATAGGCTGAGGTTTAGCAACGCCTCTAATGTAGACATCACGCGGTCGTTGAGTCGTTCAAGAATTCCTGAAGCTTGCGAACGGTCTGCCCCTCGAAACAAGTGGTTGAGACGAAGGGCCGAAAATGATGATCTCAGAAGAAAAAGGCTTCGGTGAGAACCTACCAAATGAATGCGTGACATTGCATTTTCTAGCTTGACCAGCCACCTCTCGAGGACATCCGGACTCCTTGCGGGAATAGGGGGGACGCCTAGCAACTCTAAATTCTTGCCGACGGTCTTGCACCCTGGGAGAGCCTCTAGCACTTCGGAGTCAGCAGCACCTCCTACAGCATGGACCTCACATTTTGCAGGGTTTAGGGCCAGATCACTCCGCTCAGCAAACTCAATGACTCGGTGGATGTCCCTCATTACCGCATCGGGGGCGCCACCCAGAACACCGTCGTCCAAGTACCATACATTTTGAGGGCATTCAGGAGAGTCGACCAACTCCTTGACAGCCAGGCAGAACAGGGGGGGACCCAATGGGTCGCCCTGCTGCACCCCAGTTTGCGACATTATAACATCATGCGGCAGGAGAAGGCGGGAAGGCCATTTATAAGCTAGTTCCACCTGGTGAAACATACTCGGGACATAGGCTTTTACCGCACTCAATAAATAGTCCCTCCGAATACTGTTAAAGGCGTTTCTGAAGTCAAGCTTGACCACAAGGGTAGCTTCAGAGCGTGACTCCAGGAAGGACCGAGTCGAGTGCACTGCGGTTTCGCATCCTCCCGGTGTCGCAAACCCAAGCTGCTGGACACCAAGAGCATGTGAGATGTCTGCCTTGTTCTCTAAGATGCCAATTTTTGCCGCCAGCCTCCGGATTGCAGATGAACATGCGATGGGTCTTACGCTGCCACCTTTCTTCTTAAGGGCGAAAAGTCTGGCACCAAAGATGAGCGGTCGCCATTCAGAGAGCGGCGAACCCCAGCGAAGAAGATTAACGACCTTGGCCAGGGCAGCCGCAAGTCGGTCGGCGCCAGCTCCTAGAGCGGGAGATAGCAGATCTTGTAAGAGCCGTGGTCTAATGAAATCTAGGCCCGCGGCTGAGCTTTGCGAAAACGTTTTTATGGCAGACCGAACGTTGTCGGCTGATGTGGTTGATGGCAAGGGCACGTGAGGAAGGCTAGGCCAGGACAGAGGTGAAGGGGCGGGGGGGTGTTTATCCCACAGCAAAGCCGTCTCGCTGGGCTTCTGTGCCAGCGTGTCTTCTGAGATTAAGACCCTGGCCGCCGAAGAAACGTCGCCTTCCGATAGCTTGGTGATGGCTAGCCGCACGGTGTCAACTGTCCGCTGCCGGGGACGTAGGTTTGAAGGAGGGCCACTGCCATCGTCAAACCGTTTCCCCTGAGCAAAGTCGCGAAGGTCCTTCCGGACGATAACCGCTAATGACCGGTCATCCTTTCCACCATCGGGGAGGCGGAGGACAACAGGCGCGAAGGAGAACAGAGTAAGCCAGGCCGTGTCGTCGTTGTTCTCTGAGACTGAGCACAGGACCTTGGTGAACTCTTCGGCTACTTGCCTACGTAGTGATTTTGGCAAAATGCGGACCAACCGCCAGCGGCGAGTGACATCTTGAATAACGCTGATTAACCTATCTGCGGTTAACCGAGAGTTCGAGGGCTGTGACTCGTCGTTCATGTTACAGGTAACCCCTCCGTGCTTGGTCGTTATGTGTCGACGTAGACCTCTTCGTGTAAACGAAAGCCCGCAGGTTGGGCAGGGGTCCCTGTTGGGGTCCGACTGCCCGGACCGCGGGCTGGCGGGCCCGCGGTTAGGCGTGTTGTCGTTGTGGTCTGTCATTACAAGGCGAGACCTTTTAACTTGCCCACCACGGAAAGCAGTCCCATGAGAGGTCGCAACGCTTCCTCTAGGGACCTTAACACGGCAGATAATTCAGGTCTAATTCCCTGCAGAAGATCAGCCAAACCCCGAAAGCGACGAACCGGTATCGGCGCTCTGGCGAGAGTTACTTGTTCTCGGAGTTTTTCTCGAACGGCGGGAGTACACCACGAGAAAATTTACTTAGATTTTTCAGAGGCGCACGCCTGGAAGAGAATCCTCACGTAACCAGTGGACGACCTTTGCGAGCTACAAGTACTGACGACGCCAGTCGTAGACCAAGGACCGTGCAGACAAAGCTGGCCCAGGGGGACGTCTCTTCCGCTGCTCGGACCTAGCTTTCTACAGATCAGACTGCCCCAATCGACGTAAATACTAGAGCAAGTTTATTGAAAAAGCACCCCGCACACCCCACGGATCCAGCGTACCCTGAGGCGCCCACGCCGAGGTTGCCGCCAGGATGATAGCAACCCTCTGTTGCAAGCGTTACGCCACTTCGTTATTCTAGCGGTCAACGGGCGACTTCCAGAGTTCACGCTATCCACTTTTTACGGCGCAACATTAATCGCTCTACGAAAAAGGGACGGGGGTATTCGCGGAGATCATTTACTCAATGCTGTAAAAAGATCGATACCCGCTATTTACCCGGCTGTATGCCAGATGTATAAACTGCCCGCTAATTTTCTGTGGCAAGGTGAGACGCTCAAGTCGATGTGTGGGGTACAACAAAGCGATCCGTGTGGGCCAGCCCTCTTCTGTATCGCTATCGCTGAACTACAGGCGAAGCTTCGATCGGAGTTCGAATTCTCGTACGGACATTCTGCGTACGGGACTAGAACGGCTACTCAACGTTTACTTGGAATCTGCATTCTGGGCCCAGGCATCACTTCCTGTGAGCGCGGGGGGCTTAGGGATTCGCCGTGCTAGGGATTTATCATTATCGTGCTATTTGGGATCCTTGACAACATTTAAGGATTTAATACTTTCGATTGGAGTTGAAGATACCCCAGTTCAGCTGGCCAGGGCCTCCGAGGAGACCCTGGAGGAGTTTCGAGTTTGCTGGGGAGAGCCCCGCGAGCGAAAAACTCAGGGAGCACTGGACCACTTGGTGGTAAAAAAGAGGCACTTCTAGCACAAACCCTAGACTTAAAAGGAAAAGCTCGCCAGAAGGCCTGTTTTGATCCAATGAGCGAAAAGTGGCTGCAGGCCCTCCCTTCGCCGCAACTGGGGACGATGCTGGACAATAACACACTCCGCATTGTCTCGGGTCTGCGGCTTGGGGAGGCTGTCTGCGCAGAGCACGTCTGCAACCTGTGTCGGTCCAAAGCTTCCGCTACAGCGGAACATGCGCTGTCCTGCCGGTTCAGTGCCGGCCGCCATTCAAGACATTTCGCCATCAACGATGTCGTACACCGTGCTCTGCAGAGCGCCCAGATTTCTCAATGAAAGAGCCCCTCGGTAGGTGCGCCAACAGTCTTCTACGCCCGGATGGAAAAACCCTAGCACCATGGTAACGGGGTCGTCTGCTAGTGTGGGACGCGACGGTTTCATGTACACTCGCCAACAGTTACATTGCGCGCACAAGTCGGGAAGCTGGCGCGAGCGCACGTCTTGCTGAAAGTCGCAAACTGTCGAAGTACAGGGAGCTCTCGCCGCAATACGTAATTCAGCCGATCGCCGTGGAAACGCTAGGGCCAATGGGCGAGGCGACCGTCAAGTTCCTCAAGGAGCTTGGAAAAAGAGTAACTGCTACGACAAAAGATGCGCGAGCCGGGGAGTACCTGGTGCAGCGTATCTCCATAGAAGTTCAACGTGGTAACGCAGTGGCGATAGTGGGGTCGCTTCCATCGACGGGGGAAGGACTGCCAGAAATGCCGTAGCAGTAACAACTATTATTTGATTATTAACATATGAAATATGAAATAAACTTATCGTACTGTTTTATGTACACAAATGTGTACAAATTTGTTGACTGCTCTTTATTTTTATTTAACTTATTTACTCTATTGGCCAACCATTGTGGTCCCGTTAAGGCCACTGAGGCTTACAAAAACTATCTTGCTCATAAATCTAGACTTGCATTATTTTATGCCGAGCCATTGACTAACGTATGGCGCTGTGTCCGACCTTTTTAAAGTTTGTCTTATCACCCCCGTTCACGAGAACAGCTCAAGGACGAATGATGAGCACTACTAGTCTGTTTCGCAAGGCTCCATACTATTCTGTATATTTGTAAATAATAAGAAAATGTTAGTAAACCATTTAAATAAATTATTAATTTTAAACCGCCTATCTGACCCTGCCCAATACGACTTCACCACCCATATTTAAAATTAATAATTATCCTCTTATCTGTACACGATTTTTTTTGGACATAAATAAACATCTGCCACCTAACGTCAAATACCTTGAATATGCAGATGACTTATAACTGTATCATTCTGTTTGCTTAGAGTAGCCTTCAACTCGAGCTACTTTAGACTTTTTTGCTTTCTGCTTAATTGGCAACAGCACCTGCTGATCTCAAATCTCGACTCTTACACGGCTGAGATTCTGTTTGGCTTTATTTATCAACTAGTTAAACAAATCACTGAAAGAAGTCTCTAAAGCATTATAACGTTAAACAGTGACATTTGAATTACGAATCAGTATACTTAACGTTCAAGCAGATTATCTAAGGTCTCAACAGGAGAATATCGTATATTCTGAAATTAAAAAGTGTCAACATACCACCATCGATTATCGGCACCGCTTTCGGTAACCGATGTAGAATCCAGTCTCGAATAGGTGTCATCTTGTCACGTGCCTGACCTTTTATCGGACGGTGCCCAGAATGCGTAGCGTTTTGGTGGCAATGGCGATAAATTTAAAATGAACGGCTATTAGTATATATAGTTGATCTGTTTCTAGAATATAGTTCATCTGTACCGGTGACGAATAGAGCGAATATTCGAACATGCACAATTTATGCGCTCAATGTGCATAACTTGACACAAACAAATTACGTTTTATAGGTACCGTATTCCGTTCAAACGAAGAGTTACGAAAAACATTCGGGGTTTAACATAAATTGTTATTTAAAAATAATCACTAGAGGCCTGAGCACTACTATAACACTATTTCACAACCCAAAAGACTCCCTATTTCCAGATTTTTTGCGACTGTGGCCAGAGCCAGTTCTCCACTGTGTCATTTAGCTCGTCGTCTGATTTGAAGCTATTACATTTTTTAAGGGTTTGCTAAGCTTCTTTGGACCTCACTGCGCGCACCTTATGTTATTGTTGAGTTATCCTCCGGTAACTCGACATAGTTGTCAACACTGTTCCTTCCGCAGTTAGATATCTGATAACACCTCACTGCCTATCAGTCGTCGAATTTTGCAATGGGAATGCCCTGTCCTTACACATACTACCCCGTCAATTGGACGAGAACCACGCCGATTTGGTCGTTGCGAAGTTTCGCATCTTTTTATTTCAATATATATATATATATATTTATATATATATATATATATATATATATATATATATATATATATATATATATATATATCTGACGAGTTCAGGATACTAAAACTCTTCAGAGCTATTTTACAGAAGAATATGATCTCAATCAACGACGGGGTAGTGATACGCGATAGTCTCGAGCAGACGACGGGGTTCGCACAGGGGGATAACATCAGCCCGCTACTATTCGCGGTCCTCACAAGCGATCTACCTTCACAGATCACCATGAGGCATCCGCTCGCCAAAGTCATTCTGTACGCTGACGATCTGGTGATGTTCAGTACGAGCAGACACCACTTCCAACAACACTCCTGCGCTCGCAACCGCCTGGTTTATGTACTGACAGGGACCTCGCTACTCGTAGAAGATATACGGAAGATGTATGGGCTGCAGGAGACAAAGGCATACAAGGCATTCAGCTTCAGAAGAACAAACTGGCCGACATAGATCCTGATATCTTCATAACACCTGCAATGACTGACGACGCGTGGAAAGGGCCCGACCGACCGAATTGCCATGTGATAGTGCGTTTTTCGGTGCACGGCTACCACCACCACTTATGCAGTGCAGAAGACTTCCCCGACCCGGGTGTTGGCTGCAGATGTAAATATTGTCATACCGAATGCTCAAGATATCACGGTCTTGTTTGCAGGAACATTGGGTCTCTAAATCAGCTGGCCCGTTTAATGTCTTCATAACTTTGTATATTGGACGGAGTCCACAGAGACGATGGTCGAGCGCCTCTTGCTAGGGATAGAAGCGCTACCGCGGAAGGCTCCGATGATCATAGGAGGGGATTTTAACGCGAGATTAGACATGATTGACTCGGAACGAACGGTGCTAGACGTACTGGAGGAGATCGGCTCTTGGGCAGTTAACAGGGCAAATGTGTGCACATGCGAATGCCACTCCGGGACATCAGTTATTGATATATTTGCAACCGATATAGACAAAAAGGACATACTATTTACAGGGGACGACAATCCTTTACAGGAAGGTGCGGGACTCAGAAAACATATACCTATGGGTATCCGGGTAAAAATTAGAGGCAGTGTTCAAGAACGAGGGAAGAGGGAAGGATCAGGGAGGAAGCTTAGCGGCAACGTCCTTTTACAAGGACTTAGCGGGGTACTTCTGGTGCCAGGGGTAATCCAGGTAGATTCCTATGAACGCAGTCTAGCAGGCTTATTGAGGTCTGCGATGCTGCCGCCAAAGGAGAGAAGCGGAAGACCCTGGTTTAATGAAAGGTGCAGGGCAGCCAAGCAAGCTAGTAAGCTGACGCGAGAATATGTAAAGACCGCTCCGTTAATGAGGCCGTTGGCAGCGTTGGTTAAACGGCTGGTTAAGAAAGCATATAAGAAGGAGAAGAAAAAGCACTGGGAAAACTAGAGTGGGTAGCAATAAGGGAGGCTGACGAACGTCCACATACATGGCTAAAACGAAAGGGGAGAAGACAGTGTTCCGTAGAGACGGGTAAGTTAGTCGAACATTTTAGGCGAATATTGGCCGGGGCGGACACAACTCCGAAAGCGCCGCTAGAATACGAAGGCCCGTGGGATCAGACAACGGAAAAAGCGAGGGTTTGGATAGGGAGGGAAATCTCACTTAGGGAAGTGATAGAAGCAATAGAGAGAGCACCACGGGGCAAAGCGCACGGGAAAGACTTGATAAGAAATGAACACATGAAAGATACCCTAATTCTCGCACCTTGCTGGCAAGCCTTATTCAATGAATGTTTAAACAAGGGGCAAATTCCGGAGACCTGGAGGAAAGCGACTTTAATATTCATTCCAAAAGGAAAGGGAGTAGAAACTGAACCAGAAGCTTGGAGGGGAATAGCAATAAAAAGCTGTCCGTATAAAATATTTTCGGGAATAATAGCTAGAAGACTGGGGTCATTCTTGGAGGAGCGGGGGGTAATACCGGAGGAGCAGCATGGATTTAGGAAAGGAAAATCAACTTACTCAGCAATTCGGGAGCTGCTAGGAGCAATCTGGGAAACGCTGTCTAGGCCAAGAAGTTGTATATATGCGGTGTTTGTAGATTTAAAGGCAGCGTTTGACATAGCACCAAGGGATAAAATAGTTAAAGAGCTGGCAAAATCGGGAGTGCCGGGAGCAGTTCTGAGGTTACTTATTAATATGTTAAAGCAGAACACGGTGCAGATTGATAACGGGGTCGGCATTGCGGGAGAAGTGGCTCAAACCACAGGCGTCGCACAGGGCGATGTACTGAGCGCATTGCTGTTTTCCGTACTTTTGGGTGGACTACCAGAGTGGATAAGGGCGGGCTGGACCCAAGAGTGGGCCAGAATCTTACTGTACGCTGATGATGTGGTCATCTTTGGTGGCAGCCTTTTCAGGGTGAAACAAGCCATGAATCGACTAGTTACATTTATGGATGAGAAGGGCTTGAAGGTTAACTGGGAAAAGACAGTAGCTATGAAATTCCGAAGGGGCGGCCGTATGGCCAGGGGTGACGTGATCCAAGTCAGGGGAACAGAAATTAAATTTGTAAACAAATTTACGTACCTAGGCATAACCTTGTCAACAAGCGGTAGCAGTTTTCGATTACACATCCAGGAGAGGGTCAGGAAGGCCACCATCGCAGCTGTGGCAATTAAATGACCACATATGCTTTTAGTTAATGCAGCAATTGCTCTTTTGGGGATACAGTTAGCACCCATAGCCACATACGGCATTCCACTTATATGGGATAAATTGGGAGTAGGACGAATTGCGTTTAAGTGATGGGGTGAGGTTTTTCTTTTTAAAGAGGGTTTTTGCGCTTTCGAATACATGCAGGAATAGAATTGTTCACGTCTTGGAGGGTGGCCCGCTGCTGACGGAAGAACTACAAAAACGATTTAATCTGAAGAAAACGTGCGCCTTTGAAGTTTATATGCGAAACTAGGAAACCAAAAATAGTGAGGTGGACATAGGTATTTATGGAACAGCAGCAATGACGAGCACTGAATGGCGGGGTAGCGGTGTAATAGATCGACATCTAACTACGGGCTTTGCAGCTCACGGATTTCATTACGTTCTGTGCAACGTGGAGGGTTTTCATGAACCACAGGATGAATGTCAATGCAAACAATGCTGGAGCAAATGTGATCGATACCACGCCGCGGTATGCCCGGCGGTTAGGTCTATAGCAGAACTAGCAAAACGCTAGTTTGTTGGCGTCTCGAAACATTTTGATGTAACATAAACACATTTACCCAGTTTGGGTGTTAATAAAACAAATAAATAACTTTGTATATTGTATATGACTATATTTTATACAATTCTTGTAACTGCATTTGTGAGCTCCTGACGCCGAGCCAAATGTTTGTACTTAAATATTATCGACAGTAAATGTGTGACTAAATGGAATTTGTTATATCTGGCGAGTTCCCTGACCAACCGCGTTTATTAATAATCAGATGTCACATATTATCAAAAACAAATTCCCGATATACTAATTTAAATTATAGGTTACTTTCAGTTGTTTAGCAGATAAGGAACTGTACCAATACATACTGGCATTCAACAGGCATTGCAGCTTAATCGTGATTGAGTAGCCTCGACGCACGTGAAGCTCAAGTTCTTCTTTCTTTAAAACCATCTTCGCCTCTTCCGAGGACAATAGTAGACTCTTGTCGAAGCCGAACTGTTCGAAGTCGTCAAGTGAATCAGTCGCAATGACAAGCGTACCTTGTTGGAATGAACACGAAAGAGCAACTAGTTTAAGATTTTGGCTACGTCCAGCAGTAACTAAAATAGTATATTTAAGTCAACTCTTACACTTTTTTTTATTCTATATATATATATATATATATTTAGTGCTAATAAAGTAAATTTTATTTAATGTTATATCCCGTCGGTATATATATATAGGTGATCAGTTTAAGTTTGTCAGGCCTCTCCTTCGTAAAACGTTTTTTGTCGAATTTCACTTTCGATGTCCATCTATTACTAAGGTCTAATTTGCGTCTGCGCAGAGTCCCATATAGTCGCCGATGCACTATATCGCTCTCTCCGGTGGGCTATAGAAACAAATTAGGTAGTAGCCGATCAGTATTCGGCATTCTGGCAGTTTATCATTAGAATTCGTCCTCGTGTGGCCACGCATTTTGTCTTTTCATTTGCCTTTCCTCGTCCTTCCCGTTTTACTGCAAGTCTACAAAGTACTTTTAACAAGAAAAGGGAGTCATACTAGAGTCTGTTTCAAAGGTTTCTGTTATAAGCAAAATTCCATATTTGCCAAACCTGTTATCTACGTCGCTTAGAAGACAGATCGGACATACTACCGCACCATTTATTTGTCTTCATTTCGTTGTTTTTACTGTTTTATTCCTCCACGCCTATTTTGTATCAATGCTTGTCCCCTTCGTTCATTATACCAGATAATCTATACTGTCGTAACTGCCTGCGACAAAAGCAGATGTTAATACATTCAGACGAGAAATTATTAAATTTGCGAGCTGTCACACTTTTTTGTAAAATGTCTTTTTTACAGTAGTTCCATCTTTCTCCAATTATGCCACATCGTTCACACGTACCTACAATCACAAGCTCAGTTGCCTACTTTCTGACACCTCAGGCGATTAAGCACAGCAATAAGCTGCAATGCAGGCTCTTCACAGCAATCTTAAAACTGTCACCTTATAGTTCGAACGACTGCCGCCTGTAGCACTCCTTGGACGTTGTTTGACATTATGGGATCTGCAATGTCTGAGAGCCGACTAAGCGTCACTTCAGTACCTGCTGTTGTTATTTCAATATCATGAAAGCTTAAAGTAAAGGCTCCATTTTGTAATCGGAAGAATATTTTTAGCCTCAGTCTGTAAATCTTCCGAAATGTTGCTATGAAAAGGTACGTGTGTCGGGTTCGAACCCATGACTTCTAGTGTCAGAGAAGCCGGCCATCTTCGTCCCGTAATTTCTCATAGGAACCTGCTTCTGTAGGGCTAGAATCAGTATTAAGTTCTCCAAATCGTCGTTGCTGAGATCTTCCCTAAGTGCTTCAGTTGCCAAATGGGCATTTTATAAGCATGTTGTGCTTTGTTGGGTTAACTCTATGTTGCAGTCTTAGGAGTGTCTTAGCGAACAACGCATTGCCACCTTACCTTTTTGCATCAGGGTTTGATTTGATTGATAATTTGATATAGGATCTGCACGGCTCACATTTAACAAATACCCATGCTATTCAATAATTATGCGTCAACGTTTTATCTCGGTACTTAATTATATACCAAAGTAACACCAACGTCTCGTATAGCTTTATATGTCCCAATGCCTGATTTTTTTGTTACGAGTAAGTTATGAATAATGATCACCTTTGTACACTAGCGCCGGGGCAGCTTATCTTATTTTACCCAGGCTATATCACCTCTCGCCACAAGAGTAGAAAGTGGAAAGAATAAGCTTAGGAATGACAGAACTTTACGGGATATCAGAATGGCACGCTTGCGGTCGATATAACGTGCAATATAACGTCAATATGAGCGCCGTAACTCCAGACGCGCATTTGGGATCTGCGTCGTTGTCACTCGTTTAATTTAATTATGGAAAATAACGGCTATGGTCTGTCTATCGCAATATCAAGCTTTTTCTGACAGACCATGGCTTGACCTAATCTTATTTGTTTCAGTATTTAAGTCTTTAATAAAGTTTAAGAGTTAGGCTACGCGTGTAACTACTCACTTACCGATAATCGTTGAAACCAGTAAAACGCAAAATTCAACAACAGCTTTTCCTTATAAATCACTCCCTGTTGTGTTCTCTGCATAGCTCAATCACTTTGTTGTCTTCCCTGTATAGTATACGTACAAACAAACAAAAAAGTATGCATGCTACAAGAGCAGAAGCCCTTTTGTTGCGAATTTTTTTCGATACACAAATATGTTCGCCTGTTAATATATATCCCCTGTTTTACACTTCAGCACAGCGCGCTATCGCAAAGAGTCATTCAGCAGCAGTATGAGCCGCTTACAGTGTCCTTTGAGACGCGAGACGGCCTTCCAGATGATTTCTCGTGTAGAATTGTCGATTTTCCCCGTAGGCTGATCAAGCAGAACGATGGAAGGCCTGCCCACGAAGGCTGACATTACGCCGACCAGACGCCGCTGGCCGTCGGACAACAGCGACAGCTTTCTGTAATAATCAGGACAATATATATATACCCCGTTAAATTTGGCAGAGTGTGGCTGTATTATTGTCGGCTTCCATAAAACGGATTACTTAATGCAGCCAACGGGTCGTCATTGTATATTGATCGTGCTCTTTGTCCGCTTCTATGCGGTTATCTAATATAATTATGGTTTCTGGTAGAACTATGAAAACAAAGGGGTGATCCTTAATCTAACAGCAATTCTAGTGATCTAGTGATGCAAGTTAGCATGGGACAAATGATGTAATTATCAGCGAAGCATGTACAAGTTGTGAGCATATTGCATGTTAAAAGGTCTAAAGCGTCTCTTACCATAACCTTCCGTCGCTTCCTGGAAGAACAAACTGTACCTAGTCTCTTTCGAGGTGCTATCATCTGCCTTGTACACAGATGCGGAAAAAAAGCGATGACTGGTGCCTCCTAGTAAATGATAGAAGACCATTCGACTGTGTGTGCTTCGATTTTAAACCTGCCTTCCGAAACACCCCACACTCAAAGGCGCTCAAACTGCTGCCTCAAAACGGAGTTGGTAGTGGTGTAGTTAATTTGATAAGGGCCCTTTTGTCGAATAGTCTTTTTAGAGTCAGGGTTAGTGATTGCCTCTTATCAACGGCAGATGACTTATCTGGTTCCCGTAGGGTATCATATTTTATCTATTGAAACACTTTATTCAAGTTAGAAAAAAAAATATGCATTTTACATAAATGCACATATGTCATGTGGTCAACACGTAGTTACAATCTACATGCTGTACAGGATGTTTTTGGCGCCCCTAGCACTCCTAGATATGCCTAGAGATCATCCATGGGTATAAGTGGCTGGTGTAGCGCTTGCGTGCAATGTACACCGGGCGTCGTTGTTAAAGCCGCGAAGTGTGGGACTCACAAACCCTCTAAAATCGAGGCGACCCCTTTGCTCCCTGTAGAGGATGACCGCAGTACTGTTTTTTCTAAATTACTTCATCTTGCGATTAGGGCTTATTGACTTTTTGTGGCGGTAATTTTTGCCTTTGAGACAAATTCTGCGAATCTTTTTACTATAAATCGTGATTCATAATCCCCTGGGAGCACTATATCAAGGAGGACATGTATGGCTGCTGCAAACGCCGTGCGACTTTTTTTGTTATAGAGGGGAGACATAACTTCCTGAATAGTTCAAAATCATTGAAATCACCCGTTGCACTACATCATCCACTCTCAGCGACTGCACCTGCTGCGATGATTTCCGATGCTCTCAAGTGGGACACTTGTTACTGCTGGATCCCTTTGTGGTTCGGGTCTTTGAGTTTTGAATGTCCCCTCGTTGATCTTGATCCCATTCCTTTTTATGGAAGATCAAGTGCAGCTTAAGAAAGCTTCTAGATTTGGACAAAAATTAACTTCGAAGTTGTCAGATAACTGTATGTGGCCCACAGGTGTGGAGTAGCACCAACTCGGTGAAACTCGGGGACGGAGCAACCCACACGCTGCTGGGATCGAGGATGCCATATTGACGAAGCACTAGCTTGATGGTAGGTGCTAGTACCAGGTAATGTCGCAGAATATGTGACATCCCTTACCAATTGCTCGAAGTCGTTGTATATACAAAAGTCACGAAAAAAACTCCTCTCTGGAGAGACCATCCCGTGCCTTGGGACATACCAAATCAGTGCAGTCTAAGTTAAGCAGATTTATTTTCGCCAACAAGGTCAAAAGGTTCTGGTACTCCACACAACTCATCAAGCTTTTCTTATAGCCCTTACATAGCTCGTCGTACGCGTTGTGGTTCTTCAGCACTTGGGGAGCAAGAACAGATTAGCCGTATTATATGGTCTTCCCGGGGAAGCAAGTCCACGCGGTTGCATCACGTCGAACCAGTATGAAAACACCACCGCCTTGGTAACTATACAGTCTCGCCTGAATACCTAGTAAGCACTTGCGCGAGAGCTCAACATTTGAGATGTTCTCAGTTAGCTAAGCCTCCGCCACACATTTTTTTATAGGAGGGGAAATTCGTTACGCACGAACAGACACCACCTTTGGATGCGGGCCGAACTGTGTCGGACTCGCCGCAAGACTACCGGCGTTACCGACTAAAACTCCGGGTTTTCGATGTTCTGAAAACCGCAGCCTCTCTTAAGATTTACTCCAGGCCTCTTAGATCTTTGGTAATAGTACTATGAGTAGGTAGGAGCGGTGGGTGCCTAACGAAGCAATAGGCCGAGGTCACCTGAGGGGAAGGTTCCCCCTTGATTTGAACCATTCAGTTCCGCGTTTCTGTGTTCTCTTACGCCGTCATATTCCATGACGGGGAACCCTTGCAGGCATATTCGGGCAAGTCGCCTCTTTCCTTTAGGAATTATTTTGCTGTTAAAGCCCCAACTTCCCAGCCGCTAGTCGTTTTGCAGATGAATTGCATGAAATCCTTCATGCTGGTTCTCGGCACCTTTGAAAGAGGATTTCTCAGCGGTACGTCACTGTGCTTAAACCCAGTGCCCTTGCTTACTTGGGCAGGGCAAACGAACACTGTGTGGAACGCGTCGTCTCGTGCGCCTTGTGTGCAATGGATGCAGGTCCCCGATTGGGCAACGACGTTAAGATCGCCTAGGTAGTCGTCCAGTGGCGGCGTGGTCTAGGGGACTAGTGCGCTAGTCATGGTTGTCATTTACCGGGGTGTCGCCGGTTCGATCCCTGTTGTTGGTCGAATTTTCTTTGAGCGATGCTCATTGAGAATAGATGCCATGCTGCCACAAGGACTGTTGGGGAAACCCTGGATATCTTAACATGTCCGGCCCTCGGTGCATTGAAGATATACCTCAGGTTAAGTGCCAAGCCCGTAGGGGACGGAGGATAGTCTAGAATTAAAAACAACCTCCTTAAAAAATGTTTTTAATTCTAGGTAGTCGTCCAGTTATGACTTGGGTCATGAAGAAGTCCATGTCGCCTCCCGGGCGATCCATCCACGTTTTGATGCCCGGGATTAGATCCCGGACCTTGGCTCCGAGTTTTCCCTTTTGCATGTCTGCCCACTCTCGTTGTCACTCGGAAAGCATGTATTCGCAATCCGCCTCTTTTGAGCGCTGTGGTCTCTTTTCCCACAATCTGCGCCGTTCCTTGACTACGAGATCTCACGAAAGAGTGTCGGCCAGGACCAGGGCAGCAGCCGTATTTACCCCGTACAGTATGTCTGGATGATTTTTAGCGCCGTCATTCGCTGGGTTTTTCTTAGCAGGTTTTTAGTTTTCGCTGTGACTGTTGCCGGGGTGAACCAGACAGAGCAACCGAAGAGGGCTATCGATCCGGCCACTGACATCACTTGTCTGCCAACGTAGGTTTGACTGGATCGACTGCGACTCGGCCGGTGAGTAAGACCCTTCGCTCTTCTCCGGCGCTAATTCGAGCTGTACGCCTTTTATCTATTCGTTAGATGCCTGCAGGGCCTTGTTGGCATTCAGTTCAAGCTGGACACTGGACTTGGCTTCGACGACTACTGCCATATTGTCTGCATACGCTAATGTCTCCAGCCTTCTGGGGAGGCCTTGAATACGCAGCACGTCGTGTTCCACAGTAGTGGTCCCAGAATGGAACCCTGTGGTACACTAGCCGTCATGCCCATTGCTCTCCCGGCACTCGAGATTTTGCGCTCTTGCAGGCAGTTTGAGATCACACTAACCAAGTGCATGGGTGCGTGTTTCTTCCTGAGGGTTTCTAGAATAACTCTCTATGGAAGACTGTTGAACACATTTTCTCACGTCCAGGAAGATCGCAGCCATCAGCTGGCGCGTCCTTCGTGGGGAACTGTGTAGCAGTTCTGTCTTCGCCACGACTCTGTGTATTGCTGTGAGAACGAATCAATTTTTCCGGAACCCATATTGGGTCGCTGACAATAATCCGAACTCTTCAGCAAAAGATCTGAGCAGTTCCTCGATAATCCTCTCGAAGCCCTTAGCTAGCGTGTTCATAAGACATATTGGCCTGTAGCTACCGTTAACTTTCGGGATCAGCACTACCTCCGCAGCCTTCTATGAAGACGGGAGTTTCCATCTCCAAAGAATAGCAGTGGCCACGCTAGCGACAACCGCAGGAAATTCTTTGAAAATGGCTCTAACGTCCTCCGCCGGGATATCATCTGGTTCTGGGGTCTTACCAGCCCTGATGCGAGCGGCCGCCTGAAAAACTTTCTGCATCAAGACTGGAGGTACATTGTCTTCTATTGGATCGTTTCCTTCTGGCATCTGGGAATCTTCCCTCGAGAAGCCTTCATGGTAGGAGAGAGCCTCTTTAGGGCGTACTTTCGTTCTTGTTCCGGCATATCCAGCTTTAGTGTCTTCAAAGACATTAAGCAATGTACGATGGACACCCTCCGGCGTCGTCGATATGCCATCTTCTTGGATTGCCTTTTTAAGTGCTTTTTGCATCACTTCAGCATTCTTGATTCTGAAGCATGTGCGTCTCGGAGACGGAGTTGCGACGGTCAGTGTGTCCTTGATAATCGAGAATTCAATGCAGTGGTGGTCACTGAGATTGACCACTCCCGCCAGGACCCTCCTCCAACCGAAGACTGCTCCCGCCATATCCTCACTGCATCTTGCTCTATCGCCTCGGTTAACTCGGCCTCTCGTGTCAGGTTTTGCATGTAGCACCAATGGACTACCACCTCGAGCCTCAGATCAGCTTAATGTCTAGCCGCGTGTTCGGGTACTTGTCCGTTAACAGCCCAAGGGTCTTGGCCGTGTCCTGGATCTTGCAAAACGTCTCATCGAAGTCTCTTGGCGCATCATTCGTTTTGACGTTTAAGCCTGTTTTGCTCTTTTGTCTGCCGGCCTGGCGAGTGAGGCCAGATGGTACGGTAGCTCCAGTTGCTTTGCAGTGTCATCTGACAAGTCTGGCAAGCCGAGACACTCCGGTTTTAAATTTAAAACCACCACGCCCCGGTATCACTTCACGAAGTACGATTTTAGTTTCTTATGTTGTTTATACTACACGATCTATATCCACCCTGTACTGCAATACTGCTAGTAGCATGCGTTATAATGAATACACTACATACTATATGCTGCTACACCTGCATACACTGCTCTCTATATACATATATACTGTGTGGTATATGATGTATATTTAGTTGGAAAGGCAGTTGGCATTCAAATTTGAATACGCGACACACAGCTCGGAGCCTCCCGACCGTTACGCGAGTAGTTTCGTTTCTGCTTCACTGTGCTGAAAAGGCCTTATTTAGGCTTCACAGCGGCTTATCTCCTCGCTCCTCCGTCGCACGGGCACGCACAGTACGCCAAATTGATCACTAAGTTTTACACTTCACATGGTGTCTCACTCTTTGGGTTTACCTTCCTGCACTCACACGGAAAGCGTGATTCCTCAGAGCCCTATAAACACACGTCCAATATTCCAAAGGGTTTGTCCCAGAGCTGACTCTTGAGGGTATCCTGGTTCTCACTGCGTAGTCTACGCCTTCGTGGGTAGATGCTCGGTCGAAACGTATGCTTTATTACATCACCTTTCGGTATTGTTACAATTACATTGCACGTATTCATTAAGCCTCAAAAACGTCTCTCGTTTGCGCTAATCATGAACATATATAGAATATGCTGAATATTCATATCCGAAAATAGTACTGATCCCACAACCTTAATAGCTGGCATTGACGGATATGTCTTATGATAATATTTGGCGCAAATGAAGCCGCAAAATGTATAGCAACATTTATCGAAAAGGTCATGGGCACTAGTGCGATTAATCAGTTTGTGATGGAACCGATAAACCGGTTAGCTCGTCTTTAAAAAGAAGGCATTGTATCCCTGCGCCTATGATTTTCCTCTGGTGGCGGGAGAAAAGAAAACTCTGGGAGTGAGTCGGTATTTGTCTTGACGGAGTGACCCCTTTGTTCATGTAGGGGCGAAACCTACTTCAATATCTTAACGGCAAATATCGTGTATCTTTAGGCCCATAGATTGTACTGTTTTAGAGATTAGTGTGTGCGTAGTCCGGCGTTTGCTGACTAGTTTTTCTACGTCAGCTATCGCGAGTTGTAGGTCCTTCTTGTCTTCATTGTTAGAGAGGCTTGTCTCACTCAGGACTAGTAGGCTCACGAAGTTTCTTCTCGACCTCAACGGTGTAACTAGCTTTCCGTTTACTAGAAGCAGATCCATTTACGCTCTGAGTGTTCATAGCTGCATCTGGGAGCGTTGTTTTCTCAGACTGTCGCTGCTTTGTATAAGAGGCGGCTTATCTTTCTTTGTCTATTCTTCTGTTTCGATTGGAAGTTTGCTCGTCGGTTCTGCGTGCAAGAGTTACGCCTAGGAGTCCTGATGCAGGTTGCCATACTTCCTCAAGTATGCTTTTTAGCTCCTTGTCACCAATCTAGGAGCAGTAGAGGGCGTTGTCGCGCGGCCCTCTCGGAGGGTGGAGATAAGTAAACGCGGCTAGTTGGGAAGGGGGAACCTATTGGGCGCAAGACCCAATCTAAATCCGCGCTTGAATATTCCTGTTCTTTAGTTAGCTAATAGGCGAGTATTACGGGCATTTGTTATTCTGTCAATTAGCGGAGGCAGTGTTTCGAATCGTACGTAGCGGCGGTTCGAATTTGCACGTAGCGGCGTTCGGATTACCGTCAAAAGAGAGTGTTTGTTCTGCGTATCGCGCCTAAAGTCTTAGCTGTTAACCTGTACAGTGCGGCTGGATGTAGGACTAAAGGCCTTCACCTTCATTTAGACCGTTTGCGAACGTTGGTTGACGGTTTCTACTCGATCATCCGTATCTTTAACGATGAGAAAGAAAAACAGACAGACTGGATGCCACTTTTTAGGCATGTGCCAACATTCTTGCCCGCGTCCTTTCTCTTAGACGCCCTAGGTGGAGCTGCGGGGGAAAGGTGATAATTCGTTCTCTGTGAGCAGATCATTATGCAAAAACCGTGAACGGCTAAATCAGTAGCAATAAGTCGATTTTCATAGTTAACCCGCTTTTAAACGTCTATAATGAGTTCGGTTATAAATAATGATGCATTTAGCTTTGCCAATTTAATTTTCACCGACTACTCAACTGCTTAGAAATTTAATTTTATAATGCAAACTTCTACTTTTGAAAACTTTCACAAGCTACGTGTAGCGTCATTTGCGTTCAAATAGAGCGGGGCCAGGAGATCACAACGTCATCCCATCTCGTTCCAAATGCCTAAGGCTAGTAAATAGATACCCAGTCACGCACCTACGTGCCGCTTACCTGTGAATTAAAAATGTATTCATCATTGTGCCATTCGAATTCGCCTGCCGCAGCGAAACACTTTATGCGACAGATAAAGCAGATGTTACACAGCTACAGATGGCTTAGTGGCATTTCATTCTATGCTAAGAGCTAACCGGGTAAGCTTGTCGGCGTAAAAATGGTCATTATTGGGCTACTTACGTTTTAAGCTTGTCAGATATACCGAATATCGACGCTAGTGTAGAAATGGCTTTCTTGCGACTCGCAGCGGGAACTTTTCGAATTTCAGCAAACGTCGAAAACAACTCGATGGGCTGAAGAAAATCGGGCATTTCGATGGCCCTACTGAAATAGCCAATCCCAGATGGGTGACGGACATCGAGTACACCGTTCACGTATATTTCGCCATAATCCGGCTTTAACTCACCGCGAAACATCTTCAATAGCTTCTCCTTGCCGGAGTCGTTTAATCCGATAATACCGACGCAGGTGTCCGGTTCGATCACCAGGCTAAGCAGCGAGATCGGCGACCTTTCGACGTTCAGACAAACATCCTTAACAATGATACTGCCTTTGCGCAAAAGACGCTTAAAGGCACCTTTCGAAATTGTAGCGTTCTCTCGGAACAGCGTTTCGTGCAGGTCAGTCTTCAGATAGAGAGTTTGACGCAGCAAGTGATCTCTAAGGTCCTCAACCTGCGCCGCATGTAGCCGCCTTCTCACGTTCAGCAGCAACGACTGACGATAATAGGCCAAAGCAATAGCAATAACCGCCGCAATTTGAAAAATCAGTAATGTGATGAACACCCAGTCTGCCAAAGAAATCAGACCAAGTTTCTCGTAAACAATGGATACATCTCAATTTCGCTACGATTAAAGGTAAGCTGTGTATTGAATTGCTACAGGGAGGTAGACGACTTAATACTTGTACGGATATCCTTGATATCAGCTCGCTCGGATTGTTTAAAGTTATGTTCTAAGCTTTAAAATGTGGTGCAATTGATACACATCTGCTGTCAACTCATAGTTACCTATCAATATAGGTCTTCTTCGCTGTTAGAGTTCCGAGTTTAAGAAAGAGAGTATTGTAACTAATATTACTGCTACCTACTGAGCCAGCACAGCAGTCGTCGGTGGTGAGTTGAGTCAGATGTTCTAGATTGGCTTATTAGTGGCGCCAATGGCTAAGCTAGCAATACAAATAGGTTTTCATATACGCTATTGGAACGACAAGAGAATAATGTCGACTCCTTATGGTTGAAGGCGGGTCAAGAGTGGACCAACTACTACATCCTACTCTTAAATCGCGGTTGATGCAGCAGATAGTGAAAGAAGCAGTAGTGTCTTCAATTGATTTCAGGACAACTGCAGTCATTCTCGTTAATTCTCGTTCACAACAATATATATATATATATATATCTTGTTGTGAACGTATATATATATATATATATATAGTCAAATTTATATATATATATATATATATATATTGTTGTGAACGTATATATATATATAGATATATATAGTCAAATTTATTTTCCATATAACACATTATGTATATGTTACACATATCACGACGGATTAGCTAAGCCAGTGTGCCTAAAGGACGCGTATTGTGACTGTCACGTGTCCGTTTCGACGAGGCCAGGCCGAGACCACTTCAGAAATGTGCCCCGAACGAAGATAGCATTTCCACGTCGTATGTCAAGATCCAGGCGTTGTTTGAAAAAGGACGACAACCTGTTATCACCGGATGACAGGTTTAACAAGGTGCCGACTTTGCGGATTAGCTGATTGATCCGAACGCCACGAGCACCCAAGATTTCAAACGTGAGAGGGCAGAATTCGTGGGGATACTTGATTGATGAGTATTTTCTCTATTTGTTAGCCTCCGTAAGGTGGACTGCATAACCGGCTTCAAATTGCTTCGCTCAAATGGTTTAAGTCTGGACGTCTGCCGTCCTCCGCGCAGAGGCCTGGGGTTTAAAGATGCACAGACGATCGCACGACCTTAGGGCTTTCCTAAAGGTCTCATTAATAGCGGCATGTCTGGGGCGTCGTCCTGCGCTAATAATGCACGATAGTTCGTGATGTCCTAGTTTATCTACGGGGTGACCAAATGACATCGATGGGGGCTAACTAGGTCTGACCCTAGTCGTAGGCATACAGCTATGCGAATCGTCTCATCATCAAGAAGAGTATTTATGGGGGCACTTGAAAGCGCGTGTAACCAACGCCTGAGTCCTTGGCGTATACGGCGCTTAGGCAAACTCTGGTTGTCTCGTCGACAGCTTCGTTAAAGAGACGTCGTTGTACCTCATCGTGCAAATGGCACTTTGCACCGCGCCTCAACGTTCTCCTGAAGATGTGCTAAGCGATTTCTAAACTGGCAGACTTCCGCTGTATTTAGAATAGGGATTTCCCTGTTTTCCGCACTTAGCATTGATAAGCCTATAGCAGGCCCGGCCAGGGTCAGTAAATTTGGTACCCCGAGGCCCATTCAGCAAGGACTCGAGGCTAGACAGTGTCAAATCGTTGAGTATTTGCAACTCGTCGGCTTGATTAGATAGGTCGGCCGCTCGAAGAAGGTGGATGAGTATTGAGAACAAGAAAGAGGATCTGGTAAGAAAAGTGCGCGATGAGCTCCTAGAAGAGGAAGACGAGCGGCGGCATTTTCTAGTTTTAATCTCCAGCGCTCGATTGCTGCCGGGAGCCCCTTGGGGCAAATTGGCATACCTAGTAGCTCCAGATCATCATTGACGGTTTCTTGCAGCCGAGCAGGAGGTCTCGGAGTGACTATGTCGGAGGCCTCAAGGGTAGGTGAGCCGAAACGACATGTCTCGCACTTGAACGGGTTTATCTTCAGCCCGGATGTAACACTGAAATTAAGGACCCGTCGAATATCCTAGGCTACTGTGCAAACGTTTTATCCTAATAGACGATTATCAAGATACTAGAGGTTCAGCGGGTTTGTGAAGAAATCCACCAGTTCCTTGATACCCAGACAAAACAGAGGTGGTCCTAAGGGATCCCCTTGCTGCAGTCCGGTGGCGGACGAAATCACATGCTCAGGCAGGACAAAATTGAAAGGATGCCCATATGCCAGTTCGACGTGGTGTAATATATGAGGGGCGTGAGATGCAACGGCCTTTATCAGGTGATTGCGTCTTATACTCTTAAAAGCGTCTTTAAAATTAAGCTTTACAAAAAACACTGGAGGTTCTCGCGAGTCGAGAAACCCACGGGCTGTGTGAATGGCTACCTAATTAGCATCACGAATTCCAATTGGTGTGTACTAATTGCGTGATAAATAGCGTCTTTGTTGTGGTTGCATCCGATCTTCGCGGCAAGTCTGCGTAGCGCAGACGAATACGCAATAGGACGGACCGATCAGTCGTGTTTCTAAAGAGCAAATAGTCTTGCGCCAAATATCAAGGGTCAGAGGGAAGGAGGAGGGACGCCCTAAAGAACGATGTCACAACCTTTGTCAGCGCGGAGAACAGGCTGTCGGCGACGCCTTCGAGGGACGGAGAAAGAAGGTAGCAGCTATAACAGCGGCTCCAAAAGCTCTAGTAAGGCCTTGAATTTAGCCGCTAAATCTGGGCTTAAGCCTGAGAGAATCTGAGACAATCCAAGCGCTTTTGGGGCCGAGCACAGCCTGGGCGTGTACACCGACCACAGCTTTACGTGTACGCTTGACGGGTGTTTTGATTCGGCGAAGCCTTACAACGGGCGTCTGCCGGCGAGACCGTCCTGTCGAAATTCCGCCCTTCCTGGTGGGGATTGATATGGGAGTCGGGAGTAGCAGCTGTAGAGTAGGGTCCTCGTGGGATTGAGAGACCCCGCGGACGAGCCTAGCGTAAGAATGCTGTTTTGAAGCCTGATGTGTTGTCTACAGACATGGCTGATACGAGGGACATGCCAGTCATCTCGGCTGCTGGATGTAGCACCTTCACCTGTTGCAGTGTCCGGGCTTCGAGTATAATTCGGTTTTTCTCGACGATAAGCTAGGCGATAACAGGCAGATGAACCCGCCGCGTGGGCATCACAACAGTTCACACATCTTGCTAAGTGATGGCTGCTTGTCTGCTAGATGTCCGGGAGTGCCGCACCTCTTGCATACATGGACTACGGTGCACCTGTCGGCAATGTGTCCCGACCTCAGACACTTGTGACATAACTTGGGCTGGTCGGGATCGAGAACTACATAATTTATATATATAAAGTGTGTTGCAAAAAAATTGCAACTCATGTTTTTTTGCGATAATTTCGGCTTGGTTTATTTGAATGGCTTGAAATTTTAAGCGCATGGTGTACATGACGAAACATGAGTATAGTGTTGATTTCATTGCAATATCAAAATCGGTTCATACAAAAAATAAAAAATTGTGTGAAAAAACAGTGTTGCAGAATATTAGCAACAATAACATGCTAACAACACAGCTCTTTTTTGTAAAGGATAGTCGATACTACAGCTGATATTCGATCCCAGGGATCAAATATCAGGAATATTGTCTAGCTAAATCAATCGTTTTATAGCTGCAAAATATTCTACAGCTTAGTCGTTGTTCCGAACTAACGACAAATTTTATGTTTAAACCATGGGTCGTACAAAGGATCTTTCGGATAACGAAAAGACAAGAATTAAGGCATATGCTGAGCTCGGTCATACAGTAACTGCTATAGCAACCAGATTAGGACGGCATAAGAGCACCATCAGCAGGTTCGTACACCCTGGAGTGAACCAAAGGTGCAGATCTAACAGTGGGCGTAAGCCAGTTTTGACTATTCGAGATCGGCGAAGGATCATACAGTTGGCTACTAATGACCAAATGTCTTCTTCCAGGATCAGGACTACTTTGGGAGTGCCAGTGCACCGATCCACAGTGTACCGAGTGTTAAGTTCTGACAAAAACGTGCGATACGCGAAAAGGAAGCTTATACCGCGACTGCAACCGAAGCACATTGTCGCACGGCGTGAATTTTCGCATAGATACCAAACTTGGGACAAAGAGTGGAAAAACATCATCTCGATGGCCCTGACGGCTGTCAGTACTATTGGCACGACTTACGGAAGGAACCTAAATGGTTCTCGAAACGTGTGGCCGGTGGTGGCTCTGTGAAATATTGGGGCGCGTTTGGATATAATGGGAAGTCTGATCTAGTCGAGATTGTGGGCCGAAACAATTCTGACATGTACCAGCGCATTGTCGGTTCCTAGTTAGAAGCCCACTTCAGAAGAATTGGGGGACCTGACGCAGTTTTTCAACAAGACAACGCCACGTTTCATACCTCGGCTAGCACTATAGCCTTTTTTCAAGAACAAGGTGTGCCACTTTTTGACTAGCCGGCATTAAGTCCAGACCTGAATTCTATTGAAAATCTTTGGGGACATTTGGTAAAGCAGATTTACGCAAATGGTCGACAATATAATCATTTGTCGGACCTCAAAGAAGCTGTCCAGCAAGCATGGACTAATATTCCACTTTCGTACTTACAACAGCTCATTAACTCCATGAAAGACCGAGTTTACGATTTGATTCAGAAGAAGGGACAAAAAACCCGTTTCTAGAATAAAATATGTAGTTTCAAATGAGTCATACAGCCCTGCTAAGAATCGAATACGCTGTAAGGCGCTATTGTTGCTAATATTTTGCAACACTGTTTTTTCACACTTTTTTATTTTTTGTATGAACCGATGTTGAGATTGCAATGAAATCAACACTATACTCATGTTTCGTCATGTACATCATGCGCTTAAAATTTTAAAAGCGCCGAAATTATCACAAAAAACATGAGTTGCTAATTTTTTGCAACACACTTTATATATATAATTAGATCAATTCCAGTAAGCCACTGCTTAAGGGCATCGAGCCTAGCATCGCGGCCACATTTCCACGTTGCAACTTTAATGAATATTCTCTGCAGCAGAAATTCTCCCGCCCTTTTCTCATCGTGTTCACTTGCCGCTCTCTTTTCCCAATTCTCTCCGAAAACTTACTGTAGATTTGCCCATGTTTATCGCAACTGGCTGTACTATAAATGTTGCCTCCAACTCGCGATGCTTCAGACTTTTTCGCTGCTCCGCTAAATTGGCAACAGCACCTGCTGTTTTCGAGGCTCGACTCCTGTCAATACGGCGTCAGCGTGTCCCACACGGTTGTGTCCCACACAAGGGCGAATGTCTTCCGCAGCTCCTAGAACAGCTAAGACCATGCGCTCCCGTCGGAAATTTAATGCAGCCCGCAGGTGGCTCGAAACCTGCCAATTCTACTACGTCTACTCGCCATATGAAGACTTCATCGCGCGCAAACTTTCGATATATATTGATCTGGACCACTCGTAATTGGGCCTGTTATGATAATAGACACGCTGCCACCACGTAGAGCTCAGTCGAGCCGAAATATTAGAAATGTTTCTGTTACAATTCAGTTTAGCACCACGAATACCTTTGTCGATCATGTTCCACAAATAATAGGTTGATCTATAAATCCGTTCGGATTTTCACCCGTTTTTGAAGACATGCCGTTACAACAAAAAGCTTTTATTGAATGCTGTATTGCCCACTTCAACTACCTTAGCCCAATGTTTAGGTAGGCTCATGATTCCATTCCTCCAGAAGGTGGCATCCTGGCTTCCGAAGTAATGGTCTACATACATTTTAACACTTTCCAAATAATCGAATTCTATGCCATTAAGGGAATTTTGAAATGACCGAAACAGACGATAATCCGATAAAGCAAGGTCAGCACTTTATGCGGAATGTAGCAAAATACCCATCCAAATGCCATTACCTCCTTGGTGGTGAGCAAAGATGTGTGCGGTTTTGCGTTGTCGTAGTGGAAAGTCACTCCTCGTCTGTTCGCCAGTTCCGGCCGCTTCTGGTCAATTGCCCTCTTCAAATTGTCGGTTGTTGACAGTATTTTATCGTGTTGATCGTTTTGCTTGATTGCAGCTCATAAAAGATCACCCCTTGGCATCCCACCAAAAACTTGACATCACTTTTTTAAGTGCGCCTTTCTGCGGACAACGTTCTTATAGAGTATCGACTTCTCATCCACTGACATCGAAGTGCGGAGAAAGAGGCGACCCTCGTTCCTTTTAGGAGCTGATTGCAAACTAGCACACGCTTCTCCATTAGCGATTGCTCAGCGCGTGCGGCACCCATACGTCCAACTTGCTGGCGAATCCCTCGGCATGGAAATGCCTTTGAACGGACGTCTCTGGTACGTCTGTGGTACAATAGCCACGATCACGCGCAGCGAGAGGTGTGGTCTCGTTCGACCACTGTTGGTAATGCGGCCGTGTCCACTACCAAAGGCCGTCCGGGCCGGTCTTGGGCGTTAACATCAACGGCGCCGTTCCTAAATAGGGCCAACCACTATAGAACTGTCCTATCTATTACCGCCTCTCCGCCCTACACTTTACATACCTTAGTTACGACTTGGGTTGCATTCTTTCAGAAACAAAATAGCATTAGATGCCGAAAACGCACATTCAAATCTGCCACCTTCACTCGAGCGTTACAGTTAACGTGAGTTAGATATTCGAGAACGAATTCCACGGTATAATACAACGCAGCTCTGCTTTTACCGCCATATAAACAAGCAACTCTCCCCAACAGTGTGCATCCTCCGCCGGGGCTACGCAGTATGGATCAACTCAGTAATATGAAGTCGATGCTATGCAACAAGCTGTACACTCGGAACGCGTCACCTGCGCGCACGGTTTGGACTTCGAGCTTATTCATCAGGAACGTGCCATAGTGGCTATAGGTACGACGACAAAGTAATGCACGGTAACTTAAATAGTACACGTTTGCAGAAAATATCTGCAATCCCGAGCTAAACGGGGCACTCTCTTCTGATAGACCGTTGAAATTTGCCGAAGTTTTTTTTTCCCGAGGAGAGCGTAATACACGAAGTAGTACTGAAAGCTGACTAAGACATATTTTAAACTTTCCTGAAAGGTCTCTCATAAAAAACAACATTTTTCGGGGTTCTCAACGCAGGTTTAGAGCTTTAGCGTAACAGTACGGCGGCTTAATTTTAAATATGTACATGCTTTTACCGGATTATCGGCATTGCGATTACAATTGGCATAATTAATGCAATACTACGTAATATAGATATCGGCAAGTTTTGTAAGAATCGAAGTATGGATAGTATAACTACAGACGTATGAAACTAATACTTACGAAATTTTGTGTCCGGACGCAAAAGATCTGCAAAGTTGGTAAATGCTTGGCTCCTCTCACAGCAGGGCCGCAGGGCCTCCGGGCTTCGTGGGCATATGTGATGGATGATCGCTGGGTTTGAGCATAGCACTCTTATATTCTGGAACATCTGCATCCATACCATTGACTGATAAGCAGCTAGGGTATAGACAAACGTAATGCCAACAAGAGCGTACAAATTAAGGCTGAACTACGTGAACCCGTAGCTATAATAGTACAGCTTTCCTTGCCTAGTAACAGTCGTTGTAGCAAGAAAATTATAGCGAGAAAATGATTTAAGATCGGAATCGACGAGATACGCCTTCGTGTATAGCCCCTACACTATGCTCTACTGCAAGAATTTAAATGAGAAGCAGGCAATGCGTAAATCGTCGTCGAAACGTATAATCGTTAGAACATTTTTGCACGTTCTGAAGAGAAGTCCACAGAAACCACCATTCTGGTTAAATCACATTTGCTACTCGAAGTTATTGTTTAACTTTTACGGCTAAGGTACATTACGGGCATTTTCGGAAGGCGGAATTGGATTACTTTTAAGACCGCTCACATATTACGCGTTGCCTGTTTATGTTGTAGAGAATATTGTAATTTTAGTTAGTCCAGAGACATGTTGGTGTTATTGTTTCGCAGTTGCAATAGCAGGATCAATGACTATATAAGAAAGGACACCTGCAAAAACAATACCAACAACTTTTTCCTGAACTAACCAAAAAATTACTATATATGCCACAGCATAAAATGACAACGCGTACAGTGTAAGTTGTCGTTGATACTCGCCACACTCGTCTGATAATTACCGTGATGTACCTCAGCCGTAAACATCAACAATGGCTTCGAGTAGCAATTGTGATTTAACCGCAGTAGTGCTTTCTGTGGACATGTGGTGTGCAAGAAATGTACTAGCGATTATCCGTTCCAACGACCCTTTACGTAAATTCTGCTTCTTTTTAATTCTTGAAGTAGAGCACTATTATTGGCTACAGACGAAGGCGTATCTTGTCCATCTCGATCTTTAATACTTAGAGCTTGGCCATATATCCTATGTGCACTATTAGTCTATTTCGACGCACAATGATATTTCCATATGAATTAATATTATTATTAGATTGTATTTCGGTATTGTAAATGATTTTCCAATGAAGCCGCATTTTCCCGTTATTGGATGCAAGCTCTGAGAAGCATTTACAAATAGGTCATGTAGACAGGGCTTTTACAATAGCAACAATGCTTTACTCAACGGGGTCTCTCTATCTCTGCAAACGCTGCTATGTGGCAAGCAAAAAATTCAACGACCTCAGACTAACAGTTTGGGGTACAGTATGCGAAATTGACACGTATCGGTTTTTGGTAGCAAACGAGATTTTTCACAAAGTCTTAGAAAACCCTGAGAGAGTTTAAGCCAAATAAAAATACGAAAAGAAAGATTACGTTATGCTTCGATCAGGTGTAAAACCACACGTACCGTGTCCTGGCGTGCAAAAACCTAGCAGCCACACAATCGATCTACCATCGGATGGGGTTATTAGCCAGCCATGGACGACCAGCGGTAGGTTAATGCAAAACAGCGCACTGAAGACATGCAGAAATGAGAGCCACTTCGGCAGCCACATGCCGAGCGCCATGCCGCATAGCGTTAGCTCTGAGCTCGTCACCACGCTGAGAATGACTTGATGAAAGTACGCAGGGTCAGCGCTAAAAAACTCGCTGCTGTCAGCAATGATTTTGAATCGCCGTATCCAGGCAGGAACACTTTGACATATCCACAGCAGACCGGCATCTGTGGGCACGCGGACAGCGGACGAAAGAGCAAAACAGCTTCATTAGCCCATTTCTATTCAATTTTTTTAGACAGAGAAGAGAGACACCTCTCGACTATGCACAGTAGCTGTTGTAACCCTTTCGAACTGGGTATTATGTTGATGGGCGTACAGCTATTGGGAAAATAACAGCGTTAGATTTCACAGCAACACTAATTGCGACAATCTTGCTAGAAAACCATACATTAAACTATGCATTATTATAGAAGCCATTATAGCAGGTTCTACAGGCTAATCTCTCTCTCTGTCTCCCATATATATATATATATATATATATATATATATATTATGATAGGCGACCCATACTTACTAACAACGAACAACACCGAATAGATGCCAATGTAGTAGGCAGAAGGTGACAGACCCGAGTAGAACAGGTGACGCGTAATAAAGGGCGTGTGGGTACCGCTTACAAACGAAATGTTATTCGCCAACAGAAGACAGGTTATCATTAGCAGGTAGAGGTGTTTAAGCGAGGGCCAATCTGCAATAAAATTGCACAATTTAAAAGCACCTGTTGTTCTGCCAATAGTGTAGCCGTCCCTGCAACTGGCACTCAAGTGCTGAATACCTCAGGGACTGTCCCTAAAACTGAATTGATAAAAAATCATAAATAAAGATATCGAACAAACGTTATCCTCTGTAATATAACGCCAGTGTAACATTTAACACTGGATAAATGTTGTATCCAGTATACGTGTCTAGGTGTTTAACCTTGGCGTGTGAGCTGACGTCCATAACCATAACACCCGAGCGATATGTCCTGATGCTAACCGAGAACATGTCCAGCCACCTCATTCTACGGTATTAAAGAAAACAGCGATTCATGTATTGGAACCTTAAAACATGACAGCTCAAGCAATATGATTCTTACCGATTTTGTGAGATTCCTAGCTCTAGTTAGTTCAACAAGATAATGTGACGCTCCGGGAGCCTTTAAATAGATGAAAGTAAAAAATGTATAGGCTGGCAGATATTTAGTTAATACAAATGTGAGGATACCCTTCACTTGACAAGAAACACTTCAAAAACTCAATAGTATCACCCTACGCAGCATATGGTTTAAGTCGCAAATCCCGTGGTGGAACGCTCAACTTAATAATCTATATTAGAACGCACATACGTAACATAAATTAGCATAATTTTAACTAAAACGAATTCTGATTGAGGGCTTTTTTACACTTAATGTAATGGAACTTCAAGGTTGCCGCATTTTTTAGGTTTCAGAATGTTGTATTCGAAAAGAGAGGACAACGCCCTTAAGTAAACTAGAAATTGACCTTCCACGGACTATATTTAGCTACATCGTAAAGGAAAATTACAACGCACGATTTATTTAAGCTTCTCAGTGTGAATCGTAAGTATAAACCAGCTGAGGTGGCATAGGATAATTTGAGTCACTAATAGCATAAAAACAAAGGCGGACTCTAGATGAATCTCCAGAAAGTAAAGCCAAAGATCGCCAACATACTATTATTTCTGACAATATCCACAGCCAAATATTTCAAGGATGCGAAGTTTGCCGGTAGAGTGAATCGAAGTGAATCTTGCAAAAGCGCACTTAGTTAAACCTCAGGCACCTCTTGTGCGAGAGGCGCCAATGCATTTCTAATAATTCTCCAAATTAGCAGTATACTTATTATAGCCGCAAGTAATATAAAGTTATCTCAAGATCGCCGTAAAAAAGGAAGTCGGCACCTGAACCGCTTCCGAAACCAGTCACTCCGGGTACCAGCGTTACATCAGAGGACTGTGCCTTGGATCGGCAGGCCGAGAAAATAACCGCTCAGAACCACCGCTGGGCACGTGGGACCTATCCCCGCCACGTGAGTAACCAGGGGGAGCAGAGGTGGAGTCAAAAAACTTCTGGCCCGAGCACAAGGGGTACAAAAGTGGACTCCAACACACAACGCCAGGGTCAACCGCGTTCAGCGGCTACCTAGTGGACTTGTGACGCTGGTGGTGGTAGAGGCGGCAGAAAGAGGGGCCAGTACTTTTCTTCTGGCCATAAAGTCAACTGGGGAAGCGGACGTGGGCCTGGATCATTCTTCCCTGCAGTGCCTGATCATAAGAGACATCATCGAGGCCACCTTCGCCCTCCGGAAGGCGGCGCACATGGACGGATTACTGACTGTTGACTCCTTTTCCCCACAAGGAGGTGACCGCTCGGTGGATGGTTTTGATGTGCAATAACGGGTACAGCTACTAGAGCCTTTAAAGAACATAACAACTTTTAACCTTTGGGACATCATCAAAAATATGACGGAATCTACATCGCACTGGACTGAAGTGTCATAAGCTTTTAGGAATATTCTTAAAAAGACAAGAGTTGCCATCTTAATTTGTTCACGCCCTTTGACCGTTTGATGGTATGCGCAAGCAACCGAGCAATCTGGCTTAGTGGCAAAGCCTTTGCCTTGCATTCGGGAGGACTGGGTTCAAGACCCAGACCGGCCACTCATTAAATTGGTTTGCATGGTTTCCAATTTAGACAAGGTAAATGCCGGAGTGGATTAAAATTAGCCATGACACGAAAAACCGTATACGGGCAATAGCCTTACGGAAATTCTTTAAAAAAAAACTTAAAATAAAAATTCCCAGTCAGATCGGGAGACGGTGACATGACTGGCTTTCAGTAAGTTGGAGTCCCACATTACTGACCCGCGCTTGCAAGGAGCTGCCCTGCCGCGGTGTAAGTGTGTGAAACCGCATTTTTCAGTTTGTCCTCAAAAAAGGAGAAAGAGAAAATTACTTGCGTGTACTCCGTTTGACCATGGGTCATTCGTTAGTGTACCCTTCTATTTTATATGTATTATTGTTTTTAGATATTAAACGAATAGTACATATACAAATATCTCTTATTTCGTATGTCTAACCTTCGCTAGATGTTATGCTGAGAGATAAGACCACTTCTAAGGTAAGATTTTACTTGGTGAGCCGCAATCTTCTTACCGGGGAAGATATTTACCCTATCGTGGCAGGAATTTTACGGTTTCATACGTGGGCCAGTCCTTTGTAACTTGGTCTACGATGGAGTCCCGCGACTCGACTGCTTGCTGAATGGGGTAAAGACTATCGCATATGCTAACAACCTTGCGTTGCAGGCATGGAAGCACCACTAGGGCAGGTAATCGCTAGCTTTGTGATCTAGCACCTTGAGATAATCAATACTTGAACGAACAACGATCACCTGCAGATAAAAGCATATACAGCTGAGGCACTTATCTCACGAGACAAACGAGAATTCGCGTGGTCGACTTGGAGTTAGTCGGACATTCAGTTTCAATTAAAAAACAAACAAAGTACGGTTAACAATTGAAACTGTTGGTCTCACAGGCACATTACATACAAAAGAAGGTTATTCCAAAGGATGCTAATCGCAGCTCTACGACAAGGCTACGATGATAAGGGCCCACTGGCCTACTACGCCCTTTAGCGGAAATAGTCGCGCGCATGATGGAGGAGAGCCCAGTTGACTAAGCAGAGGGACTACGTTACCTTGACTCTTTGGTGACAGAGAAGACAAGACTCCAAGAGACCAGGAGGAATCGCCTGGAATGTCGAGAGGAGTGACTGCAGCTGGGGTTTCGGCGCTTCCCTGGATTTCTGCAAAAGCCTGCACGTATACTCATGCGCGGATGTGCGTAAATTACATTTTCCCAATCCTTGTAAGAAGCGGGCGTCAAAGACACCCTGTACAACATGCCGAATATAACCACTTTTGACCACATGACATACATGCATATTTGAAAATTGTATATCTTCACTTTATTTTGAATCAAACGTGTCAGTCAATATTCTGGCCTTATGATACATCTAAATCGACGAAGCTGCCTTTGAAGATATGGCTACCACATTTCGAAACGAGTTGAGAATCGTCTAAAGCAAAGTTGTATCTAATAAAGGCGTACATCATGTAATGAAACCATTGGAGAAAAATAAGAAGTCAGTCTCTGCTATACTTTACGCAGGAGGCAAAAAAAGTGCTGATGGTAGAACCCAAATTGTCAATGAATTTTCTTGCGACAACTTGCTGCTGTATAAGCTAGCCGTCTCTGTCTTAGCTGACCCGCTTGTAATCAAAATCTGATTTTTATTTGCAGCATTATTATTCTTTTCTCAGCTTTAGGATACTCGTGGCTCCACTGAACAAAACCAAAAGCGACCGGACTATGACCGCTATTACGTCTCCAAAAACTTTAGGGATGCATTGCTTTGCAAGTGAAGTGCTCGGAGTCCTGCGCCAAGCAAAAGCCAGAACACCATCATCACTGCAAGACAGGCAAGACTACTTTGAGCGTAGAAGGGCTTATATAAGACTTGCTATGCTAAAGGGCAAGAGACACGCTGCTCAAGGCGAACGGTGCTTCAGGCTCGTAGGCGTGACCCCTAGCGACGGCAGTAGAGCCCCTACTAATTTTTATTCACGTGTTATTCATCGTAACGCTTAATTGGGCAGTCACATAATCGGTGCCTTTCGAGCCAAGAGAGTGTTCTAAAGCGGCGGTCAACGAACTACGATAAGGATTCATAGTGAATGACCACTTAACGACATCTTGGCTGGGACGGATAAAGCGCGGTCTGACATTGTGTTTCATTATCATAACAACGACGGTCGAGACTATGCTTTGATCTTACGTGACACCGTATGCACCACCGTAACCCTTTAGAAGAAATTGTTGATTTTACTGAGGACAAAGTCAAAGCCGCAATCATATCGAAACAAAACGGAAAATCAGCAGGATCCACTCGTATTCTCAATGAGCATCGACTGAAGTGTAAGATCGACGCTATGTGCCCTAGAATTAAAAACATTTTTAAGGAGGTTGTTTTTATTCTATACTATCCTCCGTTCCTTACGGGCTTGGAACTTAACCTGAGGCATATCTTCAATGCACCGAGGGCCGGACATGTTAATATACCTAGGATTTCCCTAACAGTCTCTGTGACAGCATGGCCGCTGACTTTCAGCGGTATGGTTTATCATCTATTCTCAATGAGCATCGCTCAAAAAAAATCGATCAGCAACAGGGATCAAACCGGCGACACCCCGGTAGATGACAACCAGGACTAGCGTACTAGTCCCCTAGACCACGCCGCCACACTGAGCGTTACGATGCTGACAACTTTCTCCATACTCATACTTGTTGGGCTCCGAGCTGGTCTTGACTAGCGGTCCAATCAGTAAAGTCAAGGGGTTTCCTCCCGACCTTATCTCCTTGTCTACTTTAACATAACATAAAATCACTTCGACCTCCGTAGAATATGTTGTAAATTCTAGCCGTGTACCAACAAACACTAAGGAAAACATAAAAAGTGCAATAAAGGCTTTTGAAAATAGTCTGATAACACTCGAAAATAAAAACAGATGCCAACAAACAGCGACAACGGTGATCACGCCAATATGCCCGAGCGGAGCTGAACGAGAAATAATCATACAACATAGAGCTGAAACAGCAACTGTAAGAAAAGAAAGAAATAAATAAACAACTCTAAACGCACATTAAGCAGCTCAAAGAAGCGCTGAAGCAAAGACGCACACCGGATGAGATAAAGTTGGCTGAAGAGCAACAAAAGTGTCAGAAAATACAGCAAAACCTACAAAATGCATTGCCCACAGAATAAGTGAAAACAGAACCGGCTAAAGAATGGCCGCGAAAGGCTTATATAAAAACGCGGCCATTAAAAACTAGCATTATAGGAGACCGAGGGGCAAGAGGACTTCTCGTTCGAGACCAAGACACCAAGGACGCGGACCTCATAAGACGGCTGATCCAAATACTCCCCGCACCCAATCGTTTGGGAGAACTAACGGCCGGAAAGGTGGAAATTATCAAGATCCGCGACGCCGGGATAGACTTGAAAGAGTCAGGATCTAATAATGAGACCACGCACACCTCACGGACCCTAGAAGTAGGAAAATTAGGCGCCTAATAAAATTCTGAGGCCATCCTTAAAGTAATCGGCAAAATCATTGGAAAATGAACCAGGCATCGGCCGAGGAGTGGAAAAAAGAAGAAAGAAAGGGTGCCCTATACAGTACAAAAAAGTTAAATGCTGACCACGCAGAAAAGGCGGCTGAGTACTGGTTGACGAGGGTAGGAGGCGACATAGACCTCTGCACAAAGCAAAAAATTGCGCGAACAGAACTTCGAAAGCGAGATTCACTGAAGGCGAGATCCACCACTGTGTATAGGCAATGTACCAGGGTAACCCGAGACCACAAAAGTAACCCAAGGGACCTCAAACAAGAAGCCCAACGGCTAAACAAAAAAAGCAAAGAAGAGCACATGCTTGATAATTAAACACGGGCTTCCGCCCCCATTAAAGCAGCCATCACCGACGCCACCCAAGCAGCAAGCGATGCGCGCCCCGATGCTGAAGGGTTCACTCTGTACAACAAAACCAGAAGGGATCCACGAGTACGGCAACAACATGAGCGCAGTCCCAAATGCATACAGACCTGGGCCGGTCCAACGAGGCCCAAGCAATCCTATATGCGAAGAGGGAGAAAGAAGATGTGCAGCTGGTAATGCTCAGCGAACCGAATATTAGATGGCTTTATGACCGTCTGGGCAAAAATGTCTCAGGGACGAAAATGGGGATGCAGAGCTCTGGGTCCAGCCCACAGTACCCGTTAAGGCGCACGAATCGGAGAAAGACTGGACATAGCCGGAACTTGATCGAGGACCGACAGTGTCACTGATTTCATGGACAACCGCGCGGAGGAGATCAGGCGATGTGCGGCAAGAAATAAGGTCATATTTATTGCGATAGACCTTAATAATAATAACTTCTCCTTTATGGACCAAAAATGTATATTACATGACATGTAATAGACCTTAATGCGGAATGGAATCAGACCTTTGAACGGCAGAGGTCGGAGCTGTTGCAATGGCTAGCCCCATTGGTCATGACCCTCTTCAATGAAGGTCGCTGACTCACGTTCAAGCGAGGAGACTAGTCCTTGCTTATCGACCTAACGTTTGATAGCGAGAACACCGTGAAAAAATGGGACGCTGGCGGGTCTCGGAAGAAGACTCCTTGAGCGACCATAACTATATAGAGTACGAATACGGTGAGAACTCGATTACCCAGCGATAGGTTCAGTGAGAAAATAAGCAAGGAAAGCTAAACGCTCCTCAGGAACAACGAAGAGGTCCTGCCTGATGACATTGAAAACCTACTGCGGAAAGCCTGAGAAGCGTCATCCAGCCGAAATTGCGGATTTCAGAAAGGCGAGCAACGCAGCGTGACAAATATACACGCGAGCCAGAAAAAGTGAAGGGGCGTAGAGGACGCATGGGAAGACCTTCGGGATATCAAAAAAGGGATCAAGAGCAGCAAGGAGAAACATGGCGCAAACTCTGCGAATAAGTGGAGAATTACATCCGGGGTAAATCCTACAAGATTGTCATGGACAGGATGAATAGCCACGGCCAAAACTTTCCGATGACCTTGTGGAGAGCACGGTCCGACAACTTTTTCCGAGTCATGCTGACCCCGTTTGACCACAAAAAGACAAACTTGTACCGCCAGTAGAAGACAATGAGGCACTGACACAGCGATCGTCTAAAGAAAAAGTACCATACCCGCACCGGATACCGGCGGAAGCTGTGAAGATGCTTCTTCAAGAGCGGCCGGAAGCCTTCAAGCGTACAGAAAACAAGATTTTAAAAGAAGGTGCCTACCCAGCGGCATGGAAGAATGCTACCCTGGCCCTTATAAGGAAGCCGGAAGCCAGGAAGACAGACTATAGATCCAGGCGCGTATCGCCCGATAAGGCTCTTAATCACTATAGGGAAGACATTCAAAACGCCCATCCACAGCAGGCTCACGGCGGAATTGGAGCAGAAGAGAGCACTCTCAGATCCACAATTTAGCTTCCGACAAAGGCGCTTAACGGAAATGGCCATCGATATAGTGCTACAAGAGGCCGAAAGGCAATGAAGGGAAAACGGTGGTCGAAAGAGCTTTGCATCGGTCGTCCTTTTGGACGTCCGCAACGCATTGAACACACTAAGTTGGCAAGAAATCCTGGATATTATGGAAGAGAACAAAGTCTCTCCGTATTTGCAGAGAGTCATTGCCTTTTATCTCAATAGCCGTACGGTCGTTCACTGAGATAAGGAGTTCGACAGCGGGCGTCTTACAAGGACCCGTTTTTGGGCCCCTGCTGTGGAACATGGCGTACATATGCTGGAGCGCTGCAACATGGAGGGCGTTCGGACAATTGCGTACGCCGACGACCTAAGCCGCCCTGATCACGGCTCGCAAGGCGGACGTACTCCAGGTGCGGGGCCAGCTTGCCATGGAGATAGTAAACGACTGGATGGTGGGGCACGGGCTATGACTGGCGCCTGAGAAAAGTAAGACTGTGCTTCTTACAGGAGAGAAAACCACGGTGTGATCCAACTGGCACTAAACAAGGTCCTCACCAACAATGAGCATATAGAGAAGGCGACAGCCAACGAAGAAAAAATTGCCAACTTCCTGCACACAAAACTGAAGAAGTGGAATAAAGAATAAATCAGACAAGCAAACACATGGCCTGAGATCCGGAAAGACCACGGCATAACAGCAAACCTAAGCAATATCTGTATTTTATCTGTGCCGCAGTTAAGTTTGTGAGACTCACCGTCTCAACACTAGATAAAGCGATACAAAATCTGATTAATAAACAAAGGTCCAATGGGGGGGTCAGACCCGGACGTCGTCCTCCGGCTGCAGTTAAGCTCTTGTTTAAAGAGTACCCAGCCGCAGTCGCGGGAACCTTTACCTCCATTTTAAGAAAAGGAGAGTTCCCGCTAGGATAGAAGCGTGTGGACGTAGTCCTTATTCCCAAAGAAATTGAAAGTACCGTCCAATCAGTTTACTTAGCGCTGTAGTCAAGAGATATGAAGCCATCATCGAGCAAGGGCTCAGGCTGTTTGCGCAAGGGATGCGAATTTTTGTCAGGGGCACTATTTGACTTTCGTAAACACATAAATCCTAACGGCCAACAGCAAAGTCGAACTGGTCTACCAAATATATACGACAGTTAATCATGATTACATTTTTGGATGCGAAGAACGCCTCGGTACTTCACCCTGAAAGACTACTTCGCACACGCTTGTTCGCAAAAAATACCACTACATCTAGTATAGGTAATATCTGGTTCTCTTGTAGAGAGGTCCGTTGCAAACTGTAAAGTGGTATTCACAATAACAACTGGAGTACTGGAACCCTACTATGAAATCTGGCGCACGACGATGTCCTGGGACAAACCAGTCTACCCCCAGGAGTAGATATTGATAGCTTATGCTGACGACTTAGCGGTGATAGAATAGCTAAAATAGAAGACAAGCTAAAATTCTTAAACAAAGATCGGCACCTAAAAGCAGAATGAATGAACGCCGCGGGGCTGGCACTCGCCCCTAAACGTTCAAGATCATCCTACTCAGCGGCAAGAATAGAGTACGACCAAAACATATATGGGCCGCAGGGACAACCATCAAGTTGATTAATTAAGCGCTCTAGGACCCCCAGAGCATGCTACCGCTTAAGCAAACAGTGAGTATTTCTTGTCTGTTTGATATGTCAGTTACTTAGTAGCTATGCAAGAACATAGAGGCGGGCACAAGGTAAAGTCGACAGACAGACAGGCAAACACGTACCCAATAATCGTGTGCGCACTTCGTCCAACTGCGACCTGCCGATCGTAAGCAAATAGCGCACCGGCGATCCGCGGTCCTCGAGTGCCATGTTGACGAACGCTAACATGATCCGGGAAACCCACTGGGCACTGTTCGGATTTACATAGATTACGACGTCGTACCGGGGCGGTTGCACGTTGACGTAATCTTCTTTGATATCCAAGCAGAACTCGTAGCGCAAACGCCAATCTGTGTCGTTGAACGCCGGGTCCCAGTTATGCCGATTGAGCGCGCCAAACGTCTCCTCGAAGCGATCTAGGATAACCGAACTGCCACGCGTGCAGTACGCCATGTACGGACTCATCTGACTGGAGTAGTCCAAAAACCGCCACACTTCTTGTGAGCCAAGCGTGTAGTACAGTATGTTGATGGCCAGAGCCAAACAGAGAACTTGTCGCGGCGCCGCTGAGCGTGCCAGTCGACAAATTGAGTGAACTGAAAGAGACAGATCGGTCCTTCGCTTAGGCTATAGACCGACAAAAATTACACTAAATACGAGTCACAACAACATATACAAATATATTTTGCCGTTTGAATCGACAGAGTGTGGTAGTATGTATATTCGTCGGCTCCCATAGAATAGATTGCTTTCTAAGGTTTAACTTCGAATTTTGCAGTGATAATTGCATCAATGACTGTGCGTGTAGTTAGTGGTCGACGGGTGCCTACTGGAGACAGTTTGGTTGTGTTTTTAAGGAATTGGATTCGTTTTGGGCCCTCAGGCTGACCGAGTTCGATTTGCTAGTGTCATTGCAGCAGGTTTACACATTGCTGCGGCGGAAGACTTAGTAGTTCAGGAATTAGCAGAGCCAACAAATCTATTGGCAGTGCCATCGACTACCACTCAACGAGACCGAGCTTCGTACCCATGCCGGGACGTCTCTTTTTTTTATCGTATTTTCCTTTTATGTTTCCGTCACCAGCAGTTACCGTCGTACGGCGCCTCTACCACTCACCTCAGGCGGACATAAATACCGCTCAAAAAAGTGCTAGATTCTAGAGCAAAAAGATTCTAACATTTGACCGCCAACCACCAGCGTCAGTGTTTCTAGGCTTCAAGATTATCCGATGTTACTTGAACCAGACCAGCCAGAGCTGTACTTTAACTGTCAAAGAGCGGATAATCTTGCTGACAGATTCACTTTGTGCCCTCAGCAGTCATCACAGAAGAAGCGCAGTGTCCGGTTCCTGTGGGAGACTACACGGGCGTCACGGATGACAAACCGTCGTGCGTTGCGGTCTTGCGGGGAATCTCAGTGACCCAAAACGGAAGCGCTCCATACGCTCTTTTGCATGGACCTCGGCGCCTTCCTCGGCGCAAGCCTACTAGCAGGGCACCCGTCGCAGACAAGCCCACGAAAGTTTTATTAAAGGTCACCTCGAACAACGGCATTGAGGCCTGGCACTCACTGCTCTCTTTCGCGCCGGTAATGCTGCGCCCTCCACGAATCTGAAACGACACGCGTTCTCTCACAGCGATTATCAAAAATAATAGTGGCGACTTTTTGCAGAGTTTAACGAATCAGAAGATTGTACATCATGGAACTAGAACTACTACCAGGAGTGGCCCTGAGGATGAGATCTGTAGACTCGCCACGGTTAAGCTCTCCGAAGGGGACGTCTCTGGCGCCACCAGGCTTATTGGCTCTACGGACAGCATTTATACCTCAGTGTAAAAAACCTGACCTCCGGCGACGAAGTGCGCCTGGCTGCGAGATCCTTCCCTAGGAGCTCTGCAGCTGGTCATGACTTTCTTAGGCCTCGACTTCTTCAGGGCCTGCTGTCTTAGGATCCGTCGCCGAGAGACCGGCAGGTGCACTGGCAAAGGTTGTGAGAAACCACCTGCTAAACGGGATGAAAGGCCACGCCCCGCAAATGTTTCACTAGGTACATGCGGCTTACGCCCAACCGTAACACTTGGTTTTGACACACGCCACTATATCTTCGCAGTCCGGCCTTCAACATTGAGACCCTTTAGGTTCACCTTTTTTTGTTTCTGTGTAAGGGACTTGATCGACTCTTTACAGTGTCCTCTAAATGCCTGATACCTGGAGGACGATATACTTATGGGTGACCTAGCTACGGTACTCAGTGATATTCACAGAGTCCGGGACTTGAGGGTGAGTAATCTATTCCTAAACCCGGGGTAATGCGAGCTCTACCTCCCGATTAGAAGGTCGTCCAATAGAGTGATATTAAGCTCCTCTGGCTTCTTCTCTGCCGAGAGAGTTCACCTGGGGCTCTAGACGCGAAAGCCGTCTTCCATCGCTGGGATCTCATCGCAGAATATACCTACTGAAATCTTGCTTTTCGGCGGCCCACTTGCTTAGAGGGGCCAATTATTTCGACTTGACCGAGGACCTTTGAGTTTTCAACAAATAGACCTTGAAGACACTGGAAGTGCTCCTGAACGTACGCCTCTCACCCGATGCAGGCTTGCAGGCTCTGCTTCCCATATCGGTTTCCCATAACGGTTTCTAGACGACCCAAATAAAAATTTCTAAGATCACACTTTGGCAGCCATATTCGAGAGATTAGCCTCGCTGTGCGGTGTCAAACCTACTGACACACTTTCCCAGAAAGGCTAGTCGACCCCACTGCAGGGGAAGACATTTGCGCATCCCCTTGAGTAAGCCCCTACCACGATTGACAAGACCACGCTACGGGCAGATTCCGCAAGAGGCGTCGGGGCCTGGTTACAGGCTCTCTCCAGTGCTTACTTAGGCACTTTACTATATGAGGACATGCAAGATGTGGCGATCAAGTGGGGCCACAAGCACACCATGGTCTCTCGTGCCTTAAGCTTAGGTCGTCGAGCCCGACACGCAGCACTGAACGGGATATTTAGTCGAGGCTTGAGGTCTGCTGGCTTTATTTACATTCTTGAGACTCCTGGCCTTTGCACGAATGATGGAAAACGACCGGACGGGCTGACACTAACGTCCTTCGAAAGAGAAACGTGTTGTTGAGACGCTCCACCGTTTGACAGGGAACACTAGAGCTGTCGAGGCTAGCTGCACCAGAGACTACCGCTAGACATTCAACGAGGTAACGCCGCCTCTGTGCGTGGAACTCTACTAGACTGAACACGCCCGAACCTAGAAGATACGTGACGTGTTCACTTATTTCAACCGGTGCACACGTCCATGAGGATACAAATATTACCTTTATATATATGTATATATATATATATATATATATATGCGACGGCTTTGAGTTACTTTCAAGTAAGCCAGGCAGATTTAAATTTTAAATAAAAACAATATATTATACATTTTGCCAAGCGCCAATACTTCACTCACAGAGTCATTCTCACTCACTATGTTCTGATAATTTGTTGCAACGGCGGTGAGCGTTAACAAATAAAGAGACTCGCAGATGATAGTTATGACTACATTTTACCTCTGCTGCATACTTTTATTTTTTGTAGAACTTTAAAGTGCTGTATACTTTGTTATTTATACACTGTTGCTACTTTTACTGTCCATTCAATTACACATTGACTATTACTACCAGTTCTGTCTAGCCGCCTACATCGCTATTCGGTAGAGCCTTCAAGGACAGGACAGGGCCATTTCATGTCTGTCGCCAGAACATCTGTCGCCAGTAACGAAATCGACGTTTCCCGCCTGAGATGTAACTGACCACTAAGGCCAAGGAGTCAATCCCGCTAACGTACCAGACAAGCACTTTTCCTTTTCCGCCAATGGAACGAGAATTCTTGCACCGATGAGTTTGTAGTTATCTCTGCATGAATCGATATACGTAAGTATGTAGAAAATAACTTGTCCACAATGGCCGAACCAGGAGGAATGCCTAGCACAGTACTCTGCCGTCAAAATGACTCAAAGCATTTACCTGCTATTTGCAAAGACAACCATGGCTATAATCCAAAGGTAAGCACAAACGAAGCAATTCACAAACACGCGCGCACGTGGTCCAATAAATTGCTGCGAAATACGCTGAAAAGGCGTTTAGATACGACCTGGCGCCCTTGCGTAAAACGTCGGGAAGTCTGTCCAAGCAGCTAGGTGCACTCTGCAATGAAGGCGTGGTCGAGGTTGCTAGTGCACAATGCTTCCCAGATACAAAGTGTGTGAGGAGGGGTCATCAGAGGGAGCGGCGAGAGTCTTTGCGAGAACGAAGTTTCTTGCAGCTGGTTCTCCGCTTCGAGCCCCTCACTGACCCAAGTGTTTAAGACCGAGATAATGTTCAGTAAGAGCTCCAAGAGTTAAGTTGTTGACAACGGTTTACGAGGTTTTCATCTCCGTCAGATTGGTTCCACGAAACAGGTGAAGCACGGGTTTCGCGCAGAAGGACGACCGAAAGATAAATAATCCGCATTGTGCACATTGGAAGCGCAGGAAACACAAAAATGCTTTCAGTCTGTTAATGTGTGCTAATTTAGCTTCGCTTGACTTCTTCTAGACTCCTAGCTTCCTGGTAATCGACGCTGGCAAGTCTCATGGCGAGTGGCCTTAGAGCGTTGCTGAAGTACACGGGCAATTGCCTTACAAAAAATTAAAAAAAAAAAAAAAAAAACGTTACGTAACGTGCGCGGTATTGTTTTTGGACTAAGCAGCATGTAGCGTGTACGGCGATATATGTCCATTCTCAGGTTGAGAAGCCTATCTATGGTTGCTAATGGCCTCTGAAATTGAAATATCCCAGTAGCCATCTTAAGCAGTTGTTCTACTAAAGACTGAGAAGCAAGCGATTGGTCTGATCGAGCCAACACTACCTTAGGCACGAACAAACGGGCTCTGTTGAGCACTAACGCTAAACTAGGCAGTGGAGTTCCATGAGAGGATTTGAACCATCCTGCGATGGCATCTGCTAGCTTGTTCGCACTAGTGCCCTTCGTGTGTTATCGGAGGTATAAACCAGTCTCGGGCGAAAAATATCTAAACCAAATTACTGTTGTTTCGGAAAACCCCTTACAGCTCAATAGATATTGTCCTTGGTTCTGTGTGGCGCAAAGCCATTGTTGAAGTCCTGGCTGAGAGCTGACCAGCAGAGATAATTCGAAGCGCGTGGGTTTGCAACCACAGAGTCAGTGCCACACGCATCGGTGACATAAGTAAGTTTGGCGTCCGTCGGCATCTGAAGGCCATGTAACGACGCGCCTAACGAAATTCATGTAGGTGTCCTGTCGACGTTTTCGGCGTGCATCTGAGAGCTGCTTAAAGTCGTCGAGGCCATTGGTGAAGTCAACAATATTGACCTGAATAATGGATGTTAGGCACCCCTGATGTAATTTGAGACAACCATAAGCCTTAGTGGCTACGATGCCCATGAGAGTTCAACAGGGATGTCCGTGGATTCTGGTATGGTCTACGAGTTGAAGTTACATCGCCGGTGGACATCTTGCCAACTTTCGCGGAATTTTCTGCAATTGCTAATGCAGCCTAGCATTTAAGGTGCTGCGACTCCGTTTTCGCGGGTAGTACAGCTTAGACCATTTATATTAAACTTGCCCTTGTTTGTAATTTTTAGTAGCGGCGTGCTATAGGGCACTAGTGCGCTATTCATTGTTGTCATCTACTGGGGTGTCGCCAGTTCAACCCCTTGTTGATCGAATTATCTTTAAGCGACGCTCATGTAAAATCGATTCAATTCAATTCAATTCAGAGGTGGTTTATTTACGGAACTGCATACATTCACATGCTAGATGATAAATCATACCGTTGGTATTCAGCGGCCATGCTGCCACAGGAACTGTTGGTTAAACATTAGGTATCTTAACTTTTTTTTTTTTTAATGGAGGAGGGTTAAATACTTTTACGTACTATTGCTACGAGTAGAAAATGAGAAGATCCCACTTTCCATTCGAGCAGTGTGGGACTCGACCCCAGCGGATGGGTGTTAGCCCGCTGAGACCCATACCCACTAAACGCACCTCCCCCCTTAAGCTTCACTCTCTGATGACCCAGATCTCCATAGAACAGTACTATGGGCCATCAGGAGAAGTGGCGAGTGCCACTCGGATCATTTGGCCGGGGTCACTCACGGGTTTCCCCAACGTTCGACGTGTCTTGTACTAACACCCGCGAAGCCGCATCATTCGGACTAACGTGATTTTCTGGTGCAGTAGACGGAAATCTTGCTCTCCTGAGCTTTCCCAGGGTTCCTTTCTTTTTCATTACCTCCGTAGCCATAGCTGCTCCTAGCTTCCACCCAGAAGTCGTACCGCATATGTAGTCTACGAACTCCTTAAGGGTTCCTCTGGGGGGATCTGGAATATTTGTTCCTCTTCCGTCTCCCTCATTGGTCCATTTGTTCCTTAGTTTGGCAATTGCTGTGGCTCTAGCCTGTTCCTGTGCCTGGCACTTTAGAAGAGTGTGAGTCGAGTCATCCTCCGTTCCCTCTTGGCAATAAACGCAGCTCGATGAGGGAGCTTTTCCGATTCGAAAGAGGTATGTCTGAAAGTCTCCATGTCCCGTGAGGATCTGCGTAAGATAATGGTTTAGTTCTCCCCCCGGTCGCTCAATCCATTGTTTGATGTTTGGGATGAGGGATCGAAGGGTGTGCCCCGGTCGTCCTGAAGGAATGGAGTCCCATTTGGCTTGCCATGCTTCCATTGACTTCTCTTTCTAGGTATCTTAACTTGTCTGGCCCTTGGTGCTTAAAGATAGGCCTCACGGTGAATACCAAGCCAATAGGGACGAAGGAACCTCCTTAAAACTGTTTTAGTTTTAGGTTGTACTTTTTGAAACTTAACTAAAAATTAAAGGCACTTGACACAGAGGGTAGGCAGATTTAGGGGACTAATTTATGTTTTTAAATGACGCTAGGAGCAGGAGATAACTTGGTTGTCCCGAAATCTTGCAACCTAGAAATCAAGCATGAAGTGACCTGACAATCCGGACCAACGGATCTTTTGGAGCTAGCAGGCGTATCATCGCCATTTATCGTCATCAATAATCTCCCTGCGTATATTACAGCTTTGAATGTGAGCACTGTGCCGAATTTAATGTCGCCCTTCAACTTGTTCAGTTATTTTGTTTCGCGCATAATGATTCTTCTCTCTTTGCGGGTCTGTGCGAAAAATGTCCGTCTCGGTCTCACAGAGAATGCGTTAATTTTTTATTACTAGAGCCTTGCGACAAATACTTCGTCATTTGAGCGTCATAATTAAAGACGGCTGGGGGTTTGCAAGTTATATGTGGGGTCGTCTAGCGTCTACTTAAGCGCAACGAGTTTCGAGCTCAGGTGAGGGAGTAGCCACGCCCGAGTAGGCTCGTCACCTATTTCTTTGCTAGAACGCTTAATACGCCAGCCTTAGGTTTAAGTCCGGCGATGTTTAAACCACTGGGGGCGTTTACGTCCCAAGACCAAGAGAGTTTACAATGGCCTGCCTCCTGTTGGATGAGCACGTACTAAATACCAAACGTTGGCTGCATTTGGTTATGTTTAAAAGATGTACATACTTTTTATCGATAAAGCAAACGCATCAGCTTTCTTAGCGATCGCTAACGATATACAAATACTAAGTGACATGGTAAAACTGTAGCGCGGAAAGGCTAAATTATTCCAATTTACCTTTATTCCAAAAGGGGTTTAGTAAGTCGACTAAAATAATTACATTGTTTAATTCAACGGGCAATTCGCCAAACAGTTTGAGTCTCAAAATAAAGCAAGCAGTGACGTTTTATCCGCTGCACAAGTTCCCCTGTTATTCTAAAATCCATCGCTAGAGTCAGATACCGCTAGCAGTGCAAAGACGTCGAGACGTCTTCCGCACTAGAAGTATGGGTCACTCTACCAGGCTATCTGAGAAAGGTGCCCCGCATACTGCGAAGAAGGCCAAGAAGGGGTAGAGGCAGCTCTTTCGAAAGAAAGCCCACCTTTCCTGAAGATTCTTAGCGTAACTCCTTCTAAGGCGAATGACTAAAGGCACTCAACCTCATATTTTTTGCTCTTCCTAGTTTTACCTAGGTTCATTTTGGTTAATTCGAATTAACACTGTCAGCAGATAGTATCAAATATATAAATGATCTCATTTTTCCCAACATCAGCAGGATTAGCAAGGTAACAAACTAAGTTAACAATTTTGTCGCTATAAATCAGGCCAGCTAGAGTCAATGGCAAACTTCGCATCTTAGAAGAGCGCTGGTCTTGACGCAGCGTACAGAACGATAGCATACAGCAACAAAATCAACGAAACATAGATGAATAAAATCAATCGCGCTTCAATGCCAATCGACAGCTCTGAACTCGTCACAACCTGTCGTAGCATGGCGAGCCTTGGTGGTGGAGTCGGTGTTTTACTCGAGCCATGTAACTTAAATGGACACGTTTCTCAATAGATTATACGATATCTTATCGACATCCACCTACTTCCCCTGCCTCTTAATGGGCGATATAGATGTAAGTCTCATGTCAATCCCTCACCCTTCAATTAACTTTTGTTTTTTTACAGCAAATGACTCCCGCAACCTGGTGGATTATACGGCCAGGCCAGCCTTGACTACGTGTGTCGAGTAACAATACAGCTGCTCTGAAGTCAGCTCTATTCAACCGGCAATCCTTAGCTATATCTGCATTTTGCAACTAGGTTGAGTGGTGCCGCTCCAGCTAGGTAGTGATATTGGGTTACTACGTGACGAGTTATGGAAGAATACTGCTCATTATTGCTACTATATAATAAGTAACGAATTATGAAAGAATAATGATCATCCTAATAATCATTATTTTGCACGTAACCACTTTTAAAGTTTTGGCGACCTTGCTCAGTCTTAGGGTCACGGGTTGGGGAACAGAAAAGCAAACTAGCCTCCTAAGTGTCGTAGTTGCCCTCAGCCGCAGCGAATTAATCAGGTCGCGATTTTAAGCGCCATTCCATTTACTGGGGCTGAGTGCACCCTGCACCAAATGCAGTATGTACCTTCTGAGGACAGCAGTAAAGTTTGTGCAGGTCCCACGGCACCGCAGCTGACGATGCAGCAGATTGCACCGATGGCCAGCCGAAGTGATTTGAATCTGCCTGCTTTGCTCAGAGCAGCAGCAACCGCTGAGACGGGTGACGTTACGACGACGAAAGCTGTTCGCATCGATTTTACACCATAGCAGTGTGTCATCCACCCACGGTGCCAACAGCAGCAACAACATCTGTTTTAACACAGCACAACTCGGCGGCTACTGCTGAACCAGAACGAGCAGACGTCGATGGCGGCTGCAACATTTTTACTTACAAAAATGTGGAGCCCATCAGAGAAACCTACTGAACTGTTGTTCATTCGCCCTACTAAGTGCTGACTTGGCTTGTCATGTACGGGCTGTACTCAGAAATGCGGTTGTCGTTACGCTCGCGGACGATATCGTGATCGCCCGCCGCGACCTCAGAATTGCTGTTGTTGTGAAGGCTCATCTGTACAAAAGAAGACCTCTAAATCTATTTGCGGAAAACAAAAGCAAAGAAGTTTCGCCGTAGGGATCGACTGGCAGCTACAGACATCGTCAATAGGATCAAAAGTTGGGGTTCGTAAACTCCTTCTCATACTCGGGCCTTGGGGTACATTATATGGGTACGACTGTCACATGGCATTTGGTGACCGGCTCCAGGCTGCAATTTTCTCCATCACGTGTTTGACGGTGAGAGAAGTCCGGCCGGACTGTTACTTACGTTGCTGTTTGACTTTCTAAGCTGAAGATTGTGCCAAGCCTAAGTTCTAGCCTTGGCAGATTGTGGACACATCTCTCTCTCTCTCTACGACGAACTGCTTGCAAGACTAGGGAAATGTTTTAACGCAAGTTAATGTAGGTTGTCTGTCTTCCTCGGACGGCAAGACGTCGCTTCATATACCTATTCGCGAGCTGTGGTCCGGCAAGGGAAACAATCAAGTGATGGAATCTTCTTTCAGCGATGCTCATTAAAAATAGAGGATAAACCATACCACTGAGAGTCAGCGGCTATGCTGCCACAAGGAATGTTAGGGAAACCCTAGATATCCTAACATGTCCGGCCCTCGGTGCATTGAAGATATACCTCAGGTAAGTTCCAAGCCCGCAGGAGACGGAGGATCTTCTAGTCTAGGGGAAAAGATCAGGGTCGGGCAAAAACACCGATTACCGAACAAGTCCAGCACTTTTTGCAGGACAGGTAGTGAACGGTTGCCGAACGGTTGGCTTGACATACAGAGTTCTTGGTATTACTAGGAGGGAGCCACATGCTCTATCTGTAACGTAAGGTGTATATAGTGCACGGCTACCATCACCGTAGTTCAGGCTTTTGACCAGCCATGTGATCAGTGCCGGTGTCTGTTATGCTTGCAGACTTGCGCTAGATATCACGGACTGAACTGGCAGACGCCTCGCAGCGATCCTTGCATCATCTTCACTGTCTTAGGACACGCAACGGAGTTATGGAGTAAAATAAATAAAAACAGACAATTTTATTAGTTCGGCTCGATCGATATCTTTTTCGATAAGATTTTTGTCCCCCGCGCAATTTAGCTTCTTCTATAGATCAGTAGAGCTTCATTTCATCATGAGGCTGGCTCATTTAAAAGTTCAAAATTTTCTCCAGACGTTTTCCTTGATGTAACCGCTGCTTTAAGCTGACTTAACTATTTTTATTTTGTTTTTGATGCTGGATTGTCGTCATGATTAATGATCGAAAGTATGAGAAAAGAAAAAATAAAGTATATAGAAAGACATTACTGTTCCGGGCCAGTGCTCAATTATGTTTTTTTTCCAGAAGCGCTTGCGTAGTCGCCAATTTTCTATTTCTAAAATATGTCGCTGTTAATCAAGTACACCACTAACTTCCAAAACCACAATTATTAAATCGACTATAATATTCTCCATGATTAGGCACGGGATAGTTTCTTGCAGCACTAGACAAAAATGTTGGGGCAATTTCTTTGCTACATGATTATATAATGGTATTACAATTGGCCTAACAAATTAGACATTGAGCATCTTCAAAACTGCCGGTAGATAAAGGTGGCAGTGCCCAAGCCACAACGTCAGCAAGTTCGGCGAATATTACAAAAAAAAACTAGTCATGAGAAGTCCGTCTGCATTTATGTTTCACCTCACACTCAGCTTAACGCACATTAATATGGTGGGTTCTGCGATAATCTAGCCAATCAAAAACAACATTGGATGACTAACATGAACGGTTGCGCCTGTAAACTACTCGAGCGTCTTAATGATCTATTTGGGACCTGTTGAAGAAAATTCATATTGCATTGGCCGATCTAAAACGAGCTATCATGGCCGAACCTAGTCATATATTTGTAGAGACTTGCGTCTCAATGTTGTTATTTCGAATTGAACGAAGATCAAGCCAAACAAGTACGCACCTATTGTTGAAAACAGCTCGACGAGAAAATGGTTGTAACAAAGCTTGCGGTCCTTAGGCCCCTGCTGCTGTAGCCAGTGCTTTATGTCGCTCTGAGTTTGCATTTTTGCCATTTCAGCATCCACATCGCAAGATCCATGCGGCTAAACAACGCCGAATCGAGGGCAACAATAGAAGACACTGGTTATAAATAAATAAGCCATGAAAAAAAAAAAATATATATATATATATATATATTTTTTTTTTTTCATGACTTATTTATTTTTCAATATCACAATATTGTGTAAGTAAACGTGTTTGTTCCTTGGTCTGTACCAGTTGGCAAGCGATCCTAGAATTGAGATATCAATAAGACGGTACAGAGACTGCGCGTAACTACCATGATTGAGAATGTTTTTTTCCTCCCATGTATGGCCGCAATAACTAAATGTCAAGTTAAAGGAAATTGACAAAATCAACAAAGTTATTAAATCCAATAAGCTAAAATTTATGGAAAATAGTAGACATCCTCACAGGGACCAATAAAGCAACGTCTTCCATAATCAATGCATTTCGTTAATTTAGTCTAGCTGGTAGCTAATAATACATGTGACCGTACGTTCAGCACAACTACAGCGACACTATACTTTGGCCTCCGTCTGAACTGTTTAACAATAAAAAGGCTCTATTTGCAACCTCCTCAGTATAGAATATAAAGAGAAACTCGTTAAGATAATGTTCCGTATATAACAGTGTAAACGAGTTTGGTCTTTCGACGTTCTGCAAGAACGAACTTGATGAGTTATTGGCTCTGGTTATTGGCTTTGTTGCTGCTGCTTTCGTCTATGTCGTTGACTACGGTTTTGCTGTTTAAAAGTCTTCATCTTGCCAGAGAGTCACCCTCTTTATATGTCTACCTATCCAGATTAATGCTATTCTTAAGCACCAAGCTCGAAAGCCCGATAGTTTTCAGTGGACCCAGAAATAGTCGACAATGTATCCGTTCCACGTTAAATGGTGCCTGCAAAATGAGCCTCCACAAGCCTGACCTTAAGTGCGCCTGCAGTAAACTGATGTGCTCCGGATACTATCACTAGTCGTGCACTTTCCGTCCTGGCTAGTTAATTTAGCGTTGTGCGATCGTAGACAATATTTTCAAGTGAATAAGACTTTAATTTTTCATGACAGCTCGTTATCACAATAACGTTAAAGTAACGTTTGATTTCGTCCCGCCAGCTTGATCACTTTTAACGCGGTGTCGCTTCTTGTAATTCAGCCGACACGTTCATTTCTGCCACCTTCACCATAGCTTAATTAGACTTAAGAACAACGGTCTATAAAGCGGTCTCTCCGGTATATCCTTATCGTGGGCAATTTTGGAGGTCCGCCATTTTGCGTCCTTGTTTTGGTTTGGTTTACTCCTGTTCTGCCTTGTGGCAGAACAGGGCGCGGCCCTGGTTTACACAGGCCTGCTACCTAAAACGTCGGGAAGTGTTGGGGCTCCTGCGCCGAGCACGGGCTCTGCACCCCGACCCCCAGATAGTTGCTGATCGTACGGCGCTTTATGGCCGACATAGAGCAGCCTACAAGAAACTGCTCGCGGAGAATAAGCGCCGGTATGATGAGAAGGAGGAGTTTCGCATGCTTCAGAGAGCAGAGCGCGAACCCCATGTCTACATTGTTCGCCGGCTGAGCAAAGGCATGCACAGCATGACAAAGGAGCAGTTGCGGCAGCACTTTAATGCGCTTCTGCTCGATGCAAACGCCCCCGCGCCTAACCCAGTTATTGAGCGACCGCTCACTCTGGAGCAGCACTGCATGAATTTGCCGTTTACGGTGGAAAAAGTGGTGCAGATCTTGCGCGGGTTGCCCAAGAAGAAGAGTAGTGGGCCTGATGGGATTTATTACGAACACTGGGCTGAGTCGTCCGATGTTTTAGCAGGGGAGCTGTGTAATCTGTTTAATCAGATACTCAGCGGGGGACACATACCCCAGGTTTGGCACGAGGCCAGGCTTACTCTGCTATTCAAGGGCAAATACGGTGACAACGTGGACGATCCAAATCTCTACCGGGGTATCGCGTCGGAACGCACTCTTAAGAAAATCTTCGCTAAGTTGATTATCTCGAGGGTGTTTCCAACTGTGGAGAAGACCCTACCTCCGGAGCAATTCGGATTCAGGAAGGGTCGAGGTACACAGGACGCGATCCACGTACTCCAGTCGGAAGTTGAGCGGGTGTTGGCTGTGCCCGGGGGCCACTTGTACGCCGTCTTTATTGATTGTGTCAAGGCCTTCGACAAAGCTCCCCGTCACTTACTAGTCGATTCATTTCGACATGCTGGGGTGGGTGGTTCTTTTCTCTTTTCGAGTGCTCTCCAGCTTCTTTGCTGAAGACCGCCTTGAAGTAAACATAAGGGGCGAAGACACCTTGCAGCTGAGGCAAAACGTAGGGACCCCTCAAAGGAACCCTCTTAGTTGCCTAGCCTTCTCTTTGCTCATTGCAGACCTAGCCCGCCACGTGCGGAAGGAGTTTAGAAACGCCGTCGTCGTTATGTACGCGGATGACATAGTAGTGGCCCACCGGGACCGCGGTGCCATTCGTCGTATTGTCGGCGACGTAGAAGGTTACCTTCACCGTAGGGGCCTACAAATAAATTCGCGGAAGACGAAAGCCATTAAGTTTCGCCGTGGGGGTCGATTGGCTGCAGCAGACGTAATACCCTGCTGTGGCCAACCGCTGGAGTTTGTCAACTCCTTCCCGTATTTGGGTCTGAGACTGCACTATACGGGAACGACCTTTACCAAGCACATCGGCGACAGGTGTCGGGCGGCTATTGCCTCTATTCACACAGAGGTGAGAGATCTTCGACGACTGTCTCTGAGTGCTGCATTGCGTCTTTTTGAGCTTAAGATTGTGCCAATGTTGAGCTACAGCCTTGGCAGGGTGTGGGGCCATCTTTCCACCGCAAATTTTGCGCAGCTAGAAAGATGCTTCACAATATATATGAAGCGCGTTCTTGGCTTGCCGCGGACGGCAAGGAATCGCTTTGTGTACCTGCTAGCGGGCTGCGGACCGGCAGTGGAAATAATCAGAGTCAGGCTTAAGTCACCTATTACAATGCCACTTCAACAATTTTTGTTGGAGTGGCAGGAAAAAGTGACCGAGGCCTCGGCTAAGGTAGCGCAGTTAGATGTGTACCTCACCAGGGAGCTTTGGGAAGGAATGGCATGCACTAGCCGGCACGTGTACACAAGGTACATTGTACATGGCTATCATCACTTGGTGTGTTCAACTCAAGGATTTCACCAAGTTGGCGATCAATGTCGTTGCCCGTTCTGCTCGCAGGTATGCGCTAAATACCACGCAGCGAGCTGCCAGTCGCATCGGCGGGCTTTGCACTTTCTTGCCCGGCGGGACGGTCGCTAAAGTGTTAAAATTGTATATAATGATGATTGTATTGTATTTATGTACCATCCTGAAATGCAAAATTATTGCGAAATAAACAATATGTAAATGTTCTGCCTTGTGTGCGCCACTTCTCTCTGTTTCTTGACTTTCTCTCTCGGTATTTTACACTGCTTGTCCTGTTGTGTGCTATACGGTTAAAGTTGATGCAACGCGGTGAGATGCTCCGACGTAGTACATCGTATTGCACGTGATGCTAGTTGGCGCTTTTTTTACTTTGATGTTGCAATTGAGAGCTTTAGAGTTAGTTCTGTTAAGGTCCGACAATGCGCTGTTCAGTTCCGGTCATTGGTGTATTTTTTACCTTTTAGGCTAACCTATCAATACGCTTATCTATGCTTAATGTTTGCATTTCATTCAGGCTGCTGCAGCTGAACTCTGGCTTAGTGTGCTGCTGACAATTATTGATATCTTAGATTAAAAACATAATTTGTCAAGGTGTCGCTTTTGTCTGAGATTTGGAAGCAGCAATCGGTGCAGGCAGATCTGCTATAGCCATCACAAGTTGTTCTTGCAATGGCTGCGGCCTAGATATTGGTTGAAGTATGTTCAATATCTCCGCAGCGAAGTAGTTATATAATGCGGGCTTATGTATACTGCAGTACTTCAATGCATACTGCAGAGACACTTCGACGGGGTAAGTAAATGTGCACACTTCAAGTTACTTTCATGTTGCTAATATAATTAATATAAAGTCCAAGAAAGCTAACCTATTACCAACGTTTAGCAATGTATGGGTCTAGTGCAAGTACTAAATTAATAAAACACAATTCACGAGCACTTGCAATTACACTTAAAAGCGTACAGCATCTGAACTAAGAAGGTTGCCCAAAAGCTATATCAGAAGTCTTGTGCTCGTTGCATTGAAACGTATATATGTAGATGATCAAACTCTCGAACTTGACAAAGTCGAGTTCCTTGGTAATATCGACAGCAGTTAAGAAACATCCATTACTCTGAAGGGAAGAATCAAGAATGGCCTGGTACATAAAAGCACCATCTTGCACGAATACCAAATTCTTGGCAAAAAAGCCAATAGAATCGACGTGTACCGAAAGCCGCATCAAGACACGGCGTTAAAATGTCTTGGCAAGAAAGGGTCAAGCTGATTGGCCGATAGCTACCAGCAATTTGGCAAATCCCATTCCCCTTGTAAAGAACAATTACACACGCGCTGTTGAAACTACGTGCAAAAATGTCAATAAATGTTGATAAATTGTTTAAATATATGGGCACGAAAAGACTATTTTAATGACTTTAAACTATTTTAGTGGTCGCGTACAGAAAGTACCATAGTCAGAGAAGAGTAACGTTGAAATGACAACGGCGTCGCATATGAGAAAACTGCCACTGCCATTAATGCATACGTGATCCAGTGCAGAAACGGTCATTGGACGGGCTACATCGGCAATTATTTGAATCTGCCCGAGTAAGCAAGATCAGAAATAAAATCTTTTAAAAAAACAGCTAGGGTGTTTTGATTAGTGTTGCCAACAACATCTCTGAGACTTCTGCAGGTGGGTTTAGCAGCTCAGCAAGCTCATCTGAGAAATTTCTAGCTTGCGAATGATTATTCGCATATCCAGATACAAGTGAGATGTTTTGTCCAGCGTCGACAGTTCACTACATGTATTGCCTGAATAGCTCTACCGAAGAAAAATATATGGTGGTATTTATACCTCAATAGAACCGGAAACATATACAGCAACACCACAACTATCCCTAGAAACACTCAAGCACACACAGCAAAACGTCTGTAACTTTCAAAATCGAATAGAGGCGCAATCTTTTGTGTGTGTTTCCGGACACTCCTCGTGGGAATGAAACTACGACGCTGTTATATGGATAAAGCCCGGGAAATCGAGCTTCTCAATAAAAGTCGCGTGGAATATTTGAAGACATACCTATTGGTTTAAATATTTGATACCATTGCAAATGTTTTATGCAAACAGCGCAAGAACAGTATGTGTGTAGTAGTGTCTGAATAACTGTGCCTCGCGTCGATCGTTACACTAGCCTTCAGTTTAATGTAATTTCCTTGCTTGTATGAGCCTGCGTATTCTGGGACCCATCAAGACTCGACTGAGCTGTGGCGCATTGTTGAGCAATGCAACTAAACAACCTCTTTAAAATGTGTTAATTTAACACATTTTAGGCCGTTTGTTAGTTTTTAATTATAGACCATTCCTCTCTTCCTACAGGCTTGGAATCAAAGCCAGATATACCTTTAATGCCAGACATGCTGAGATATCTAGGTATGGTTTATCATCTGTTCCCAATGAGCATATCAACTGTGACTGCGCAAGCCGCTGAGTCCCGAGCGTTCTGAAAATAAATCTGAATTTTTAGAACGCCTAACAGGTGTAGGCCCTTAGGATCAATCGCTCCATCACATGATGCGGAGAGGGCTAACAGATAGAGAGAGAGAGAGATCCTCTAATATCACATTAGCCCACATTATGCAGAAGGGTCAGGGCTAATCAGGATCCCAAGTTCACGTAGATGCACGGGTCGATCATCGCCGTATTTATGGGTCCGTGTTACGAAGCGATGCCAAAGCAAACTCGTAGACGATAACTATTGGCTGAAAGACAGCCCAAAAAGCTTAGGATGCCGAGCAGGCTGCATGGGTTCGATCCCCACCGTTGCACATTTGTATTTAGTGAGGTACATCTTATGAAGCAATGCGAGAGCGGCTCCGTGAACGTTAACTGTAGGTTGAGAGCCAGTTTGAAAAAGTTTTGTGTGACAAGCTGGCACGTAGGCAGCGACGGAAGCTATCTCTACTAATGGGATGTTAACACAAAAATGAGCGTTGAAATAATATAAAGTTTCCAACATGGCGTCAGCTGCACGGACGCGTTTTCTGAGTGCTCTTATAATTGTGTACTTTCTGGCAGAAGCCCATAGCAAAACTAGTCCTTTTTGTAACAAGGAGTCTCAGGACACAGTGAATGTTGTGACTATCTACCTCAACGTACTGCGCCGCAGTTTCACCAAGGCCTACACACTCCGAGCCAAAACACTTGTGATCATCCTGTTACAAGGAGGAGATATCGAAACAAATCCTGGTCCTCCGTGTGTCACTTGTGGAAGACAATTTCAACAAGCCAGTAATAGACCTTCTGCGAGAGCTGTGACAAGCATGTTCACACACATTGCACACATTTGCACGTACAAACACCGCGCACACCGCGACGTCTTGGCTTTCATGCGACGTGCATAAAAATAATCTTCATGGACGCACACCAGCGAAGCCAGGGAAACGTGACGACAGGTGGCGTATACAAGGATGGAGAGATCGCACAACCAAAGCCACCACCACCGGCACGAACAGGATGACACATCTGAAGGTAGTCAAAGACGAAGACGTACCTGAGCGACCACCGCAAAGAGCGCTGTTTGAAAGCCGTATTGATCTCACACACAACGAGTCAGACATTCAGGATTATGTTACTCGAATCGTTGGTAGTAGCTCGGGCGTAAAAGTAACAAAGCTTGCTGGGCTTAACCAAGCATATTACAACACCTTCCATATTATAGTCAATCAGGATGATTCTAATATATTAGACCCAGCTGTATGGCCGGAAGGTACACGGTTTAGGTCGTTCCGAGGCCAATTAAAACCATACAGAGTATTTGGTGAACCACAACCACCGTCTTCAGGACTAGGTAACAAACAACCCCAAACCAAACAGTCTGATACAATGCTGGTCGAGGGTAGCCCGCCAAATTGACTTCAAGTCGAATGCGACAACAACACACTTGTTAACACGACCGAATGTGCAGAACTCAAGTCAATTTCCCAATGTATCCTTTGGAATGTAGAAGGATTTCATTCAGTATTAGAAAGTTGTGGGGAAAGCGAGTTTTAACAATATGACATAATGTTTCTTACCGAAACATTTGTAACAAACACAGCAGCTATTGTGGTACACAAACACAAGATCTACCATGGTAAAGCTATAAAGGCCCCCAGTAGAGGACGGCCGAAATGGGGTGTCTCAGTCGCTGTACGCACGACCGAATGGTCTAGATTACTTAGATCCACGGCTAGACTACTTGTTGTTGAAATAAAAGACTTATTTTATATATAGCCCACCTGACCGCAACGTGCCAGACATTTTACTTGATATAGGAGAGTCCCTGATGCTACGCACAGACAACTATAAACACACTAACATAGCAGGGGACATGAATTGTAACCTCGCTAAAGATGACTCATCAGCGACAGCTTTTATCGAGGGAGTAAGGGAAATGGGCTTGCAAATAGAAGGATTTGCAAGCCTTCTTGCAAATCCTTCTATTTGCAAGAAGGATGCCGATATATATATCGGAATACATATATATTCCGACATATAGCGTCGGAATATATATTTATTCCGACGCTACATATATAGCATGGAATGGAAAAGTGCTGTAGACCTAATTATGAGTACTAGTGAACCGGGAGCTTATATAAAAGACCATAAAACGACAATTTCCGCCGAGCGGAAGCACTGTAACGTTACCTTCAGCCTTGCGCATACGAAGATAACTGGTCGTGACAAGCGAATTTCCCTCGCCCGCAAGATAAGTCTCAGCAAGCTAGAACAAGCCGTTTATCTACTCCCAGATGCGATCGAAGTAGACACAGACTTTTACGAGCGTTCACTTCGGTGGACCATTCAATCTGCAGCATCACTTAAGAAGGACACTGCGACGAGACACAAGCCATGCAAAACCATCAAAACGCACATTTGTTGCCACAACGATTGGAGCCTATCAGGGCTGGCAAACCTAGCTGACCTAAAGAAAACGTATAAACGAATGGTTCAGAGGAATAAATATGAATACGAGACCGCGCAGCGCACACAAGAAGTAAAAGAAATCATCCAGAAACCATGATTCCTCTCACCGAAGAGACCTGCTGTAGCAAACCCACTAATAAACAACGAAGAATGGGTCTCGCATTTCACAACCCTACTAGGCCACGATGTTCAACTGCCTGACAATGAACACGCACCCCATATAGAGCCTGACTGGAAAGACTTTATGGAAGGGTAATTTCGAATTGCTATACTAGCGAAGAAAAACGGAAAATCATCAGGTCCTGATGATATTTACTACAAACATCTTAAGCAGGAAATAGAGCACATAGCCCTAAAGCTAACAGCGCTGTTCAATGCATGCTTAGAACAAGGGCACATACCCGAGCAATGGCGCCGAAGCTACCTGCAACCAATTTACAAAAACAAAGGCGACGCCACAGAGCCAGCGAACTATCGCGGGATAGCATTAACTAGCGTAGTCTACAAAATATTACCCTCACTAATTATGACTCGACTATACAGCAAATGTAAAGACCTAATACCAACGGAACAGAATGGGTTCTTGAAAGGTCGCTCAACTGAAAGAGCTCTCAGGAAACTCCTTCGTCACGTGCGGGAACGTTCCAACGACGGACAGTTGACCTACGCAGCGTTTGTTGACTTCAAAACTGCTTTTGATAGTGTACCTAGAAACTGCCTCCTGGATATTGTGCAACAGCATTTTTGCATCAAAGGTCGAATGTTCAGCTTAATGAGAAGCATTCTCAATGCGAACTGTATCACAATCAGAAATGGGCCTCACTGTATTGCGCAAAAAGTTAAACAGACAATTGGGCTAGCACAAGGCGACACGGCAAGCCCTTTCTTATTCATCCTTTATGTCACAGGGTTAAGCCAAATACTTCGAAATGCTGAAGCCCCGCATGTATTCAACGCTGACGATCTTATCATAATGGCCAAGTCAAGACCACATTTACAGTTTTACCTGAATGAAATGAGCCAATGGTGCGCACAGTATAAGCTGACAATTAATATATCCAAGACAAAAGTTCTTCGATTTTCCCGATGAGGTCGATACGCCAGTCTTTACCACATCATCAGGGTCAATAACCAAAATATTGAATTAGTGCGTCAATTTAGCTATCTCGTAGTAATCTTGACCCCTGGCCCATCTTTTACAAAGCACATAGAGAACAAGCGTGCAAAAGCGATATCGGCCATGACTCTACTCGGAGATCTTACACAGATTGACACTAAGATTGGAATGAACCTTTTCAAGATAAAAATAGCTCCAATTTATAACTTACTGCCTTCGGGCCATTGCACCAAACTTGACCTTAGACAATATTAAAGAGATAGATAGAATAAGAGCTAATTTTGTGAAGCATGCTAGGACTGCCGCGAAACGCTTCAACAGCGTTGACGCTGGAACTATGTCAGGAGCGAATCTTTGTGGAAGACCTTATCCTGGACAAATACGATTTCGGCGCGCTGGTCGTAGAGCAATATCGAGCTTACAGAGAAAAGCGTAATTTGAACTATGCCATAAAGATTTTCACCGACGGTCCCGCATTCACGACAGACCGTTGGAGGCGGGGAAGGCAAGCAAACAGACGCATACTCTGTAGATTTACTTGGCATGGCTACCACCAATATATATGCCTAAAAGGGTACTGTTTTGAAATTGAAGACTGTATGTAAACATTGTGGCACATGTAATATTGACTGATACCACATACTGCAATGCAAGGAAATAGAAGCTGGTCCAATGCATGCAGTAGTGAAAGATGGTATTACCCGATATGAGTTTTAGATAGCATCTAAAATTTTTTTTTCTAAAAAACTTGTATAATTAATAATATAAAGTTACTGGACAGAACCGGATTCAGCGGAATTTGCACAGGCAACAGTAGAGATACAAATTATGTTCCTCTAAAGAGCTGGGAGTCCAGAAAACTTGACAACTATATCTGCGAGGAAGGCGTTCTTATTTTATTCTGACAATGTGGATTAGTCAGTAAACAATTTCGAAAGCAATTCGAGGCGGCTAAGCAGACAGGTAGTGGACCTTCTAATCACAACTTCCTCCTCATATCCGCGAACTAATTCCGGGATAATTCCAACGATTTTCCAAGCTGATATTTATTACCTTCTAAGTTACTGCCGTCAGTAAGATTCATCGGTAAAAATGCAAGAGACCATTCTATTCTTCCTGGAACTCTTCTAACTCGAATGTTATTTTGTTCCAAGTTTTCTGTCAGCCTGGATTTTTAAGACGAAGCTGGTAATTATAGGTCTTCCTAAACGCCGGATTGCGGTTCTCCGACTGGACTTGATCTCCCACTCAAACTTTAAGGACATCTGTAACCCTTCCAAGCCATCAGTAGACTTCTTATTGCACTCGTTCGTGTAGTACTGCAAGTTTTTCGAGACTTCAATTGAGACCCTTGCCGGGCCCGTGGCTTCTAGAAATTCATGTGCTGCTTGCGCAGTTTTTTGAATTTTCAAACGCAAACACTTAAGAGTAGTCAGCTGCTAAAGAGGCTTTAGGCGCTTCTATTATCAAGCTAGCGGTAACCAAAATGGCTCTGTGAACTCTGTATACGGATCATACAAGACTATTATGTCTCAAAACATTAGTGACACTCTTAACGTTGAGACTGAATCCACGGGGTGTGTTATGTTCTTGTTTCAGCGAATTTTGTCACTCGAGCGTGAAGTGGCTGATCTTAAGCGAATTCAATCCCAGCTGTCTCCTAATCAACACGGCGAAGCCCCAATGGATATAACTGACAGTCGGGAGGATACTATCGCGTCGTTAGCGGCGAAAAGGTCAGCGCTAGTACTGGGTGACCGTCTCGCTGAGCCGCTCGGTCCGGCGCTAAGGGAACTGTTTCCCAAGGGGACTCCGATCTCAGTACGTTCGTCCACAAAAGGAGACATAGACAGCATAGTAGCCGAGGCGGAGAAGCATATCAACACTGTTGGTGGACCGGTTTCTATCTTTTTTGCAAGCGGGATATCACGAATGTATGGAGTTTGAAAAAGACAAGTTCGTGACGGCGAAGGAAGCACTGGCCTCAAAGATCCATCTCACGTACCCGGGGTCCGAACTCCATGTTTTATCCGTCCCGCTGTTTGGTCAAGATTGCAAAGCTGCTAACGAAATCCTCGCGACCAAAGCAGCGCAAGACGGTGCTCTCTTTAACGTGCTCCCGCTCACCATTACGCAACGACAAGTTGTTGAGAGCGGTCGATATTCTTACAAGGGTGAAATCGCCAAAAAGATCGCGTACAACATCGCCAGGCGGATCAAAACTTTTTTAGGGGTGAACTACAAGAAATTAAAAAAGACGATTCAATCGACCCCTGCTCAGCCGGAAACGACGTCGATAGCCAAACGTCAGTTTCAAACCAACAAGAGCCGGACTCCGCGCTCCCCACACGACAACCCCAGGTTGAGCAGCCAGGTCAGGTTCGTCGGTCGTGGCCATCAACGGAGTCTGCAAAGAGTGCAACGCTCACGCCGCTTCGACTCAGGCCGCCGGACTCATCGCTCGGATCCGCCGGACTCCTTTCCGGAAGCAGCGAAACCCACAATCTTAGATTTCCTGATCCAAGCGCTGGCGGCAGTCTCTCGACATCCCGACCGCAGTCGCAGCGCCTCTCATCACCGGAGGGAGTTCAACACCCGTCACTGGAGCAGAGGTCGGAGCAGGCACCGTGGACGTCAATAAAAATAGTGCAGTGGAATTGCGAGGGTACCGCAACCTTGACACTACTCGCGCCAACCGCTCTGGACGGCGTTGATATATTGGTTCTGACAGAGACCTGGGCGACGGCGTCTTTTGATTTACCAGGCTTCTACGCCGTTCATTGCTTTGCGGAAAGGGCGGTTGGACTCGGACGACCCAGCGGTGGGGTGTCCGTGCTGTACAATCATAGAGTGGGGGACCTTACCCCCTGCCTTGTCAGGAACAATCTAATCGCCCTGCGAGGCACTCGCTTGCGACTTGTAGCGGCCTACGTAAAACCTGCTGAAATAGAACCCACTCTCGTGCTTGTTGAAAAATTAGTCGGCGGTATTCAAGCGACGCTTCCATCTTCTGCTCCCCTAATCGTCGCGGTTATTGATGTGTTTGCAGTTAGTGTAAGCAGAGACCGAGTAAGCTACATGGGAGAGAGAAATTCCTTGAGGGAAGGCGGTCTCCTGCGAGCGCACATCCCCATTGCGTTAGAAATCAATGTACCAAACGACCCAACTCGAGCCCCCAGAAAACTGCCACTATCGAGAAAACTGGACATCCAAGCTCTGCTGGAGCGTTCTCGTGAGGTTCTCCCTATCCCCGAGGACCTGGACGTAGAACAGTACGCTGGCCTACTAGTAGAGATTCTCCAATCCTCGGTTCGGCGGCCCAGCACAAGGAAACACCGTCCGTGGTTTAATCGCAATTGTCATACTGCTCGCGCGATCCAGGATGCTCTCCGTCTCTTGGCGGAACTGCATCCTGTGGCCAGACCTTTAGCTGCCGTCTTCCGAACAGTCTGTCGAAAGACGTACATCCAGCAGAAGAAAAAGTACCTAGAGAGTACCTGTCAGACGCAGAGCAAGCGCCATACAAATGGCTTACTCGCGGTGGACAGACATCTTGCCCTATTGGCTCCGTCGCACTCGTGGGGCAGTTCACTAAAATGTTTGCCTCAAGTGACACAATCCCACTCGTAGTACCGTTGTTCGCTGCTGTCTGGGACAAAGAGACTACAAAGCAGCGTAACATGCTCGCCAAGGATTTCTCCATAAGAGAAGTCCTGCAAGCTCTGACGGGGCTCTGCTCTAATAAGGCATCCGGACCGGACGGTATTCGGAACGAACATCTCAAAGGATCGCTCCTGTTAGCGCTGTGTTGGACAGCCTTATTCAACAAATGCCTTAACATAGGGTATCTCCCTCCTCAATGGCGAAATGCTACGCTACTGGTGATCCCGAAAGGCAAAGGCGACCCAACTCACCCGTCGGCCTGGCGGGGCATTGCTAAGAAAAGCGTATGCTACAAGCTGTTGTCCTCCCTGATAACGAGAAGGTTAACCGACTTCCTAGAGGGCACAGACGTCATCCCTGACGAACAACATGGATTTCGAAGGGGTCGCTCGACGGCAACAGCGTGCGGGATTCTTTTAGAGGATGTTAAGGAGACCCTCTCTAGACAAGGTCAATCCTTGTACGCGGTTTTCGTAGATTTCAAAGCTGCTTTTGACACCGCTCCTCGTGATCGCGTGCTCGATATGCTAGCAGTGGTTGGCGTTCCTTATAAAATTCTTAATCTCGTGGGGGCAATCTTACAGGAGAACCGTGTAACCATCGACGATGGTGTCTCGAAATTGCCGGCGTTTTCGCAAACAACCGGGCTTGCGCAGGGGGACAATCTAAGCCCGCTTCTCTTCTCTGTAAGACCTCCCAAAAAAAATACGAGGATCAAGAGACCTCGTCAAGGTGCTACTGTACGCTGACGATTTAGCTATATATGGGAGAAGTCGTTTTCAAGTTCAACAAGCGCTAGCGAGGCTGAGCACAGCCGTCACGGGTCTTGGGCTAAAAATTAACCTTGCTAAAACGGAAGCACTTAAGTTCCGAAGAGGGGGCAGAATTGCACGGGACGATACTCTTCACATCGGAAGCTACCCTCTTTCTTATGTGAACAACTTTTCTTATTTGGGGCTAACACTACCGTACAACGGGGTAGGGTTCTCAAGACACGTTATGGAGAGATGTAGGAAGGCCCTGATAGCGGCAACGTCTATCAAAAGCCCACAGCGTCTATCCCTCGCCACGGCCATCCGCCTCTTCGACTTGAAAGTTGCTCCTGTCGCCACTTACGAAATTAACCTAATATGGGAGCATCTGACTATGAGAAACCTGGATCAACTAAACCAAGTAAAAGCAGCCTTTCTCAAACGGACCCTAGGACTCCACACGTCAACGCGCAACCGACTCGTTTATTTACTAGCGGATTGTCCGCTCCTCACGGAAGATTTGAGGCGTCGTTTTAACCTCCCCCGCACCGCGGCCTTTGACGAATGCATTAAAAGATGGGAAGCAAAAATGGCCGAACTCGATCCGGAATTGTTTAACACCGGCGCAATGAGAAACGGCGAGTGGAAGGGACCAGACCGTACTAACAGACATGTGGTAACACGATTTGCTGTGCATGGTTTTCACCACACCCTATGTAGACGGTCTGAGTATCATGACGAGTATGACAGCTGTGTTTGTAACCGTTGCGGAGAAGTCTGCACTAGATATCATGCTGCAGAATGCCCCTTTGTGCAATCATTGAATGAACTAGCCCGCTTATGAGGGTTTTCTTTTTATCCTAACTCGTACCATTTCGAGAGTTGTTATGTTGTTGTTATATTGCTAATATTCGTTTACCTATTTTCTCTGTTTTATGTCGTTAATATGCTACTCTACATGAGTGAATAAATGATGAATTGAATTGAAAGCATTAGTGCATCCGCCGCCGCTCTTACCGATTTTCTTTATGCCTAGTTTATACTTTGCAGGTCTTTATCACTCTTAAAGCCCAACCATGATTATAGAACACCTCCGTAATAACATGTTTTGCTATTACTAACAATATTACTTATAGCAACAAAGTTCCACTCATGTCAATAGCAGTTGTGAAGATAAATGGAACTACTCGGGGCGTACATTATGAAGAAGCAGCAGCATATCCTCAAGGGTGGTTTCGGCTAACGCAAACCCAGATATCCGAAGACGCTTCTTGTCGGTATCGACCTGTTTAAAGATTTCGGCGAGTTTCTCGTTATCGTCTGACTTTAGATGAAACAAGAGCTTTGCGTTAACAGCGTCCTCCCACGCTTTCACGAGAGGACCCGTTAGCTTTTGTAACGACTCACACACTGTTCCCAATCGGCACTGGCATGACTTAAAGAGTGTCAAACTGTAATTAAGACCTGCAAAAATCACGAGTGGGCTGTTAGTGGGGTATGCCAATGTCTCAGATTAACCACCGCAAATGCACGCTCTGGGAATTATTTCAGCAAAGGTTGTCATTAGGTCATGCTGCGGTGGTACTTGCCCAGATGACACTAGGTCCAGGTGTAGGAATGGTGTAGCGGCTTCTGACATGTTAAGTGGCGTACCACTGTTAATATCTCAATGCGAGTGAAACAGATTAGAAGTTTCTGTATGTAACATCCTATATATATATATATATATATATATATATATATATATATATATATAGCTCGTTAAAGCAAACATTTTTTCCAATGGAACATGGTCTGTGAGAAGTCTTGTTTCGGAGTAAGAGTGATATTACTAAAATCCGTGACACTAGCGTTGTTGACCGACATAGTTAAGTTATTTTATTAGATTTCACACGAAATGCCTCAAAATAAGTACCTTACGACCAATCTCAGCACTCACAACTAGCATATTCAGACAAACGCACATTCCATGGCATTTCATTTTGGTACTAAATATATGGCAATGCGAGCCTTGATTGCGGAGTAAATAAGATTTTCCAGAAGGCATGTCGAGATTGAGTGCATGCAAAATAACTTCGTTCCAGAAAGATTTGAAGAGCCATATAGGGAATTGTAGAGCTCGTCAAAGCAAACATGTTTTCCAATAAAACATGGTCTCTAGGAAATCTTGTTTCGGAGTGAGAGTGATACTACTAAAGTCCGTGTCACTCATATTGTTGCCGGACATAGGAGCATGAAATGTGCAATTGCCGGACAATTAGTCTTCCTATAGAGGACATAAGCACACCGTTGCATTTGAGATAATTGTCTTCTGTGGAGCATATAATACCTATCAGAAGATGCGCGAGTCGCTTAAAAACTGTAACGTTACGACCATTTGCAGCGTTTAAAACTTAGCACATTCAGCAAATGCGCATTTCATGGCAATCATTTTGGTATCAAATACGTGGCATGCAAGCCGTGATTGCGGGGTATTAGAGATTGAGTGCATGCATAAATGGCTTACTCCATCAGATAAGTCACTCTAGGTCATTTATGCCGTTGTCTCGCAATCGCATATTTTACGCTCCTATGTCGAGCAACAACACTAGTGTCACGGATTTTAGTAATATCACTCTCACTCCGAAACAAGACTTCTCAGACACCATGTTCCATTATAGAGAAACGCTTGCTTTAACAAATCATTCTGTAACCAACAAGTTATGTTTTCGTCTGGCCCTGAAAAAAGATCTTGTAGAAGAGTGCCCCCATCGAAGGCGTAATTATATTGAAATAATTGCAGGAAAGGGAAGATATCCCTCAGCATCATCCATATCTGAACTATTTTTAAGCGCACGATTAGGTACTTTTTACCTTCATGTAAGTATGCACATGTAAAGCTCTTGCGTCGAGGGTTCTATCGGAACATTACAATACAATAACTTAGAAAAAGTTCCACAAATGCCGTGTACTTAAGTATAATCACACGGACGGGAACCTCAGCTCCTTTAGTAGTCAAGGAAGTGAGACACCCGCTATACGCCACGGGCTCGCTGCGTAAATCAATAGAAATCAGTACAAATAGACTACTAGCGACTGGTGGGTAATCAGGCTCTGCAGCAAGTGTACCGCAAAAGCATATGGAATATATTTTTCTCCAACGTATTTGCATTCGCCTAACCTCAGCATCACGACAATAGATTTGGCTCTGCAAACCTTGCCGCTCCCTCTCAGGTCAGCCTAACTAACCCTCCAGATACTCTTTGTAGCTGCTTAACTCCTCAATCCTTGCGGTATTTTTGTACCTATATTTGGATGTATATATATATATATATATATATATATATATATATATATATATATATATATATATATTTAGTCCGTGAAAAAAGTATACAGCCGCCCGGTTTTTTATTTTAAACTGTTTTGTTTAACTTTTGCCAGATTACACGCATTTATTTTAGCCAATCGTACAAAGACTGCAGTGATGCATGTTCATAGAATAACAGCGGAGACATCGGTATTTGGGGGTCTCAAGTTACTTTGAGACACGAGATCTCTGTATTTGACACAGCTATACCGCGAATAAATTATACAGTCACTAGCAATAAGCATGCCTTAGCAAGTGAATTAGGCAGAATAACGACCTTTAAGCTTACTTCACGGCTTGGCGGAGACAAAGGCAGCAACTATACTTAATACTCAGTAAACTTCCCGTTAAGTCGGATGACCTCAAAATATGGTTAGGTATAGCGTTAAACAAGTTTCGGATGACGTCTTATGAGAGCTTGCCACAAGTCTTCACAAGGTTCTACCTGGTTTCGATTTTTGTCGGTGTTAGCCTTTCGAGCGAGCCAGCTCCACACGTTCTTAATGATATTAAGATTAGGTGAGATTGTAGGCCAGTGTAGGACCTCAATGTGACGTTGTTCGAACTAGCTTCCGATCAGCCTGGCTGTGTGAATCGGAGCATTGTTGTGTTGAAAACGAAGTCTGGCCCTCCCATCAGCTCAAAATGCGCCGATTCCTCTTCTAGTAGATCCCAATTGCGCTTCGAATTAACACGACCGTCTAAAAACAAGATCGAAGACTGTATGATACCGACAGCGCCCCAGCTCATCACCAAACCGCCACTTGAGTGAAGTTTTGACCAAATTCGTTCTTCCTTGCGCACACCGTGGAAATAATAGTTAAATCTATTCGGTTAATCAAAGTCGATTTTTTTTTATCCAAGAGCACTCTGTGCCACTCAGTGGCCCATGACATCGTATCGTGGACGCAGTCAAGACGAGCTTTCAGTGGTCAGCGATCAATCGTGGTTTTCTTTTGCGTTTTTTCCTCGTGAGCCAATGTGTCGTCTTAAAAAGGCTTCGCACATTTCGCACGTTCCTTTGCACACCAGTCGCCGCCACAATTGCGCTTGTCGAGAGCGCAGAGTTCGACGTCTGCTTCAGAATTGCACGCATGCTTCCTTCCGAAATGGCATTTGAACGCCCGGAACTCTTACAGCGTAATTTTTAGCCTATTTTCGGCCTAACCGCCGCAGCCCGGAACTCTTTTTTACAGCCTATTTTCGGCCCCCAGCTAATTTCAGATGTAGAAATTTCGTGTTTTAAATTAATCTAAAACCTCTAATGTCGATGATATTTTCTGCTGTTAGTCTATGAGCATGTATCACTGTATTTTTCACATGGTTTGATATAATAAAGGTGTGTAATGTGGCAAACATGGGTGGCTGCATATTTTTTTCACGGGCTGTTTATATATCTGTCCCGTTTTTTTCAATCTAGCAGGCGCGAACTTGCGGTGGAGCTTATTATTTGCCTTTCTCATGTTTTCTAATTCTAACTTGCACCATGCTTATATTGGTTTGTGTGGCTATTAGACTCAAGTTTTAAATGGGAAACATTTGTAAGAATTCTCAAATAGCTTTTTTTCCGAAACTGTAGAAGCACAGTTTCGGATTCCCAAAATATCTCGCCTCACGGAAATTTTCTTGGAAGGCCCCTGCGACCTGCAGAACGCATGATTACGATAATATCGGCATCTTTTGTGACGCATCTCGTCTGTGTGTCGTGAATGCCATTGATGAAAACTCGGCATTTGAAAGTTATAAAGAGTCCTTGTTTTATCTAAATGACCGGTCCTTTGCTCGCAACACCCTCCTCTAAGCTGTTGCTCTTCCTGCTGGGCTAGGGTCGGATTATACGCCTGATACTAAAGCAGCTTGCATGCCTAGTCATAGACGCTATCTCGGTGCGCTCCAAGCCGTTAGGTTTTTTTGTAGATACCGATTTGATAAGCTGGACAAAAAGATACCTCGCCTCGGTAAGTTTATTAGTAAGAGTTGTGGCTCAAATATACGCCTGACACTAAAGCAGCTCACATGCCTAGTCATAGACGCTATATCGGTGCGCTCTAAGCCGCTAGGTGGTTCTTTTGTAGAAACATATTTGATAAGCTAGAAAAAGATACACCTCACCTTTAAGTAAGTTTATCAGTAAGGGTTGTGGTTGAGGTAAAAACTCGGCAGCACTTTCCCCTGCTGACAAAAAGTTAATATGTCTTCTTCTCAAAGGTTACGCGACGAACTTGACCGGCGCTTTGTAGTTGTCGAGGCCAACACGGTACGTTAATTGCGTTTTATCTACAACATACATCCTTTCTCAATGGATCCGTAAAAAAGAGGATCAGTCGTTTTAACCCGCACGTGCGTTTTGTTCTGAATTACTATGCTGAACTTTTCGGCGATTTGAAGTTACAGCGCTTTAAAAGTGTCGGTATGACTACTAAAACTAGTTGCTTCATTTATTGCTGACCTGTTGGACAAATTTATTACCAGTGTCCCGTTCGATTGAGGCAAATTGCCGTTTTGGTTGGAAGCTACTACTAGCGGTACCCCAGCGTAAAAAGAAGCGGTACACCGCAGTAGCCATTGAGTCTGTCAGCTTTCTTAACCTCGAGAGTAAGGCGTTTGCATTTACTTCTGTTTCATTTTCATCATTTCCACGTAGCTGATACGGCACTTCGTAACCCAGGTAGAAGCACGTATCAATATTACTTTGAACTAGTTTGCGTTAGAATGATTCTTACCTGTTCTCTCCTACGGCGTTCTATTCGAAGGAGGGGGGTGTGACGAACACTATATGAGTCGTGTTCTTCTTAGCGCAACGCCCGCTCCACCCTTTATTGGTGCGGGTGTCAAAGCGGCTGTGCAAGAGAGACGTTGAGAGAAGATTCTAGAAGCTGCTAACACGTGCAAAGGAACATTCTCGAAGCTATCAACACGTGCAATAGAACATTCTCGAAACTGTCAACACGTACAATGGAACATTCGTGAAGCTATCAACACGTGCAATGGAACGTTCTCGAAGCTATCAACACGTGCAATGAAACATTCTTAAAGCTATCAACACGTGCAATAGAGCATTCAAGAACAGCTAACACGTGCAATAGAACATTCTGGAACCGCTAAGACGTGCAATCGAACATTCAAGACGGCCTCCACCTACCGTCAGCCGGCCGAACGTACACGCTGAGTAATACAGATCGAGAATCTCATGTAATTATTGTAATACATGAAAAAGTATAAGAGCGAACACTACTAATTGCACATGTTAAGTATGACGGACACATAAACGACACAGAACTATGTAATCGTTGTGATAAAATGTATTAAGGAAAAATAATAAATGAGAGAACCCGACAGCAGCAACGGAAGCGCGCGTCTGTATGGGTCATTTCCATCTTCAAGGCGGCACGAATGTAATGGGCCGGCACAGTGACAGATCCAAGAAGAGCCAGAGAAGAGATCGAAGAGAAAGAGTTGACGGCTTCTCCGAACGACCGGCAGTTTCGCGCGCTCACGCCAAACTCCCGAGGTTACTGTGCTAACCGACGTTACCGTGTCGTTCTTTTTGTGAGGGAAACCTCAGTACGTCGCACCGTGTAGCCCTCATCCTGACAGTTGAGCATGGTGCGTGACAGGGGGATACTTCGTAGAGTTGAAATAATCCTGATTGAGGCGCGACGAACCATATTACCGACGACGTATTGATCGGTATATTATACCTTTTTCAGCAATATACAACCCTTCTGTTACGAATTAGTCTAAAACCTTCTTCCTTTTACGAAGATCTACACTGTACGTGTAAAACCCTCCTAGTCTTACAGATGTTCCGCGGAATGGTCCTTTTAGCCGTCCCGCCCGGGTCTCTACTAGATTTTCCAGAACGCCTAATCACATTTTAGGTGCATTTGTCCTTAAGAAAGCGATCAGGCTCTTACATGCCTATTGACTATCTGAAGGCCTATTCCAAGGTACATTCTGAGTTAAGCCTCCGGGAGACTCTTAAGGCGTAAATTCCAAATTTATTTTGATTTATTAACGCCCAGGTTGAGTAAATTATAAGCATGTACATCCGTCACAACTAGTGGTTCCTCCACATCACTGGATCTCCTCTCATCTTGCGAGTTCAGCTATTGGCTGAACGGCTGGACATGCTGCGGCGTGGTATCTATCGTAATGGCTGAAGCATCTCGCGCACTTACAAGACGGCTGAGGATTGTGAAAATCGTGCATGCTGCATATCACGCGATGAAACCAGTGGGCTGCAAACGCCGTAGTGTAGAAACGATGGTGTCCTAGGTAAACCCCATCGTATTTGTAATTTCTGTGTCATTGAAGTCCCCTCCCCGCTCTAAGATATAAACGATTCTATTCCCACAAGAACTTGCTACTAATTTTTCGGGTATTATTCAATTGTCACTTCTCCTATGTATGCTCTCGTAAATGCTAAAACCGCCTCACTTGGCCTACCCTGTCTCTCACCTTTATGTGCTAGTGCGTGAAGTCTGTAGAAGCCCCCCCCCCCAAAGAAAAGGTTTAACAGCCTAAGTTTCCGTCAAAATAAGTATATCCACTCCTCGAAGTGCTTCTGCGCCTAACAGATCTAATACGTTGTCTAATATACTGTCCCTTCGCAGTTACACGGCACTACTTGGATAATCCGTGTAAGCTTTTTTCGATTGCAAAAAAGGATATTTTTTCTTACGTTTCTTTCTTCTGCAGAGTCCAATTTTTTGGTATTAGGTGCACTCGTCGAAATATTCTCATTCTTGGCCCCAGTCTTTTCCGAGCGTCACAAAGTCTTTGCTCCATCAGGCCGTGATGCTGTCGTCATCGCAGTTATTTGTATTAATTAGGGGCGCCGTAGTTTCTTTTGCACTGTTAAAGAAAGCTAGCTGGATCGACTCAGCCAGCGAGATAGCGTCCACTGATCTCGGTTGTGGCTGTTTCATTGCCCCGCTTACTGCGCGTAAGACCTTTAAAATAACCGTCGCGATACTGTCCTGTGTAATTGGAATCAGTCTGCGGAGCACTTCTTCTACAGTACTCTACAAACCTACGCGTGGTATTGTGTATGTGTACATGTATTTCATGTAAATACATTGTATTATAGATCTTTGTAACTCCAGCATGCAGGCATTAAGGATTGTTGTACTCTATATACCCGTCTACATATTTTTGTCGGCGCGTCTCTGCTGCACCAAATACTATCAACTTTATCGAAAAACACATAACATGTCCTAAGACGGAACATGCGCGGGTAGAACTCCGCGATTTGCGACGACATGCTTCAGGCAATCAGCCTGTCTAATATCTAAGAATAGCAAGAAAAATCGTGCGGTTTTGCGGTCGACCGCTGAGACCCGACGGAATGACAATCCGCTTCTGAGACTCGACCTGTCCTATAATATTATCGGTATTTGTTACTTATAGGAAATAATTTTTTTTGCACGACTGTCTGGAACCCAATTGCGCCACTTATCAAATACTGGTCAGCTAAAGCGGCTGCTCTCCTAGCAACGTAGACAGAATGCCATATATACCGAATTTGAGGGGTTCCGGTGACCTTTGAGGTGTTTCTCAAGACATAACCAAGGTGCTTCTAAAATTTTAAATTCTAAAAGCATGTGATCGATGAAATTATAGAAACGGGATAACTTTTTGACCAGAGGTGATCTATCGAGCTGTTGCGGAGTAGCGCGCCAGCAGTAATGACTTGTATAAAAACTAAATGAATAGCTATATTTGTATTAATAAAAATATTTACTCACTTAATATGTTTATGGATCCGGCCATTTAACTTCCGCATTATTTCAAGTAGTGTGCGATTTACAATAGTTTCACGAGCCAGCCTCTAAATCTAGACTACCGGCTCTATATCTAGAGTTCAAACAGACGAGCGGCACGGATTTTGTGCAATCCGCACCTCTCTAACAAAGTGTTCTTCTCCGTCTATTTTGTAATAATCGGCAATACAATTTCGTTACTAAGAAGAACGATAATAATTCTTCTATTATATTTACCCTACGTAAGTACTAATAACTTTTAAGAGTACTTGATACGTACATAGTCAAGCAATCGCAAAGCACATTTGCTGTCAGGAACCCCACTGATAGTAGAGAACCTGAAGAAAAAGATTTAGTTATTTGACAACAACGGTGATAATAGGCTTATACCGCCATCATAAACGTGTGTGATGACAAAATGGTGGGCATATGCCCGTATAGTTGTTCTACTAAAAAAATATAAACTGATGCATGAAGGACGTGGTAAAATCCAATCGGCACGCCCTGTACCATCAGATATTAAACGATATTTCTAAATCTTGTTTTTTCAGTTGAAACCAGCGAATCTAGCACATAATTTCTTTGACGTTAGACCAACCCTGTATGAAGTCGGTGCTTCGGTGTCTACCCAAACGCAGTTGCACACACTGAACACAAACTATGTTTGCCCGGTGTATGTCAGGGTGAATCACGAGAAAGATTTCCAACCTGATTCCCTGTCAAACTCGTGTAAGTGGCTCACTTTGTTTGTCGTTTTCGTCACAAAGCAACCCAAAAGGTGCAAACAAAGGCGTTTTCTACTCTACTCTATATGTATAAGGCTTACAAGACTTGAATATGGAACCGCAGTACGACGGACTTTGCAATTCTAATCACACTTAAGCTACGCATCTAGTTATATGTGTAACCGCTCAGTTGTATCACCAGCTCGGTTGTATCATAATTAATTTCACACAGCGGAAGCGCAATGTCGCAGTGTTCTATGCACTTCAACTTTTAAGGTGATTATTATGAGCGCATGCCTCGCACGGGGCAGATGAACGTCCCCATCAATCCCTTTGTATGCAACACGCGTTTAGTTCATATAGCACTCGTTTACTCTGTTTGTCTGCGGCTATCCACTTTGGTTGCCATTTTATAAAGTTAGTACCTGGGCCAGCTTTGGTCTTTAATTCGCGCGCCCTCTTCTTGGCCGCTAGGTCTTATGAAATTAATTTAGCTCTATTTACTTATATATATATATATATATATATATATATATATATATATATATATATATATATATATATATATATATATATATATATATATATATATATATATATATATATATATATATATATTACACTCTTTGTTTACTATTACTACCAAGGCAAGACGAATCAATTGGGCATCATTACTTACGAAAGGCTTTTCGCAAATATGGGGCCGTTCCCTCGACGAGGATCTTGCCATTAATTTCCAACGCAATCCTCTGACCGACCATGTCGGCCAACTTCCAGTCACGTGTAAGTACGACGATACAACGATGCTTTTTTGATGCGTGGATGAGCTGTAACATCTACCATGTTAGCGACACGACAGAACGTTTCGTTAATAATCCGCATTTAATCCACACCAACACTCGTAAAAATGAACGTTTTCAAGTAGCACATGTACCACAATTATGACAATCATTTTATGTGAGATAATCGAAAGCATAACATGCATAAGAGCTAGAAATAATAGACCTGTAATAGCTTTAACTTTTTTAACTTAATGTGGGGGGGTTGGACGGTAATGCACTATCTCTTTTTATTGAGACATCTGTGCTCCCCCGTTTTTTTTCTTTTCGATCGTGGTCGATTTTTAATCCACTCCGGCATTCACCTTGGTTAAATTGGGAACCATGAAAACCAATTAAGGAGTGGCCAGTCTGAGTCTCGAACGCAGGCCTCCCGAATGCAAGGCAAAGGCTTTTGCCACTAAGCCATCTTGCTCGGTAACCAATAGTAATACAGCCAACACGTTAAAATGCTAATTACGGTGAAATACTTTCTATGCAAGATTGCGTGTACGTACATACATCCTTGTGTCGTCGAATCAGTAGCATATCTTCTCGCTGGCACTTCAAAAGCCACCTAACGTATAAGGTTTACATATTACACGTGTGTATGTCTGCAATTTATTTTTGCTTTGCGTACATAGCTTAATATTACTTATAATGTTAATAATATCTGCTGCCCTCATCACGTATCATGATGTGAATCATGAAGCCATGACATCGTAAATTAAAGGGAAAACTTCGTTATAATATTAGTAAGAGGAAAACAACATTTCAACTAATTTCAGGAGCCTTTATCTTCTGTGTTAAATAACACATTATACAGTACCGTCCTTGGCTTCAGCACCCTCAGGCGTGCTTGCTAGGACAGAACAGTAAAGCGCCAGCTTCTCAAAATACGTGAGGCACAAGTATATTAATACGCCAAACATAGCCGATGTATCAAATATATATATATATATATATATATATATATATATATATATTATATATATATAACTATATATATATATATATATATAGATAGTTATATATATAACTATATATATATATATATATATATATATATATATATATATATATAACTATATATATATATGGCATATAATGGCAGTTTACGAAAATCCGCTGCTGTCATCATCAGGCACTATAAAATAAAAGCGACTAACCATTGGTAGATCTTCTTGTTTGATTCCCTCTAGAGGCTCCTCTAGAATAGTCACCTTACTGGGACCCGGAAAGAGCGATGACAATTGAGAAAAACTTCCTTTGTGACTGAGTCAGAGAACCCATTTTGCAAGAAATTAATGGCAAAAGGTCAAGCCGAGCCAGTAGATCCTGTGCGAGGAGACTTAATTCCGCTGTAAATAACGTTACTGGTTTAAAATATGACATTTAACTGGTCCATGTACCCGTACAAAAGTCTCATTTTAAGAAACGTAGTTCCTTTAAGAGTTCACTTGAATCTTAACACTGATTGAGATAGATCTCTATGTCTATGAAAACTATCTCGTTGTAGGTAGAACTTAAAGCAAAAGCTCTAGTTTTGGGTTATATTGTCGAGTCCGGTGGCGTGGTGCATTCCGCCTGCGCGTCGCGACCGGAGGAGACACATAAATGCGCGGGTTCGAGCCCCACCGATGCACATTTGTATTTGTGGGGGTCCGTCTATGAAGCAATGTGAAAAACAGTTCCGTGGACGTTAAATCTTGGCTGGGGGACAACAGCCCGAAAACATTACCTTAGTTTTGGGCTATATTAGATGTAAGTTTTATGTGTAACTTAACTAAGCTATTGTATTATATATACTAATTCCTTAGCTTACCAATTCCTTTGTTCTCAAGCACAAAGCAGTAAACCGTCTTCGTTCCCTTTTATAAGAAGAAACGGCTTACTAAAGGAAAACAAAACAACAAAGCAGTAAGCAGTCTTCGTTTCTTCTTTTCTTCGCAAAAACATCTAACTATGTGCTTTCATTTAGGTACGGGTTCAAAAAGGATCGATAAGGCACGCATCAATATATATATATATATATATATATATATACAAGCTCAATCTACAAAATTATTCCTGCCTTCTAACAAACCGTCATCGACCAGTTAATTTGAAGTTGAAGTTCGGCTGTCGACCTATAGCATTAAGAAGAATCTAAGAAGTTCTCGCACGTCATCGCCTTATACGCGCAACGGACGGCCGTCTGACAGTTAGTTTTGCATTTGCCTGCTCTGCTGCGCCAATAAACAACCCAACGCCAGACAACAAACTTGCGCACAACGGTGTGCCTTATCTGTGCTTTGTAGAAAAGCCCTTCACAATACCAACTGCTTTCATTAAGTGATACGTTGCAACGAGTCTTTTTACCGTTGCATCTAATTACATATAGGATTTCTGTACAGACAGCTCGATCTGGTAATTTTAACAGATACGATGCGCTGTCGGGCTATATTGTCAAGAAAACATCAACGGTTGTGCTCTGCTTTATAAAAAAATTATCTTTAATTTTGTATCGAATGGCCTCTAAACTGTGCGATCTTTTATATCAATAAATAAAATAAGAAGTTCAAAAAATTATTCTTCTATTATCATTAAAAATAGCCATGCTGTCCGAGTTACCTTATATGATAAATGGCAAGTTTTGTATTATTCCCCCAACAAACTGTTGTACCCTCAATTCTACAGGTATATACATAGTTACGGACTTGCTCGCAAATGAGCTAACTGATTTTTGTTTGTACTTGCGTAGACAAATGGATTTCCTGCACTATATTATATATATATATATATATATATATATATATATATATATATATAAATTCGCTATTTTGTATAAATGGCCAAATTCGACTGTAAACTTACCTCGACTGGACATGCGATGAATTAATCGAAAGTTGTCATGCGCCGACACCGAGTCAAATAGGATTGGTTCCGCTGTGGACACCGCAACTAGTTCTTTTTGAGGCTCAGAATTGTTGACTCCTGCGCATACAATTAAAAAAACGCCGTTTAGGGGTACCCACATCTTGTAGTTGCGCTAAGCCTATTTCAGCACCTTCCAAGTATAATATCGAGGATGACCAAATAGTACCCATTTTATCTGCTATTGAGTAGTTTAAACTAATTTATCTGTTCACACTGCGCGGATGAAGCGGGACCTCTGTACATTAGCACACGCGCTAACTATTTACGCTCTACGAGGTCCTGCGTTCCGATAAACTGTTGTGCAGTTTAAACCCGTATTTACTATTTGTTTATATGCTGGAAATTTGTTTCTAACGATTCCTCCCATAATTCACCAACAGTACTATGCAACATTAAAGTGTCTGCTTTTAAACTTTAAAACCTGTGAACAATCGCCATTATATAATGACTTAAGTGGAACATGAACCGTATGCTTTTAAATAACAAAATGACGTCATGCGACGACGTAATCCCATGATAAAAACCTACGATCAGCCCTGTTTAGTCAGGTAGTATAGAACATTTGTTAACCGCTTACGGATAGAAGTATGTTATATGTTTCAATATTTTTTTTATTTGATGGGGGTTGGATGGTAATGCACCATCTCTTTTTATTGAGACATCTGTGCTCTTGTTCAATCATGGTCGATTTTCAGTCCACTTTGGCATTTACCTTGTTTTAATTGGGAACTATGTAAACCAATATAGGAGTGGCCGGTCTGGGTCTTGAACCCAGGCCTCCCAAATGCAAGGCAAAGGCTTTTGCCACTAAGCCATCTTGGTCGGTAATCGACGTTAGTCTTATAGATAGCACAATATGGTCAACGAAGTACTTGTTTTTGCCCCGTTAGTATGATAATGGTACTGCGGCTAGAAATAGTGCCGTAATTGGTAGCGATTTCTGATAGCAAAAGTCGAATTTCTTGGGTTAACGTTGTCTTATGCAGACGCGAAACCAGGCAGCAGAAAAGTGCAAACAATTACTGATTTTCTCAAACCAACGAGTTCTATCAGGGTGAGACGGCTCCTTAGATTTGCAACTTTCGTATGGCGTTTTGTAAGAGGCTTTGCAACAATTGCCACAAAGCATTGATCAGCGCGTTGCTAAACAAAATATTCATTTGAGTGGAACCAAGATTGCATTGAGGAGTTCCGGAAGTTGGAAATGATTCTGGAAAATTGTTCGGTGCTGACAAAGAGCGAGGCGAGAGACCGTAATTCATACGGATGCAACGTAATTCATACAGACAGAACGTAATTTTTATTCCAAAAACTGGAACAGTGAGCAATCGTTTGCGCAAATCCAGGCGTGCATCTGGTAAGGTGCTAGGCAGTCGACTTGAGTTCCAGTTCGTAATCAAATGACGATGTAAGTGTGAGGATGGATAATGTCGATGTACTACGTAAGGGACCAGAAAACAAACCTAAAGAAAGTGATGACAAAGATGATATGATTAGCGCAATACTTCAGCATACTGACGACGCTAACGAAGGTAAACGCGATTTCGCTAGAAACTAAAATTTCCTTAGTGGAAGCTGGAGATAGTGCGCTAAAAGTGGTCATTGAGGCTCTGAAGGTGACCAAACAGCAACGTGCATCTAAGGAAAATAGCAATATTCAAGGATATGCTATAAAAAACAGTATTTTGCATCAGGTGATTGAGAAAAAGCATAAAGACGGACAAATGACGTGACTGTCGTTCGTCGCCGATCTAAATAAATCTGAGTGAACCATAACGAAGCAGGACATTTTGGTGCAGAGAAGACACTGCCGTTAATTCGGCAGAAATCTAGGTTTTGCGGCATGAGGGAGCACACCGTCAATTGCATGTTTAGGGTGTTCTCTGAACGTCACAAAGGTTCGTGCAACCTCGTTTGTGCCAGAACGTCGATCAATTCAGAAGTTTGCTAGAAGAAAGCCAGCTCGGGCCACTACCAGTGTCACAAGGCATAGAACACCTAAAATTGTTTGCAATAATGGGTTTTTAAGTCAACGTCGACTCCGACAGTAGTGGCATTCTTGGAGAAGATATTGGAAACGGCATTTATTTCAATGTCGCTTAGGAAATTTCCCGTCGGTAAATTTATTTGTCATACAATTTTTTCAACTCAGCATCCACGGGGTAACGGAAAGTCGAGCGAATGAGCAATGATGTTGCTAGAATGCTGCGATGTTACCGCGTCTAGGAAGGTAAGCATGGTTCGGCATACAACTTGAAACAGGCGCAAGGTCTATTGAAACGTGCACCGGCAAAATAGACTGGAATGTTGTCGCCGTTCGAAGTGTTGCATGGTTACTTCAAAAAGTTGTCTTTAGTAACTAGTAAACTAAAAAAAAGCCGTACAAAAAGAGGAGGTAGAGCTGAACTGCGGGCTGCACGAAAGTCTGGTGAATCCGACGGTGTGGCAGTGAAGCCGTAAGGCAGGGGAACCGCGGTTGAAATAACCAGTTGAGTTAGATGCACAGACTGATATCTTCTTCCTAAAATTGCCCGCTTTACAGCCCCAAGTCTGCTCAGAAAAATGCATTGTTATAAGAAGGATATTTGTACTTGGTGTCTTACGGCATTCTAGTTGCTAGACCGCGGAAACGACACCAATATCAGTTTTATATCCCCGTCCTGGAATGAAGCTGCTGACAACCACTTTTTAGACGCTCGTAATGAGCTAGGTACCCTGTGGCACGATATCACCTAGTGCATCTTTCGTCATCGCATTCTCTTTACTGGATTTGTACGGGCTTTCTCCAGCAGTGATATGTAGCAGTAGGGCAACAACTACGTCCAACAAATACAATCAGCAATGCCGGGGCTCAAACTTGCGATTGTTCTGCTATCATAGTAACGCCCCGTTTTGAGCAGTGCGTTAGCTGCCTAAGCCATAGCCGTTACAAAAAATATATAAATGATTTATGCATACCTTCAGCGGTTCCATTCCCGGACGGGGATACAAAACTGAGAATGGTGTCGTTTCCGCTGCCTAGTAAAAGCAGCGCCGTAAGGTACCAAGCACGAATATATATATATATATATATATATATATATATATATATATATATATATATATATATATATATATATTTACAGTGTAATTCATAACAATATGAACTTAAGTTAATGTTTGGTGGAACTCGGCAAGAAAATAATTTTTCTCAATGGAAGGAGAGGGCGGAAACGTCTCGTTTAAGTGAGAGGATGAAGTTTATAAAAATAGTTATTCTGCCATTTTTTCTCCTACATAGTTGTGCAAATTCTACGTTTGCGGGAGAACTAATTCCGTTCGTTACTACGAGAGCGGGAGAATTCTGCACTGCTTGGCTAGCTGGCGTAGCAAGAAACGAGTAGACAGATTAATGCAAGTCACAAGAAGTCGATATGTTGTTATGTCTTACGTTAACACTTACGTGCAAAATTGTAAATAGGTTCCATTCACGACCAAATATGTACGTTCAAAAACTACACTCAGGCAATAGCAACTTTAATGCCCACCATGTTCGTAAAAAAGTGATGGTGCTGCGTTACATAGTTGCCAAGTAACTAAGCTTTTTGACAGTCATAGTTGTTACGTTTTACGTTAAAGCTTTCACGTTCAGAACCGTAAACATTTGCCAAGACGTTTCCGCGCCCTCCTTTCATTAGGACAAATTATAATTTTGTCGAGTTCTACCAAACCTCAAAATATGTACCTAACTTTCTCATACACCCTATGCAAGTATGCATGTCTTCGCTTTCGATACGGCTGTCGAAAAAACTTAGGGACTTGGCAACAACGTAACGCAGCACCACCACATTGATGCAAAAATGGTGGGCATTAAATTTGCTATTGCCTGAGCGTAGTCTTTTGGACGTATATTATTGGCTGTAATAGAAAAATTATTTTTCACGTAAAAGCGTTAACGAAAGACATAACAACGTGTCGACATTTTATGGCTTTCTTTAATCTGGCTATTTGCTTTTTGCTACGCAAGCTAGCGAAGCGTCCTCGGCTGTGCAGAATTTTCCGCGGTTCTTTCATGTGTCGACTGGTTCTCCCGCAAACGTAGACTTTACACGACTATGCAGGAGAAAAATAGCAGAATAACTACTTTTGTAAAATTCGTCTTCTTTCCTAAACAAGACGTTGACGCAACCTCCTTCCATTGGAAACAATAATTTTCTTGCCGATTTCTACCAAACCCTAAAATAAGTGCATGTTGTTATGAATGACTCTGCATTCCATATGCATGCCATTTTTATTGGGTCAAATATATTTGGTAAAACGCCGCACGTTTTTCTGTTAGCATACAACATTTCACGAAATGTTGACCTAAAGTTTTCGGGCTGACCCTCAGCCAAGATTTAACGTCCACGGAATTGTTTTTCACATTGCTTCATAGACGGACCCCCATAAATACAAATGTGCAACGGTGGGGTTCGAACTCGCGCACCTACATGTGTAGTTCTTTTTTGGCCTTGGTTGAGCAAATGCGGCAGCCATTCTTCTCTGAGCTCTTTCATCTTCAAGTTTTCGTGCAGGATGAAATGCAGACTACCCAAACTGATCCCCAAGGCCTCCGCTATCTCCCTAATGTTCACTCGCTTATCTGCGGCAACGATTTTCCGCACCTTTTTCCACGTTTTCCTAATCAGTTGCCGTTTTTGGGCGTTTTGAACGTAGTTCATCCCGGTGCTCCTGCGACCTCTTTTTAACTCATTAATCCAGTTGGAAACAGTGGCAAAACATGGCGCAGAGTCACCGTACACCTCGTCTAACTCAGTTTTCACTTGGGTCGCATTCCAACCTTTGAAATAAAATGCTTGATAACCACTCGAAACTCTTTTTTCTCCATTTTTCAAAATCACGCCGATACGTTGCACGGGAAAAGCGATCAAACGAAATCGCAACGGCCAATCACCATAATATTTTGACTGCTGGCAGTCGAAAAGTTGCAGTTCCTAATAGCGGTGGAAGCGCGCCAAAATGCGAATACTAAAAAGCTCATTCTAAGAATTTATTGAACTACCTGTATGTGTCTTATCCGGTTGCGAGGCGCAGACCTAAGCCACCACGCCACCGGGCTCGACACGAAATGTTGACCTATGAAAATTCCGCTTCCGCTAGTTCTTATCCCGAGTTAAACATCAGCTATGCGCGCAACAATTTTTGCACTACCCTCAGTATCCTTGAAATCTAGTCAACGCACACTTGCATGCCTAAAACCTGGACTTGGATCGAAGTAAAACAATTGGCTTTAAATTCGCAGTCTGAATGAGGCTGTGATCTAGGTATATTCTAAACTAGGATTGTTGTGTTTTGTATTGGAGGGCGCCCACACAAAAATTAGATAGGTATATTTGTGCACGTGTTTTTACCTCTAGTTTTTGTGTTTTAAAAAGATGCTGTACGAGCACTAAATGCTGTATATAAATTATCGTGATAATATCTATTTTAATAACCTTTTGTGAAAAATGCCTATACAAAGCATATTCCTTGGATTTTGTCGAGTGTGATTTTCTGCCTCGCTGTTCGGTTCATTTTTTCACCCATTTTTATTTATTGAAATTAGAGCGTTGTAAAATGTAGTTCAGTTGGTTAAACCATTTAAAATAAAAAAAATAGATTAAAACAAAATTGCCGCAAAACCATTTAAAATAGAAAAACAAGTGAAACTAAATTGCCGCAGACGTACCTGTAATATGCACCTTGCCGCGGTGGAGGCGCATTGTGCCCGTCATTATACTGATGAAGGTCGTGAAGAACAGCGGAGATGACGAGACAAGCGAGGTCACGGAGTCAACTGGCAGTTTTAACGAAAAGTCGTTCATCACACGCTGCGTACCCCACAGTACCGTTGCCCCTTTGACTACAGCCACTAGATCTTGTTCTATAAGAAACCAAACGCACATAAGTCTACAGAAGATCAAACTAGCTTTATGTATATAATGCTTAGTTTTAATTGTTACACTTTTTTCTCGTATTACCTTACGACTGTCATTGCTCTTACTTGACTACTACGATTGTGAAACTAGTTTTCGGCACATGCTTTTGGTCGGGGTATTCATTACTTTAGCCGCACTTCCATTTTGAATTTCTGGCTGCCGTCTTGTACGGCTCTGACCACCCACCTGAGGTTTCGTAAGCAAGTCATGCTGCGCGTCTTGCCGGACGTCGCTTCCCGTGAAGGTTGCGTACTAGCTTCTAGACGTAGTATGCTGCTGCATTAGAACTCTACTTGAGCTATACGACTAGTACCAATAATTTACAATGCGAAGTGTACAAGCGTTTTAAACCCGTCGTGGCCTTGTATAGCGCCTGAATTCCCTGACTTATGTAAGTACGTATTTGAAGGCCTTTGACGGGAATTTTAGCAACCGTTATGTTAAATATTATTAGTACTTTCGTTTATCCTACGTCATAATCGATGAGACTAGCTGCCAAGAGGACTGTAAAGCACAATCACCCTACTTTGTTTTCAACCATGGCGCCTCCGCGCTTTAGCACGGCTGGCACAGGTTCACTGCGGACACAAATACAGAGCCGCTCGAAAATTTAAAGCCTATCAGGTGATGCCCACATAGAGCTTCCTTGGTTCTTTAAGTAAATAACTTCAGCTCCCGCTATTGCAACCCTATATTGCTTTTATATCTTTTGCCTCTTCTAATTCAGTCGGTCAAGCTTCCCATTTGAATAAATGGCAATGCAGTTTTGATGTAAAAAGTTATACTCTTTTTTTTCGACTACTACAGGCATCTGCTTTTAACGGGACGTAAAACTGGGCCACCTCCTAATCGCATAACCCGCTTTGGGGCATACCAATGTTGTTTCAACTATGACATCAGAAGGAGCTCGATGCCTGACTATAATTTTCTGTCAGCACCTCGTATTGGCAACATAATTTGTAACGCCCTTAAGGAAGGTTCTTTATAGCCTTTAACAATTTACGGTGTGTGATCGCCTATTCGCTCACGTCGGAGGCCTAGTCCATTACTGGGCTACCCGAAAAACATCCGAAAGCTGATGCTTCACAATCTTATTTGGCAATCCGCGCCTACCTATAGCGTCCCAATGCGAACCAAAAGCTAATGGAGACTCTTGCCAGCCGAATTTTTTGGACCATCAGTCGCTGGAGTCATCCCGCCTACCCGAAAATTAGGTAGATTTTTTAACTCCATGAGCCCCTAGAAAAGATTTGACGTTCAAAAGAGATATAGGTGAAATCAATTCTTGAAGTGTAGTGATTGAAGCCAAGAATGCGGTCTGGGCCAGATCCGTTGCACGTCGGGTTCCTAGACCTCCGATCGATGTGGGAAGGGTAGACTGGTCCCAACTTGCCCCATCCAGATTCATATTTAATACCCGCTTCACGCACTGTTTCAGCTTCTCGTCGAATTGTTGTAGAATGCCGCTCTGGGCCGACGCGTCCCACATGCAAAACAATGCTCTTGCCACTAAGGTACCTTGCTTAGTTTTTTAAATTAGTGTATTAAGCAGACCGAATCAAACAAACCTGTAAACTTTTTTTTACCTAGCTTGCATATGTTGTATATACAATTGTATATAAAAAACAATAGTACTATTACATACTGAGTAGATGCATCGGACCCTTTTGTCGTCGTATGGTCTAAATATGACCTTTGGGTTATTTTAAGAAACTAAGAGGTCACCAATCAAAAAAGAAAACCCTGCCAAAGCGACTGCTTGATTGCGCTGGAACAATTGCTAAGAACCTAACTGGAAACAACAACAACAAAAATAGCCTATTAAATCATGCGCACATGGCACGTACTTAGAGGTTCAATAGCGACGCGATGGAAAATGCGTACGGATCTTCGCGCTGGCGCACGCTGTCTGCTGGCTCCAATTTCGGCAAGAAGCCAACGAGCCGGGCAGCTGCGCCGATACGGGCGAATAATGCAAACAACGAATCGTTGCTCCTGACTTTGCGAGCCCGGCTCAAAGCTGAAGTCGCTCCATGCATACAAAAGATCGGTAAGGCATAGCAAGACGAAGTAGAAACACAAATTGAACCACAGCCAGAACAGGCCCGGCTTAAAAGTTGTGTCAACCGAAACGGGCTGTCCACCAAGCGTTTGCTCGTAGCAATAATTTGCACCACCGTTCCCTGTAATAAAGCGCAACAAATTGATTCATTAATTAATGACCGCAAAATTACCAATTGGAAATGGGCATTAACCAAAAGGGTAGACCTTAGACAAATCTGATCTTTAGCGACGCCGTCCTGCAGCACATCACACATATATATATATATATATATATATATATATATATATGTGTTTTATTTACCATTCCTTGTGGAATATCTTTTGAATCAGATGCGCTCGCTGTGTAGTATGTTATCATGCGTGCTGCTAGCTTCGTATATTGCTATGGTATCATTATATGTATTTAAACAAAGATCCTTGTCTGCCGTGCATTCATAATATTAATTGGATTATCACAATGATTATATTACTACCTAATTACACATTAATTTGTTTTAGCGGGGCGTCTTCCCATGCTTTCTTACAATCTGAGCCATTTTCCTAGCCTGTGTTTGGTTTCATTTATTTCTTGCCATTATGGTACATCACCGAAACCTAATGCCTCGGCTATGAACACTGTTCTCACTCTTCCTAACTCGGGGCACTTCAGCGCGATATGTTCAATGGATTCTTCTTCTTTATCACACGCTCTACACCGAACGCTCTCAATTTCTGAGTATCTAGCCACCAGCAGTCGGGTGTTGAGCATACTGGCCCTACAGTCAAGGAACAGCCCGGACGCTTGCCAGTTCAAATAAATAATATCTTTTCAGCCGTATTCCTTTTTTTGTTGCCTGTGCAATTGCAAGGATGTCTTCCTCTCCATATCCTCTCTCAATCTTTCTTCGGCTGTTTTGTTCATTTTCTTTCTGTTCTGTGAGCAGTTCGGCCGCCCAGTTTTGTTCTTCCTCACTTGCGGCTATGTCTTTGAGACGGCTTACATACGATATCTTAGCTTCTGCGTCCCTTGCCCAGAAGCTGGAGACTCCGAATTCCGCTTCGGCAAATTGTGCTGCACACGTATACCTACATTGCATTGCATGTCGGCCAACTGCACGTTGTCTTGTCTCCAATCTGTTTACCATGCTTGCGTCCTAAACTCACAATAGCGTTGGCGTACGTCACTGTTGGCACAAACATGCTTTTCCAAAGTTCTTTAGCCACCATGAATCTATTGCAACTCCACAAAGCCTTCTTTCTTACAATCTTTTGTGCATTTTGTCCAGCTCGTTCTCTTATTGCATGCTCAGCATTAAAACTACCTGGATTGTTTTCTATTATAACCCCCAAATATGCGTTCTTATATAATATTTCTTTTCTCTGTATCTGTAGCGGCATCTCTCTGATATCCCCGGAAAATATTACCTTTGCACTTTTTTTTTGTTGAACTCCTGTCCAATATTTTTCGCCGTTTATCCGCATATTGTTAGCATTTTTTGCATTTGGTCAACACCTTCCGCTAAAATCACCATGTCGTCTGCAAACAACAGGCCACACGATCGGAGGGATACTATATTATCACCTCTAGCGTATACCATTTTAAAACCAAGATTCGATTCATACACATGTCGTGCCACCTCCTCAATGTTCAGTGAAAACAATGATACAGAGCAAGGACATCCCTGTCGAAGTCCTTTCCTTAATCTGTAGAAATCAGTTGAGTTCGACCCAAAGTTGCAAAGATGTAGCTCCTGTCATATATTTCTCTAAACAACTGACCCATTCCTGTCCTTCTATCATCTTGTTCCAAAGAGTGTTTCTATCAACCGTATCGGAGGCCCGTCGGATATCTAGGAATGTTGCAACTAAGTTATGTTTCTAGATCTGGCCCAATAGATACTTTCCGTTAGTACGAAAAGACTCCACTCTGCCATGGTCCTATTAGTTTCATCTCTTCCAGCTCGTCCTGTAGCCTGTCTTTAAGAATGGCAGCAAATGTCCTGTACACAACGCTTGTTACCGTTATTGGTCTGCGATTGGACAATTTCGTGTTTTCCGCCCCTGGCTTTGGTATGAAAGCGACCCTTCCTGTTAACCATTCTTCAAGGATCTCCTCTCCAGCAAGAATCTTGTTGAATTCACCCGCCAGGTATTCGTACATTGGCGTGCCAATATTCTTAATCAATTTTAGCGACACCCCACCCTCCCCACACGCAGTTTTGTCGTCATTTGATCTAATAACTTGTTCGATCTCTTCACTTGTCCTCCAGCCAATATTCGCTCTTCTTACACGTGTTTGTTAGTTTTGTAGTTCACATATTTCAGCGTCAAACATAGTAGTTAGTGTCTTATGTATCTCTTGTTGTGTGTATTATTTTTCCTCTTCTCTTTCGTTATCTCTAGCTTGTTTATTCTTCTGTTTTATTTATTCTCAGAAACGTGTCATCCTCTTCTCTGCGCTATTGTTTGTTATGTTTTTTTAATCTATACGTTTGTCTAATCTTATGGCATTGGCTATATCCTCGCTTAGTTTATTTTTTACTTCCATGTATTCCCTCTCCACGGCTTATCTGCTTGCTTTATGTCGTTTTGGCCTACCGCCATTCGATGTTGTCTGGACAGGTGTCTTCTTTGTTGCAAATCTCTGTTTAAACCTTCATTCCACCTTTAGTTGATCGTGTGGCTTAGTGCCAAACTGACAATTAAGTTATCTAGGATTTGCTTTGCCATTCTGATACCTTTTTCATACGGTAGTCCTTACCCAAGTTTCCCTCCACTGTTCTAGCCCTTTTGCAAACTTTCTATTATTTTTGTAATTTTGTTCTGCTTTCTCTTTAATTTCGGGTGCATATTCTGACCACCGAAGAATGTATCTGTAACAGGTGTGGGAGAGCTTGTGGGAGATATCATGCGGGGGAGTGCCCCAGAGTTGAATCACTGGCCAGGCTGACTCAGTGACCGTGTTTTTATGTATAATATTTGACTATATACCTAACAAAGGTGATTAATAAATGAATGAATGAATATTCTGACCGCTAAAAGTTATCAAATTGTGGTCGCTTCCCACATTGTGTTGTTTATCTTCGTCAATACACATGCTTACTATCCAGTTGTCTGCTCTTTGGTTGGTCAGTATATAGTCGACGGTCGACTTCTTTTTTGCCTCTGTGTAGGCGAACGTTCCCTTGCATTTCACACTTAAGTTCATATTCTTTAAGCTTGCTTGTCTACACAGTTTTTCTAAATCCCTACCGGCCTCATCGGTATTTTTATCAAAGTAAACAGATGCGCATTAAAATATTCTATAGTTATGGTATTTATGTTATCTTTAACAAGCTTCTTAATTGTTTCATAGAATATCTTGTTTTTGTTTTCTGTATAGCTGGTTGGCCTGTATCCAACTATGATTCTTAAACAGCCTGGCCGTTTCCCTATTTCCACTGCTATTAGGTCGCTTCCTTCACTTGCCTCAACAACCTCTACATGGCGACTTTTTCCTATCAGTACTCCAGCTCCTCCGAATCTGTTTTGTGACACTTTTCTGTTTACACCTATCCACCTTACATCTTTATGTAACGTTGGAGTTTCTACTTGAAGCAAGTGTGTCTTAGTCACAGCTAACACATCCAGACAAATCTCGTTCATTATTCTGTATAGCATCTCCCATTTTTCTTGTTTTCGTCCTCCTCGTATGTTTAAATATCAAATTTTTAGAGTTTGTCGGCCGTTTAGCCTTGTTCCTCTTCCCCTTCCCCCTCGACGCGTCTTTTTATATTGCTGTAGGTCGGATTTGAGCCCTCCAACCCCACTTCCCGTGGCCCCAGCGGTCTCTATTCCCCCATCTCCCTCCCCCACCATTGCTCCCGTACGGTATTCGGTATTCAACCGCATGCCATTGTTGTAACTGTGCTTCCCTGTCTCCCTCTGTCGCCCTGTTGTTGCTATATCGGTAGATCCGTTGTCCTCCTTCAGTGCACTCCCGGTTCCAGTTATTGGTGCTGTTGTATTCCTTATGGTATTTTTGTTGGTTGATTTCCTGCCAGCCTCCTTTGTTGTAGTTCCCTTGCTCCGCTGCCATGTCTGTTGCTCCGTCGTAGTCTTCCTGGATGCCATAAAAAGACTTGTTCCTTTGCTGGCGATATCAAATATTAACACCATCCGTAAAAGTTCTCGGATTGGTCCTGTTATACCTCTCCTCCACGTGATTGTTGACGCTGTAACTCTCTCCAATTACATCTGCTTGCCCCGTGCCCACGTTACCCCGATCGTCTTATACTTGTCGCCCTTATGTGGTTGCGGCTCTTGTCGCTGTTGTGGCCGTGCCGGAGCTTGCTGGTGTTGTCTATTCCTTCTCACTCGCATGGGGACGTAACGTGGGGGCTCTCGTGGAGCGTTTGGTGGGCGCTGTTTTACCTGCATGCGCTTACGGAGCTCTTTGGCCACCTCGAGCGCCATGATCGCCCCTCCAACCGAGCTCACATAGACGTCGTCCATTGCTAAGAACTGCGCAGCCATTCCAGTCTCGATTATTTCCACCAACGGACTGTCCGCCTGCTTGACAGTATCTCGGATGAGCTCGTTAAGTTCATCAGCGAGTGCGCGTACCTTTGGTATGTTTGGTACTGTACAGCTCGATAAGTTCACTCCTAGCTCGACGCACACAGTTATCACTCTACTACACATGTAATCGTTGCCATCATATACCACGCAATTGTTGCCTACAACCTAACAAACAATGTAGAATTATATAGATTGCATTGTTTTATTACAGACTCATACGAGCAGAACATAGCGGTACTACACTAATGATATAGCAGGTGTCCCTCCGTAGCAATTGCCTAATATGACTAATACTGGCTGAGGAAGCATCACCTACAAACACCATGCTGTTGCAATAAAGTTGTTCGTTTAATTAGCCAGAGAAGCATCTTGTTATTAAGCACTAAGCATTTTATTTCTTTGTCCGTGTAAGCTTACCGCGAAACGTGTTCTTTTTATCGGCCAAACTCAAATGAAACGCCAAAAATGGGTTCAGAGCAGATATCCACCAGACGACCATTGTATGACAACCCAGACTTGTCGTGCTCATTGCCAGTGTTGCCAACGGCATCAGCAAAAATATCCAGAGAAAAATGAGGTGGCCAATAGGATCTGGTAACCAATCGAGAAACCGATTCGTTATTGAACATTCTCTTATCACGATTACCACTCGTATGCATCATAGTTTCGATTCAAAATGTCATTATAGTATGAAGTATGAACTTTTTGCAAAAACCGAATATAGAAATGAACACGCTTTAGTTACATTGTATGCAGGCCTTAAAAATTCCTATACTATGTGTGTAAATATAATGCACATACGAAAGAGCGTCGAAGAAGTAACAACGCAACGCAATTTCGTAGTACGATTTAATGCGAAACAGAAAAACTTTTTTAAAATGATTTTTATAATTTATTTATATAGTACATAAGCAATTGAGTTCAATATGTATATATATATAGAGAGAGAGAGAGAGAGAGAAAGAGAGTTTTAAGAAACAAGTAACTACAGAGTAGCGAACTGCCAGGAAGACAGAGTCGGTGGAGGTGGAATAGTAGGTTTAAAGGTAAAGGAGGCGATTAATGCGACATTCCCAAACGTCGCATAGACGGCCACCGGGCGTATGGTTTGGCTTGGCTGCCCTAGCGGGCACATATACAAAGGAAACACCGGCCGGAAACTGAATCAGAGGCTCAGTCAAGCAGGACGCGTGCCGGGCCCGTAGGCCACAGGTGACGCAGGGGGGGGGGGGGGGGGTGGAGAGGGGGGGGGGGGGGGCAAGCGCACTCATGCTGTCGGAGCGAAGGGAAGAGGAAAATAATCCGCTTGAGTGGAGTTGCACGGGGCAGCAGTCATTTATAGCGGCTATTTTTCGCCTACCGGGGAATTTAGATAAATTTGATTGCTTCGCAGGGATTAGCGCCCGAGTTATATTTACGGGGATTTTAACGCAGCAAGTACGTCATATGACGATGGTAAGGGCAAGGCGGCTTCAGGAATGGATAGCGGAGATAGGCCTTACAATTGGTCAATGAAAGGGCACTTCAAAATTTGTACGGGGCTCTCAACTTGACGTAGACCTAACCCTCACAGAGAGCCCTGCGTTTTCCCTAACTATATCACTTTTGCCTTGCGCGCGCCACCAGCCAGGCGGACCCACGGCGTGGGCCGCGACGAGCTGTAGAATACTATCAACGAGCCTCCGCAACAGCTAATTGCCGAGGATCCCAATGCAGAACTTCTAAAAACTGTCTGCAGGGCGGTGGGTCCATCGTTATCGCGGGTAGGTGGCCATCGTCCCTCAAAGTACTACTTAAAAACTAAAGTTAAAACGATCAACATACAAGCCCTATAAATGGGCTGCATTACTCCTGCAAGACTCCGAAGAAATACTCGACTTCCCCGACTTCGTGGGGGGGGGGGGGGTGCAGAACGCTGCACACTGAGACATATCGGGTCACTAATAGCCATCGAAAGGAAGGGACCTTAGAGAACGCAGCAAGCAGAATCCTAACGCATTTAGCGGCCTGGATGCGGAAACTACCCCCCAGAGCCGTATATTCTAATATATAAGAATAGCCTCCCTGAAATATAGGAATCTAATATATAAGAATAGCCTCCTAAAATATAGAATCTAATATATAATAATAGCCTCCTGAAATCACGAGGCCGTGCACCTCACCAGAGAGAACAGGCGTGAGATATTCGTATATATCTAGAGGGCCAGAGGATCAAGCTCATGCACTAGGGGAAATACTTCGGTGCAGTCGGAAAGAATCTCCTTGCAGTCATTCAGCGATCTTTAAGCACGAAGTCATGAACTTTATTTCTGCAGGCCACCCTGCCACAAGGCCATGACTACAAGCATTGTATGTCGGACAACTCAGGACGTCGTTAGATAACGCGTCCACACAAATCTGTGTGGTTTCATGGATTGGTGCGCAGATAGACAGAGTAGAGAGAATGGCAGCCAGACAGATACTAGTTTCGTTCGAAAACGGCAAACCTTTTGTCTTAGACAGAACCATGAACGACTCCCTAAAACTCTTCTTTGTCGTTGACTTTATACCCCGCTCGCTGTGGAGTAGCGGAAAAAACCAAGGCCTGTAAATACTAACATTTAGGGCCCAACTATTAGTATTGGCCAACTGCGTTAGAAATTATGGGGGGCTCAAGATTCCTTATGACACAATTACTTTTTAAAGTCAAATTAAAACTGGGAATACGGCCTATCTTGCCCCTCCTCCGTTTTTTGCTGTCAACGGCTACGACTTACACCTTTTGTTTGTATATTCGCCTTTTTTTTTGTTGAACCTATTAAGGACGAGGCTACATACTTACCAAAACGCGTACGCAATTACAGAATTAAAAAGGCACTAACTTGCATGATACGAGCAGCGTGACAAAACAGATTAGCCTAGCGCGCACTTAGCAATATTCTTATGCATACATAGTTATTCAAATAAAATATTGGTAGCAGTATACACAGGGTGTTATGCAAAACCTACACGGATTTTATGCAGTGTGTACGTAATTGTAGCGACGCTGTGTATTTCAGCGCATAGTAGTATATGGTATCTATCAATCACATTCTCCACAAACTTTACACACACAACCATCGACCTAAAACATTGTCTACTCAAACACATATGGTGTTGATAGACGTCACTCGACAAACTAATGCTCAATTCTGAACCCCTCTCTTTTATGGTTTTATGGCTAACGCGCATAATGAATCAAAGAATACTACACTCCACAATAAACACTTTGATCTGTGTTAAGCAGGTTGTCTGTGTGTCTCCGCCGGTAGCTGGCTTAGAGATGGTATTTTGTGCTATGTTGTGCTGTGACAAACCATCGTCGTCATTCGGGCGTCAACGATTTCCCTTCGCTCCATATGCTGTTTGCACGGTTCCAGCTACTCTGTATGCCTACAGCTGACCCCGATAGGGACGAAATCCCCCGTGGGCCGCCGCGGTCTATACTGTTAGGTCGACCAGCTCTTTGAAGTTCACTGTGTTGTCTTGGAAGTAAAAATTGTAGTACGCTTGATTGAGGCCTGTCAATTTCGTTTTGACATCCGCAAAGATACGCGTAAGATACTCTTTTAGCACGTCTGATGATACGACAGCTGAAGTCGGCTGACAATAGGGTCATATTGCGTGGGCGTTCGGAGATTTCGTGTTGTTCCACGGCATCCATTGTATTTTTGCCAAGATGGCGGCATGCAAACAGTCAACGTCTTTGCGCGCTCTCATATTGGCACACTTTCTGGCCCAGAAACGGTAGCAAATGAACGAAAACAGGCAAACTATCCAATGAGCCCCTTTAGAGTTACTATGAACACAGCAAGAGGCTTGGAGTTCATTGGGAACATCTACATTAACCTACCTCCACGTCGACTCACAAAGACGCACGCCCTAAGGGCGACAGCATTAGTCCTGCTGATCTAATTGTTGTTCTGTGGGTTGAAATGAACCCGGAGCCAGTCTGCAAAACTTGTAGCGGTCAGTTCCGGCAGAATAATGACCGCACTGTTTGCGAAAAATGTTCAAACCCCTCTGGAAGAAGGTTTTGCTTGCGGTGACCAACAGTGTAACACTAATACAAAACTGCAACTGCTCCATTGAACTACAAGCCCTGAAAAGGCGGTAGACGCGCTCTTAACGAAGTTGGCCAATATCAGCATCAGTGTGGGATCTCAAGCGAATTTTAGCTTGCTGGAAAGTGCTTTTCACTATACATGGGGCGAGTACTTTGCCTTTCAATCAGGGCGAGAAGCCGTTTCGTATATGTATTCTCGAACTGTGCGTCCATGGTGGAGATGCTTAGGCTGCGTATGCCTGTGACGGAGCCACTTAGCCAGTTCTTGGGAGACTGGCGACGCAGCGTCATGGAGGCAACGACGGAAGTAAAAGCGCTTGACGCCTTTGAGTCTCCTTGGTTGTGGGCCAGGGTGGCCAGCAATGACAACCACGTCTATACCAGGTACATCGTACACGGGTTCCATCACCTCGTAGGCCTTCATAGTGAATTTATTGAAGACTATCGTATTCAGTGAATCTGTCGGTTCTGGTCACAGCCTTGCGCTAAGAACCACCCGGTGTATTGTCCGGCACTGCAATGAAGATCTTTCCACTTTTGCTCTGGGTGGGACGGCAGGACAACAAATAATGATGTTTAATAATAACATAAACCATCTTGTACATACTCTATTGAGTAAAACACATGTGATTGATTGAGTGAATATTAATATAGCCAACGTTGTGCCAAAATCAGCTGATATAGATCACCTCACTCATGGCCAGTCACCCGAATAGCAGCATCAACAACAGAATCAACATCAGCGACAAGCTTGCCACTCTCAGCTACATCAACAAAGCACAGCACATAACCCAACTTAACAGACAGCCGACACGCTACGTCACCGGCACTCTCACTACGACAACCGGCGCCAACAAGATGACACTGGGCAATGAGGCGTGAGTTGCCCAGTCGCACACTTACATAGCGTCACGGCGAAGAATCCACACATGACTGTCAAACAGAGGCCGTAGAGCACGGAGAGCACCATAAACCGGAAGATGTTCATATAGTACGCCTCTTTCGAGTCCATCGAATATGTCGAACACGATGCGTGGCTGAACAGCGGCCAAAACACAATTACGGCAAAAATAACAACCTAAAATGCAAGCAACATGATACAGAGTTACACAAAAAATCAGTTCGTGCGAGAACCTCACATGCATTCTAAGATATCTAAAGGAACGCTGAGTGAAGTATACCACCGCAGCATATCCGTGATACATCCCTTCACCATGCTAAAATGTGTAAAAAAAGTTTGTGAAGAAATGCCTTAATTGTAATTAAGATAAGCAACATAAGTGACTTTCAACTCTTGGAATACTAAACTCAAAGTTTAATTTAGACCTATTTTTGTGCAACCCAGTGACAAAACTACTACACATATATATATATATATATATATATATATATTATATTATATATATATATATATATATATATGTTTTTATATTATATATTATATTTAACTTATATATATATATATATATATATATATATATATATACAGGGTCATTCAGAGAGTATTGTACTTCTTTCGAGGTTTGATAGAGCTCGGCAAGAAAATAATTGTTCCCTATGGAGGGAAGACGCGGAAACGTCTTGTTTAGGAGAGGGAGTGAAGTTTATACAAGTAGTTATTCAGCTTTTTTCTCCTACATAGTTGTGCGAAATCTACGTTCAGCAACAAAAGCTACTAAGACTAGATCCTTCATTCATTTATTAATTACCTTTGTTAGGTATATAGTCAAATATTATACATAAAAACACGGTCACTGAGCCAGCCTGGCCAGTGATTCAACTCTAGGGCACTCCCCCGCATGATATCTCCCACAAGCTCTCCCACACCTGTTACAGATACATTCTTCTGTCGGCTCATGGTACCCTTGAGTTTTACAGAGAACATGGTGGAAGCCATGCACTGCATAGCGTACTACCACACTTTGGTTGGTGCGATGCAGTCCCTTCTACGCATTGTTTGTCATTGCACGCGTACTAAAAAAGTCGGGGTCCACGTCTCACAATCTCACCCCCCACTGACAGATAAAGTCCCTGTAGGCCTGTGTTTCCGGCAACCGAAACTGGCGTTGCAGGTCCTCTATGAAGAGCGGGGTAGCGGCGAGTAAATAGACCAGACGATTGCGGCATGACGTGTGGAGGCCGAGCACTCGCTTGAGAAAGGCGGGTTTCACTCGATCAAGCCTCGCGAGCTGGGCCACGCTCAAGTTCTCCCAAATAAGCTGTATGCCGTAGGATGCCGTGGGCGCGATCTTAAGGTTGAAAAGTTTTAGCGCCGCGTTAAGGGAGAGAAGCGTGGGTTTCTCAATTCCGACGCCTGCTACGAGGGCTTTTCTGACCCTCTCGGCGATGTGCTCCGTAAACGACGTACCGGAGATCGGGAGAGAGAGGCCAAGATACGGAAAGTTGTTGACATACTCCAGTGGTGTGGAGTACAACCGTAGCTCATCGCGGGTTGCAAGTCGACCAGCTTTACGGAACTTCATGGCATGGTCTTGCCGATGTTGATCTCGAGTCCTACATCCGCCACGTACTGCTCGAGCCTCGCTAGGCTCTGCTGCACCTCGAATCGGCTTGTTCCACATATCGCGAGATCGTCTGCGTATAGCAGAATGTCTGGGCGGACGGACTCTCGAGTGCCCACGATGCGTCGCGGAAGATCGTTGAGCAGAATGGAAAACTTAGTTAGACTTAAGTTGTCCCCCTGCGCGACTCCCGTCGTTTGCACAAAAGGGCATCCTGTATAGTGATCGGGTTTTCCTGCAGGATTGCCCCGATGAGCTGGAGGATGTTGGCAGGCACGCCCGCTTCAGCCAACTTGAAGATAATCTTGTCTCTGGGAGCTCCATCAAAGGCCGAGCGGAAATCCACAAAGACGGCGTACAGGAATTGCTTGGCGTGCTTAGACTGCATCACTCCCCGAACCCTGACCAGCAGAATCTCACACGCAGTCAGTGTGGACGTGCCTGCGCGGAAGCCGTGCTGCTCTTTCGGGATGGCGCCGAGAGCCTCGAGGAAGTGAGACAGGCGGGCGGTGTGGATGGCAGAGAGCAGCTTGTAGCAGCAGCTCTTTTTGGCGATCCCACGCCACGAGCTGGGCTCTCTGGGGTTGCCCTTTCCCTTCGGGATGACTGCTAGATAAGCACTCTGCCAGTCGCTGGGGAGACGACCTTCGCGCAGACTAGCGTTGAAAAGGGCGGTCCAGCAAGGAGCAAGTACCATGGCCTCCTTGAGGTGCTCATTACGGACTTGGTCGGGACCGGCGGCCTTGTTGAGACGGAGTCGTTGCATGGCGCCAAGCACCTCGGTGAGAGAAAACTCTGCGGAGAGTGAATCCCGTAGCAGCATTGTTTTCTCGTCCCAGGCCGCTTCGTAGTGGAGGATGCCGCGCGGGATGGTGTCGGCCGACGCAAACATGCGGCTGAAGTGGGAGATGAGCGCCGATGAGTTGATAGGGCAGGTGGGAGATCCCTGTCGGCGGAGCCACTTGTACGGTTGTCGCTCTGCCTCATCCAACAGCGCGGACTCCTTTTGTTCCAGGTACTTAAAAGGAAAAAGGTTGACTCTGGATAGATCGGGCGAACGCGGCGGCCAATCCAGCAAATGGCGAAGGTGTTGGGGCACCATCGTGCTGGAGCCACATCCTTGACTGAATACTCTGTGGAACGTATGCCTAGAGTTCTGATAATGTTGTGCTTCATCCTATTTAATATCCAGAGGGAAAACTTAGGCAAGCCGATTGCTTTTGCTGATGATACGACGTTGTTTTTTCATCTTAATGCCTCCGAAGCGTGTTCGGAGTTGCCTTATCTCCTATCTCAAGTAGAAACAGTAATTTCGATCTTCAATCAATTTGGTCCTGTCGTTAATGCCAGCAAGACAAACATTATTGCATTCCAAGCTCCTCAGCTAAAAAACTGACAGGAAATTCCTTCTATCAGGGAAAGAATTGGTCTTCTCAGAGACCACAAAATGTCTCGGCCTAATGCTGCACGAGTGCATGAGCTGGCGGGCGCATTTAGAATACATCAAGCCCAAATGCTACGCCATCGTTTCAGCCCTCTTTCGCATGCGGCTTATCGGAGTCCGGTGGATGGCCTTCTCTTGGTCTACAAAACGTTGTTGCTGCCAGTTCTCCTTTATGGCATTCTTATCTGGGGGAGTGGGTTTGAAGTTGTTATCCGTCGGGCTCGAATAATGCAAAACGATGCTCTAAGAGCCATATTTGCCAGGCGACGCAGAGACTCCGTCAGTGATGTGGTCCACAACGTCCTACTGGTCGACCTGCTCTACTTGCTAAAGGTTACCACGCTGGGCTTAAAAATCACTCGGAATATTATTCCCTGTGATGTTTCTTTGCCCCTTACTTCCTTGTTTCGTAGGTCCTGGAGACGTGCCACAATATACGTAGAGCCATTAGTCACAAAAAAGTCTAGTCAGCAAACCCTTGTGTCTCGCTTGCCCGTTATATGGACTAGTATACCACAGCATATTCGTCGTATCACTTGCCTGCGTTGTTTTACATAGATGTTTCAGAAATGGCTACTCACCAACACATTTCGACATAGTTGAGGCACACATGCTATTTGTGTTGTGTTTATGATTTGTGATACTTCATGATTGATTTATTTTTTGGCTGTTTATGACAGAGTTAACCATTTCTATTCTGTTTTTATTATTATCGATATATTTTTAATGAGAACTAAAGCATTGAATTATGCAGTTCGTATAATAAACCACGTTTTGAATCTTGAATCTTGCTCAGAAATAAATGGTATGTTGATCCATTTAACCCGTAACCTTATAAGGTCCGATAAGATAGTTGTTGTCCACTATGCCAGCCTAGACATTCACGGAGAAGCGACGCTGGTGTGCATGCGGGCGGATCATATGCGTGCCTTCCGTGGTCCACCAATGAGCATTGTGTGCGCTGAACACACCACCTTGTGTGAAGGACGCTTTTTTTAATGGGGGGGGTGGATGGTAATGCACCATCTCTTTGTATTGAGTCATCTGTGCTCCCCGTTTTTTTTTTATCCTGGTCGATTTTGAATCCATTCCGGCATTCACCTTGTTTAAATTGGGAACCATTAAAACCAATTTTAGAAGTAGCCAGTCTGGGTCTCAAACCCAGGCCTCCCGAATTGCAAGACAACGGCTTTTGCCACTAAGCCATCTTGCTCGGTAAATATTTGTCCGTGAAGAGAACAAGAGCAGGACATTCCACATTGGCCGTCACTTGTTGCAGAAACCAGCTATAGGAGTGAATGAGTGGCTGGTAATCAAAATCCCGCAAGAATTATTGCTCCGTATTTGGGCTTCTCACTGTCCGCAGTGGTCCGGCGTGTGTGTCATTCATTGAAGGCCGTGAAATTATTTTGTTTTGCGGAGCAAACGATGTAGTCGCGTGAACGATGTGCTGGCACGTATCCGTCGGTGTAAAAAACGCTTTTCGTACAACCGGCGTGCGGCACGTCGCGATACCATCTGTTTTACCATACATTAAATGCATGTCAGTTTTTTTTAGCATTTGTGAACAGGTTCATCACAATACAGGTGGTAAAAACGGCTGTACTTTATAATGGAACGTTAATCAAACATAGACACTGTAGTGTTCACCACCCCCACAATCGGACGGCGACCGTTACGAGTTCGCCAGTCTTTCGCTCAAACAACACACGTTCTCTTCCTGGCTCGCACCAACGACTGCTAACTCATTTGTTCTCATGCTTCCCTTTCTATCACAGATTGCCTCCGCGTATCTAGTGATTTTGCTTCACCATTGCCTCCATGTCTTTAGCTTGCTTCGCCATAGCTGCCAACCGACGCTGTCTATACCCGGCGCTGCTTAATGAAGGTTGCTATCCTACAGACACAAGACTTAATCACCGCACCACTCAGCTTGGCCTCGCTAATCACGCAAGGTGCGGCCCGTAGAACGAATAAAAGCTAAACGCTCCACAGAGTATTCGGTCGAAGATGTGGTTCCCGCAAGATGGTGCCCCAGCACATAACGCCTTTCGGAGACGAAATTATCTGAATGAGTCCCTCGCCAATCGCTGGATTGGTCGAGACGGTTCACAGACGGTTCACAGCGTGAACTCTTCTTAATATCACAATAGTCCCTGTTCTACCTAAGGCCAGGTATAATCGTCTCACTACTATACGAAACATTTAATAAACAAATAATTTTCTCACCGAACTTGACCGTACCCCAGGGTTATGTATAGGTATATTTATATATATATATATATATATATATATATATATATAACCCCAGGGTTATATATATATAACCCCAGGGTTAATATATATATATATATATATCAACAATAAATTAATTACGTTCAACATCGACATGTTAAGCTCTAACGATAATACCTGAAGGAGGTGGTAGAAGAGATGTGATATTGTGTTTAGTAGGCGCTGATATCCGGAGGCTATTAGAAAAACGTAGATTCGTTGGTTTTCGTCGACAGCAAGTGCCGACCCCAATGAAAACGCGATGGGTACGAACAGTGCGGTCATCAGTGTAGGTAGACCCAGCTCGATAACCTGACGCGATAACGTTAATTACATTTAATGAAAATTGCTTTAATATTACCAGTCATCCAGTCTGGATGACTGGTAACTGTCGTGAGTTCTCAGCATAGGTGGTTGGTATCCCTCTCATCAGCCTTTGGCAACAGCCTTTGCGTAACCAAGCCAATCCACGTAAAACTTTTTATGTCCGAAGTACCTCAGTAACGCGCGTATGTTTATATCTAATTGTAACTATAAGCGTCAAGCTCCGACATCATTGCTTGCTAGACTACTATTATAACTGCTGCTATGATCTATTATTAATTAACATAAAAGCCTCCTCAAAAAATAGATATGTTGGATTTGAGGTTATCTTTCTGGGATGCAGTCTACTCTAACCTTGTAAGCTTTATCGAATTAATGTTACAAGTTCGTGACTGCTAAATCTGTAAAGCACGCGTGTTCATCAGCAGCAAAAGCTACTTGTTGTTGCAGCTTGCCGTATACCCTACCATGTTTAACCTTTGACACAGTATTTTAAATCTTAACTAAGTACCTACGTCATCACCAGCCGCGTGAAATACGCGGAAGACGTGGATGACCTCAAAATTAACTCTTCATGTATTTTAAGTCCGCTTAATTGAAACATAAGTCGTAATATTGTGCAGCGTTTGCATACAGTACAATCTAGTTTTAAATTTGTCAACACTACCTTTTGACGAGGTCACAATATGAAGCTATACCTAGCTAGAGAAAAATAAATTTAACTTACAGGGGAATTTCCCAAGCGATTAGGCTAGAGATGTTTTAGTCAAACGCGTGAAGGATGCTACGCCATTTAGCACGGTACACGATCTCATACAACACACCGCTTTAGCGGATAATTTCATTCACACGAGTTAATAATGAACCTTAGAAATATCTAAAAAATGCTATAGCAATGGCAAGTTTAATGAAGAAACGTCTTCAGCCACATTGCAAGACCTATTTACATCTTGCACGAGCTATGATGTGCGATGCTAATCATTTTTTATACACTTGAAAATAATATTTAATATACATCTCTACCTTTTGGAAGGGGTCGTACTCGCGCTTATTAAGAGACATCTCCTGAACCTGTATGTTCAGGTGGTAAGGTGTCAGACCGTTGCTGTATGCAATCATTCTGCCGACCATGCACAGCAATCCTGATCGAAGGTCCTCTCGGTGTCTAAGATTATTAAATCCGGGGTGGTTTTCCATGTACGATCTGAAACAAAATCCACCGAGAAAAGTACACATAGAAGGGTTCACTGAGTGGCACGGATTCTTGAACATCAACGAGCATGCCTGACGCCTTGTATTTACGTTCGGCTTTCCTTAGGCGTCGATGGCGCAATTTATTAAGCGGCTAGATCGTGACTGTTTTATCGCACGTACGCAGAACAAGCATGTACTCAGAATGCAAAAAAAAATATATACACCTAAAGATCTTTTTCAAATTTTGATTAAAGCATCATATCTCAGCATACTTTGATACCATAGCATACCTCGTTATTAGGTGAATTAAACTATTTTATATTGTGTTATTAATGTAAGAGTCAGCGCACCTGGGTTCCGTTTGAACTGGAGAGAACTTTACACTGAACAGGTCTGAAGTCCATACGCTGACATGTTTGTAGACGAGACCGTTCTTGTTTGTACTGCTATTCGTCATTGTTATATGCATAGCGAGGTCTTCAATACCGAAGAACTCGTAAGGTGATGTGATATAGGCTCTCTTCAATGCAAAACGACTGAACGCATCTACCGCCTCCATAGTGCCATTAATATTCAGAACATAGTAGAGCGGCAGTAAGGAGCTTACGAACTCCTGTAACAACATTGTAGCAAACTAACAACTCAGTTGATTGCATTATGCAATATATATATATATATATTTATATATATATATATATATATATATATATATATATAGTTTACATATATATATATATATAGTTTACATATATATATATATATATATATATATATATACGGACGTGTGTATACGGAGCTCCGATGGGTTACGCTTGCTTGTGTGAATGCAAGAAGAAGAATTCAGAGAATGGCATATCATGGTGATGCGTGAAGTTCGGTGATCATTTCGGTGTATTATGTGTGGCCGTGCGACGGAGGGGTGGGGAGCCAGGCCGCAGTGAAGTTCAGTTAAGTTCGTTTCAGCAGGGCGAAGCATTATGCAGTTGCTGGCTTGACGCCAAAAGCTGCGGACGCATGTCTACGGAGCTCCGAGGGTTTACGCTTTCAGGCAGGTAACGAAAACAGGCAGGTAAACCGAGAGAGTTATATACCATAATGATGTATGCACCTTAGTGACCATTTTGGTGTATTGTGCATGGCCGTGCGACGGAGAGGTAAGAAGCCAGGCTGCTGTAAAGTTCAAACAAGTCCTTGCCTCGGCAATGTGAAGCAAAACGAAACCACCCGCGCAGCGGTTGGAAGGCTCCGAACGGTCCGCCGCGGATCAAAGTTTGAATTTCTAACGGCCACACAACTAAAGGGAGTAAACGCAATGTGACACTGCATTGTATGAAAAAAACATCTGGCCTGGGGTACAGATAAATGGCAAATTACTGTACCACACACTCTGTCTATACATAGAGCAGCGTGTATATACGCATTGTATATCGCAATATTGTAGTACACAGTCTATATATGTAGTATATTATATTTATTAGTATTGCACTGAACTGTATATATTTGTATTTATATGTCTATGTATCAATGTGGAATAAGAAGGGCTGATCGGATTCGACTTCTGTAACCGGCGCCGGGTTTAAAAGAAAATCCTACATTATATAGCTTAATCAAAAATCGGGATATATGGGCCCGTGTAGGAGTCCAGTCAAGTCCCCGAATGGAAACCCTTCCAAACGGGGACAGCAAGCGAAGGCAGCCGAAATTAAGGCCACCGAGAAAGCAGAGGTTGAACCTGCCGCGGACCTGGATGCTGATTCGGAGCGCGATATCGACACCGAGGGCGACGGTGACCACTGAGGTGCGACAAGCGAAAGAGACTGATGACGGCCACGCCAGAAGACCCGAAGGAGAGCGGCCGAACCCACACGATCAGCAGGACCAAGGCCGCAAGGAAGTCTTCCAAGGCAAACGAGTCCACTCCAAGCAAGGAAGATAAAGCTCTAGAAGACCGAGAGGCAGTTACAGAGCACCCCAAGGTTCTAAAGAGATAAGCACAAAACCACCCAGGTGGACATTAGGGCAGTCATTATCCGGCTAGACAAAGCGGTATGGGAACTGAAAAAATCCCAAAAGGAAACGGGGGGCAGTACGCAATTCTTCGAAAGCAGAAAAACTAGATAAGGCACAGATCGAAATGGTCAAGGCGAAATGACAAGGCTCTGCTCAAGAAACTTACAGGACAATTCCCAATGACGGAAAAAGTGGCCTCTCTACGGGCAGGAAGAGTCGCAGTCCTCAGAAATAGCACCCAGCTTGAAAGCCCAGATGAAACCGAATCTGCGGAGGAGCAAGACGCTGAGGCGTCTGCTACATCGACAAGCATACTTGTGATGGGTGCTGCCGGCCTGGAGGAAACGCCACTTGGTTTCCTAGCAGCTCTCCACAGAACGCTAGAAAAGGACACAGCACTGGCTCCAGAACCCAAGGGCTTCGTACATTTCTCCACAATGGGGAGGACCCACCATAAGAAATGCAGTGGAGGCGTGCTGCAGAAAGTTAGGGTGTAGAATCGACATCACCTGAGAAGGACGTGTGCCACGCCAACACAATGTCGAGGCAACTTTGCGGAGAAAACAGAAGGAATACATTTCTGTTAGGATTAGACCTGCCGCAGGCTCTATATCAGAAGACATGATTGAAAAGCTGCGCCTAATAGTTAATACAGCGGACAGCGGGGTAAATATAGGGACGTTCATTCAAGGTAGACAACTTTCATTCTAAGAGTTGGCAAAAAAGCCCTCGTAGCAGCACAACCTTTGCAGGCGTCCTTAGACAAAAGACGGGCAGAGAGGTCGACACCAGGCAGTACAACGGCCCCACAGCAACTGTTGCTTTACTACTAAGGGCAGCTGCAGAGTTGAGGAATAGATAACCCTTCCCATGTGCTACAACTGTCATGGAATTGGGCACACGGTCTTTGCATGTAAAATAAGAAGGCAGAAAATGCTACCGCTATGGGAAGGAGGACTGTAAGGCGGTACTTTCTAAATGCTACGCATGTAACGCCGATGGCCACTGAGCTAAATTCACAGCATGCCCTAAATACCTTCAACTTTTTAAGGCTAAGATGCAGGAGCGCCAAACGGTGAGGCAACTAGCAGAGACAGGACAAGGGATGTAGAGCTAAATGAGGTGAACGAGGAGTCCACGATCAAACAGCAGGCCGTTGCTCTCGTCTTAAAGGACCCTAAGAATATAGGACACAGGGGCCCAAGGGCGCGGCTAGAGGTCTGATCCAGCGCGACTCCTCCGCACAAAAATGAGAAGAAAATAAGTGTAATTTAGGCCAACTGCAATACAAGCAGACCGGCCTATGATAAGATAGAAGAAATAGTATGGAGAAGATAAACGGATGTAATAGCTTTTTAGCGAATGCAACAGGAGGAAGACCGAATGATCGGAGACTTGGGACATTGACCCTGACGCTAGGCACAGCGCTTATAACTAAACAGAATATACAGGTGCTTGAGAGAAGACACGGAAATGGGTTTTGTTGGATCGAAGTAAAAGAGGTTGGTAAAATCTATTCTGCCTACATCAGTTCTAACTGCTTGCACGAGGATTTCGAGCAATTTCTAGATGACATCGCGGAATCGATACACGACACAAAGCCCGGAAACTGAGTGCTAATAACAGGAAATGTTAAATCAGCGTCAGAAGTCTGGGAATTACCTCGAGCCGACAAAAGGGACCGGACCCTACTAGAATGGACAGCATCACTCGATCTTCATGTATTAAACGACAGAAAAGAAGTCACGTTCCACCGCCACGGCAGAGAGTCGTATGTGGACAGCGCGTTATGCAACGACATCCTGGCGTCACAAGCTATAAGCTAAAGGGTTCTAGTGGATGAGAAATTGCAAGTTGCAACCTAATCGACCAGATTAGATGGTCGCTTAGGTTGCAACTTCCTATTGCATTGAGACATGGCTGAGGATTCAAAACCTCCGATCAGTTCCTCCCCTCAAGAAGCGATTCAGACTTACGGACGAAACAAAGTTCAAGAACTAACTCGGGGGAAAAATAAAAGCTTTACTCAGCCCACATGGAACTGCAAAAGACGTACAAGCACTCCTTGTAGAGGTGTGCGAGACAACGTGTACCAACAGCATTCACCCCAGGCGAGAAAACATCCCACCTAAATATTGGTGGACCCAGAAGATCGCGGACAAATGCAAAGAGTGCTGCAAAGCGAGGCGTGCTCTCAAACGGAAACAACGAGACGCAGACGCACGCGCTCTAGCACTGCTAGAACATAAAATAAACCGGGCCTTAAGCAAATCATTGCCGACAGCAAGACTAGGGGCTTGAGAAGCTCCTCAACGAGGCCGATGATGATCCCTGGGGAAACTGTACAAGATGGTCAGGAAGAAAAGAAAAAATACCCTTGCTTCCCTGGACAAACAGCAAACTAAAGCTGTTTTAACAAAGCTGTTCCCGACTTACGCGCCTCTTGAATGGGCTATTTATGAGAACATCCCAGGCAGGAAGGCGAGGGCGAGTTTCCGTCTATTAATCCATACGAGATTCGACGCGCAGCTCACAAACAAAAGTCCGATAAAGCTCCCGGAGCAGACGAAGTTCCTTCTGAGGCAGTGAAACTTCTCTTCACGGAGCACCCTGAGATAGTGGCGGATACTTCCAATATCCTGCTGAAAAGTGGCACGTGGAAGCGTGTCGAAGTCGTCCTCAGCCCTAAGGGAAACGGGGGATACCGGCCGATATACCTGCTGAGTGCGCTGGCAAAAGATAACGAGGCCATAATTAAGGAAAGACTCAGGCTCTTCGCAGAGGAACGCGGCTTGCTATTGGACACACAATAGGACTTCCGCAAGAACCGATCCGTCCTTCTGTACGTTAGGAATGCCTTCAACAGCCTACTATAGTAAACAACCATTCTAGCCACACATATACAAAAAAATCCTTTCGTATCTGGTAAGGGTTATTTCCGGCTACCTCAAGAAACAAACTGTGGTCAACTTCGGTCAGGTCAGCTTCCAAATGACAGCCTGGGTCCCGTAGTGGTCTATACTAAGCCCACTTCTCTGGAACTCGGCTAACGACAACGTCCTCCGTCTGACAGGCCTCCCCAAAGAAGTGGATACAGTGGCCTATGCCGACGACCTAGCGATAGTCGTGCAGGGTAAAACTGCCGACGAGCTTGAATTGAATATGAATAAAGCTGTTTACCTGCCGTCAGAGTGAATGAACGCAGCTGAACTTAATCTGGCCCCGGAAAAGAGCGAACCAATACTCCTTACAGGGAGAAACAGGATCCATCCCCTCACGTTACAGATCGACGGCCAGAACATCAGAATGGTAAAGGAAGCCCGCTACCTCAGGGTCACGCAAGGATGAATGGCCTTAACCACATAAAAAAGCAACGACAAAAGCAGCCAGGACGGTGTGTGTTATAGCCAAGATTCTACCGAACATCCATGGCCTCCGGGCCCGCACAAGGGCACTGCTAATAACGGTTGCGGAACCAATATCATTATTTGGAGCACCAGTGTGGGTAAGGGCGACTCTCAAAACGAAGAAAGCGAAGCAAATGCTACGAAGGACCTAGAGGGTAGCCGCCCTGAGGGTATTCCAGGAGTATCCCACAGTCAGCACGAATGCTGCTCTGGTGCTGGCCGGGTCGATCCCCTGGGATCTCAAGGTACTCGAAAGGGAGCGGTTATGATACTTAGGTGCTCCTACGCAGACTGAAAAAGACAGATAAATAAATGTCACAATTGAGACATGGCAGGCGGAGTGCACGCAGGGGTCCTAGAGGATCCCTGCGCGTATTGCTGCCAGATATTAAGGTATGGATAGAGAGACTAGGGGGCGCCCTCACCTATCACCTCACCCAGATCCTCACAGAACACGGGAACTTCAACTTGTACCTGTTTCAAATTGGAAAGGAAAACAAGAAGAAGGGGAGGAAGAAATGCGTGTTCTGCCAAGAGACACGTGATAACACTCTAAATCGCCTGGGAGGCTGCGCGGTTAAGGGCAGACTCGTTCGAGAGGAATAGACCAACAAGGAGACCCACACCACAAGGGAGACCCACACCACAAGGTCTGCGATCCACCTTGGTCCAGTCTAATAGAGTTTACAGAATACATTGTCTCTAGTAAGCAGACATGGAAACTGGAAACAGCTACGGCAAAAAGGTCCACCAGGAGAAATTCAAAAAGTGCAAAGAAAGACAGACGCAACTGCTGCTTTAACCCGAGAGAAACCGTAGCTCAAAGAAACCGGGCTACCCTAGCCAATTTGTCTGAAAGGGTGCTCGCCACTTCTCCTGATAGTCCAAAGTTCTGTTCTATGAAGATCTGGGCTATCAGAGAGTAAAGTTTAAGGGGGGAGGTGCGTCTAGTGGGTATGGGTCTTAACAAAGTAACATCCAACCATTGGAGTCGAGTCCCACACTGTTTGAGAAACAGAGTCAAATCGATAGTGCGTAACTGCATTTAATACCTCCTCTACAAAAAAGACGAATCATAGCAAAACCACCCGCGCAGCAATCGGGAGTCTCTGAGCGGTCCACCGCGCATTAAATTTAAATTCTACCGGCTGCGCAGCTCAAGCGCGTAACACAGTGTTTAGAGGTCTCTAGGTGAGTGAGCAAATTTCGCTATGCCAAGTGATGCTGGATCATCGCCAGGTGGGATAGGGTCAACGACACCCAACCCAATGGATTCAACTATGAATCTCCCAGGCTACACGCGCAGTGGCAGCTTAAGATGCGTGCCGGCCAGTTCATTGTCAGTATGCAATTGTGAAGGAGTATCAGAGAAGAGCAAGATTACTGAGCGCAACCCTCTATATACAGGCTGCGCCGCCTGTGAGATGAAACCGCGACTGACAGCGAAGATGAAGCTGGCGAAGAAGAGCGCTAAGACGTGGTGCGATACGGCACAAGCTATGTAGGATCGCTGGCAAAGCGTTATTACAGATGTCCAGCAGCGGCCAAAGAGAATCGAAGCGAGGGAGGCTCAAGTTGAGGATAATGAGAAGCCCACAGTGGTCATAATAATAGACGAAATCAAGCAAAAAGTGAAAAATAACAAAAAAACAACGGCACGGATGCAGAAGCAATGAAATAGTTGATGAACTAAGGGAAAGGCTGGCTGCTGTCGAGGAGACAACGTCAAGGTAGCAGAAAAAGTCGAAAAAATGAAAATTTCATCTGGGGGGGGAAATATGGAGACGAGAGGCGCGCCGTTGAAGAGGAGACAGTGGTGTTAGACCTAAGCCACAGTGGCCTCGAAGAACATGAAAAGAAAGACAAGGCAAAGAGAACGGTGTTACCTTGCGGCAGCAGACAACAGCAACAAAGGAACAACAACGAGATTGCCAGAGAGGGCGCGCGGATACGGCCACAAGTGAAAAAGAGAGCGAAAGAGGCTAATCATCGAAAGGAAGAAAAATATGCTAGCGATCGAGAAACCGCAGCAGCGACGGTAGCAATTTCAGCAGCAACAGAAACCGCTACAACAAAATGAAGAGCAGATATCTCGGATAAGTTTAACCAATTGACCAGGCATTGCGTTAGCTATTAAACTAGCGGGAGATTCAAACTTAAACAGAGTAGAGGAACAGGTTAGTCGGATAGCTACTAATACAGGGGGATGGGGGGGGGGCGTACTTGATCTCTATATTAGATGAGGGACCGAGAAGCAAGAGATATGGTGGCACCAACTAAGCAAGATATTAAAATGTTCTATAATGTGGAACATAAGACTGGTGTTTCATGAGGGACTGGTAGATGTTTTTCAGGCCCGGGATATGGAAGGTGCTGTGAATGAGATCGGCACACAGGTGCAAGACCTAATAGAATTTTGCAAACAGCGAAACGTGGTGCTGACAGTGTGTTCTCCTTCAATGGTGGTGGATGCTAAAAAAGGACGGCACTATCAAGGTACGTGCAGGGCAGTCAATAGAAAGCTAATGCAGCTAGTTAGAGCAGCGAATTACGAGCACCTGTCTCTAAAATACATTCAAAACAATCCATGGCCTCCGATAGAGTTTACTACGGGGAGGCAGGTGCTGTACTAGCGGCACGGCTAATTGGCAAGAGCGCGTGCAATTGGCACAATGTTAGGCCGATTATGAAAATAGTCACTGCGCAAGTAGAATATAAGGGAACGGAGCACGAGAAAGGGACGCAAACGTGGAATCAACGAAATCGGAGCACCGGAAGTGCGAGCCCAAATGAACATTTTTCAGGCACGCGGGGTGGGCATTTAAACGAGGGGGGACGGTAGGATGCAGACACAGACACAGAATTGGAGAACAGACACAGGGACAAAAAAGAGAGGAGGGAAGGATATATACAAGGAAGGATGGGACAACAGGTACAGGGGAAATCGGGACAAAGGGAGATACTTCCCGAGGGGGAACACAGCGAAGAGGAAAGTGGGAAGAAGTATATAAATTATAAAAAAGGTCTGTCGATATCATAAAAGTAACAAACGCATTTGCATGGGATGGAAATGCCGCCGGGTTTGAATGCATACAATTGTTACGGTACAAATCGGAATACGGAAGATAGGGAAAACAGGTTTGGGGAGTTAGGATAATAAGAGAGAGATGCTTTTTCTCGCGAGGAAATTGGTATTCCCAAAGTGAAGGGTCTGGTGGTTATAGAGCGCCAAGCAACAAGAACAAAGAAAATGAACAGCTATTTAAGAGAGTACATAATGTAATTGGGGAATATCAGGATAAGGAAGGGGTAATATATCTGGGAGATTGGAATGCACATAACAAACAGCTGAATAGATTGGAAGACAGAGCGGGCAGGAGACTGATATAACTAGCAAATGTAAGCGGGATTCAAATTTTAAATTTTGAACTGCAGGTAGAAGGGGGATATACGTACACACTGAGGGATAAAAAACCATGCGTAGGCTATGTACTGACGAAGAGTAAAATAGATAAATGGGTAGAGGAAATAAGGATGAAGAGCGAGGGAAGAAGAAAAAGCCTGGGAGCGTAGTTGTACAAAAGAAATCTCTGTATAAACACAAATGGGCGCAGAAAGTAGAATACATAAAACAGCTCTAAGTGGCAAGTGAGAAAAGGCTGGTAGACAAGATGCATAAGAACACTGAGCACGCATATGCTGTAAGATAGGAAGATAAATTCAAAAGAGAGGGGAACGAGGGTTGTGGTGATTAAATAAATAGGGCAATATTGGAGCGGAAAAGGTGGACTGAGAAGCATAGAAAGGTGATGGAAAGAGGACGTAGTCAAGGTAGATGAGTATTGGGCAAATTACAAGAAAGCCAAGAATAAGACTCACAATGTTAATGATGCAAATAAAAATGCAGACGAAAGAGAATTTAACAGCACTTTGGGGGCTTCCAAGGGCCAGCGAGCAAAACAGTTTTGGGACTATGTCAGACAGACAAAACAAGGATGGCAAATAAGGAACAGGATAGAACATGCACAATAGACGAAACGGACACCGTGTTACAAGCACAAGTTTTGGCGATTAACGTAGACAGTGTAGAAAGGACAAAAACTAGCACAGATATTACAACCACAGCAGATGAGATCAAAGGCGTGCTAAAGAAAATAGACCAAAAAACGGCGTGTGGTCTTGACAGGATTCCGGTAGGAATTATCCAGGCGTTGGGAAAGGAGTACGTGTGGTGTTGCCCAGGGTGATAATTGTAGCCCCCTGCTGTTTTCGGCGCTGCTGAGCGACTTTCCTAACTAGATACAAAGTCCGCACTCGCACGTAGACGTATTTCTGTATGCAGATGACTTAATGTTATATCCTCGCATCCGATTTAATTTGCAACTATCCGTTGCGACTTTGCAGCATTACGTCCACCGGAACAAGTTGGAGATAAATATAAATGAAACAAAAGCAATGAAATTCTAACGTGAAGGGAATTGGCTGGAATCGACGAAATTCGCTTGGGTTCAAAATCTATATAATTTGTCTCGCACTTCTCCTACCCAGAAGTCATGTTTTCGTTTTGAGGTAAGAACTGCTCGAGATAAATTGATGGTGTCTAGGTGATATGGCCTTATCTATCGATGTTTAACTTTAAGACGCTTGACCAAATCAAGGTATTTTTTTCTGAAAAAGGCGCGCAGATACTTTGAAGGAATAGCACCGACACAAGGCCGAAATGCTCTAAGGGTCCGCCGCACTAGGCTCAACAGATTAGTCTATTTAGTGGCGTCGCCTCTGCTATTTATTGAGGATTTACAAACGATACACGTTACACCGAAAACGGCAGCTTTTCATAAATGCATGTCTGAAAGTTAGAAAAAGGTAGCAGACATTGACCCGCTCTTCTATGAAACAGAGGCAATGACGTTAGTTCGTCGAAGAGCTGCAATAATGAGAATAAACACCTAATCGCACGATTTGCTGTACATGTACATCGACTTACAGAACCGTGATGAATATACATGTATATGAATGTTTACTTTCTCTGTACGCGCAATATTGTAAACCAATATATATATATATATATATATATATACTAATGAGAAAAAGACCTCATTCAAGTAACTTACGATTTTGCAGTTTAGAAGATTCCAGGCGCGGTAGTGAAGTGCGTTTGTCAAGCGAGGACAGATGGCGAGTCGTAATTGTAGAAGAATAACGCTGGCGACTGCCGCCAGAACGAAATGGAATGCCCACCACTTCCACGAAGGAAAATTTTTTCGATGCAACGCCCAAGGCGTCCTCTGTTTTACCATATTCCTTCATAGCATGCCTCCTCGTTATGTCCTGATAAAATACAAATATATATCAGGGAAGCCCAGGTAGAGAAAGAGACATACACTATTCGTCTAACTACAATTTAACTATATATATATATATATATATATATATATATATATATATATATACAATTCAACGCTTCATCGTTGTGCCAAGCGAAAAAGTGCAGAGATCGTCCTGTGAAGCACTTTTCTAGCTGCGCAAAATTAACTGCTGAAAGATGGCCCCACACGCGGTCAAGGCTGTAACTAAACTTTGGTGCAACCTTAAGCACAAAAAAGGCCTTACGAGAGATAGCCCTCGACGGTCTCTTTGGAGGCAATAGACCCCCACACCACCCGCCGATGTGCTGGGTCCTTTCTATATAGTATAGTCTCAGACCCGAATGCGGGAAAGGGTTGGCAAACTCCAGCGGTTGACCGCCGCAAGATATTACGTCTGCTGGAGTCAATCGACCCCCATGGCGAAAGTTATTGACTTTTGCAATAGATGGTGTGCCACTATGTCATCTGCGAACATGACGATGAAAACACTTCTGAACTTCTGCACATCGCAGGCCAGGTCTGTGATGAGTGAGAAAAACAGACCAATGAGGGAGTCCCCTTAAGAGGTCCCCAGATTTTAACTCAGCTGCAAGGTGCCCTCGCCATTTAGGTCTACTTCAAGGCAGGTTTCAGCAGAAAAAAACTAGAGAGCTCGTAAACGAAAGCCATTTACTCTATCGTGTCGAATTGATTCGCCTAGTAGGTGCCTGAACCCGAACTGCTCCGGGGGTAGTGCCTTTGCCACAATTGGAAACACCCTCAAGACCATTAATGTAGCAAATCATTTCTTAAGACTCCGGTAGAGATTTGGATCGTCAAGAGTAAGCCTGGCGTCGTACCAAGACTAGGGTATGTGCTTCTACTGGATATTTAGTTAAACATATTACACGGCTCCCCTATTTAAACATCAGGCGATTGTTCCGAATGTAACCGAATGCATCTCGGCTTAACGGCATCTCTATTTTTATATTAACGGCAAATTCATATGGTGCTGCTCCAGAGTGAGCGGCTACTCAACAACTGGGTCTGTTGCGAAGACGTTTGCATCGAGCAAAGCGGCAGCCAAGTGTTGTTGCAACCGCTCGTTTGTCATGCTGAGCATGTTTTTATTTCGCTGGCTCACAATGGAGATTTGGGTATCGCGTTCTGCTCTCTGAAGCAGGAGCGCGCTTGCCTTTGCACTTCCTCGTGACTACAACCGCCCTCACCATGCGTCAATGCTCGCAAATCTAGCAGCCTAGACAAATACGTTGTCGGCTGTCGATGCGAGGCGCGCCCCTGACAGGCACATATAGACGCCAGCATCGGCAAGTGCCTTCTGCTGGAATATCTAGAGCCTCACTTCACAGGAAATTCGTCGGATGTTAAAGGTTGTAAAGCACGAGGTCGATAGTACTCTTTCCGCTTGTCAGTAGCGTCACTGTCAAATCCCACAGCTGAAGTCGCCGCCGATCAGACTGTCATCCAACACTCGGCTCGACACACCCATTGCATTCGGGGTGCAATGTGTGTGTCCTGCTCTTAAATATTGTGAAAGTCCACCTACTGGTCTAGCCCGCTCTCTGCCTGGAAGCCTCCCCAGCATATGAAAACCTATCATCTGTTATACAATGTGTTATACAATGTAAATGCAGTGCTTCTCGAATGAAGGTTTTCGTCAAGAATATAAAGTTTTCGTCAAGAATACAAAGTCCATATTTTCAAACAAGCTTTCTGACTAGGCGCAGTGTCTATGTTAACAAGCTATCCAAAGTTGAACAAGATGACGACCTACTGAAGAAGCCTTCGTTAGGCAAATAAACGGGGATAATAAAATAGTCGAAATTACATATGTTAGTGGCTCTTGAGGCTGCGTACGAAGTGGCCCTGACACTGATATTATATATATAGATATATATATATATATATATATATATATATATATATATATATATATATATATATATATATATATATATGGGGAAAAAGAGCACTTGAGTTTCTACTTCAGCGACTATCGCTGGCAGTTCAACGCGGCAATGCGGCAGCAATAATGGGTACAATGAGGGGCTGCCTCGAGGATAACCTCGACTGGTAGCGCTCCACACAAGCCCTAGTGTTGATAGTTAATTACATCTCGCTGTAACACTTGAATGTCATTTTAATAAAAAGTAAATCTATATATATATATATAAAAAAAAAAAAAAAATATATATATATATATATATATATATATATATATGGCATTTACAGTTTCCGCCTAAGCATAGAGGGTGGTGGTAACCATGCCATGTTGTTCGGCAAAAAAAAAATATATATATATATATATGACACCTCATATGTGAGCCCGGTGAAGCTTTATGTCCACAAAGATAATCTATTTAATATCTATCTTGTCTTCAATTAATGGAATATATCTGATGCAATGCTTTTCATTACAAGACCCTTGCAACAGCCGTAAGTTTCTACTAGAAGCATCTACCATTCGTCCCGAAACACGAATTAAAGCGAACATATTTTACATAGAAGGCGCCTTTATTGTCAACAAAAAGAAACCTCGTTATCTGAGATGTGGTGCTGGCTAAGTATTTTCAAGTTCAAGTTCAAGCACCAACGGTGAGAAGATTGTCGGACTATATGCTCTTGGTTTAGTAAAACCATGACAAAAGAGCACCAAAAAAATAAAAAAATAATAAATGCATAAAGGCAAATATATACGGCAGGGCTTAACACATTGAAGGTTGGGTGGTGTTAGTAAGTTTGGACGAGGCCCTCGTGCGTTGATGTGGAAGCTTGAATGAAGGAAAGTTCGCAGTTACTCATATTTCTAAGTCACATGTCGAATATGGAGCACTGGGAAATTGTAGTTTTTAACCTTGTTCTTTAACCCTCTCTAATAGAAGCATCGGCGGCTCGGCACAACATGTGAACGACTTTAAGAAGATTGTCGAAAGTCTGTCAGAGGTATTGAGAGAGTGATATTCGACCGTAAGTGAAGTAAGTAACTACGTCTAAAATTCCGAGGAAGCAACCAATCCGTTTAGGTGCGATATATCGTATACGTCATGCAGCGAAATGGAACTGTGCAACGCGGTAGATATATAATATAACGCATAGAAGTGTTTTGCCGAAATATTAGCCTTAGTCTAACCCGGTTCAGTCAGCATCTGAAGCCTTTTCTACAATTCATTAAGATGTCTTCAGTGACCTTTGGCAGTCAGCGAAGAAGCGTGGTAAGTTAATACCGCCCAGATAGTTGGTGATGTCCGAACCGAGGTGAAGACACAGGATTGACAGTAAAAAACCAGTAAAATAAATAGCCATGATACATGGTGACAAAAGAAGCCTATCACAGCGCGGACTTAATCGATGTGTGCTCCTCGCAGACTTGTGTCTCCAGCGTGTGATACATAGAAACAGAGTATGCAAAAGCGCGTTCTATTCTGTGTTATGATCATGAACCCGGTAGGGCAAATTCGACACAATGCTGTCTGTTTTAATCAATACTTTTGTTTGATAAATAGGTAAAGGTTGATGTCTTGACATAAAACAACCTTTTGGACAGAATGCAGTTCATTGGATACCAATTTAGTTAACAGTTTGGTTAAACAGAAAACAAGCACGTCTTGCACAGACATATTCTTCAATAACTATGGGAGGCAATGAGAGCATTGACTTCACCGTATGGCGGAAACCATCACTTTGTAAGAAGATACGTTATCGTAAGAAAGACGTGAGGTGGTAAGACGATCCATTACGCCATGTAAGTAAATGTAATCAGTATATAGATTTTACCCGCAACTAATATGGGTAAAAACACCAAAACTATTTTTTGTAAATCAAAACAGCTGCCTAAACATATAGAACCTATACTATTACAGTTCATTGAACAATTAATCATAATAATGCTCTTTCTACTGTCGATCTAAATCCAATCGGTTTAATTAGTAATTTATCAAGATGAACACCGAGGCTGAGAAACTGACGTGTTTGCCATGGTATCCTTTAATAATTGCTGTATTTTCTATGTATTACGCATCAACACCGAAAACGGCATGCACAGTAATATTAGTAGTACTTGTACTAAACGAGTTTAGATACCAAAGACTTATTACTATGTGTGTATAACAAACCGAATGTTCGCGTTCGCTGAGGGCATCTGCAACAGCAAAGCCCGTTGTCTGAAACACTGCACTCTATGAGAGCATGCATGCAACTTTGTTATTGTTGTGTACCCGACGGCAATTCGTTTCAGGTCCACTGCAATGACAACACTGTCTGCCATATAAATATATATATATACACTTATTGGAGTTTCGCGGAGTGGACACCTACCCGTTGCAGCGGAAATATCTATTCAGCCGCAATCTACATCTCGCAAGCAGCCCTGTCTAAGTCGCGTCTTAATCTAGCCCGTCTAAACTTTACTTTTCGAAGTCTATACTATTAGTACCAGCTGATATCAATGTAGAATCTTATGCTTACAGTAGTCGAAGTGAAATTACTAGTAGTGCTTGGCTAAAGAGAACAAACCGAAAATACCATGATGCGATCAGTAGTGCGCTTCTTGCAAATATTATATTGTGACGTTGACTGTTACGCTAAGTGAACTCGTGGATGTAGACGGGGAGCAGAGACCTACGGGAGCAGAGACGGCAACTACAGCTCGAGAGACCTAGGAGCGCTAAACGACAACACACGAACGTTTTGTTTTCGGTTCTGGTAAGCGACCTCCCTGAAGAGATACACTTTAGGAAGGATACTGCACTAGCCTCAACAGATCAGTCTAATTACTGGCGTCGCATCCGCTATTTATAAAGGGCCTACAGAAGATGCACGTTTTACTGAAAGCGGTAACTTCCAACGAGCACATGCCCGAAAGGGATAATAAGATGGCAGACATTGTTCCGCTATCTTATGAAACTCAGGCAATGACGTATAGTTCGTGGCAGCGCTGCAATTGTGAAAATAGACACTTTATCGCACGATTTGCTATGCATGCTTCCACATGAATATCTGCCTTCAAGAGAAAATATGAAATATTTTCGTTGTGCTTGTGCAAACTCTGCGGGCGACAGCGACTTATATCAGTTCCAACAATGCGATAGAGCAGTTCCGTTGGCTCGATGTACGTCACCGTCGTGAATATACATATATGCGAATGTTCGTTTTGCCCCTACGTGCAATTTGTTTTTTGCCCTTAGGTAATGAACACCTTCAATCGGGAAAGCCTCTGTTTCGTAATCTCTACTTATGCCTTAATCCTAGTGCCTCCCCTTATTTTAAATCCCTAGTTCCTCCAATTGTATAGTAACTCTATCAGGCCTTGCTTTGACGGTAGTTATTAGGCTTTCGGTTCTGGTATGAATGATATGAACGAAACGCTCCATGGGGCTATTATTGTTTATAGACCCAGCGCATAATAAGAGGTTTCGCAGACCTAAGCGCCTAAACGATGTGGCAGACTATATTAGGGGAGTACCTTCTGATCCCAGGCCATCTTTCTCATAGAATGACTTCGCCTAACTAGGTGTTGCTTTTCCAAGGTACCTTCTTTGGGTCAGAAGGTACTGACCTGGCATAGGCTGATAAAGTAAGTAAGTAATGGCGTGACAGACTATCCCAGATTTGTACTTTCTGATCCCAAGATTATCTTCCTAATATAATGGCTTGCTCCTATCTAGGTATTGTTTTTCTAATGTACTTTCTTGGGATCAGAAGGCACCTGCTACTAACTTGGCATAGTCTGCCGAAGTAGGTAAGTAACCACGTGGCAGACAATGCCAGATTAGCGCCGCCCGGGCCGACGCTGAAAGGGCAACAAGCATTGTACTTGACACCCGCTGCCCCCCTCCCGGATCCTTGGACATGGCAGCGGCTGAGGTTTTCATCTGGATTGACGTGGCGAGCGTTGGGCGTTTTAACTTATGCTACTGCAGCCCCAACGTTCTACTTGAAGATCTTAGTAAGCTTTTAGAAGACCTAACCGCATATTTTAACTAAAGTAATAAGTTTTTAATTATAACAGGAGTTATTAATGCCTCCGCTGGAGTGTGGGGTTCACCGATGCCAACTGGTGGGGACATGGTATCGTCGAATGGTTGGTGGCTATGGATCTAATCGTTCTTAACATAGGTGCTCCCACCTTCTACAGGGCAGGGCGCACCTCTTGTATAGACCTAACTATCACAGGCCGGGCAGAGCACCACAGGATTTTAAACTGGGGAGTTCTACACGACGAAGAATCACTAAGTAACCACCACATTATCGAATTTTACGTGACGACCAGCTTGAAGCAGCCGTCTTTAACGCTGCATCCGCCAATAATGCGTCAGGGCACTGCGATATCGCGTGCAGGGCTCCCTCGGGGCGTGCCACAAATCTGAGGCGCCGCGGCACACCAAGCACTGGTGGACTGCGGAGATCGGACACCTAAAGAGAAAGTGCCTCCGGGAGTGGCGCCTCTTCACCCGCGCCCGAAGAAGTGCACGCGAGGAGGGGACACCTTGTATCATGGTGTCGTGTTCAAGAGGCTGCGGACCCTCCTACGCAGGGAGATCTCTAGAAGCAAGGAACGCTCCTAGAGGGGCTTTCTAGAAGAGCTGAAGGGCGATCCCTGGGACCGCCCGGATAAGATAGTAAGGGGGTGCCAGCCTTTTAAATGGAGGGTGGACCTCACGCTGGAAGAGGCCCAGGGGGCAATATTGGTGCTCTTTCCAAGACATCCTCCCTTCGACCACGCCCCCTACCTGTAGGTTTCAGGGACGGAACAACAGGATCCCCCCGAAGTCACCCTGCAGGAGATATGCCTACTCGACTCCTTAGCTAAAGCATTTGAGTTCGTCGTGGAGGCACGTCTCCGAGACTTCGCGGAGAGGAGCAACCTGCTAATCAACGCCCAGTACGGATTCCGCGATAAAGCGGATCCAAACGCAAATTAAACTCCTTCGCGAGTCCCCGGCCAGAAAAGCGGACTTGTTTTTTGCGATTTTATTGGATGCCAAGAACGCTTTAGCAGCCGCGGGGAGTAATCATAGAGATTCGTCACAGGAAAAAGATTCCTTTTTATTTACAGAAGCTCATATCAAATTATCTACATGACAGGGCAATCCCGTCCCATGGGTCCGTTTTTAACATGACTGCAGGGGTGTCACAGGGCTCCATATTTGGCCTCCTGCTATAGATTATAACCTACGACGACGTGCTGCGGCTAAGGGATCGGATCATTATGATCGGCAGCTGAGAAGACGAATCATTGTGTCCGCGGCCGAGTCGGTTGCCCCGTACGGAGCTCCGGTCTCGCCCACCGATACCCTAAAATTCACCGCAAACAGGACTCGCTTGCGTCGGGCCCGGAGGGTCGGAATTCTCAGGATAACGCAGCGTACAGGACGGTTAGCGCTGCGGCGGCTCTCGTCTTCGCCGGAATGATCTCTTGGAGTCTGAAGGCAGCCGAACGCCGCCTATAGGACAACCCAGACCTCGAAAAAACACGTTAGCTGTCGGTGCTGAGGTGTCTATCATGGGCAGAGCAGCGCGCAAGCCTAATGGAGTTTCTAAGAAACAAGCCAGCTTTTAACCTACATGACATCATTAAGAAAATAACGGAATCAACATCACACTGGAACGAAGTGTCGCAAGCTTTTAAGAACAACCTGCACGAGAAGACAAGGGCCGTCTTTCGAGTTCGCTTGCGCCTCCCCGAGGCTCCCGGGGAACGCACCCGCCAGGAGTAATAGACTCGCCCCCCTGAGTGTTTGACGTTATGCGCAAGCAGTTCTCAGTCAGACGGGGGGACATGACTGGTTTTTGGTGGGTTTGAGTCCTACACTACCGGTCGGCACTTGCGGGGAATTCCCGTTTTAATTTTAAAAAAAATACAATTCCAGGTTAGCACCTTCTTAACGGGCAGAGGTGCAGCTTCATCTTTTTCATGAATTGACATACACGGGATTGGGCGTAGTTACCCTTGTTATAGCAGCCCTAACGGAGCGCTCGAGGACCCTGAAGGCATGCTTCAGGATATGTAGTGGTCACATAGGAGCTGCCACTAGTAGTTTTGTCTGGAGATTTTAATGCTACTTCAACTACACTCACTGATGGGTCTACTAGCACTAACAGAAGACGCGCAGTGGTGCTAGAATGACTAGCGGCGGGAACCATGGTTGCCTCCCTTCCCCCGCGGTGGAATGGAGTCGCACATAGACCTGACAAACTGCAGACGAGAAGATGCTTTTCAAATTTTAAACTGGACCGCACTACTTGACGAAGAAAATTGCAGCGACTACTGCTGTATAGTACATGACGTCAGGGAAACCATCACACGAATAACCCTTCCGACTTCAAGCAGAACACTAAGGTGGAAAGCATTGGATAACCAAACGCTCCGGCCAAAGCTGACAAGCCTTTTGGGCTCAAGGGGAAATGCCGAAAGCGTCGAGAATATAAAAACATGTTGCAAGATGTTAGTAACGGGCCACATAAAAAATACGCTGTCTGGATAGAAGGGATATTATACAAATTATACCGGCGTGAACTTTAATCGGAGCTAAGGTTTTAGGCTATTCTTTCTCCGTCTCTAAATCTGTATTTCTACCGACTCATTTAATTCGTGTAATTTCTCGTAAATTGGTTTTGACGTATTGTGGTAAAATATGAAAGTAAATATTGCAGTTGAAGTTTGAAAGTAAAGTACTATGTCGTCAGCATACAATACAGTTTCTATTTTTGAGTGCTGTTTGTTTGTTACGCGTGTGAAGTTTTCTGTCAATACACAAATCAACAAGCTAAGGTGGCTCTATGCGACGCCGGCCAACTGCCGGATATGGTTATGTTGAGCTACGTCTATTTCTAGTATAGAATCTTCTTCTCAAACGTTTCTAATTTTAGTTAAAACAATGTACTGTGTTACAATTGGTGGCAGTATTCAAATTCCCAGAGTTCCTAGTTCGAAGCGCTTAGGTCAATTTCTATGCAGTACCTTCCCGCATGTTCTATATAGACTCCATAGAAACCGGGAGGCTCTTGAATTTTGGTAATTTGCTTCCCGGAACGCTTCTTTTAGGCGGACTAGACTGCTGACACACTAGGCAGTCGCCGTGATTTGCTCTTAGCTTGCCCCCCTTACTACCATATTAACTGAATTTACCGTGGGAGAACTTGAGGAAGACAGGAAGCTTGGCAGGTGCAAGCCCTTCCAGAAGCTTCGTCTCGAGGTCCAGCACCTCAACCTGTAAAAGCCCGTTAATGCTCTCATCTAGAAACTCAATTTCTAATTCCAGCACAGTAACGGGTACACAAATGAACACTTTGTGATTTTTTAAATAATCCTTGCAAATGCTTTAACATGTTAGTGGAGAAGTACCGGCTGTTCGAAACTATTTAAGCAGGCGGCTGCTTTGAAAGAGGCCCTGAACACACATATAATAAACATGGCGTATAGACATAATACATTAATTCAAAGGGTCATTTGTATACAGTTATTTTTCGAATCGACAGGGTGTCAAAATGAAGCAAAAAATCAAATATATATATATATATAATATTGTGATGATTTATTAATCATTTACAATACGTTTGCACACTCGGCAGTGCTCGCCTTAACAAAAATGGTGGTAAAAAGGTGTCACGTGAGGTTAAGAATCAGCTGTCCGTGTCCTTGCTTGATGGTAGCCCGCGTTCTTATGGACCCGGTGCGAGCGGTATATACTCAAGGTTCCTTGCAACGTTAAGACGGTAAGATCCATAAGATTCCTCTTCGTGACGCCGAGCCCCAAGAGCGTACTCGCAGATTCGGAGTCCCATACACCACTCATAGAAATAGTGATGAATCCGAATCTGCGAGGTTTTTGCGGGTCGGGGAGCGCCGCTCTCAGGAACTCGGCGTCATATTTGACGATCTTGTACTGCCGCGCTCTTGCGAGGTCCCTGTTCGGGCCGCAAACCTCGGCATCTAAAACCCAGAACTCGGTAGGTGTTGTTATTACGAGGTCGGGCTTTAAACCCAGTGCGCCCGGTCGACGGAATACTCGCTCACGAACCACTTCATGACCCCTCTCGCGGAGAAGACGTGCCACGCAATCACAGACGTCGTCATGTCTCTTTATAGTTTGTTTGTGTATTGTATTGCACATCTGAGCAACAAGAGCCAACGTCTCAGGCGCATGAGACCCGTGCCTACAACGTTAGTAGTAGTCCGGGCGTCCCCTGGCCAATCTGGCACGAGTTGGTAGTGCGTTGATCCTGAGCTCTAGTAAATTTAAATATCCTTACCAGATGGACGGGAGAGGCGGACTCTGGGAAGAAATGTTTGGAAACAGGAAACGTCCAGACCGCCGTGTGCTGTGTGGTGTACAGATAGGCGTTCGGCACCGAGTTTTCGAGCTTAAGCCATTTCGACTTAATAACCTTTCTGATCTCTTTATCTAGGTCGCTAAAGAGTGCGTGAGATGGTCTGGGACTGGAGACCAATTTATATAGAAGGCGGGGAATGAGAAAATCTTTTAAAAATATGAGTCTTTGATGGGGTTAAAGGGGAACTATCGTGAGTCTGTTAAGTAAATTAAGGAGCATATCCTTGGTGGAGTCAACTCTGCCATTGCTGTCAAAGTCGACTCCCAGATATCTCCATCGATCGCTCATACCTTTAGCTGGCAAGTGCCGATCTCCAACGTTAAATTCTGGTACGGTATTAATAGAACCTTTACCTTCCTTCCTATTAAATAGGTGGGAGATAGTAAAGCTTTTATTAGTATTAATGTCAAGGCCTCGGGACTTCAAAAGGGGGTCCGCAATCTTAAGGAGCCGTTGGAGAGTAGATTTTGCGGAGGCTAGAAGGATGAGATCATCCGCAAAGGCCCATAAGGCGGAAGTCATCAGTAAGTTCGTACCCGATATTAGTGTTGTCTAATTTTGAAAAAATGTCGTTAAGAACTAGATTAAATAATAAGAGGGGACAGAGGATATCCCTGCCTAACACCCCTAGTTGGCCGAAATGTGCGACATTCTTGTCTAAATTCTATGAGAGTTTTAGATGAGAGGTACAAGCGTTCGATATAATTAATGAATACCACCGGGTATCCGCGAGTCTGGAGTGACCACAGGGCAGAGTCATGACTTATCATGTTGAACGCCTTACGGAGGTCGATTAAGGCGAGTCTGAGCTCACGTCCTGCAGACTTGGCATCGTTAAGGATGCCATCCAGAACCGCAAGACTCTCGAAGGTACCATTATAGGGCAGAAACGCTCGCTGGATTGGGAGAAGCTTAATCAATTCTAGAGAGAATTTTGTTAAGCGTTCGTTGTAAGTATGAGCTAATATATAGGGGTCGCAGATCGCTTGGGGATGTGACATTGTTAATTTTAGGGATGAACGCTAAGCGAGCAGCTTCATAGGCTGTGGCAATATGACTAATTACTAGTATGTTAAGAAGACAACAAAATAAAAAAGACAATTCCCGTTCAAGCCTAGTGCTTTAAAAGGTCCGCGGAGAGCTACGTGGGTTTTCTTTAGGGAGATAGGGAGGGAAACTTCGAAGAGATCAGAGTTGGGAGTGTATACGGTGCAAGGGAGTGGTTCAGGGGTGGTTGTGTCATCGTGTTGGCCCAGTGTTCTACAACTTCAGTGGCCTGCATGTTGTGTCTGGTGTGTTTGCCGTCCAGCACCTCATAAGCGCATTTGGATCGGTTTTGGCTAAAAGTTTTTGAGTGGTTGCGTAGTCTTGACGTCGCTGTTGCCTTTTAGATACTCGCGCTTCAGTGGAAGGTGTTTCTTTATAGGCACGACGTCGGACAGTGTGTGTTTAGAAAGTCGTTTAAGGCGATAGTGTGGTCCTCACCTGAGCAAATTATATTTGACAGATGAGTAAGGTCTGTTGAAATTATGTTGCGTGGGAAATGTGTTTATGAGGGCTTGTATTTTAGATATAATAATCCTATATATATATATATATATATATATATATATATATATATATATATATATATATATATATATATATATATATATATATATATGTATATATATATATATATCGTGATGTATATATATATATATATATCACGTGATGTGTTGTGATTCGAACGAGACGGTCGGGTCCAGCGGCGCTCCAGAAAAAGATTGAAAAATCTTTGTACAAAGTCACCGTCAGCCAGTTCTCTTGTATCAGTTCGACGCGTCTTGCTCAGGTGCACCTTTGTGTAACTAACGTGTCTTTAGAAGTGACTTATTTAACGGCAAAACATTACCCAACGTTCTTTCTACGGTCCTTAGACAAGTTGCGTGAAAAACAGCTGTAGATGCATTCTCGGCATATGACAACAAACCTGTCTGTGTATGTAAATGCGTGCGTGGCATTATTACGTTAGCTGGCAGATAGATCTGCATTGTTCCAACAGTGATTTGTCGACGCTGTCACTACAGTATCGTCATTTTGTGCTACTTTGCCATTGTCATCTTGGTCATCACCATCGTTAACATCACCTGGGGCTGGCCAATGACTCTACTTAGTGCTTCCGATCCGACACAGGGGGCGTAGCCGAGCAGTTAGCGCCATTGCGTGTCAAGCGGACGCGACAGGAGGTCCCGAGTTCAAAACCAGAACCGGTTCTTTTTTTTTTTTTTTTTTTTTTCTTTTTAAATACTAAAAACTTTTAACTTTTATTAAAAAAAAAATAATACCAAAAACTTTTAACTTTTATTTAAAAAAAAATACCAAAAACTTTTAACTTTTATTAAAAAAAAAATCCAAAAACTTTTAGCTTTACCAAAAACTTTTAACTAATTATAAAAAATCCAAAAACTTTTAACTTTTAATTATTGAAAAAAAAAAAAAAAAAACAAGGAAAAGGAGAAAAGGAAAAGAGAGAAAAAATTAAAAAACAAATGGATCCGTTTAGGGGGGCGAGCAAGCCCCCAACTAGGCTGAGTCAAGTCGATGATAACCCTAAAACGAGGGAAGATAGCCATGCTCAAGCTGAGACAGCCAAGGACAGGACTATCCTGCAGACCATACTGGGCTCTCGAGTGCGTATAACGTCAGATGTGTCAGACGTGCAATCCTCGGAAGGTGAAGATAAAGAATATGACAAGACTGAAACAGAAACAGAGAAGGAGTGTGAAATCGCCAGCGAAACGGAAATGGAAGAAAATAACAACGAACGCTGCGGAAAGCACACCCATTCTTCAAGGACAGGTACACACAGAAAAAGACCCGCCGCAATTGCGACCTCACCTGAAGACCCCAGTTCGAGAGAGAACGGCACACCTCGCACGTCTCACAAAATTAAGGCCGCACGAAAAACTTGTGAGAGTACAGAGCTTACCGAACACGAGGAAGACGCACTTGCCGATCTCAAGGCAGTGGTCCAACATCTCAAGAGCTTAAAGGAAAAGCACAAAACAACCCAAGTGGACATAAAAGCGGCCATCACCCGCCTAGACAAAGTCGTATGGGAACTGGCACTAAAACACAAGGAAAACAATGAAGAACAAATAGCAAAAATTAGCCAGATGGAAAAAGATAACAAAATTTTAATGGAAAAGGTGCAAAGCTCTCAAAAAGCAGAACAAGACGCAGACGCACGTGTGCAGGAGGTGGAAAATTTAGGAGACAGATGGAAGACCAAGGCTGAAGCTCTTGCAAAGGAGTTAGAGCTGCTGAAAGAAAAACAATTAAAATTGACCTCTAAGAGACCCGAGCCAGAAGGTCTTAAATCAGCAAGATGTAAAGACTGTCAGAAGAAGCTAGAACACGCGCTGGACAGGGCAAAGAACATTGAGGACCAGATTGCCAAAACAGAAACGCTGGTGGACCTCATCGACCTTATCAAACAAGAATGGCCTCAGCCTGTATTCAAAAACACACGTTTTTCGCTGGACAGCATAACTATCCAAAAGGACGCCAGAGTAATGCTTGTCACCAAAGGATCGGAAAAAGATAAGGCAATGTTAAAAAAATGTCAGGGCAGTTTCCGTTAGCCGAAAAAACCTCCAGCTTACGGGCTGGTAGAGTCGCAGTTCTAAAAAACTGCGCACAGCTTGAACTGGACCATGCCGACGCTGAAGACGAAGAAGCCACGGTTGGCCCTGCAACTTCGTCAAGCACACTAGTAATTGGAGTGGTTGATCCCAAAGATACAGCAGAAAAGTTTCTAGAGGCTCTCTTTAAAACACTAGAAAAGGGACATAGTCTTCAAACTCAAAACCCCCTGGCCTTATACATTTCCCCAGAATGGGAAGGAGATACGATCAGAAATGCAATAGAAGCATGCTGCAGAAGGGCGGGATGTAAAGCTGACATTACAAGAGACAGCCTTTGCCGTGCGCAACGCGGCACTTTGCCTCCACCAGGAAAACAGAAGGAAACTATTTCCATCCGCATAAAAACGACCGAGGGGTGCTCCTCACAAGACATGATTGAAAAACTTCGTCCCTTTGTCCACAAACAAGAGGCAGGGGTGAAAGTACAGACAGTCACCACAGGTAGAGACGGCGATATTCTTCTAAGAGTTGTGGAAGAAAAAACAGGTAGCGGTGCAACGTTTGCGGATGCGCTGCGGCAGGGAATAGGAGGAGAAATAGACACCAGAAGATGTACTGGCCCCACCATGACTGTTGTTCTACGAGGCATCGACCCATTTCTAACGGCAGACAAGATCGAGAAAGATCTGCGTGAAACACTTAGAATTCACGAGACTTCCTACATGAGAGCCGAAGCTCCCCGGCCAATCAAAAACCGGGTCGGTTGGCAGTGCCTAGTCACCTTACCAAAGGACAGGGCATGCCAGCTCTTGTCCAGGAAGAATCTTATTATCGGAGGCACCGGCTGCAGGGCTGAGGAGTGGATCACGCTCTCTACATGCTACAAGTGTCAGGAGCTGGGACACACGGCCAAAGAATGCAAAACCAAGAACGCCGTCACACAGAGGTGCTACAGATGCGGCAAGGAGGGACACTTCGCTAATGACTGCAAGGAAGAAACCCCCAGCTGTTACAACTGCGGCGAAAAGGGGCACAAGGCTCGCACTACCGCATGTCCCATATATCTCAATCTTCTGCGGACGAAACTAAAAGAGCGGAATGAAGAAAGGCAGGCCTGTAAAAACAAGACAAAGCATATGGCCGAGCTTGAGTCCGGAGAGAATACGGAGCAACAACATTCCGAAGCAAGCACACCGAAGGGACCTTTCGACTGGAAAACACAGGGGCCTAAGGGAGCTGCAAAAAGACTGAAACAGAAGAATACCTCTACGCTGTCATAATGCAGAACAAAACAAGCATAATTCAGGTCAACTGCAACAGAAGCCGGGCAGCCCACGACATGGTCTGGGAAATAACTCACCGAAGAGGGGCAGATGTAGTCGCTCTCAGCGAACCAAACAAAACGCTAGCAAAAAGAGCTCATAACTGGGTGACTGACCCCGCATACGACACGGCACTCATAGTAAACCATGCCGTCAAAATACAAAACAAAGGAAGTGGATTAGGATTCTGCTGGATTGAAATAAAAGCCGTAGGGAGAATATACTCCTGCTACATAAGCCCCAACTGCCCGCACGAGGAATTCGAACAACTGCTAGATAACCTCACGGCGTCCATACTAAACCTAAAACCGGGAACAGGCTTGCTAATCACCGGAGATTTTAACTCGGCAGCAGTGACGTGGGGCTCTCGGCGAACAGACAAGCGGGGGAGAGCGCTCTTAGAATGGGCAGCGGCCAACGATCTGTACATTCTCAACGATGGAAAAGAGGCGACTTTCCGGCGGCACAGCTACGAATCATACGTAGACATAACTTTCAGTAACTCTCAGATAGCGCAGAAGGTATCGAGCTGGACGGTTCTCGTGGATGAGGAAAACCTTAGCGATCATCTCTGCGTAGAGACTCGACTAAAACTCGGAACTACTTCCCCGCCGCAGCAACAGAGAAAGCGGTACAAAATTTGGGATGAAGAAAAGTTTAAAAAGGAAATTTGGAACAAAATGAGGCAATCCGACTCACCTAAGACCCTGGGGCAGCTCCAGGCCATCCTCAAAGAGGCGTGTGAAAAAACAGCCACGGTGAGGGCGCACCCAAGACGGCTAGGAAAGCTGCCTAAGCATTGGTGGACACAGAACATTGCCGATAAACGCAAAGAATGCAACAAAGCCAGAAGGGCACTAAAGCAGACCCACCGAAACAACGAGGAGCGACTGCAGGCACTGACCAGATACAGAGAAAGCAGAGTAAATCTTAAGAGTGCTATTGCTGACAGCAGAACAAAGTGCTGGAAAGAGCTTTTCGCCCAGGTCCAAGGGGACCCATGGGGAAAGCCATACAGAATTGTGTGCGGTAACAAGAAAACCGCCGTTACAGGCGTCCTCGATGAACAGGAAACAGTTGACATCCTAGCTAAGCTTTTCCCGACTCACGACTCGTTCGAGAGGGATACCTACGAAAACACATCAGAAGCAACAGACGATGATTTCCCGGCAATTCAGCCGTTCGAAGTTCTCCAAGCGGCAAATAGGCTCAAGACGGGAAAAGCCGCCGGCCCTGACGGCATTCCCCCGGCTGCAGTAAAGCTTCTGTTTAAAGAACATTCAGCTGCTGTTGCAGAAACCCTTACCTCCGCGATGAGAACAGGAGAGTTCCCACAAGAGTGGAAACAAGCAGAAGTGGTCCTTATCCCCAAAGCAAAAGGAGGATACCGGCCAATATGTTTACTAAGCGCCTTAGCCAAGGGGTATGAAGCCATTATTGAAGAAAGGCTCAGGCTGTTTGCGGAGGAGTGCGGACTCCTGTCACCGGCACAATTTGGCTTCCGTAAACACAAATCGGTCCTAACGGCAATCCACAGGGTTCTCAGTAGAGCTGAGCAGGTGCGCAGGTCCACCACCTGTACAAGACAGCTAGTCATGGTAACCCTCTTGGATGTGAGAAACGCCTTTAACAGCCTTCCATGGAAGACCACCTTAGACGCGCTCGTTCGTAAAAATGTTCCGCCATACCTAGTTAAAGTAATATCTGGATATCTTAAGGAAAGGTCCGTTTCAAACGGCAAGGTGGTGTTTCCAATGACAGCCGGCGTGCCACAGGGGTCAATCCTGGGCCCACTGCTATGGAACCTAGCGTATGATGACGTCTTGCGGCAAACCGGTCTACCCCCGGGAATAGACATGATAGCTTACGCTGACGACTTAGCGGTTGTGGCACAGGCTAAAACGGAGGACGAACTTGAGCTAAACACGAACAAAGCCCTGCACTCAACAGCGGAATGGATGAAGGCTGCGGGGCTGGCACTCGCCCCTGAAAAAAGTGAGATCATCCTCTTAACTGGCAAGAAGAGAGTCCGACCGCTGCACATACAGGTTGCAGGGCAAACAATCCAGTTCGTGAAAGAAGCCCGCTACCTTGGGGTGACGCTGGACACGTCCATGACGGGCTTATGTCACTTAAAAAAGGCTGTGGAAAAAGCATCTAAGACGGCAAACGCTATAGCGAGGATACTTCCAAACGTACACGGACCGCGGGCTCGCACAAGAAAACTACTAATGGCAGTTGCAGAGTCTATCGCGCTCTTCGGAGCTGCCGTATGGGCCAGAACGGCTCTTAAGACCAAGAAAGCAAAACTACTCCTGCGCAAAACGCAGAGGATCGCAGCCCTTAGGGTAATACAAGGGTACAGAACGATCAGCACAAATGCGGCTCTGCTGCTTGCCGGAGACATTCCTTGGGACCTTAAGGCGTTCGAGAGACAACGGCTGTGGGACATTGGCACACCTACAGAAATCGACAAAGAACGAGAAAGAAAAGTCTCTTTAGAAGAATGGCAAGCTGAGTGGGACGCCATTCCCTCCGGGGCCCCCGGAAAGAGCCTGACCAAACTGCTGCCAAACATACAGGCATGGATAGCAAGGCCGGGAGGGGATCTAACCTTCTACCTGACACAGATTCTCACGGGGCATGGAAACTTCCAATCATACCTCCACCGAATTGGAAAGGCCCCATCAGAATTATGTCTTTTCTGCGAGGATGCCCTGGAAGACGGTCCAGAACACACACTTCTTAAGTGCCAGGCATGGAAGGAGGCCAGAACCGGAGCGATAAGACACATTCGCGAGAAATGGTCCAGAGCGGGAATAACCCACCCTGAAGTTCAAGACCCTCCACGAAACTGTCTGAAATGTTTTGTGGAGTACATCCTGGGTTCGGCTCAAGCATGGGAACTGGGAGCGGAAATAGCACAGGAGGTGCTAAAGACAAAGCACATGAGATGCACGGAAAGGCAGAATCCTTTTGAAGCCAGCACGGCTGAAGAAAGCGCAACTTTGAATCAAACGGGTTCGCAAGGGCTGGGACAAAGTGCGCCTGACAGGTGGGGGAACCCGTGAGCGACCCCGGCCAATTGATCCGATAGGGCACTCGCCACTTCTCCTGATGGCCCATAGCACTGTTCTATGGAGACCTGGGCCATCAGAGAGTGAAGCTTAAGGGGGGAGGTGCGTTTAGTGGGTATGGGTCTCAGCGGCGTAACATCCATCCGCTGGGGTCGAGTCCCACACAGCTCGAGATGGAAACCGAATTTTCCTACTCGTAGCAGTAGTGCGTAACTGCATTTAACCCTCCTCCACAAAAAAAAAAAAAAAAAAAAAAAAAAATATATATATATATATATATATATATATAAATATATATATTAGCCTATTGACTTTAATTATGCTAAAGTAAATTTTTTACTTAACGCTGTTTCGCCAAAGGTCGCGCATCATAATGGCAGCGGAAACAGCACATTAAGGTGGCATCGCCAGAGAGATCAGTCATTAGGGTTCACGTGATTGTCATCGCGGCGATAGTCGATTTTAATCTTGAACGATGATGGATCAGCTTCGCCGGGGCAATATAGCAGTTCTAGAGGGTACATTATAGTCATTTGGTGTTTGCTCAAAGCTCATGTTTAGACAGCAAAGCGAGGGTAAAGCGTTCCCAAGATTCATTGCTGTTTCGCCAGTAGTTTACAAGGCTTAATTGATATATATATATATATATATATATATATATATATATATGTGTTTAAAGTGTAACCTAAATTTAGCCTTTAGGTCTGCTATATAAAGCGCCGTTGAAGTTGCCAAATACAGTAAGTAAGCTGCAAAGGGCCCACTTTATACGAAAAGTAGCTCTTTCAGTCGAACGCGACAATGATAAGCCGACTTTTTACCTCCGTGTTGGTGTTTAGTCTGGTAGTCGTAGCTACTCAAGCGGATCCCGGTAAGTGTCAAACATAACCTCTTATGTAAACTTTGAATCACGGAAAAAGCATTTGTAGATATATTAAAGCGGACTCAATACATGTGCACATACATACATAGTATTCGTTTGTACATCGTTCTGTTGACTGGATTTCCCAAACATAATTTTTACTTTTTTCACTAAGACATATTTCATGTTTCGACATAGTTGGCATTTGTATTACTCAATAATATACTTGCCTGTATTTGTACATAACGGTTACATAAGGATGATAACTATGCATACAAAATAATGCATAGACAATTTTGGAATTCGAAATTTATTATTAGTATTCCAAGTTTATGAATCCTAGACCCAAGGCGACTATCCTTCTATAAAAGTTGAACTGATTTTAACAGATTAGCAAGAGTAGCTTATTTTTGGTTTAGTTTTGATACGGGTTCATATATATATATATATATATATATATATTACGGGCTAGGTGGATCCAGACCATCAATGATCTTCATATCACTACCGCAAAAAAAGAAGGGTTTGCAGATACCTACAGTTCCTATATTTATAGCGGCAACCGTACGGAACAACTTTTGACCTAGTAATCAAGTGATGATAGAAAATATCGGTTTGAAATAATTTGAAGCTGGTATTCCAGCCCAAGGCGTTTGCTCGTACCGGCTAGTATATATAGGGGGGTATTTGTATCAGTTGCAAAATTGAGATAAGGTCACATGGATAACCGATCAGTGTCCGGACCTGACGCAGACTGCCTCTTCTAACATAAAAGGGCAAGGAATGCAATCACGCATCTCGTGGTTGTATACGCGTTGTATGCGCTTGCAGACCCTGCATTGCTTTGGTATTTATCCTTACTAGTTGCAGTCCACTTCTTCTATTGAGTTAAATGAAACTATGCGCTTGTTATTGCTTTGATTGCTTATTTGTTCTTCGGATACCAAAAAGGCTGGGTGGTCATTGTGATTATGCTGTAGGCATTACTTCTATATCAAGCAGATCGGAAGGGCCTTCAGCCTCAAAGCCTCGAGAAAATGCAGACTTAAAGATCATTCCCCGACTCTATCTCAAAAAGGCTAAGTAGAGAAATCCAGAAGTCATTTTGTTGTTAACAATTTTAATAATAGAAACCTTAACAGTTCGACAATTTTGAAGCGTATGTTGGTTGCCTGTAGCGTTTCATGATGCGTACTTGTTTTCTTCTGTTGTTACTTAGTTAAGGTTTCGAGCGAAGAAAGCTGGCATACTTCCGTAGTTTTATCTCTAATTTTCTAGATAGCTTTCTAATTAAAAAAAAGTGTCTCAGCCAGGTTATTAATATTATTATTACATGTTAAACAGTGTTACAGCTGTGAACTGAACGTATTATTATTATTATTATTATTATTATTATTATTATTATATTCGCCGTCAGCATGTGGTTTACGACTTTCTATTAAAAACGAATATACGAAGCTCTTCACAATTCTAGGTCAAATAACCACAAGCACACAATTTATTAGCACGAAGCTCTAGATGCAGTAATAAAGACAGGTTTAGACATTTACCTGAAAATAGAGCGCGAAGTTTTTTTTATTAGTCAACATAACAAACTCTTAACGGTACATTAAGTGTCTTGTAAGTACGTACTGGTTGTAGTAGACAGAAAGAAATGGAATAGTAGACTGTGGCAAGTACGATGGTTCCTTCATTTGTTTGTACTGACGTAATCCTTTGCTTCCAGTAAAGACTTTCCGCTCTGCCGTACACTTGTGCTACACACAGAACATGAACTCTTACAGTCAGTAAGCTACACATGCATATATAAATCTACATGTGGCTTATAATAGTTTGGTTGTACCTAAGTTTATCTATTGCTGTGAGGTTTGGCGGCCTTATTTAGACAAACACATTAAAGCAATGGAAGTGTTTAGAGGAAATTCCTTCGTCGTGTCTCATTAAGGTGTAACATTGCCCGAAATTCTATTGCGATAAGCCCTATTCGGGAACTGCAGTCCAGAGCGGATTATCGCATGTACCATCGTATTATAAACTCATCAAATGCATCAAACTATTTTAGCATTTGGTTAAAAATATTAGAAGCAGTAACACCATCTCGTCAAAGCAAATGGCCAAGACAGATCGTGTAAATAACATGTTTTCGTGGCGGATGGCGAGGGCACTGAGGACATGAAACGCTAACAGCGCAAATGTCGGCACACAAGTAAACTGACTATTATTGTATGTATCTAGGTAACGGTTTGTAAAATGTAAATAATGTCACCCCTTTGACAAAATAAAGGTGCAGTTGAATTGAATTGTATGACTGCTTATTTTATTTGAACGGCACCTTACATCACACAGATTATGTGGTAAAGTCAAAAAGTGACTATTATAAAATTGCAGTACTTGAAATTACCCAGACGGCGGGAAATAAGGTCGGAGCCAGCCCTGGTGGCATCAAGGCGATGTACAACATTCTTTGAAATATGTGAGTTTACACCTATTTGCTTGCAAACGATGTTATTCTTTCTCTCTCTCTCTCTCTCTCTCTATATATATATATATATATATATATATATATATTTCAGTTATATTCATGCCCTAATTAGAACAATAGCTATCATATTATCATGATGCACTTAGGCAATAGATGTGCTAGGACCATTGTAACCATTGATGTGGCATGATTACTAATAATAGGATCAAAAAGTGTAAATGAACAACTGCTAATATATATTATATGTGATTATCTGGCTGAAGGCTCCCGCACCAGGTTCTAAGTTGACAGCTGCTCAGCTTGATGAAGCGTGGAAGAGCGTCAAAGCGCAATATGTAAGTTTCCCAACGGCACAGACACTAATGAATTCAGTATCAATAGAGAGTCCCTCAATAAACAAACATAACACAAATTCACAAAGTTGTGGGTTGAAATGGAGCTCCATGCAAAGGTATTTTTTGCTACATCTAACTTAGCGTGGTGCTGGTAGCTGAATAGAAGCACATTTTCTTAGGTTAATTGATTGCCGAGCAAAAAAACGAAATTATGACACTGTACTTGATTAGTCATTTAAATAGATTGTCAGCTGATACGAGCAGTTGTGTTTTGATCATCTCCTGGAAAATAGTTCCGTTTATCAGTTTTCATATTCGCAGTGCATTCAATCATGTGTCCAAGTGAGAAAGGTGATGCCAACAGGTTGGTTGATAACACAATAAGCCAACCTGCTAGGCCAAAGATGACATCTGGGTCAAAAGACTTGTGCGGAGCCTGTAACCCAAGTTGCTCTACTGTGTCTAGACTGGAAAATCTGGATTTATAATGCTTGCTGTAGTCCAGTCATACGGCGATCCGGCCTAACCAAGTTTCGTTCACAACTATTCGTGTGCAAACAATGTTCGAGCCCAGAAAACTTGAACGCACTCCAAGATGGCAGGCCTCTTACTGCAGGCGACTATAATGCTAACTCGCTAGTTAACAGCAACAGCATAACTGGTTAGCTGACAAAACGAGTAACCTAGCTGGAGTTTCAGCTGGTGGTCAATACTGGGAAATACGAACGACGCTTTCGCGAACAGCAAGAAAATGTGGAATTTTGGGATAAACAACATGTTCGTTTCACGGATGAATTAATTGGACAAACAGTAAAAGCTGTTAATTCAGAAACATGAGAACACGAATCTAAAACAGAAACGCGCACATCTCGATGACGAAGATGGACTTGGTTCAGCTGGCGCAGAAGAGACACGTGTCTAGCAAACTAGACGTGATTCCTTTGTAAACTGTGCCTCAGATTTAAAGTGAGATCTCAGCAAACCTGGCTCGTTGCGTACTCTCGTCTTTGGACCCAGCCATACCTGTAGAAACCGTAGTAAGCGCATTGCGTAATATTATTGGCAATGAAGGGGCTAAGAAACCGCTGATTAAGGCTATTACGCCTTACGACTCAGTAAAAGGTCGGACAACCAAGGCATCTAAAGTCAAGAAGTTTACAGTCAGGAATATTTGTCTCGACAAGACGTTTCCCGACATATCCACAAAGGCGAAATCGTCATATTAGGGCCTGGTGCCAAGCACCGATGAGCTAGCAGTGGGCGTCTACGCAGGTGAATCAGCCAATCAATCGAGGGAGACCCACGACTATATTATCCAGGGGAAAGTTGTGCGGCCTGCACAACTTTCCATATCATTGGCTGTTATACTCAGTTGTGCCCCCGATACCCAAGCCAGATATTGACGACGAAGCGATGACAAAGTTAGACCACGAAGGTCTCAAAAGCCTTTAATATTTTTTGTCACAAGTAGCGTTGCCATGATGCAATGATATCCAATGAATGTGTGTATTAATAGACGTTCATTTATGGGATATAATTGCCTCATAAATCAACGTATTATTAAACAAAAATATCAGAGCGCTCCACGAGGACATTCAGTTATAAAAAGATGACGAAACGTCAAGTGTTAACTCTTCTTGGTGGTCTTAAAGATTCGGTCGCTGGCTACGACAGCTCATATTAGCAACAGCATACCTTAGCCGCTTAAACGTTGCCAGAGTGGCACCGATCCACAAAGGTGGTTGTATGACCCGTCAAACTACCGCCCAGTGAGTGTTTTGCATGTGTCACTATTTGCCGCGTAAATAATGAGTATGCTAGTCTGCTTAAATTGATTCTCACATAGAGAAAAGCAAAAGCAATTTGGCCTTTGGGACCCCGTAGATTTGCTGCCACTTGCTCTTCAGAAGCCATCTTGGACATCCCTTAATTTGTACTGGGCTGCCTAGCTTTGTATCTATGAACATATCAACTACATTACATTTATTCTATCTCCAACCTTAGGGTAATAAGCGTCATACTTAAAATGATGGTCACCTTTAATTCAATATATTATTCACCGTTCTATTATTGCCGGTACGGGAGGTCTCCAAACGTCGGGGTAGCTCGATCGCCCTTGTTGATATTCGGGCTAAATATGGGGCTGCTTTTTATGCCACTGCAGTAACTAGCCAAAGAACTCTTACTGCGCGCTTTATGCAATTGATGGTTACAATTCCAACGCGGTCTGTAGAAGAAACGGTCGAGGCTTTGAAGGCTTTATGATTGCTTTATGATTGCTTTATGCTTGTGGCGCGTAACCACCAGCAGCGTTTTTCATAGTATCTCAGAGGATCTCTTTCTCCTTCAATACCTCCGTAGCCGTAGCTGCAGCTTGCTGCCACCAGAAGTCGTGTCGCACATTTAACCTACGAACTTTTCAAGGGTTCTTCTGAGGGGCCTGGGATATTTGCTTTCCTTTCGACTCCCTCATTAGTCCATGTGTACCAAAGTTTTGCAATTGCTGTGGCTATAGCCTAATCCAGTACCTGCCACCTTAGAGAAGGATGAGCTCATTCCTGGCAGAGAACACAGCACGCCGAGAGATCGACGTGAGGTAATGGTTCAGTTTTACCCCCGACCGCTATATCCGTTTTGTAATATTTAAAGTAATTTCAGTGTGCCCTGGTGCTCCAGAATAAACAAAGTCCAATTTGGCTTTTAATGCCTCAATTTTTTTCTCAGTATTTGCCTACCGCAAATCGGGCCGTTGTCCTACAGCTTTTCCCCTTCTTCCTTTCTTTTTTTTTTTAGATTTCCCGTAAGGCAATTGCCCGTGTACGGATTTTTCATGTCATGGCTAAGTTTACTCCACTCCGGCATTTACCTTGTCTAAATTGGAAACCATGCAAACCAATTTAAGAGTGGCCGGTCTGGGTCTCGAACCCGGTCCTCCCGAATGCAAGGCAAAGGCTTTGCCACTAAGCCACCTTGCTCGGACTTAGCAACAGAGCTCTCAGCTTGTGTAGAAACAAAATTGTCTGTGCAAGTTGATCCGTGCGGTGTATTCTCTCATTGGCTGACAGGCATATCTGTATTGATATAGCAATTAAATTAGCTGTCATTCCCAGTATTGTCACGTATTTTATTGTGCCGTTGTCATCTCTGGTATCATCGTCGTTAACATTGCCGGGGAGGAAGCACATGGCTCTAAGCAACCAAAGTTCCACGCTATTTTACCCGGTTGCCGATACATTCGGAGCGCGAAAATTGGGGCGACGACCTTTTATGTCATTCGCCGACTCGATCTCGTTCGTGGTTCCGGTATGGTTATTGACTGCACTAACGTCGGCCCGTAAAAGAGCGATGTTGCACAAAACTCAACGCACGCTGCTTTGCGGTATACGATGATCTACAAAGCGGCCAGATACGCCACTCTGCACTTAACGCCTGAACACACAATACGGCTATGTTCGGTGTGGGACAATCGAAAACATTATGCACGCCAAGAAAGAAAAGAGCCGCTTTTACAAGACAAGGCCCCGTGGGGCATATCATAGTAGCTAAGACAAGGACGCTACTATATATACAGATATCGTATTCAATACCAACTGCAATGATTATAAGAATAGGCAGTAGTGGTGATGACGCTGATGTTAATAATATTATGTATCGAAAGTGCTACTCATTATAGTATAATTAATATTACTTCAATTTAGTATCGTATTTAGTTGACAACGCTAAGGTTTGAATGTAGGTTACGATTTTAAACGAGATATACATGTGGCTCGTGATTATGCATATTCTAAAATTAGCTGCCGATTGCAGTTGGCAACCTGCCCCGATGAAGACAAGGCCATGACGGATGCGTTCATTACTGAACTGGACGTGAGTAATCTAGCTAAGTAATGTAACTTTTATACGTGTGTGCTGGCTATCTCGTTGTCAAGCCTGTGAATTATAGCCTGTTTGGCAATTGAATCGAAGCATTTTACTAGCAGGAGAAGAAGTATGCGTCTTCTCATATGTAAGCCGTATCGGCATTATATATATATATATATATATATATATATATATATTTGAGGAATATGCGAAGAGCGATATATGGAATTGTGGAGCTCGTTAAAGCAAATATTTCCAATGGAACATGGTCTCTGAACAGTCTTGGTTTGGAGTGAGAGTGGAATCACTACAATTTGTGACACTGGTGTTTTTGCTCGACATAGTTGCCCAGAATGTGCAGTTGCGAGACAGCCAGTCATCCGGTACAGAAACTAAGCACTCCGTCGTGTTCGTGAGAAAATTCTTCCTCCGAAGAACCTATAACGCCGGTCAGAAGACGCGACATGGTCATTTAGAACAGAATTCGCAAAAATGAAGTTATTAGTTTTCACACCAAAAACCTCAAAATCATTACCCTACGACCACTCACAACGCTCAAATCTAGGCAAACGCACATTAATGACAACCATTTTGATACTAAACATATGGCAATGCGAGCCGCGGAGAGATTGAGTGCATGCATAAAGGACTGTGAGGCGACGCTGCGGCTGTAGCGCGACATGTCGGCGGTAGTGAAGGGAAGCAGAGATTTCGCACACGACGGTATGCTTAGTTTCTGTATAGTAGAAGGACTGTTTGTCTTGCAATTGCACATATTGTGCTTCTATGTCGCACAAAAACACTAATGCCACAAATTGTAGTAAATTCACTCTCAATCCAAAACAATACTTCTCAGAGACCATGTGCCATAATATGCATATACGTTACGCATAACATACACATTGTATCTTATAGCAACAATGGGTCTATCCGTGTATGGTCTTTTTGCGATCTCCTATCCGACGTTTATTTTGTTTATTATGCTGCACTTACATGCATCACATATGCATATATTTACACACAAATGGTCTCCGAGAAGTGTTGTGTCGCATTGACACTAAAATAATTATGCATTTTTCAGAATAAATTTGTTACTAAAATTATCTCCATGGAATACGCATTTGCCTGATGGCGTGTGGGGCGCTGTGCAATTTTTTCAAATTCCCTCCTAAACGACCAATTTTTTGTCGGCGCCGTATGTCCTTCAGAGGAAGCAGACTTTTCTCACGGCCACGACGGTTTACTTTCTCTATACGTGGACTGGTTGTCTCGCAAACTCACATTTTATGCTCGTATCTTGACAATAACACAGGTGCCACAATTTTTAGCATTTTACTCGTACTCCAAAACAAGACCACTCCGATACCATGTGCCATAAGAAAATATAGTAATTGTTAAACAAAGTAGAATAGCTACGTCAACGAGTTCTACAATACCCTATTTCACTTGGAACATCATATATATATATATATATATATATATATATATATATTAAAAAAACGTCATTGTTTGCAGGCAATAATTCGTCCTCTTAATGTCCAGTGATAGCTGTACCCGGATAAGCTAGCCGAGGTAGAAGCAGGGGCGCAACCGGTAACCGGCGCCCCGACAAAGCAGTGCACTTCAGTACCATTAGTTCTGGCCAGCCTTCGTCCGCCGCTCGCTAGTTCATGACAAATAAATGTTCGCGTACCGATATTGCTTACTAGTAGTCACTTGGAAGTAAATTACTCTGCGTGGACATTGCGACGTAGGCTTGCAAAATGTATTGCGACGATCGTGGGTTCAATTATTAGGCAGGGTCCTGCGGTCATGCTCCCACAAGAACTATTGGGGAAACCAGATAGCTATCTCCCTAGGTGCATCTAATGTACTATTTACGGCGACGCCAAAATTGTAGGGTCCGGAGGATGGCTTATAAATAAAAACAACCTCCTTAAAAATGTTTTTAATTCTAAGCAGGATGCTATCTGGGACACGGCGTTCCCATTTCGTGATGTGGACAGCACGCGCATCGTTGACGCACGGTGTTGCTTGTGCATTAGGTAGCCATCGTAGCAGAGGAATTGTACGAAACAAAACTGTCGATTTAGAATAGCAATAGTTTAACTAATATATATATATATATATATATATATATATATATATATATATATATATATATATATTGTTTAGCGCTTAGGTTGTCTTGTTTTGCACTTGTTTCACAGCAGAAGAATTACAGAGGTGAGATGTACATAGTGTGTTCAAAACGTATCGCGATTTTTGTGTTTTTTTCAAAAATTATTCATTTATTCATGAATATCTATTTTGTCCCCTTCAAAGTAATCCCCATGAGATATTATACACTTGTGCCAACGGTTTTTCCAATCTTCGAAGCACTTCAAAAAACCATTTTTTTTTATCTTGTTCAGCTCCTCCTTCGATGCCGTCTTTATCTCGTCAAGCGTAGCGTAACGTCGTCCTTTCATGGGCCTCTTCAGTTTAGGGAACAAGAAAAAGTCACAGGGGGCCAGATCTGGGGAATACGGTGGCTGCGGCATCATTAGTGTGTTGTTTTTGGCCAAAAACTCGCGCACAAGCAACGATGTGTGAGCAGGGGCGTTATCGTGGTGCAAAAGCCAATTTTTGTTCTTCCACAAATCCGGGCGTTTCTGGCGGATTGCTTCGCGCAAATTGCGCATAACTTGCAGGTAATATTCCTTATTGACCGTTCTACCCTGTGGCAAGAACTCATGATGCACCACGCCCCTGCAATCGAAGAAAACTGTCAGCAAAACTTTCACATTCGACCGAACTTGGCGCGCTTTTTTCGGTCTTGGTTCGTGCGGCAGCTTCCATTGAGATGATTGAGCTTTGGTTTCCACGTCATAACCATAAACCCACGATTCGTCACCAGTTATGACCCTCTGGAGCAAATTTGGGTCGTCGCGGACAGAGTCCAACATCTCATTAGCAATGTTCATGCGATGCTGTTTTTGGTCGCAATTGAGCAATTTTGGTACGAATTTCGCGGCGACCCGTCTCATGCCCAAATCATTGATAAAAATCAAATGGCACGAGCCAATCGATATGTTTAGGTCCTCAGCAACTTCTCTAACGGTGATTCGACGATTGGCCAATACCATTTTCTCCACTTCATTAATTTTTTCGTCTGTTGTTGAAGTGCTCGGGCGTCCGGCACGCTCTTCGTCGTTCACATCTTCTCGGCCTTCTGAGAACATTTTGTACCACCGATAAACGTTGCTTCGGTCCAAGGTAGCTTCTCCGTATGCCACAGTCAACATTCGGAATGCATCCGCGCACTTAATTTCGTTTTTCAACAACATTTGATACAGGTTCTTTGATCCATTTTTTTGAATAGGTAAAAATCGAAGACGATCCAAAACACGTGCAAGCAAAGCAGCTGTCAACAATTAAGTGAACATTCAAAATGGCCGAGCTTGTCGGCATAAGTGAGAGACATGAGTACCAACATAACGCCACAAAAAATCGAAATTCGAATATACGTAACCCGCGAAAATTCAAAAGTCGCGATACGTTTTGAACACACCTCGTACGCTGCAAGAAACAATCTCTTAATGCCCGCTCATAGGAGAAGATTTATAAGGCAGTTGCTCACTAAGCCAGTACACACTTTATGTGTCCGTTGGAGGGCTGCTTGTTCTAAGAACGATGCAAGTCTATTCTTTTGTTTAGTAGTTTAGTTTAAGTATTGTTAAAATTCATCTTCATTCATTCTTCAAAGTAATTATTAAAATCATAGGGCTCCCTAATTTTTTCCTGCGATAGCTCTACTTTAGTGCGATAGATAACCTAAGAGTTACACATTTGTCTCATTGATTCATATGTAAGGCTTTCAGATTTATATATATATATATATATATATATGTGTATATATATATATATGTATATATATATATATATATATATATATATATATATATATATATATATATATATATGTATATATATATGTATATATATATATATATATATATATATATATATATATATATATATATATGATAGAATCTATTTGTGCGGATACCTGCAAAAATACTGCCAATTTTCAGATACGGCATAGAAAATCCTAGAGCAATACTTTACATAACGACCCCCGTGATTCGAACTATTAAATGTGAAAGGTCGGTGACTTTGGTAGAAACCATTAAGACTTACAAGTATGTATAGCGGTAACATATATCAACAAGAGCTGTCCACATTAGCCCACTAGTCTTAATTATCATTATTCCCGTCTTACCAGACATCATCACTAGCATTTCTATTAAATTTATAGCCATTTATTATAGCTTTTGGTGGATCATCTTTCCTTATCACTGCTGTCTTGTTTATAATCTTTTTACACACAGGTTCGTTGCAAGGCCGAATATTGTGTTGTTTCGTAAGGCAACGCACTGAATGCCATCCTGCTGAATTAAGCGTATTAATCATATATATGGACATATATATGATTTACTCGATACAACTTTTCATGAGAGGTTTCGGCAATGCATAATGTACATGCATCACTGGCAATGGTCAGTTAGAGGAAGGTACTCACAAACCTATTAAACGCGTATCCCCTCCAGGCTCGAAATTGCATTGCAAGACTAAAAAGGAACGCGTCGAGGAGAACTAAAGCCTTGTTGGACTTGGTGGATGAAATTGGATGCTAGGTTGTTAACAGGACGAACGTGTGTGCATATGAATGTCACTCTGGGTCGTCAATGTGTTCTCCTTTGTAAGGAGGAGCTATACTTAGGAAACACCTACCAATAGACATTTGGACCAAGGCTGGGGCTAACAATCAAGAGCGCAAAAGAAGTTGAAACTACTACTCAGGGAGGCATTGGAAGGCTCTGAAAGCCAACTGTGATAAATACGGCTTTATAAGCCTGATAGCCAATAGGTAGCTAAAACTGTTAGAAGGTTAAAACAAGAATACGTAAAAATCGCAAGACCTTAACATAAAGCGCGGCAGGGCCAAGGAAACCCGAAGAGCGTTCGCACGTGTGGTGGAAGCGGACGCGGGGGGAGGTGACAGAGCCCCACAAGCAAGAAGCATACAAAAAAATATGATAAGAACCAAGCTTAATAGAATTATTGTCTGTCACACCGTGCTTACCCTAAGAAAAAGTGCACAAATAATAAGTAAATCTCAACTGTAGGCAAGAATGCGACAATAGTAATTATTTTTCAGGAAAAATAACAACAACAAAGTTAGAGGCGTTGTTTGTAAAAGCTGTTTATATAGAATATTTTCATGGGGTATGAGCAAGAAGACTGGGATTATTCATGCAGAAGAACATAGGATAATACCAGAAGAGAAAGGTCAACCCACACGGCGATGCAGGAGCTGCTCGGGATAATCTGGGACACGCTATCTAAACCGCGGAAGAACCTACATTTTGTGTTTGTAGATTGACTTAGCACTAAGAGATGAAATCGCCAAATAGTTATACAGAGCTTAGGTCTTGGAAGTAGTAGTGAAAGTAACACGGACTACAGTAGTAATATGGAGTTATTTTCGTAATTCTAAGAGGCCTAGCGCAGCAGGTGGGAATTATAAAGGCTGAGAGTTTGTCGAAAATGACTGTACGTAGATGACGTGAACAGTGCTTGTTACAGTCTTGTCGGCGTAAAGCAAGCCATGGACGGGTTACCTTTACATAGCAAGCGTTTGAAGGTTGACTGGGAAAAAAACTCTGGTTGTCATGATAAGAAGAGATCGACATCCGAGCAAGACTTATGTTTTTCAGATCATACTTATTTTGGGCTGATCCTCAGCCAACATTTGACGTTTACAGCTTTGTCTTCGCATTGCTTCGTAAGACGCACCCCATAGATACAACTGTGCAACGATAGGGCTCGGTCCCGCGCACCTCTATGGGTCTTCCCGTCGCAAGGCGCACGCGAATGTACTACGCCACCGGTCTCGATATCAGATCATACCTATCACTTTATCAACAAATGATAGCGTGTTTCGGATCCACATTCAAGACGGTTACGTTTAGTAGACGGGGGTCTTCTTAATAAAGGCTTTCGGGCTATCAAATAGTTGCAGGAATAGGTTTGTCCTTGTGCTAGTAGGCGGTTCGCTTCTAAACGATAAATTACAAAATAACCAGAATTTCCAAAGTACGAGTGCTTTTGGCACACGTATGCAGAACTATCGAACAAAAACAATCGAGATGTATAGGGGGATAAATCAGATAGTGGCAATAAAGAACGCCAAATAGCGTGCCAGTGAATCAAAACATAAACATTTAAATACGGCCCCCATGTATCATTACATGCTTTGAAACTAAGAGGGCATATTTAATATATAATATATCATGCCACGGTACGTTTGGCGGCGCTTTCGATAGCGAAAACACTAGATCAGTAAAACACTGTTTGTTGGAAGCGACTGCATTAAGGAAAATACAGTCATCTACACTATTTTATATGTTTTATAAGTTTATACTTGCACGCCGTTGTAACTTCGTGGAACTTTTTTCTTGAGCACATCATAATGTGAAATCCACGAATGACATATTCTAAGATATAAGTAGATTATTTTCAGATTGTACCTTCGTTTGATCTTCGACAAATACTGGCGTTTCGCCATAGCAAATGAGAGAGATACTCACTCTCCCGCCGCCAACGGAGGTTACGCGTTGGCATATGGCAGGAGCGCCTGGCGGCCCGAATTGACAGGCCAGCAGGTCCTCTCCCCCCTTCCCCTATCGAGGTTCCGAAGAGTGCCTCACTACTCCTACCCGACGATAGAACGCGATCCCCTCGCGATTTCGCGTTACACCCTATATATATATATATATATATATATATATATATATATATATATATATATATAAGTGCGCGTGATCATTCCGTGAGGAACTTGGTATTACGCTCGTATCTTTTTCTATGTACCGAGCCAACGGCCGTGTGTTATGGCCCGTATCGATTTACAAAGGAAACGCCCCATTCGCACGCTGCTGCTGCTGCTGCTGTGATCGAATACAAAGCGTAGCACTGCTTTGAGGGCTCTGGCAGAGAGTTCTATTATAATAGATAGCCATCGTCTTAGAAACAAGTTTCACCTTCTACCATATCAGTAGCTGTTTCACCTTGGCTAGCTCGTGTGACACACAAATGACACGCACGCTTTACGTGGCTGGCGCAAAATAGATAGATCTACGTGTAAATTCAGTTCTCCAGTGTATCCCTGTGTATGTACTAGCATACATAATCCCATAATCTCATTATGTGCTATCGCACACATTCTATTGAATGGTGTCAACGCCTAGCACCGTTCATGCGATTGGTTGTATGCTATCACCTCATCACTTTGTCGGCGCCTATAGCGTGGCAGCGAATTGCCACAACTGTCGACGGCTGCGGCGGGTACAAACTACGGGTACTCGGCCGCTGGGGTCGACTTGTCCAACGCTTAGCGGTTATGCTTAGACCCGTGCCGTATGTCTACTTCATTTTGACGACGTCTCGCCGGGGATCCAGCCCCCTGCAGCAGGACCTGTCACTTATCAGCAGCGCACTTCTCATCGTGTCAGACCTGTTAGCACAGCGGTTGAACCTCGTCTGTTTAGTCGACATTGGCCACCAGCTCGCCATCCTCCGCATGGTTAACGCCCTGTGGCTAAGGTAGGTATGTAGACGAATTGAAAAAAAAAGTGCCTCTTGCACCTAGAGCTGAGTCATCGGGTCCTCTGCAGTCCTCCAATGCGGGTGCCTGCACATACATGTATTTCAACGCTATAAATATGTGTTAACTATACAACTAGAGTTGTGGGTTCGAGTCTGGTGCGACACGCCTTAGGAACTCCACCCCCGCGACACCCCGAGGAAATGTTAGTTTTGTCTGAAGAGAAAGCCAATACGATATTCTTGGTTCCAATTTTTCAAGAAGTAATTTGAAGACTAGATGAGTCAACACGAGAGCGTTTGACAACTTGACGTACCCTTCTATCGATGGCATGATGTCTTCTAAGGTGTGGACAGCCTCGTCTTTGGAGGACCCAGCTGTGGTTCATAGTGGCGCTCGTGTCGGCTCTGAGCGATGCTTCCATCAACGCGATTGCTACGTTCAGAACGGTAGACGACACCATTCAAACTATGCGTCCGTTCGACCCGGTGAGTAATGTAATCTATCGTGTAGGGCTATATATACTTTGAGCTACTACATTGAACGCCTGAAGCCCGCCAAGGAGAGCTTGTCGCGGTGTTTTTTGGAAGGTTTTGGAAATGCTTGACACACATGCGTCACACTTGTATTCCTCCCCCAGGTTCGGAATTGCTTTTGTATTACTTCGAAACCACCCTTATCTTCTCCCCGTCTTCTCGCACCACCGTGTGGTTTGTTCAGACTGGCTAGAGCAATGATTCGTTTAACCCTCCTTAGTGGGTGCATTGAGGCCCTTTTTTATGAGAGGTTTAGCAATGCACTATCGGGTTCTGGCAACCAACAGCACTTAGTTTGGGACATTCACCCACTAAAAACCTCAATCATCTTCACCCCCTAGAGTGCGGAAGTTTGTGGCACTACTTTGAGACCGCGGGAGGAAAGTCTTGTACTTCACTTGGATCTCGTCATGGCCTCAGCTCACAAACTCGGAATACGTCAAGCCCTTTCTCAAAAAACGATTAAAAATAAGACGTCTGCCGTCCATGCGGCGGCATCCTCCATGACGTGTCGATCTCTCATAAGAAAACGTCAAGTTTCTGCGGAATTGGGCCAGGGCGGAGCAGGACGAGACCGTTCAACATCATTCGGCTGGCCCGACGTGCAGAGTATGCATGTGTCTATTTGCGGCTTCCCAATCCGCACCAAATAGGCTTGGAATTGGCCGTGGCTCGTAAGGACCTGGAGCAAGAAGTACGTAAGTGGCCCCCGGAGAGCGTTTTTCGCCAGCGACGCGTAGGGTCAACACACGCCGGCCAGCATACATCGCCGAGGACTCCGCAACAGACGCTAGCAGCCCGCGGCACGTTCAAGAACGAATAATCGACCTTAAGGGGAGCACCCGACATGAAGAAAGGCTATTTAAGGCCAACCGTTGCGCGTAGGGCGCCGTTCTGAGCTACTGAACTGTTAGGAGTATATGTTTTTCCCAATGGTAGGAGTATATGTTTTTCCCAAATACAATAACCTATGATCGGCCTTATAAACGCACAGTAGGCCAGTTAGACTACGGACAGGGGCTTGTTAAGCACCTGCGAACGGCAAAACCCAAATCGATCACTCTGACTCGGTTTGCAATTTGGTTGGCGTATTCTGCTGACTTTATGTCAATTTGTAAAGTTCCCTACAAGACATATTTGATTTGCGCCATTGATTCTCTGTCCATAGTAGAGGCATCATCGACTCGATTAAATAGGTCAGCTTCTCGAAGAAGGTAGGTTAGACGGGCGGCGACAAATTCCAGCTTTGATCTCCAGCGCTCGGCTGCTGTTACGAGTCCTTCGGGGTAAACGGGCACACCTAGTAGCTCCAGATTAATCCCTGTATGTTTTTGCTCAGTCGTACGCAAACGTATTGTAAGCCCAAAACCCCTAAAATACAGAGTAGCTCCAGATTTTGTATCTCGAAGCTGGCCTGATTAAACTCCAAAGCAGAAGCACGCCAAAGTTAAGACTCGTTTATGACTTCTACTGCTGTGCGAACGCTTTCTTCTAAATAGACCATCGTCAGGATACTACGGACTAGCGGGCTCCTCAACGTATATATATATATATATATATATATATATATATCTATATATATATATATGTCTATATATATATATATATATATATATATATATATATATATATATATATAGACAAGGACATGCTTGGCATGTCGTATTGGATTATATATCCCTTTGTTGTATTGAAATTTGATTATTTTCCTTAGAGGCTATCGCTGACGGGGTGGGTGCGAGTTCAATTAGCATCTCAAACCGATTTTAAACAGCCAAATGTGCGGTTTGTTTGCATAGCGTTTCAAGGTGGCGGTGGCGCCTATTATAGTGTGGAGCACGGTGGCGTTTCAGTCGGCCTCAACAGCGCCGTTTCTCTGGATCATCTACACGAGCGGCATTGTGGAGCAATCGCTGGCGAAGTTCAACGCCGAGCTCCCTACTAACGCAGATGTGCGTACCACTACGCTATTTTGTTTCACTTTATTCTAGTTTGTTGCTCATGGCAAACAGACATGATGCAAAAAAAAAAGTACATTCACGCATTGTACATTGTTAAGGCTAACCTGATTTTAAAGCAAACTACCTCGTTCTGTGCACACACTTACATTATTTGGCTTGCGTAAAGCATATACATTGTTTGCATACAAAAACGATTGACTCTGCGTGCATTTTACTGATGATGCCTCATATACGGATAATAAATATTGAGAAAACAATAGTTCGCATTGTTTTCTTTTTGACATTTTTTAGCATTGTGGGATTTGTAAGGGTTTAAGGTTGAATTGAGGTTAAGTTAGTGTGTTACACACGGTTGTCTTCGAATTTGTCTGTAAATTTTTGTAGATGTCGTCAGCAGCTATAGTCGGCGTTGTACAGGATTTTCGCTGCGTGGTTGGCCAGCAGCGGAGATTCCTGGGAGTGCGGCTTTTTCTCGCCATGGTAGCCTTTTTCTTGGCCGAGGTGTACATCGTATTTCTACTTCTCGTCGTCACTGCCGAGCGGTCGAGATCCGGCGACTCGATGTTGATTATGTGCATACGGCTGGTTTGCCTCATTGGCATCAAGCTCGTTGTCGTCCTTATTCCACTGCTAACCATACACAGACTGCAAAAATCTGTGAGTGCCGGAACAAACTTATTATGTAATTATATTTTTCATTTGATATATATATATATATATATATATATATAATTTTCTTCTTTTCCCGCCTCGTCCAAGTTCCCTAAGCGGGAACAGACGGTCCTGTTCCAGTTCTGTAGGTAATATATTAACGCGTAATATATATATATATATATACTTTTTCTTTTCCCGCCTGGTCCAAGTTCCCTAAGCAGGAACAGGGCGTCCTGTTTCAGTTCTGTAGGTAATATATTACCGCGTTTAAAAAATATACACTTTCAGATAAAAAGGAGTCGCATTTTACTTTAACCATAGTACCATTTTGTACCCCAAATGGTCGCGCCATATTATAAAAGGACAACACCATTCAAGACAATTAAATCTGCTAAGGAAGACAAATGTATGGTTATTTTTAATTTAAATAAAATAGTATATTGTGTTTCACCGCCAGATATCCTAAAAATAGCTGTCACCAGCATCCCTTGCACAAGACACGACTTGGAGTGCCAGAATCTAATCAGACGTACTAGTAAACAACTAAGCCCCGCGCTTTCATAAGAATGATTGATTTGAGGACACCTGAGGTTATCTGTGGGGTTCGGCTTTCCTGATTAGGGTCATTGCACCTCAAATTGTTGTGTATTGTAATTTGCCTATTACAACTGTAGAAAAGAGAACAACGTGCCACTGGTTAACATTCTAATTTCGTGATCTCACTTAAACCGGTCTCGTGCTTGTCTTGGTTGTGGCCAGTTGTTAATGTACAGATGCCTGTATGGCCCAACATTCATGTTATGCAGTCTTTGCCTCATAGTATGCGCACAAAAACTATTCAGAGGATACTACGGAGCTGTTGACTTATTATTACACACAGCAGTACGTCGGTGAGGTTGCAAAACATTCAATATAAGAGAGCGGTCGTCCTAATTCGTTATAAGCCAAGCCTTGCCTGAACTCGCTCTCACGTGCAAGCTGTCCGTGAGGTGATACTATTGGTAGACTTTGCAAATGGTGCACTGGCAAGCTATAGAACGTTGACCATAGCTAATATCGAGCAAAGCAAATATCTAGGCGGGTTTCTCGGGCGTGAGATGCATTTCTTATAACTTTTGTTGGCATTTGGACTGATCACTGTTACTGCCTGACTGACAAGAAATGTTTTATGCGTATGTTTTGCTATGAGATATCTGCAAATACACCAGCAGTGGCCAAGCCGAAATCGCATATCTGAGCGTTTTTCTTCAGTAAACTGCCTTTTTGGGTTGATATTGGGACGTATCGTTTTAACATCCTGGCCGTGTTTTTAAGCAAATTCAATTGCACTCTAATTGTCTGTAGCGATTTTAATGTGGCGCGACGATTACGAGTGCAATGTATGACTAAAGTAAGCAATGCATAATAATTGATGTATATATATATATATATATATATATATATGTCCCCTTTGGTCAGAGTTGTGCATTAGCTGTCCCAGCGATCGCCACTATTTGAAATACGTCTAGGTAGGTACAAACAGCACCCAGTTAATTATGTATCGTATTTGTAGGTATCCGCGGTCGTCGCGGATAGTTTATAATAATCCAGATTAGCGTGCGGAATATGTTTGTAAGCTGTCTCTCTCTATGTCTCCCTTTCAGGCGACATCAATATGTAACTCTTTGAGTTTGCTTATTTATGTTGGCAACACATCCGCGCATGGACGACGCCGCTCGAGGCTATTGCTGAGCGCCCGCAGGGCTGTGCAGGACCTTAACTGCGCTCCAACGGCGGCTGGAGTTTTTGAGTTCCGTCTAGGAATGTTGATTTCGGTTCGGCGCTGTTATTTTGCCTAAATATATACAAGGTCTCCCAGAAATATTTAAATATTTATATGACAAATTGTAGAGCTTGGAGTGAGAGTGATAATATTCAAAACCGTGACACTGGTGGTGTTGTCCGACATAGGATTGCGAGACAACCAGTCCTCCTTTACTAAGACGAAGCATATCGTCCTGTTCGTGAGACATGTTTGCTTCTTCTGGTGAAAATACAACGCCGAATGAAAAATGCGACATGGTCGTGTAAAGAGAATTCACTAAAAACATTAAATTATATTATTAGTTGTCACGTCCAGTACTTGAAAATCATATCAACGACCATTCGCAGCACTCAGAACTAACACATCCAGGCAAATGCGCATTTCATGACGATCATTGTGTTAAAACTATGCCAATGCGACCTATGGTAGAGGACTAATCGAGATTTGGAGCATGCACATGATTTACTTCATCAGATACGCCACGCGGTCAATTTCGCGGCTTGCTTTGCCGTAAATTTGTACCAAACTGATCGAATGATATGCATGAAATACGCGATTGCCTGAATGTATTAATTTTGAGTGCTGTTAAGGACCGTAGGGTTACTATTTTGATGAATGGAACGTAAAAGCTAATAAAAGAACGTCATATTTTTGCGAGTTCTCTTCTAAACGACCATGTCGCATCTTCTGGTCGGCGTTGTATGCCCTTCAGCAACAAAATGTTCTCACGACAATGTGCTTAGTTTTGGTAAAGGATGACTGCTTGTCTCGCAATAGCACAGTTTGTGCTTCTATGTCGGACACTAACACCAGTGTCACGGATTTTAGTAAATTCACTATCAGAAGACTTCTAAGAGATGGAAGAATATTTACAATAGCTAGCTCTACAATTCTCTGTATCGATCTTCAATTATTTTTGGTAGACTATATATATAAATATATATATATATATATATATATATATATATATATATATATATATATATATATATATATATATATATACACTGACTAAGATGCGCAGGGGAACCTAGACAGTGGAGCAAAACTGTCTAAATAGAGATATTATTAGACTATATATATATATATATATATATAGTCTAATTCGATTCCTATGACTACTACGTACTAGGCCAAAGCAAAATAACGTTTGTGACTTGTTATGACCCACTGACAATTAAGACAGTAGGCAGAGTAAATTGAGAACATCCAGTGACTCCTGTAATATAACATGATTGCTATATCATTATTAACGTTCCTATGAGTGCCTAACAAGCAATTTAAATTAAGCAAACGAGTCAAAACTGCATTTGTTAGCGCTTTATTCAAGTACATTCTTTAAAGTTTTTTCATGCACGGTTCAACGCGTGACGATTGCCTGTGTGTATGTGTGTCTTTTAGCTCGTCGGCCAGCTGATCACGAACATTCTAGTTGTTGGGCAGGCGCACTATACAAGTAGATTGCCTCGTGGAGCAAAAGAAGCAATTGCCACTGAAGGATAACAAACACTTGGGCGTAAAAAGCATGCACGCCATCTACGTAGCGGCAGCGACAGCGACAGTAACAACAGCAACAACGGCAACAACAACAACAACAGCAACAACGGCAACAACAACAACAGCAGCAACAACGACAATGACAACAACAACAACAACAGCTATGAAGCGCAGTATCGAATCAATGTTGCTAAAGCGCGTTATGTGACTATGCGAGAGGTGTCACGCACTAGTGGGCGACATATGAGCCACAAATTGACAATAACTTCCCCAATGAGTTGAAGCAAGTTTAGACTGACTAAGCTGCGCAGGGGAACCTACACAGTGGAGCAAAACTGTCTAAATAGAAATATTTGCGCCGAGATAGTCACCAAGCTGGGACACTACGTGTTATATCGAGTACTAATCTACATCGCGGAGTACATTTTGTTTAGTGACAAATTCGCTATTGCATCCATAAGAGGTAGCAGCTACGAATCCAGGAACAGTCGTCTCTGCATATTTATTGTCAATCTCGAGATGGGTTAATATTGAGCATGACCAAAATGGAGGGAAGACGTACAAACATAAAAATACACACTTCAAAAATGTTTATTCTATGGCGTCCCTGTACGGTAAAAAGTGTATGCAGATGACCTGGAAGTCTACTGCGACATGACCTGCGAACAAGGTGTGTGGAATCCAAAACGCCAATGTTTTGGTATAAAACGGTAATTTCTATCGGAATATCCATCTAATACCAAAATACACCGTAATGAAGAGGGCACCGAAGGACACGATATACTTGCTAAATGGAGAAGCCACAGTACGATAGAGACCTAGGCGTCACTTTCGATGTCGGATCCACCACCAAGTTTAATAACCTAATCACGCGGCTTGTTATTGGCTTGTTATTTGTTTTGCTACCTCAAGCTTCATAAAACAACACTACCACATCGATGTTTGGTCGCCATTTCACCACAGTGACATACATTTACTCAGCGGTTAGCTCAGAGATGAAGTATAGATCGAAAATTAATTGCCTTGCCAAATGAAGTCATTCTTCAAGACCACGGCATGTGAATACTGAAGAGGCTCGTTCAGGATCAATTGATTAACTGTTAGTTCGTTGTGAACTGCATCAATCGCGTTTGCTATGCAAATATGCCAATAAATCTACAATAAAACCGAGGTAATTGAACCAACCTGCCTACCTTGTGCGCATTCTATTCCGCCTTCAACCTGCAAGAACACCACATGGCTTTAAACGTCTCCACCATTCGCTAAATTAAATAAACACAGTTGAGATCACACAGAGACTATTTACTGCAGAGGAGAACTTAAGTGATCATCACTGTATTGAGTATATAATTATGAGAAACACCAGACAAATTCCTCTTCCGCCTCGGCAACGGATCTTCTCCAAGTCGTCTGTGTACAGGGATAGCGGCATTCTATATATTATCATAATTTGCTAAGTTTCAGGGGGGAAAACGCACGGAAATTATTTGATAAGGAATGAACACATGAAAGATACCTTAGTTCTCGCGCCATGCTGGCAAGCTCTATTCAATGAATGCTAAAACACTGAGGAAATTCCAAAGGCCTGGAGGGAAGCGACATTAATTGTCATTCCCAAAGGAAAGGGTATAGAAACGGAACCAGAGGCTTGGGGGGAATAGCAATAAAAAGCTGCCCATACAAGATTCAAGATTCAAATCGTGGTTTATTAAAGGAACTGCATTATACAATGCTTTAGTTCTCATTTAAAAAATATATAAAATTGAATAATAATAATTATTATAAAAGGATTAAGATATCTTGCTGTCAGCCATGGACAATCACAAAATAAGTTTGTTCAGCCTTGCAGAATCAGACATCCTAACACAACACAAATAGTACGTGTGCCTCCGCCATGTCAACACCCATTAGTGAGTAACCATTTCTGGACCTCACGTGTAAAACAATTCAGGAAAGTGATGCGGCGAATGCGCTGTGGTATATTACTCCATATCACGGGCAAGCGAGAAGCAACGGCTTGATGACTACATCTCTTAGTAACTAATGGCCCTACAAATGTTGTGGCACGCCTCGAGGTTCTACGAAACAAGGGAGCAAGAGGAAACGAAACATCGTAGGGAATAATATTCCGAGTAATTTTAAAACCCAGCACGGCAACCTTCAGCAAATATATTGAATCGATCGTGAGGAGATTATGTGCCCCATAGAGATCACTGACGGAGTCTCTGCGTCGCCTGCCAAATACAGCTCTTAGAGCGTCGTTTTGTATTATACGCGCCCTACGAAGAACTACCTCGAACCCACTACCCCATATAAGGATACCGTAGAGGAGAACTGGCAAAAACAGTGTTTTGTATACCATTATAAGGTCATCTATAGGTACTCCGATAAGCCGCATGCGAAAAAGCGTTGAGATTATGGCATAGCATTTGGGCCTGATATGGTCCAGATGGGCACGCCAACTCATGAACTCATGTAGTATAAGCCCGAGGCATTTTGCGGTGTCAGAAAAGACCAACTCACTCCCTGCTAGATAGAATTTCCTGTTAAGGTGCATCCTTAGCTGGGGGGCTCGGAATAAAATAACGTTTGTCTTGCTAGTATTAACAGCAAGACCAAATTTATTGAAGATTGAAATAACTGTTTCCACTTGTGAGAGGAGGTAAGGCAACTCCGAATTGATTTCGGAAGCGTTGAGCCGAAAAAGTAACGTCGTGTCATCAGCAAAAGCGATCGGTTTGCCCAAGTTTTCTTTCTGGATATTCAAGAGGATAAAATTGATAAGGATTAAGAACAGCAGAGGTCCGAGCACTGAACCCTGGGGAGTACCGATATCTACCGGTCTCCATGCAGATTCGACTGTACCAACTCTCACTGCCTGGGTTCTTGAGGTTAGGTACGAGCGGAGCCAGTCGATTGTACCCGATGAACACCCTAATACGTGCAGCATTTGTAGGAGGAATGCGTGGTTGAGACAATTGAAGGCAGCGGCTACATCCAGGAAAATTCCGAGACATATTTTTGTCGATTCTACTGAATCCACGACAGACTGCCATAAATGGGCGAGGGCCAGCTCCGTTGAACGACCATGGCGGAAGCCAAATTGCTGCGACGACAAAAAGTGAATGGACTCCAAATGTTGCTCAAACCTTGACAAAGCCGCTTTTTCTAGTATTTTGGACACATAATCCACCAGGCTTATAGGACGGTAGCTGCCCGGTAGAGTTTTATCGCCTTTTTATAGAGCGGAGTTACATACGAGGCCTTAAGGCGTGTGGGGAAGATCCCAGAGGTAAAGGAGAGATTCACAATTTTTGTCAGGGGTCCGACAATGAAAGGGGCCGCTAACTTTAGAAGCTTACCGGGTATTCCCATAGCCCCAGAGCTCCAGCTCGCTTTTTGTTTGATTAGGAGTGAGTACACTTCGGACTTAGACACTGGGCGAAAACTCAATGATTTGCCCTTGTGGTTCCATAAATCTGCAAGAATGGGCGCTAAATCGCATTGTAGGCAGAGAGGCGCGGCAGTGACCGAACCAATAGTTGCAAAGTGCCGATTGAGCTCATCGGCAATTTCTTGTGGTTCGGTAACAGACCGATTAGGAGATACAGTCAGAGTGGGAGGCAGTTCTACTGAGCGGTTTTGTTTACCACATGTTTTATTGATGAAGTTCCAGAGATTTCTTGAGTCGCTGCGCAACGAATCGAACCGTGATCTGTAAAAAGCAGTTCTAGCGGCGCATAAGCCACAAAGATACCGCCTACGGCTCTCTTGATATAAAAATTTACTCTCGGGAGAATTCATCTTTTTGTGCCTCCGATACATCTTATTGGCGTGCCGGCGGAGCCGTCACAATCCAGGAGAAAATGAGAATGACCCTTTCGGCGCACCGTCTCTGCGAGTTTTAGTGCGCAGTGGAAAAGAAGACTCGTAGAGGTTAAAAAGAATATCTCCAAAAGCCTCAAGAGCTAAGTCGACGTCTGCTGCATCCAACACGGTGAGCCAGGATAATTTGCCGACGCGGCTTAAAAAAAGATCGATGCTAGCTCTATCGTGTGCCCGATAAGGCACGCGAGATTCAACCTGAGGTGCATTGCCCTCTTCGCCGTCATCAGAAATGAAGACAAAGACTGGTAGATGGTCTGAAAAAAGCAATGTGTCGAGAATCGCTGGTTGGACAATAGAAAAGCCGGAGCAGTTACGAACTGCGATATGATCAATACAAGTGCGGGAGAGGGGGACGTGTGACACGATCGATAAGATGGATCAGATCCCTGCACGAAAAGAAGGAAATACACAAGATACTACAAGATATTTTCAGGAATAATAGCTAGGAGATTGGAGTCTTTCTTAGAGGAAAGAGGGTAATACCAGAGGAACAGCATGGATTTAGGAAGGGACGGTCAACTCACTCAGCAATTGAAGGGCTGCTCGGAGCAATCTGGGATACTCTGTCCAGGCCGAAGAATTGCCTATATGCCGTGTTCGTAGATTTAAAAGCGGCGTTTGACATAGCGCCAAGGGATAAGATAGTTAAAATGGGAGTGCCGAGAGCAATGCTGAGGTTGCACATCAGCATCTTAAAACAAAACACGGTGCTGATTGACAACGGGGTTGGCATTGCGGGGGAGGTAATTCAAACCACAGGTGTCGCGCAGGGCGGTGGACTGAGTCCACTACTGTTTTCCGTTCTTCTGGGTGGGCTCCCCGAACGGATTAGGACGGGCTGGACTCGAGAGTGGGCCAAGATTTTAATGTACGCAGATGATGTAGTAATCTTTAGTTGTAGCCTTTTCAGAGTGAAGCAAGCAATGGATCGGCTAGTTACATTCATGGATGAAATGGGCTTAAAGGTTAATTAGGAAAAGACAGTAGCCATGAAATTCCGAAGGGCGGCCGTCTGGCCAAGGGTGACGTACTTCAAATTAGGGGAAAGGAATTAAAATTTGTAAATAAATTCACATACCTATGGCTCACCTTAATAACAAGGGGCAGTAGTTTTCGATCACACATCCAGGAGAGGGTTAGGAAGGCCACTATCGCAGCCGCGGCAATTAAATGTCCACATAAGCTTTCGGTCGATGCAGCAGTAGCCCTATTTGGGATACAGATAGCGCCCATCGCCACATATGGCATTGCACTAATATGGGATAATGTGGGAGTAGACGAATTGCGTTTAATCGATTGGGTAAGGTTTTTCTTTCTAAAGAGGGTTTTTGCGCTTTCAAACACATGCAGAAATAGGGTGGTCCACGTGTTGGAATGTGGCCCACTGCTGACAGAGGAACTACAAGAACGATGGAATCTGAAGAAGACGTGCGCCTTTGACGTTTATATGCGAAATTGGCGAACCAAAATTAGCTTAGCGAGGTAGACACAGGAATTTATGGCACAGCAGCAATGAGAAGCACTGGGTGGAGAGCTAGCGGGGTGAAAGATCGCCATTTAACAACGGCCTTTGCAGCCCACGGATTTCATTACGTTCTATGCAACGTGGAGGGCTTCCATGAACCACAAGACGAATGTCGATGCAAAGAATGCTGGAGTAAATGTGATAAATACCACGCCGCGGTTTGTCCGGCGGCTCGGTCCATAGCAGAACTGGCAAAACGCTAGATCGATTGTTGTGTGGAAAACTGTGATGTAACATAAACACACTTACCCAGCCCGGGTGCTAATAAATAAATAATAATTTGCTAAGTTAACATAATCGTAAAAAAAAGAAATTTTACGGACATTATTCTTAGTTGGTGCTAAGGCTTGAATTTTAAATACGTGTGTTACCCTGTTATATCAGGGGCGCTCAGAAGGGTAGAGTAAGCGGACACGTTGAGATACCTAGAGTTCCACTACCAGCCTTTGCGACACATGGTCGCTAACAGGTATTATACTATATTCTCAATAAGCATCACTTAAAAAAATTTGATCAACTACAAGTATCGAATGAAAAGCACTAGCAAAGGCAACCCGGCGCCTACAGTGCGACTCTGTGTGATCTACGTCGTCTGTGCACCCACACAAACGTCTGTATTTGCCGTGCCAATCTTCATCATGTACAACTGGAACTATCTATGGCCGATAGTTTTACTTGCAACACCCTATACGTGTCGTAGTATATATATAACGTTTTTCTTATTCTGGACCGAATCGCCGGACACACAGCGACGTGGTATCTATCACACTTAATCCGGCACAGTGTGCATTGATGTCCATTCTGTGGTTCATGAAAACTCCCTCACGTTGGACAGAAGGTGATGAAATTCGTGCAAAAACAGTAGTTAGATGTCGGTTTCTTCTCCCCCCCCTAACCCACTATTCAATGCTCCTTATTGGTGCTGTGCCTTAAATCTTTATGTCCACCTTTCTTATTTTTGTTTGCCAGTTTTGCATTTATTTATCAAAAGCCCACGTTCTTTTCAGATTTTAACGTTTTTGCAAATCTTCCGTCAGCAGCGGGCCACCTTCCAACACGTGGCTACTCTATTTCTGCACGTATTCAAAAGTCCCCGACGTCTAAATGAAATTCGTCTACTCCCAGGTTATCCAAAATTAGTGGAATACCATATATTCCACTGGGTGCTATCTGAATTCCGAAAAGAGCGACTGCTGAATGGAGAGCATATGTGGGCATCTAATTACCGCAGCCGCGATGATAGCCTCCCTGACCCTATCCTGGATGTGCGTTCGAAAGCTGCACGTCATCATTGTGCAGGAGGTGGACGACGGGCTCCCAAACGACGGATTCCGCAAAAAAATATTTATTGATAGTTTCCTATCAAAAAAAGGAACTCTGTAGGCCCCGTCTAAAAGTGGGATTTTGGCCGTTGTTGACTACGTCCCGGTATATATCCGCCATCCAATCATGAAGTCGCCGCCCTCGCTCTGGCGTCGTCTTCCTCAGGCTGTACGGCAAGCGTTAAAATCCCCGGTATTTATGGCCGCGCGTGCTACATATATGATCTAGGAAGTCCCTGAAGTCGTCGGTAGGTCTATTCAGTCTATTCGAGCCCGGTGGCGTAGTGCACTCGTCTGCGCCTCGCGTCCGGAGGAGACACATAGGTGCGCGGCTCCGTTGCACATTTGAATTTATGGGGGTCTGTCGATGAAGCAATACAAAAAGCAGTCCCGTGGACGTTAAATCTTGGTCGGGGGTGAGCCCGAAAGGTATTTATGATTTTTTAGGTCTATTTGGTAAAATGTGGTTGTGTAGTACCGCCATAATTTGGACCGTTATACACAATGTTGTGCCCCGTCACCGGGCAACCTGTTCCAGCGCATCGTGTGCCGCGCGGCAAAAATTAATGCTTATTTAAATGATTTCCATTCTCATTGCGGTGTCTGATTTGTGCCTACTACACGCAGCGCCATCTGGCCTCCCGCCATCAAGAGATCCTCGTTTTTAATTTGTCCACGCCTTTGGGGGCCTCCTTGGCTGCGACTCCTGAATCCTCGACCCTCTTTCGGCAGACAGAGAAGGTCATTCCGTCGGCACGATGCCCCTCGCCATCACAAATGTAACACCGTGATTCTTATCGGATCGGCATTCTTTAGCAAGATGCGCCGAGTCTCAAAACGTATGTAAGTCTCGTGTCGCCTCTTCTTTAGGGGCATACCGCAGATCTTTGTCCCAGCAGGTCTGGAAAGTTTATCCCACTCCTCCAGACCGAGGAGCCTTTCATGATTAATCTTCGCGCGTAGATAACCTGTGTCGTTACAGGGAATGCTTCGACCAGAGCGTGCCACGAGCTAGCTCTGTTCAATCTAGAACCCATGGCCTTGATCCACACTACCGAGGAGCAGAGAACCGATCCTCGATAAGACCGTTTCCTGTAGTCGGTCTTCATGCCAATAGTCTGCCCGTAGGTTGAATTCATTTCTAATTGCCGTGGCCAGTTGTTGTGCTGCTCTTCTCTTTGTTTCTCACAGGATTATTAAGAGGGGCCCTCCCTTAGTTCTAGATACTCCGTTTTCACCTAGGCCGTCCGTGTGGGCTACCTGCGTTCTTATGTCGTTGAGCATCTCTGCGAACATCTTTCCTTCTGCCACTTAGACCCGAACCATGGTTCCTCTGGGATTCCAGTTTCTGTGGGCTCCGTCGGTTTTTTGTGACTATCGAGCGGAGTTCCAGTAAACCACTTGTGACTTCGCGACAGAACAGCTCGGTAATAAGCAGGATGTAATCCGTTCGGCGCTTTGGAGTCACATGTAGCAGAGGAGGGTCTTTGCCGTTTCTCAGGACCGCAGCCGAGCCAGTTTGCATATTTTGTACTGCTGCGACCGTAGAGAATTGTGTCACTAGCTCGTCCAAAACTGCCTGCATATTAGTAATATAGCTCCAGTTTGGCCTACCTGGAGATTTCTGCACGTCGCCAGAGCCCAGTGCCCGCAGAAAGAAGAATATTTCAATCTACTCTCTCTCCCAGGTCTCGGTCAAAATGTTGTCTGCATCGTCCTGAACAGAAATAGCACTCCCTCCCCATCGCAGTTCCACATCACTATCTGAATACCTGCATCCACTACATCTCCAATTTTGCTGGCTATATTGATTCACGTTCAAATATATATATAGAGGGACATGAATGTGAGAAAGAAGGACAATCTTCGAACAGTACGGTTTCGGATGTAATATATATATATATAACACAAGGGTTACAAGCTATATAACTGGGCAATACACAGCCAGAGGCAATATTTCGTGATATATGCAGATTTGTATCAAACTATATATATATATATATATATATATATATATATATATATATATATATATATATATATATATATATAATACGCATATATTTATTATTTATATAAGTTCGTTATGTTAGCACTTTAGAGTGGACAATGTCTCCGTGCGAACGTGTGATTACGGATTCTCTAACCCAGGGTTAGCCCAGTTTAGCAAGGTGCCCCGAACAGACGCTGCATTTCCTCGTTGGATGTCAAGCGACAGCCTCTGAAGCAAGACTTCAGATGCTCTCGAGTCTCCTGTTGAATGATCAAGGCTTCTGTCTACGCGTTGAATCAGTTTGGCGTAAGGAGGCCTGCAGTTCCCATAGTCTCGTACGCCAACGGACAAAATGCGTGCGGATAATCTACACTGGAATATTTCCTGCATTTGTTAGCCTGAGCTAACCTGGAAGCATGATTTACTCGGTCCGCACCTGCACCGATCATCGAAGGGGCTAATGAGTCAATTACAGTTGCGTCCCAAACAAGCATGCGGCCACGCTCAACGGGCGTCAAAGTCAGGCCGTCGGTCTTTTTCCGTCATCCTTCGATAGACCCGGGGGCTCTAAAACACATGGGAAGCCAACAGATCGAAGTGCGCGACTAAAGGTGTCATTTAGAGCGAAGTGACGTGCTCGTCGGCCTGCACTTGACGTGCATGACAGGCCATGATGTGCCAACGCGTCCACAAAATCACCACAACGAGATCGGTGGGGCACGACTAGGTCAACACCAAGCCGCAGCCCTGCGCTTATGCGCGCGGTCTCGTCGTCCTACAGAGTCCCAATTCGCGGACATGGTAAGGCGTGTAGCCAAGCCCTAAGCCCCTTGACTACTAACAGCTCGATGCCTGGCTTTATCGGCAACAGACGGTGCTCTATAATCAAGTTTGCTAGTCGCTTTTCTTATAGGGGGTTGTCCAATCGCCCTGGTTAGCCCTATCGTCGGGAGGAGAACCAAATAACAACGACAATTCGTTGGTCAGTCTTTGAAGTTCACCGTTATTGGCGTCTCACCCATCACTGTCCAATAATGCTTTAACCCTGTCCGCGGCCTGGGTCAATGACGACACGATTGCAGGTCCTGCCGTCATGACCGCGTCCGGCCCACCTAGGCCGCCTAAAGAAACCGGGACCATTACCTGTTTCCTTGCCGCAGCGGTCAGCTACAAGATTTAGTATGATCTCTAAAAGATTTAAGCTAAGTCCATCAAAAGGCTGTAAGAGCTCTTGTGATAAAAACAGGTTGCAACCTCTAAGCAGATGTGTTAACCGCGTGGCTGAAAAACAAGATCTAGGAAGGAATAAGCCGCAGTGGGCCCCCAATTGGGGTAGTCTGTTTGCCGCGAAGTCAAGTTTGTCCCTTCGACTGTCTAATGCCTTTGCAATGCTTTCCGACAAGAAGGGGACACCTAGCAGCTCCAGGTTAACCTTGTCCACTACACGACAGCCCGGAAGTAAGTCAAAAAGGTTAGTTAAATCTAATGGCTCAACTTCGTTGTGAGCCGTGATATATACTTCACATTTAACCGTGTTCAATGTCAGACCGCTAATAGCACCAAATTCAATAACTCTCCGTATGTCGTCAAGTACAGTCGGGAGGTCCCCGCCCAGAATCCCGTCATCTAAGTACCAGGCATTAAGAGGCGACTGCAGTGAATCCACCAATTGCAAACATTAGTCACGTGTCAGTATATGCCCCTAGGGGAATCCACCAATTCCTTGATACACAAACAAAAAAGTGGAGGACCCAGGGGATCACCCTGCTGAAGACCTGTCTGCGATAGCATAGCGTTGTATGGCATTACCAGGTGGGATGGTTCTGAACCATAGGCCAGGTTCGTCTGGTGAAACAGTCATGATGCCCACGACTTGACGGCTCGAAGCAAATGGTCCCTCCAGGACGCTATTGAAGGCGTTTCGGAAGTCCAGCTTGACCATCGCCGTTGGCAATTTGCGCGAATGCAAAAATGCACGAGCACAGTGGAACCTCTGTACCCCCCGGGGTAGCGAATCCTAGCTAGTGTTGGCCAAGAGTTGCTGAAATAGCTTCCCTATTATCGTAGCAGCCGATTTTGGCCGCCAGTCTGCGAACGACTGAGGAACAAGCGATCGGACGTAATGAGCCATCTTTTTTTTTATGCAAACATCCTTGCCGCAAAGATGAGCGGTAAAAGACAAGACGGGGGCGAGCCCTATCTGAGTATATCCACCACTATATATATATATATATATTCTGCCGCTCTAAGCGCCCCTGATATAAAAGGGTGACATGTGTATTTAGGTATACATGCCAATCGAACAATAAATAATATATATATGTATATTTTTTTTTTCGAAGCAGCAAAAATGCTATGGCGATTGATGAAATAATGAGAATAACTCTCGGCTTGTACAATTAGAACTACATTTATTGTTACACTTTGGTTAATCGGTTGTTGCTGCTTAGTGTGGTCATATTTAACGCGGGAGTGACGTCTTCGCTTAACAGTGCAATTTGTACAGAGTAGGCGGCGTCATGTTGTGGTCAATTGACTGACGCCATTCCCTAGACCCCAGTTCAGCTAATAAAAATAATCACTATAATGTTTTGGTTACGTTCAGCCTCCTTTTGCCTTAGCGTTGCCTGCCTTTTATTATTTTGCTGATGCTGTTTTGGCGCCGTGTATGAGGTGATGATGGCAGGTGCGGCAGTGGACACTGGGTGTTTCGTATGCGTCCGCGTATCACATATGGCCTCTCGCATGCAAACAATTCTCAATAAATATTCCATCGGCATACTTCATTATGTTATCATTATTACACTCTTTGGAGCTCGACGTACTCGTTTGCGCCTGTATGATGGCGAAGCGAGCGAAAGATAGGCGGGATTATGCAGGGTTGAAGTGGTCGGGGAGAAATTTGTTCGAGGACGATGGGCCAGTCGCTCCTGTGCGCCGTCAATGCACACGCGTCCTTTCTTCAGCAGTCCGTTATCAAGTCAGTCTCGCCTGTAACGCTTTGACACAAGATATGATTTCCGCATCATATACCCGCGCTGGCTGGGACAACATCACAGTGAGGTAACGGCCAAGTTTACGATACTTACAGACTAATCTCGATGAAGTCTAAGCGTATGTATTGTGCTAATCGTTTCTCTCCACTTCAGTGTAGTTTGCCGGCGCGCCTGCGGCAGCCTGCGATGACGAGATATAGGAATGGGTTCATTTGCAGCCAAATTGACATAATGGGTAGATCAGATCAACGTGAACCGCCAAACACGTTAAGCGAAAAGCAAATTGAAAACAATTTTCACCGCTTTCTGGTGCCATAAGCTAAAATGTCATCTAGTGGGCATCACCTTTCAGTCTGTGGTTGTGATAGTAGTGGCTATTATTATTATTATTATTACTATTATCGTGATCGTGATCGTCATATCACATTATGCTGGATGATACTGGATGATGTTCTTACGCACAATGACGGGTTGTTATTGTCGTTAATCTACTTGTCCTTGTAGATAGGAACGCCGCCAGCCGTCAGCGACATCGGCGGAAGGTAGAGTTCTTTGTCGCCGATCGTCTTGATGGGACGACGACGACGGAATGACTCAGCAAACCTGTCGTACGGACGTTTGTTTTGGCGAACCCGAGATTGCAACGAGAGAACGGGCCCCGGTGCGACCGCCAGGTCGGCGCTACCAAAATTGCCTCTGACGAGGCCGTATGGAGACCACCGCTCTGTTGGACGGGTGACAGAAATGCGGTCATTGCACATTAGATCGTACATAGGACATTTGAATCGAGCTTGCATCTTGCAGAAAAGCGCATTTATTATTATTATTGACAATTAGCCAACTCATAAATCAAAAGCCCTGCAAGAATTACCCGGTAGTAGGTACATATCCATTACATATCTGCATTGTTTCACTTGTCCTATCCAGTGTGAGTTTTTGCGAAGAAATTCAATTCCTAGCCGGGCATCTCCACGAACGTATATTGTAGGTCATTAAAAAAAGTTAAGCCATGGTAAACTAAACAAACTAGTTACTCTAGCTTCTGGCAGCAGCTGGCTTCAAGCTTTTTCCTTAACAAATAAGAAATAACATTGTCAAAAAGACTAGCAACTAGATTAAAATCGCTTTGAGACTGAGACAGTACTGAATTGGAGTCGAATGATCATTTGAAATATTATACAACCCCGTACAAACAAAATCAGCAAACGTTTGATTCTTCTGCTTCTGTGTGGAACAGAGTAGACAAGAGAACTGATCAATTAAATGTTAATGTCCGCGGATTCACAGCATTGAAGTGACGTTGTTTGTAATACATGCAAAAGCAGTTCAGCTGACAAAAGGCGAAAGTGAGCGATTAAAGTTTGACTTACTGAGACAATAGGCGATCTGGACACAACGTTAGCAGAAGTAGTAAGTCGTGTAGTAATAGGTGCTACGGGAGCCACAAAAGCCGCGGCTGACGGGCCGACGAGCTTTCGTACTGGTACGGGCTGAACGACGGGCACCGAGGCAACTTGCGACGAGGCCGCTAACGCCAGAGGCACGGATCCACTGTTATGCGAAAGTCTCGTAGCAAACCTCGGTACGTTGGCGATAACCGGATATCCACCGAACTGGCGTTTGAGCAAATTAACGCCGACATTAGTTAGTGAAAAGGCTTCGCATATGCAACTATCCGAGATGAGATATTGTCTTTATTGCTTGTAATATTTTTAAATTAGATAACAAAACTACAACAGGGTTTTTTATCATCCGCTTTCAACATTGGCCTCTCGCTCGTGAAGCAAAGCTTCACATCGGTAAGATTGCTTATCATTACGAGCACCCCTGCATTGGCTTTTAGGCGTCGAGGCGGACCTTACCGCAAACCATAATGAAACCGCTATATATTATTAAGGCGAGCACTGCCGAGTGTGCAAACGTATTGTAAATAATTAATAAATCATCACAATATTTCTATATATATATATATATATATATATATATATATATATATATATATATATATATATATATATATATATATATATATATATACAGGGTTTCCCAGGACGTTTTCGAAAGCGATATAAGAAATTGTAAGGCTTAATAAAGCAAATCTTTTTTTCAAAAGAACATGGTCCCTCAGAAGTCTTGTTTCGGAATGAGAGTGAAAATACTACAATTTGTGACACTAGTGTTTTTGCCCGACATGAAAGCATAAAATGTGCAATTGCGAGATAACCCGCCCTCCTATACAGCACTAACTAACTAAACTAAACACACCGTCATGTTTGTGAGAAAATTCTGCTTGCTCCGAAGAACATATAGCGCGGGCCAAGATGGTCGTTTAGAAGAGAATTCGCAAAGAAAAGTTATTTTATTAGCTTTTACAGCAAATACCTTAAAATCATTACCCTACGATCACTCACAGCGGTCAAACTAACATATTCAACGCAAACGTACATTTCATGACGACCAATTTGATACCAAACGGATGGCAATGCGAGCTGTGGTTGCGGAGTAATTACGACTTAAATAAGACCGCGGGATGTCCAGATCAGGTCGGCGGTAGTAAACGTTGCCACACCGTCATTTATGCATGTACTTAATCTGGACATCCCGCCAAAAAATCTTAAGTATTCCGCAACCACAGCTTGGTACCCTTGATTTGGTACCAAGATATTTGTCATGAAATGCGTTTGCCTGAATGTGTTTGTTTTGAGCGCTGTGAGTGGCCGTAAAAGCTAATAAAGAACTTCATTTTTGCAAATGCTGTTCTAAACAACCATTTTGCATCTTCTGGCCGGCGCTATATACGTTCTTTAAAGCAAGCAGAATCTCACTTACACGACGGTCTGCTTAGTTTAGTTAGTTAGTGCTGTATAGGAAGGCTGGTTGTCTTGCAATTGCACATTTTGTGCCCCTATATCGGGCAAAATCATCAGTGTCACAAATTGTAGTATTTTTATTCTTACTACAAAACAAGAAAAATATTTGTTTTAACGAGCTCTACAATTCCATTTATCGCTCTCGAAAACGTCCTGGGAAACCTTATATATATATATATATATATATATATATTGGACTTGCAACGAAATATGCACATCATAACCTCCCTCGAATGATATTATTGCAGCATATCGTTAGGTGAGCGGTCGCACTCGTCTCGAACAAACCTTTGAAGCGAATGTACCGGTGACGATCGGCGCATGACCAGCGTAGACAGGGGGACGGACGACAGCAGAGGCGGCGAGCTTCGGCGCGACCAGGACGCGCGTCGGCGGGGGCGCGGCATAGGCGGCGATTGGCACGGCGGCCGATGACGCTTGGCCGACGATGACCTGTTCGGCCTGCTTCTCGATCTTGACGGCGGCTGGCGCCGAGTCGGCCGTGCCCGGCTCGTTGGTCTTGACCCAGGCGCGGAAGCCAGCGTGGTCGGCTACGTAGTTGACGTGACGGAACACGCCCAGCGCGTCACGGTAGCCATACGAGCCGGTCTTCGTTCCGTCGCCGAGGTCCTGCTCGTGGCGCGATTGCGCGTTACCCCACTCGTCCTGCGACTCGTAGCCGAACTTGTACGGCTGCGGGGCGTACTTCTCCTACACGGCGAGAAGATACAGACAGCATGCAAACAGTAGCGTGGCGCCACCAGATCAAACGACAGACATCAGCCAGACGAACCGACCACCACATCAAGCGAATGCGTCACCACGTTCCGTCGCGGAATGTGGCTTGTCAGTCAAACTCACATGAAGAATATGTTTCGAGAAAAGCAACTGTATTCTTACACTTACTTTTAATATGAACCACATGTTTAAATGTATCATTAAAAATGTATACCCTATATCAATGAGACACCGACATCACCGTAGTAAAATATGTTAAGATCTCCGTCGTTAAGCGTTTTGTTCATTGTTCAAACTTAGACCCAATTAATTTACTGGAAGCCAATCTAAAGTCTCCCCCCAACCTAAACACTTATGTTGTTCAACCTCTCCGAAATACCGGGACAAACAGACGAAACGCTTGTCTAGCAGATTATGTAATATACATCTAGAGTTTGCTTGTAATGTTAAAATGCGCTATTTGCAAGCTTACTTTCAACTACGCAAGTTGTGCTTAATATAAAGTGCAGTGTCGTGCATTTGCAGCACGCTAACCGCAAAAGCTTCCCTTACTTGGTTAGATGTCTGATCAAATGAGAGCCTACAACAGCACTTTTATGAAATTCTAAACTAATGTAACCGACAAATAAATTCTACTCTACACAGAGCTTTCTGCGGCAATTTATCTAAGTCCTTTAGCCATGTTTGTTATAAACGTCGCTTTAGAGAGGCTAAATCCAAACGTTCGTCTTAAAGGAAGTGTGTCTATTCCATAATAGCTCAAATTGAGAATTAAACGATACTAAATAAAGAGAAATTAAAAATAAAAATCTTAGGAACAGCTATAATTTCGTGATAATGCCTATGCGGACGTTAGAGCCTAGCAGGAATGAAACGTCAAGTCTTATTCGGGATCTGATAGGTAGAGTGAAAGCTGGGGCACCAGCGCAACGAAAAATATTTGAAACAACTGCCAGTTGTGTATAGGGAGCGTCTATGGCTGGCGCCATACGAACGTTCGAACATCAGAACTGTAAACTTGAATGTTTTTTACAGGGGGCCAGGCACAGCATTTCTGGGTCTCACAGAAGTATTTAAAAACCGGCATACGAAATTGTAGAGCTCGTTAAAATAAACATGTTTTCTAATGGAACACGGTCTCTGAGAAGTATTGTTTCGAAGTTGGAGTGATAATGCTAAAATCTATGACACTGGTGTTGTTTCCCGACAAATGTGCGATCGCGGTAGAACCCGTCCTCCTATAGAGAAACTAAGCACATCGCCGTGCTAGTGAGAGAACTCTGCTTCTTCTACTTAAAATATATATGTTTGACATATATATTATGTTCGTATTTACATACCCAAACAGAGTCAATTTTAAATAAATGAAATGAAAAACATATAACGCCGGCTATAACGCCGAATACCTCAAAATCATAACCCTACAATAATTCACAGCGCTCAAACATACATTGCGTATTTTGGCGATTATTTTGGTACCAAACGGCGATCTGATTCGTGGTTGCAGAGTAATTAAGGTTCTCCGGCACTCATGTAGAGGTTAAATGCATGTATAAATTACCTGCTCCATTCTAAGCTCTTACGTCGGGCAACAACACCTGTGTAGTAGATTTTAGTAATATCGCTCTTATTCCAAAACTAGCCTCTCAGACACCAAGTGTCATTGGAAAAAAAAGTTTACTTAATCGAGCTCTACAATTCCCTAGGTCGCTTTTGAAATATTTCTGGGAGACCCTGAATATATATATATATATATATATATATATATATATATAGGGAAAACGCTTTTATTTGCACAAATGAAGTTGTTTTGTTATGAGGTTGTAAGCGTTCTCGTGCGTCCACTTTGGCATACACTTCTTAGAGAGTTCAGTCTAACGTCAAAGAAGTTTTACGCTTCTGGCTTGATAGTAGTGATGCATTTTTGGCAGAGCCATAAGTTCGCGAAGGAACAAGTCGAACAGAGCCTGCTTATAAAATGTGACTGCACGTTTTCTAGTAAATGTATATATATCTCTTCAAGTACGATTGCCAGACTAGAGAGCAGTACAACACCTTAGAACCTATAATCGATTTATATATATATATATACATATAACCATTCTGCACGCAATACACATTGGCAGCAAAAATGGCAAAAAGCCAGGAACGGCACAAAACTGTCGCCACCCGTTCCGCTTGACAAAAAAATACTGCACCTCCACCCCGTGCGCGTACCGTTTGCTGTCCAATACATAATGATATATACACGTGTACATACGTATATATATATATATATATTTGTTGGAAGGTAGAGGAACAATGGCAGGGCAGGGATACAGAGGCGTTGCTCAATTGAGGTATGTATGAACGTATCCCTTTGGGGCGGGTCCGTTTCATTTCGACGTTTCTGTCAGGCGTCAACACGTTGACTGCTTCGACTGCTGCTGTTGCTGCTGCTATATTCAACTGGTAGTAGTAAACAGTAGGCGGCGTGTTGTGGCTGTAGTTTAGTGTTTAGATCAAGTCAGTCGTTATCGTCGTCGTCGTCGAGGACACTCCCAGTAATCAGCGAATCGAATCTGGCAATTATCGTTGTAAACAACCAATCGATATTGGAGGAGGTATTGACAGAAGGGACGACGACGTCGACCACGACTACGATGATGACAACAACGATAGCAACAACAACAACAACCACAGCAACAACAACAACAACCACAGCAACAACAACAACCACAGCAACAACAACAACAACCACAGCAACAACAACAACCACAGCAACAACAACCACAACAATAACAACAAACAACGCAATGGTGACAACAGCGAAGCTGAGGATTGATGGCCGCTAGCGCTGATTCTGCTGACGCTATTACTGCTGCTGCTGCTGCTACCGCTGATCATCATCATACTTAAACGCATGTTGAAGACTGACGAGTTCCCTGGCGTCGTTGACCACAACGGCAGCAGTAACAACAGCAGAAAATACCAATAGTATAGCAGCAAAACAACAACAACAACAGCAACAACAATAACTATATGAACAGTAACAACAGCAGGAATTGGGGGTAAACGGTACCCCGCCTCGTCAACTACGCAGGGCGCGCTCTCACAATCAGAAGTATGACGCCTTTCTTGGTGGTGCAAACCAACTGGCCGACCAACCGGTTGGCGTCTCAGCGTCTAACGCTCAACTGGTTCATTGGGTTTATTGGGCACCAGACGTCTGCAGGCGGCCCTTATGAGGTCCGTTCATCGCCTGTCAATTAATTGATTGTTCCCTCACTGCTGCTGCTGCTGCTGCTACGACGACAACTTGGCTGTTTAATAGACTAGATGTGATACTACAGTTAGGAACTATTCAAAACAATTTGTTTATTATCACACGTTAGGCACTATTCATGAATTATGAACTGTATGAATCACAACTACTTCGACTACGACCGCTTAACAAAAGCAATCGCCAGACGAAATGAGAAGAGTGAACGACTGTATTACGAGAGGTTTCGGGGGTGTGTGGCAAGAGGTTAGCGCGGGTGCTGTTAAAGCCGATGGAGATAGCATGAGCCAGATTGTTTAATGTTCACAGATTGATTCGACCATTCGACCACCGATAAACATCAACCGCAAAATTTTGTCGTGATCGTCGTCGTTGTAGCAGCCCCAGATGAAGTTATTATCCAGTTCTAGCGGTAGTAGTACTTCTTGGCATACGCTAACGACTTAGCGTTGATCTTCAAAGCAACGATTGAGAAGAACTCGGAATACAACGTCAACGGGGCGCTCGCAACGATTTCACGGTGTAGCGAGCCGATTTTGCCGATTGGGAAGAAAATTATGGATTGTGGCGCACAAGCGTACCCTACGAGGATTGGGGAGACGCCTTCTGCCCCTACTGTGCGACAAACACGAGGACAATAACGCGAAACACACCTTTATTCGATGCCGGCAATTTTATGAAAGACGAAGCCGATTGTGCACCAAGCTGGATAAGCTCTCTTTCTGAATATGGTGATGCATCGGTCGACAAATTTGAATGTCCCTGTCTCTGTGAGTGGGTGGTATCTATCGTTGACGATTTGTTGTTTCTATTTTTACTGGACTACAGGTAGTTATTGTTGTTGTTCTTGTTACTGTAGTTATTATTGTTGTTATTGTCGTTGCTGTTATCTCGGAATGGCGGTGCTCCGGACAGCAGGCAAAGTCAGCGCTACTTACCACAACCACATCCCCGGCCATGGCACCGGCCGCACACAAAATTGCCTGCAAACAGATTAACAAGCGAACAATAGTGGAATATTTATTACAATTTGTTATATATATATATATATATATATATATATATGATTTCGAAATTACAGCAATCCCATATGCTTGTAGCGTTGTATATATACATAGCTTGCCGCTGCGTTATTACATGTTAAGGTAACCCTGCACTCATTTACTCATTGACTAAATTTGAAGTTAAAAGCTCTAAATTTATAGAAGATCCATGTATATGTATATATATATATATATATATATATATATGAGAGGCATTTATTTATATAACTTTGCTGTGTTAGCACTTTAGAGTGTACAGTTGCCTCCGCGCGAACGTGTGGCCACGGGTTCTCTAACCAAGGGTTGGCCCAGTTCAACAATGTGCCCCGACCAGACGCTGCATTTTCTTGTTGAATGTCGAGCGACAGCCTCTGACGCAAGAATTCGGATGCAGTCGAATGACTCGAGTCTCCAGTCAAAAGGTTAAGGCACCTCCCTACGCGCTGAGTCAGCTTGACCGTAAGGGGAGCTGCAGCCCCGTAGTCTCGAACACCAACGAACAAAATTCGTGCGAATAATCAACGCTAGAGTATTATCTGCATTTGTTAGCTTAAGCTAACCTGAAAGCATGACCTGCTCGGTTCGCTCTTGTACCGACTATCAAAGGGGTTAATGAGTCGGTTACAGTTGCGTCCCAAACAAACATGCATATACGCACATTTTGTATGTGCATTGCAAGACCTTCAATGGTCCGTCACGGCGCTACCCAGGCTGGTTATGCTGTCTTGCAGGCGGAGAGAAGTATGTTTCTATTGGAGACTCTGTGGATTTTCGACAATTGCCTTTGTCTGACTCAAGGGGTCCCAGGTAAAATTACTGAGGATGTTATTACTAAGGTATGCAAGTGTGTCAGGCTGGCCACGGGAACCTACGCGCTGGTGATTTTTTTCGGCAAACACTGTCATTGGATATACAACGTGGTAACGCCACGGCGGTGCTTGGCACCTTGTCCAGGTAGTCGACACCAGTCGACACACACACTATATGTATATATATATATATATATATATATAGCTAAAATGCAACATGCACCTAGAATATAATATGTACGTAATGTTGGCTGCCGCGTTGTTGGAACAGAATATACTCTCGTTGCCTGCGTATAAGCTTGTCACCAATGCAATACTAAAATTGGCATTGACAAGAATAAACTACCTTCATATCTGACATCGAACTTGAACTCATTATGGTTTGTGCGATACGCTGGGCTATAGCCACACCGTGTAGACGCCGGAACGTGGCTCCGTCAAGTCATCATGGCCACGTAGCGGCATCAATGTCGTTGTCCATTACTACTGCGACTACAACTACTACAAATATTACTACTACGTATACAAACATTTGAACAAATACAATTACTGCTGCTACTACGTATAAAACGCATGCGAGGAGGAAGAAAGTATCAATCATTTAACATTGATTCTCTCATCTGTCTCTTTGTCTGCACGGTTCCAGAAGCAGCCAATCATAGCAGTTGAAAGGTGATAGCTCTCCTTGAAGTTTGCTCATTATGAATAGATTATTGCTGCCACAAAGACTGTTAGAGAAACCCTAGATATCTCAACACGGCCGACCCTCGGTGTATTAATAATAAAGTCCCACGGTGAGTTCCAAGTTCGTAGGGGACAAAAGATGATCTAGAATAAAAAAATCTAGTTAGAGCAGTGTCTAGTTAGTAAGAGACGAGAACGGGATATGCGAAGACTGTTTAGCGCCCATCGAGTGATAGTCTAGTCACGTTCCTAGCAGCGGCAATGGTGGTTGTGCGGGCAAAGGTGGCCTGGGGGGGGGGGGTTAATAGTGGAGCATATGGTAACTAAATCGCACCAAAAGGCCTATATTTGTCCAAGCGTCGACCGATACGTCTGGATCCGACCGCCTGCCCGTCCGTTCAAGTACAACACCGCTGCGATATTGTGCTCGCCACGATATCTACCTGCACGTGGTAGAACGCGCCTTGGCCCATATCCTCAGCCGTAGGTTCGCCAATCGGCAACACATCGGCGACCGTCAGGCGGCCGGCCCTGCTGTTATAAAAATGTTTTATTGGCGTACGCCAATCGCCAAACGACGATCTTCTGACGACGTGGCGCGTCTGGACCTGCCCCATAGTTTAAATAGCACACCCACGCCTATACACATTTTCTAGCTTACTCGTTGTAAATAAGTATGAGCGCGATATATATATATATATATACTCACACACAAATATAAATATAGTTGACTATGTTACATAGTAAATTGTAAGGTGCAGTTCGCCAACCTGTCAGATTTGGCCGAGGAAGACTGATTGCGTATATGATAAATTTATCAACAGAAAAATTATTAGATACAGCGTGCCAACTTTGCCGTGTGATGTTTGCCGTGCTAACAATAATGGTGATGATGGTGATAGATGTAGAGTACAGAAGCCGCGTCTAGGCAGGTCGTCGGTACCTTGTGACGTAAGGGCGTCACGGTGAGAATTTGATATATATATATATATATATATATATATATTATATTTAGGCGAACACTGCCGAGTGTGCAAACGTATTGTAAATAATTAATATATATATATATATATATATATATATATATATTATATTTAGGCAAGCACTGCCGAGTGTGCAAACGTATTGTAAATAATTAATAAATCATCACAATACTGTCTCTCTATATATATATATATATATTTACGTGAACTCACGTAAAGTTATAAAATTGTGACAATGCCAATAAAACGTGTCTCCAACTGAGCAAAGATTAACACACTGCCAAGGCTATAACTTAGTAGTGGCACAACCTTCAGCCCAAGAAGTAGCACAGCAACACGCAGTGACAATCGCCGAATGTCCCTCACCTCGAAATAGGAAGAAGATGATAGATTATGCAGATTATGGGAATAAGTTTACGAACTCCAACCTTCGAATTTTTGCGACGTCCTTCTCCTCGAGAAAAGAATTGATGCGATGCCTATCCAGTAAGTGGTATATAGTATAATATATATATATATATATATATATATATATAAAGTTTTTACACCAGGCTGACTCTCGTTGGTGCTAGACCACTTCTGCACGGAGTTTTGGCTGATATATTACTACTATATGCCATAATTTCGTTGTTATCTTTTTAGCCACCTTTAGCGTGCTCATACTGGATTTACTTGGGCTTTCTTCAGAGAAGAACGTAGCAGCAGGTTAATGCTCAATATGCTTTAGTAACCGTGGAAGAGGAAAGAAGCCGGTTCTCAAGCCACCACTGCTACGTATACACATTTATGTATATAATCATATTAATCCCCACACCGGTGCAGATGCGGTGACGAGGTCGATTCCCTAGGCCACCACGGACTTTCCTGTCCCCAAAGTTCAGGTAGAATCGCGCGCCACTCAGCCCTGAATGAGACATTCAGCAGGGGGCTGCGATCGGCAGGCTACCCATGCATTTTGGAGCCGTCTGGCTTAGTCAGAGATGATGCCAGGAGACCAGATGGTATGACCTTGACTCCGTTCGAGCGGGGCCAAATGCTGGTATGGGACGCGACCGTAACCGACTCTTTAGCCCCCTCAATGGTCGGTACGGGCGCAGCCCGCCCTGGACACGCGGTAGCCCTGGCGGAGGCAGCCAAGTGCAGAAAGTACTCCAGTGTCGGCTACCCACACCTGTTCTCACCTCTCGCATTCGAGACATTGGGCGGGCCTGGAGTGCTCACGAAGAAACTGCTCAACGACGTCGGGAGAAAACTGGCACTCGCTACAGGAGACAAGAGGGCAGGCGAATATCTACTACAACGTCTCTCATTAGACGTTCAGAGGGGGAATGCCGCTTCGGTGAGAGGTACCCTGGCTAGGTGGACCAGCCCAAGCCTGGACCTAACACCTTGAGTTTTGCCCCGAGCGGGTTGTGCACATGTTCTTACACCACAATTGTATACTTTGTCACACATAAATAAATGATTATATATATAGTCAGTATATATATATATATATATATATATATATATATATATATATATATATATATATATATATATATATATATATATATCATATTAATATAAAGCATGCATTCGTATCCACCGTGCATATCCGTACACGTTGGACCGTTTTCCATCATATTATTTTGCGGACTTTTATAAAACATGACCTAGACCATCCGTCGTCCCCTACGAGCTTAAACTTCATTCTGTGACACATCTTCTAGGCACCGAGAACCGGACATTTTAATACGTCTAGGGTTTTTCCAAGGGTCCTTGTGACAGCGTGACCGCCGATTCTTAGCGGTATGGTTTACCATCTATTCTGAATAAACATCGCTCAAGGAAAACTGTCGCCAGTTCCATCCATCTTCGATCAACAAGATGGATGGAACTCGCGACACTCCGGTAGATGGCAAATTAGACTGGCGTACTAGCCCTAAGACCACGCCGTCGTGCAATAATGCAACATTGCCGGAAAATTGTAATTTTTGTAACAGTACATAGCCGGCTGTTCGAACTTCTCTCGAAAACCATTGAAATATGCCATGCTTGACATGAAACTTAATAAAATAATTTAATAAGTTTCACGCAGTTATTATACGCACGTTTAGCATGGTATTATTACCGCTACCTTGGGACGGACGTGAATCAACAATGCAGTTTTACCGGAAGCTAACTAAGTGGTGAATCAACGCCAAAATCTAGTTTTTGTAGTTTTACACGTTTATTCTGCGTATTTTTTCTAGAACGGCATCATCATCAAGAAGCAATGCCATGGAATTTCGACTATTGTGCCAACGCTCGATAGGTAGTACTGCAAAGATGACATATATATATATATATTTGCGTCATGTTGTATATGTTTATATTTATTTGGCATGCTAGGGCAGTCCACTCTCTTCCTGTCAACGTCCTTACACACAAATTGTGTCGGATAGCAACTAAAGTGTATCCGCAAAATCATTCGTAATTATTTGTATTACGTGCTATGTAGGTTGACTGAATTCCTTGCATTTAGAAAATCATCTGCTGTCAATTAAACATATTTGATGTTCGATACATTGGAATAATCAGTTTATATATATATATATATATATATATATATATATATATATATATATATATATATATAGCATTAACGTGAATTCCACGTATGCTGGTTACATTTGAGAGAAAGCGAGCTTACCTGTAACCTAACTAACATTTATTACGTTGAATACCTACGATTTGTAAATACTCTACTACTAAGGTGTAAAGCCTGCATTTTCCTCGTCCATTTTACGCGTTTCCTGTTAGTACGAGGCACGTTTTACAAAAAAAAGTAGTGCGGTTCGTCTAAGATCTGCTTTAAATTTCACAAGTATTTAGACACCATCGATCCATTCACTGCTGTGGTGCTGTGGTCGCGATTGTAGCATCAGACGTAATGGTACCACCAGGTTTGTGTGCGGCCTTGCTAAGTCAAGGTCAACGTTAGAATAGACGCTAGAGCTAAACTGTCTGTAGTACAGCCGTGTCCATCGGCGCAGCGACAGCAACAGCACCTTATCAATGGTGGTGGCATCTCGTAGCTTTCTCTAGCAAGAAGGAAGGTGGTGAGGGTGGTCAGTCTAAGGATGCTTTGACAGTTTGTGATGCGAGTTAGTGCATGTATTCGACACAGAAGAAAAGACTTAACGTCCAGACCAAACTGAACTGCATGCCAGTCGAAACAGCATGTCTTTGTATTCGTCGCAATGACGAATGAAGGTGGCCATGAGATTCTAGCAAGGGATGATGAATCGGGAGCGGAGTTTGTAATCGTAAAGTAGCACAAAACGCACCGAAAAGCAAGTCGAATCGAGAATGGTCTCATTTGGAACGTGTGTGAGTGAGCACACTGACAAAGGAAAACGTCTGGCCGGATGTTGAATGAAGACTGTTTCGACCAACGCTTGGAATTTTCTGGACAGAGTCAGTGCTTTGCTGGGATTGATTTTCTAGATTATTGCGGATGCTAGTTTATATATATATATATATATATATATATATATATATGAAAACGGAAGCTGTAAATGGGATCACACAATTGAATCTTGTCACCTGCATTAGCTATCTAGAGCAATTATGGGCACAGGAATCATTGCCCATAATTGCTCCAGATTGCTAGTACAGGTGCCAACATTCAATTACGTACAATAACTATTACATCTACAATAGTCCATTATCCGAAATTTCAGCAAAAATGCTTGCCAGAAACAGTAAAAGAATGGCGTTATTTCGATGTAACCGCCTTTGCGGGTTAGCTCAACCTGGTTTCTGGTTGTTCTCTAGTCTCCTTTTTAAAATCCTTTGTTGATTTTCTTTCCTCTATCTTTCTGTCTGATTCGTTTGTTTTCATGGAATTTGTCTTGTTCCGCCTTCTGCCTCTGAATGCATCTTTTTCTATTTCGGAATCTTCTGCTCGCTTCTGTCCTAAAAAAAAGACGCGTTACGCCTACCATCCTTCTATAACCCTTCTATAAGTCCTATAGCACTCCAGTAGCTATGGCGGCAGCTTTCACGCTACCATTCCCTCAACCGTATATTTTATGACAAATGGAAGTTGAATTCTGGTGGCGCCGACAGGAGGGGGCTAGGTTAGCGTTATTAGCTGATTGGTGAGATTCGGCTGAAATAGACAGTTGTTCAATAAATCTGTCATAACGCACATATTGATCAGAACAGTTGTTGTACACTGTTGCTCTTGCCGATCGTATTTTTTGCCATTTTTATTGTGGCTGTCGTTATTGCTGTTTTTGCTGTGGTTGTGGTCACGGCTGTTTTGCTGCTGTCATTGTAATTACGGTTTTGTTCCTGTTGTTTTTGTTGTCGTCGCTGTTGTGATCGAAGGCATTGCCGCCACCGCTCCCGTTGCTGCAACAGCAGCAGCCGCAGCAATTCTGGTTCTGGCTTCGTCAGGCGTCCTCTATGAGGGCGCGACAACCGAACGAGAAAGGCGAGTATTCGGTAAAAACGATGTCAGGTCCTATGCATGACCGACTGATACTACTACGACGACTGGTGCATCTCTCAAGAGAGAGAAAGCGAGAGAGAGAGAAAGACAATGGGCTTGATTAAAGTGAATTTCTGGCTGGCGTCAAACGAACCGACTCGCGCCGTTGCACAAAGGGCTGAGGCGAAAGGCGTCGTGGTGGACATGCAACAGGTGTAGATGCATGCATTGCGTCTAAACGTCTCCCGTTAACAGCTCAAGTCGTCTCAAGGGTCTTGCTTTTATTGCTTTCCTTATCGGTATTTTTGTTAGTGTTGTTGATGTTACCGTTCTTACGGCTATTATTGTCGCTGTTGTTGTTATTGTTGTTAGTGGTTGTGTTTTTGTTGTTGTTGTTGTTGTCGTCAATGTTGCTGCTAATTGATTAATATCAATGTTGCCGCTAATTGCTGTCGCAATTGTTATCAAAGTTGTTAGTGTGTGACTGTTGTTACTATTAGCATAGTACATATTGTTGTGGCTTTCGTATATATATATATATATATAGCCTGATTGTTGGCTGCAGTTTTTTCAACGTTGTTTTTTATTGTTATTGCTGCTGTATTTAGTGGTATTAATTTAATTGCTGTTATTATTGTCGTAACTGTCGAAGCGGTTGCTGCTGTTGTAAATGTTACTTACATTTGTAGTTGTCTTTTACAATAGTCGTTTTACTGCTAGTATTGACTTTGTAATCAAATGGATGTTAGTCTTTTAAAGTGTGTATTTTATACATAATAGATACAAACATGTATGCCAACTAGTCTACTCCAAAGCTTTCTGACGAGGTACACATTTGACTGCGCTACCTCTGTCAAGACCTCGGTCATTTTTCCATGCCTCCCCAATAACAATTTACTGAAATTGTCTGGTAATAGTTGACCTAGATAGGACTGTAATTGTTTTTACTGTCGGTTCACAGTTTTCTAATAGGTACACAAAACGATTTTTCGCCATCCGCAGAAAACAAATAATACGCATGATATGTTATGAAGTTGTGCTAAATCTGCCGCAAAAGATAGCCCTACACTCTGCCAAGGCGGTACCTCAACATTGGTGCAATCTTATGCTTAAAAAGACTGCCGTACTTAAAGACAATCCTCGAGGATCTCTTACCTCTATGTAAATAGCGACAGTAGGTGCCCGAGATCTGTTGTCTATGTGCTAATCAAATGTCACTCTCATATCAGACTCAAATCTGTATCTCAATCTGTCTTAATTCAGTCTCAGACTCAAATCCGGTAAGGACTGGACAACCTCCAGTGGTTGACCACAATAGGGTATTCCGTTTGCTGCGGCTAATCGACCCACATGGTGGAACTCAATGGCGTTCGTCTCCGCAAATTTATTTCCAGGCCCTCACAAAGAAGGTAAATTTTAATGTCGCTGACAAATCGACAAAAAATAGCGAACTACAGTTCCGGTGGACTACTAAAATGTCATCCGCATAGATGAAAAAAACAGGCAACTGGGGAGGTCTTCGGCAAAGTTGGAGGGCAGTTAGAAGAGAACCACCTACTTCAGAGTTTCGAAATGAGTCGACTAGAAGTGACGGGGGCCTCGGCACACTCAATATAAACAACGTAAAATTGACCCTCGGGTACAGCCAACACAAGTACTTGAATAGCGTCCTGTATACATTTCCTGGACCCGAATTTCTCCAGAAGAAGAGCTTTCTCCGCAGTTGAATACACGCTCGAGATAATCAACTAAGCAAACATTTTCTTAAGAGTGTGCTCCGGCGCGATAACCCTGTAGAGAATTGTATCGTGCACGTTGTCGCAGCTTTGAACAGTAAAGTAAGCCTGGCTCTGTGCCAAGCCTGAGTTGTGTGTCTTCCGCTGAGTGCCTAGAGTAACATAATACACAGCTTCCCTTCCAAAAAGCATCAAACAGCTTTACGACGATTTTTGTAATCGATCCCATCAGAACCACTGGTCTTATGCCCGCAAATATAATGTATAACTGCTTCATTCGTAAATAGCAACTTCATGTGGTGTTGCTCCGGAGTAAGCGGTTGCTCAAAAACCTTAACAGGATCTCATGCAGCGGCGTTTGCATCCAGCAGAAGTGTAGTGAAGTGCTGCCGCAACTGATCCCTTGTCAGGCTGTGCATGCTTTAATTCTGCTGTAAGCAGCGGGCAGCTGCCTTGGAAGAAGGCGTCCCAGTCAGCGCCAGAAGCTCACGCCGTTCGTCCAGAAAGCACTATTTTAGACCTTAACATAACGTATTGTCACTAAAGGCTACACAAAAACGACCTCCGGCAGGGAAACTTTAAGTTTCCATTTCTAAAAAAGAGTTTCTAATTAGCACGCACTTCGATTTACCTCCCGGGTACCTCCGGTTGCCTCCAAGCGGAAGGCCTTCATGGCAAACGTGATTTTCACACAATGTTAGCCCACCCAGGTCTACGTCTGCACTTCCTGCTTAGAGAGGACGGCGCTTCCTATTCGTTATTCCGCTGCCGTTTGCCTGTGGCTCTGGGGAGCGTCGTTCTGCCTCTTGCCCCAGGCGTCCATCCTGCTTCTCTAAGCTGTTGCTGGTCGATCCACCATTCTCAATAGCGAGCTCTCCTTCTAGGTTCTCTTGGTCGCCAAATGGAAGCCTTCCTGTGCAGCTTCCTTTGCTGCCTCTGTGCAAATGACGCCATGCTCTGCTGCCGGTTTCTGTTGCTGTTTTTGGTGCTGCTCAACCGCCTTTTTTCCCTCCATTGCTGGCCCTGTTGATCGAAATCGACAACGCTCCTGGCAACTGTCAGAGGCGTTTGTTTTAACTGATTCTGCGACTTCTGTGCTTTATGTTTCTGCTGCCCTTGGCACATTTGTTGCTGTTGATTTTTTTTGCCGACAGGAAGAGTGATGATAGAAGCATTTGAAATCTTTCAACCAATTAGGAGTTTGACGGAAAGTTTTGAACTACCGCCGGCACCCTGGTCACTTTGTGGTGTGCGAACTGCTTCTTCAGTTTCGTTGGCCACTTTCGAGGCGCTTGGGTTGTGCCCAGGGACGGGGCAAAGCGGGCAGATAACCTGCTCAACTGTTCCACGAGACGGCTAATCCGCTGCAAGATCTAAGGCATGGCGTCGCTTGGGCAAGCGCCTTTCCGTTCAGGACATTTAGGATACCGAGCTTCTTGCATTGTTTAAACGTTAATTGGCCCATATTGCAACCTTACATAAGAAACGCCCGATTTTATAGATACTAGCATTCAGGTACCATGTTCTAGAGTGTGGTATTGCATATGTGTGTGTATTGATATATATATATATATATATATATATATATATATATATATATATTATTAACACCCGAGCTAGGTGCATGCGTTAATGTTAGATTAAAATGTTTCAAGACAACCAACAATCTAGCGTTTTGCTAGTTCTGCTATGGACTGAACTGCCAGACATTCTCCAGCGTGGTATCGATCGCATTTGCTCCAGCACTGTATGCATCGACATTCATGCTGTGGTTCATGAAAACCCTTCTTATATATATATATATATATATATATATATATATATCGTAGTGCCAATATATGGCTTTTGCCACCTTTAACTGTGAAGAGCCCTTTGTGGCAAGTCAGAAATGGGCATTGGCTGTCGATCCAGTCCTATCATTATTCCGTCACATTGCGATGTGACAAACTCTATCAGTCTACAGTTTAGCCTATGCCCTACCTTAATAAATGATAGGCTTCAGGTATCTCATTGTCATGTCGTCAACTGTGCTTGTCTAGGAGTCGCTTTACTACAGAATAGCGCTTGTATAACTATTTCTGGTTAATAACGCCAATATGAAACGATATGATAAGTAATCGCCGTTGTTATCATATGTAATTCCTATTGTACTGCATACGCGCTGATATAGTCGCTCGTTAATCACAAAATACTAAAGTCACGGAGCCCTTCACGAAGTATATGTAGCTATGCAAGTTGTTGTTTGTAATTAGCAACATTATCGTTACTCAAATGAACATAGCATGACGGATGTGTACGCTAGACGACTTTGATCCTATTTCTGGCTATCATGTGTGATGTGCTTACCTATTTGCGGTTGCACTAAACTAATTATGCACCCAATAGTAAGCATCTTCTGTTTACAGTCAGTGTCTCACGAACAAAAGCCAGAACTAGCTCGACAACAGCTCAAATAACTCAAACACATCATGACGAGCATCCGTGACCCGACAATATTCAAAGCCCCCTTGGCTCCGATCGGCGCTGCATTCGTTGTGCAGCCTTAAGGCTCTGACTATTGACCACATTTGTCATTGACATAATGGAACCAGACGCAGAAGACACGGCGACACCGCACCTGTATGTCACGGCCGCCACTACCGTTAGCATGTAGCGACGACAAAATCTGATTCAATGCAATATTAACTACTAAATTAGACGCATCGATCGCAATTTGTATATCGTTTTAGTTTCACATTTCCTGTACGCATGCCCGAACTATACATTGCCTACTAGTGCAACTCTTACTCTATCAGGTGGTAAGTAACAGAAAAGGGGCTTGTTACTAAAGCAGGCGTTACTTAAGGCTACACTATATATAACTATATATGTATATATATATATATATATACAGAGTGTTGCAGGAATATTTGAAGCACGATATACAGAATTGTAGAGCTCGTTAAAGCAAATATTTTTTCCAATGGAACATGGTCTCTGAGAAGTCTTGTTTCGGAGTGAGAGTGAAATTACTACAATTTGTGACACTGGTGTTTTTGCCCGACATAGGAGCACAAAATGTGCTGTTGCGAGACAACCAAGAAACTAAGAGAAACTAAGCACACCATCGTGTTCGTGATAAAATTCTGCTCCATCTGAAGAATATGCAAGGCCGGTCAGAAGACGCGACATGGTCGCTTAGAAAAGAATTCGCCAAAAATGAAGTTCTTTATTAGCGTTCACGCTAAATACTTTAGAATCATAACCCTATAACCATTCACAGCGCTCAAAACGGACACATTCAGCCAATGCGCAATTCATGGCGATCATTTTGGTACCAAACATATGTCCATGCGAGCTGTGGTTGCGGAGTAATTACGATTTTTCGGAGGGCATGTCCAGATTAAGTGCATGTAAAATGACTGTGTGGCGACGTTCACTACCGCCGATGTGTCGCGCGACAGCCGCAGCGCGTCATTTTTCATGCACTTAATCTGGACATGCCCTCCGAAAAATCGTAATTACTCCGCAACCACAGCTCGCATTGCCATAAGTTTGGTACCAAAATGATCGCCATGAATTGCGCATTGGCTGAATATGTCCGTTTTGAGCGCTGTGAGTGGTTGTAGGGTTATGATTCTAAAGTATTTGGCGTGAACGCTAATAAAGAACTTTATTTTTGGCGAATTCACTTTTAAGCGACCATGTCGCGTTTTCTGACCGGCCTTGCATATTCTTCAGATGGAGCAGAATTTTATCACGAACATGATGGTGTGCTTAGTTTCTGTCTAGGAAGACTGGTTGGCTCGCAACAGCACATTTTGTGCTCCTATGTTGGGCAAAAACACTAGTGTCACAAATTGTAGTAATTTCGCTCTTACTCCGAAACAAGACTTCTCAGAGACCATGTTCCATTGGAAAAAATATTTGCTTTAACGAGCTCTACAATTCTGTATATCGCGCTTCAAATATTCCTGCAACACCCTGTATATATATATATATATATATATATATATATGTATTGAAGACAAGAGACATGCTTTCATAAGGCAGGGCCTCAATCTCAAGTCAAACCCGACAGTCTGTCCTGGGCACACTGTTGAAGTGGTCCCAACCCGCTCTGTACTAAATAGAGTAATATTCCTAATGCACACGTGACAATTGTTGCTCACCTGCAATTCTTCTACGATTTTAAACCAAAGCCTTTTCTCGCACGAAACGCATTTTCTACCACAATGGCGGCTAAAATTGGCACTACCCTTAGCCCGCTATTGTTCTCAATATTAGTAAGCAATCTGCCGGACGAAATCCAGCGACGCTCGCCAATGAATACACTTACATATGTATGTATAACGATGACCTTGTCCTCTACTCCCGGAGTCGATTTTGCCTGCAGCAATCGTTTGCATCACTGCAGAAGTTGCTAATACTAACTTTCTAGTGATACATGTAACAAAGCGATACGATTTCAACGAAGGCGATTCAATTTTTGGCTCGCCAAAAAGATACATTTTGTTTAAGATAGGCATTAAAGAATTTGTTTAGTATTTTTCATATCTTAGAGTAGTTTTCGAAACGCAAGAATTACATTTTACCAAATGTAAAAAAGATTGAGCTTACAAGGGCATTCTGAGTCTCATCGGTTGTCGCTGGATGTACATATATATATATATATATATATATATATATATATACATATATATATATATATATATGTATATATATATTACAGTGCGCATGCTATACTTAAGGTACACGCTATTGCTGCACATATATAAGGCACAGACAACCTTTCACTTAACGACGTTTGGCAAGCATGTTTTTTTGTTGTGCAGATCGCAACAGACATGCATGCATAATATGGTTACGGGATGGCTCTAATAGAGAAGAATCAACAACTATACGTGCTGCTTGTAGAACAATCTGCTTTTGCTCAAAGGTCAGCCGACCTTGTTGATGACAATGATCACTTTTATTGTTATTACTATTAAGATTTTGTGTTGTCTGGTGACCAGTTACGCCCCAACGATAGCGCTAGTGGCTCCGGCGTGTCATCGACATAGACAATGCTCGACCAGCTCATTATTTTGCCATGTCATCAGAAAGATAACGGAGTAGGGGCAACCGAGCCAGGCAGAAAGCTTTGCACACAGCGTGCAGCATGCGGTCGTGCAGTGCGTCGGCGTCGTGCAGTGCGTCGACCCCCTCTGACTAGCCGTGTTTGGAGACGTCTCTATGAACAGGCATGATTAAGCATTGCAATATGGAACGAACCCACTGCCAAACGAGCAGAATTGCTAAACAACAAGGCAACAAACAACTGGCCGTTGAATTAATTTCGACCCATTCATGTACCAAATCGCCAACCATCTTACAGACACGGTGACTTTGGTCCGGGGTGGTAACAACGCTAGGTCAAGTGAAGTAAAAACCGCAATCTCATTACGACTGCTGGATGTCATTGAATACAGCCCCACATAGTGAGTATGCGGTATAGAAGCAGCAACACACGATTCCACTAGCAACAATGCGAGCCGCAGCACTAACAACAATACCAATTAGAATATTGAGTCCACGTGTTACGGAGCGACGACAAAGGTCAGTGGCCGAACGCTACATATTATTCTACATGTACCTTGTACCTTGCCAGATGGGCAAGCGGTCGGTACAATACAAGCGAGAACATCGAAGTAATAATAACAGCAACAAGAATATCGTGGACGAGTTACCACGATAATATATTGAAACTCTTGCTGGGATTGCCATCGTTATATGCTAGGCCAATCTATCCTATGCTATCCTTGACCGAGACTTCCCGGCCGGTTGCAGAGTCAACTCTCGACCCTCGCGGCTTAACGAAGAATGATCGACCGCCTGGGAAGACTGGGTACTTAATAAACCACTCGCCTGGGACGTTACCGTCTCAGATAAATACGCACTAAAATACCGTAACTTAGAATCTAAAGGAATTGGCCGTATCAGTTACCAGGGAAATATGCACAAGTCTCGGCACATACCTTGTATACATAATACATACGGCTACATTAAACCTTGATAAAATCAACGCAATTGAGATCCATGAGGCCGTTAGATCCTTTCAATTATAAGTGGAGCCGGTTTGGATGGTCTGCGGCCTCGACATATACGACATGCTCGACCAGGCGATTCTTTTTCAAAACGCCTACTAAACGAAACATCTTTGTGTCCACAGTACTCAATGGTACTTAACCGTATTTTTTCTGCAGATTTTATATGGCGCAGGCCTTATCGCTGTTAGACAAAAAGATAACTTCGGTAACCTATAGCGTGCAGACTTGCCGTACGAAGAATAACTTTTAAGATTGCTATGCATTTAGAAGTATACACATATGAGAGTCTCTCTCTCTTCTTTCTATATATATATATATATATATATATATATATATATATGAGTGTCGCGGTTTGTTTCGCAAACGTGGAATACATATAAACAGGGTCTTCCATAACCGTATGTACTTACTTTAGGTTGTGAAAAGATTATAAAATAAGTTATTCTGCCTCTTTTTGTCCTACATAGTTGTGCAAAATCTACGTTTGTGATAGAGCCAGTCAATAAATTTGCGCATACTCTGAATGACACTAGACGCAAGCTAGCGAAAAGCTAATAGGTTAAGAGAAGTCATGAAAAGTCGATTTGTTGTTATGTCTTACGGTAAAGCTTTTACGAACAGAACCATACATGTTTGCTATTACGACCCAAAATGTGCGCCTAAAAGACTATTCTCAGGCAAATTTAATGCGCATCATTTTCGTACGAAACGGATGGTGCTGCGTTACGTAGTTGTTGAGTAACTAAGCTTTTTCGACAGCTATATACAAAGCGAAGACCCGGAAACGTGCACAGGGTGTATAAGAAAATTAAGTACATTTTTTAAGGGTTTGGTAGAACTTGGCAAAAAAATATTTTTGCCCAAACAAAGGAGGAAACAGAAACGTGTTGGCAAAATTTTACACGTAGTCTTTTGGGTGTAAATTTTGCGGTTCTGCACGCAAATGCTTTAACGTAAGACATAATAACATATCGACTTTTTATGACTTTCCTTAACCAGGCCACTCGCCTTTCGCTAGCTTGCGTCTGGTGTCACTCACAATATGCAGAATTTTTCGCCGAACACGCCGGTCTACAATTATGTCGACGAAAAAAAGGCTGAACACTTTCTTTTATAAATTTCATCCTCACTCCTAAACAAGCCCTCTTCTTCCGTTGGGAATTTTTTTTTTTGCCGAATTTTGCCAAAATTTAAAATAAGTACGTGCGGTTATGGAAGACCCTGTATTATATGTATATATATATATATATATATATATATATATAGCAGCGCAGGTAGGCGAGCAAGACACCAAGCCTTGAACGAAACCTTCAGCAGAGCTCTACGATCCAGTGGTCTACCGTGCGTCCTGGAGCCCGTCGGACTAGACAGAGAGGGCGGGAAGAGACCTGATGGTCTGACTCTAACCCCGTTCGAGCGTGGATGCATGCTGGTTTGGCACGCGACAGTTACTGACTCATTAGCCCTTTCAATGGTCAGTGCTGGTGCGGCTCAGGCTGGTCATGCATCGGCTCTCGCCGAGGCAGGCAAGGTTAGAAAGTACCAGAACATCGGTTATCCGTACGAGTTTCACCCAGTTGCCTTCGAGAGTCTTGGCGGGCCGGGTCCATCTACTCGCAGTTTGCTACAGAAGATCGGGAAGCGGCTAATTCTAGCCAGCGGAGATAAGCGAGGGGGTGATTTCCTCAGACAGCGTCTGTCGCTGGATGTGCAACGGGGCAATGCGGCCTCGGTTCGAGGAACGTTCCAGAAATGGCTGGTCCCTACACTGGACCCCCCATAATGGTGCACACGTTCGCAGGGACCCAAATGTCATGGTCCGACCGTGAATGATTGATTACATTGAATAAATATATATATATATATATATATATATATATATATATTAAAAAACCCGAATAATTATGTTGCTGATACTGCTGTGTTGTTGTTGCTGTCGTTCCTATTGTTGTCATGACTTGTGCTATTTGACCGACCGACTTTGCTCTTCCTGCTACAGCTGCTGTTGTTGTTGCGCTAGTTGGCCGGTGTCGTTGTTAGTTTCTCTCTTGCTGCTGCTGTCATTGTTGTTGTTCATGTCGGCGTTGTTGTTGCTGTTGTTGTTGTTCTCATAGGTATTGTTGTTGTTTTTACTGCTATAGCATTTGTAGTCAACGTCGTTGTCTTCAAACGGACGATGACGATAACAACTATTGTCTTCCTCTTCAATGCTGTTGTTTTTTCTCCACATCTCAATAGCTGTTTATGGCTGTAATTGCTATTCTGAGATGCGATTATTGCTAGTGTGGCAACGACAACAACGGAAACAGCAACAACACAACAACAACTATCGAAGTTATCTTACGCACTACTCGGCTACAATCGGCCCGAACTAGTTTCTAGCCGGCCGGTCTGCACATGATACATAACGCTGGTCTGTCATTTTATCAACGAGATACGGATTTTTGACAAAATGAACTACAGCTTGCAATTTGCCGGCCTTGTTGCATCCTTGATTAGGCTCTGATAGGTAGAGATTTGCTGATGAAAGTTATGACAATTGCATAAGTCACCGGTGACGGATATACGCAGCTATTCGATTCGTTTTAAATGTTGTTGCTGATGCCAGCGCGCAGTTTCGCCAGCAACCTGCTGTCGCTTCACATCTGCTAAGCTAAGCGAAATACGAAATTCACTTAGGCGAGAGAGAAAGCGAAATACCATCATGCTGCGTCGCAGGGAAAATCAACATCTACGCGCACGGGAAACGACCGCGGTTTCAAGCAATTGCATAACGAACTTACGGCATGTCACTGTCACCGCCCGACGGGTTAGTAAATACTTCACTCGGATAATTGTTTTGAAATTAAAATCATGCGTGTTATTAATACTATGGTTGTAGTAGTTGTTGTTGTTGATGCTGTCATTGCCGATATTGCAATGCTGATGTTGCTGTTGATGCTGATATTGCATTGTTGATATTGTACCTATAATTTCTATTGTTATAATTCGTATGGGTTTTTCTAGTATTAATGCCAATATTACTTTTGTTAAGCACCTCGCATAGGCAAACGAAACAAGACCACTCTATTTCGTAAGAAACGTAGAATATAGCAAGTCGCGTCTTAGCAATTATGCTTACACGGTACTGAATCGCGATCCCAAGGTGCAATTATCGAATAGCAATTTGGAATCCTATACTAGGTATGACCTCGTTATTATTGTCCAATTAAACTAGCCGCTTTATGTTGCGAAAGAATGAGAGTTCACGTTTGCTGATGCTGTAACCCTAACAGCTCTATTTTGTTTAGAAAAGTGACAGATTACAGGTAGTATATAACCTCTAATAGCTTAACGGTAGAATACGGTTACACAGTTCCTTTTACTTATAATATGTTTTCCGATAAAGCATTATTGGACTCCCCCTGGTGTGCCTCCTGGCCTTACATATTAGGTAGTTACTTCAGAAGGCCAGAGAAGATATATTCCGGATATTGCCGTATATAACCCTTTACGCTATCTCGTTCCGCGGATTCGCCCACGTGGAATTTTTTTCGGTTTTGTTTGGAAATCTGAGCCCTACTTGACATCAAATTCCTATGACCGCGTGGCCGAAGAACCAAGCACAGAACACACGTGCGCCATTTTTCTTTTAATGGAGGTTGGATGGTAACGCGCCATCTCTATTTTTATTGAGACATCTGTGCTCCCCGCTTTTCCTGATTATGGTCGATTTTTTTCACCTTGCCTAAATTGGCAACCATGAAAACCAAGACTTTGGCTGGCAAACAGGCCACTTCAGGGTCAAAGTCTGGGTTTTAGTGCATTTGCTGATAAACTCTTCAGACACGTTCGATGTATGTTACATCGGGCACCATATTGCCGCGGTTCCTCATACTTATTGAGCTACAATAGTCAGGTAGTCTATTCGCTGTTTAACACTAGCTTAACGGTAGCGCTTAGCAAGCCCTATAGTACTAATCGGTGGAGATCTTGGCCATCGGGAAGCGAAGCTTAAGGGGGGACATGCGCCAAGTGGGTATGGGTCTGAACCTCGAACTAACATCCATCCGTTGGGGTCGAATTCCACACCGCTCGAGAGATGGGAAATTTTCATCCCCTAGCATCGCAGCAATAGTACGTAACAGTCATAAAAATAATCATATAGCTCAATTTGCTGCGTAGCAGTGACACAGAGCAGCTTTTTCAAAAGCAAGCGGCTAGATACTCGAAACGAACAAATGTCAACAAACCATTTCAAAGTCGAAAACACAGTTCTAAATACAGCCAAGAGAGCGTCGTAACGTCGTGTGTGCGCACCTCACATATCACGCGTAGTAATGGTGACAGCAACAGTGATAAAAAAATTGTTGCAATGTGAAAATGTGTACGGAAGACCACGAGTTTAGTTTAAAATGCATTGCATAGAACAAGACTTCAGGGTATTTTAGACGCTGTCAGTTTTAGTAACACCCTTTTGTTCAGACTTGCCAGAAAGAAATTACATGTCTTGGAAAGGAGTTGTGAGGAAAAACGAGCGTGTTTACAGCTTACGGTTTCGATAGAACGGAAAACCTACAAAAACAAATTCACTAAAATCACATAAGATGCACTTGTGTGATGGTTACCGCTTCAAATCGCTATTGCCTACACCATTACTCAAAAAAACGTTCCGTGTAGGCAATATATATATATATATATATATATATATATATATAGTAACATTTGCGGTGAATCTAAGTGTTTTTTGTGCAAAACCAATAAAAACACTGCAGAATGAAATCTATTTGATACTCTCTCTTTCTCACCCCCGCTCTCTATCTCTCTATACATATATACGCACATATATGTATATGGCAGTCAGAATGTTTAGTCGCAAGCATTTGTTGTCGTTTATTTTAAAGATCATCGTCAGTGATATTAGATATTTTGTTGTCTTTTTTTCATTATAAAAGGTTTCGAGAATGCGTAAAATGTACGCGCTTCTGTGGCAACTGTCAGCAACTAACGTATGACTCACAATACGGATACTGGATAGCACAAAACTAAAAGCAGTTCCGTATTTTCTCGCATAAAGACAAGGGCAAATCAAGCATTTTATTTAGTTATTTCGTCTCATTAGGAGCCAAAACGAGGGTCGTCGTTGTTATTATTGTTGTGTTGTTGTTATTGTTGCTGTCTTTGTTGCTGTTGTTGTTGCTTTTGCTGCTGTTGTTGTCGTGGTTGTTCGAAATACAAGCTGAACGACGTTTTATGCTCTCAAACAAGACGTCAGCCCGCCAGAAAAAGAACACAACCGATGTTTTAGGGTCGTTTAGACAATTTAAGCACAGACCCTATTATAGAAGCTATTTACGCCTTTACGTATCTTATCACCTCCACGCCTGACCAAAGCCGTTCAAAAAGCAGATCAGCGCCGATATTCGTGAGCGCTGTCGCGACAAGTCTAAAAAAAGTCCTGTAGTCGGCATTTTCTGTTTCGCTGCCCGATTCGACAGCGTCCTCTTTTGACAGTTCTTAATATATATATATATATATATATATATATATATATATATATATATTAAGAACATATTCAGACACATGGACTAATATAATTTGGTCACCTGTCTCGTGCTCTGTATCTTGGCCGGTACTTAAACAAGCCATTCCAAGCAGCTTATACGGTCGACCAAAGTCGCTTATGCCCTTCTGTATTGCGGCTAGACTCACCCTAAATCTTCTGTGCTTCTGCGTATGCGACACATTACGGATACAATGCGCACACATAAGCAACGTCCATTCCGTAGGTACAAGACAACCCCATGTTGCCAAGTGTACCCACATGCGAGTACATGGTGTGGCTGTACACAAATTACGATGTATGTATGTATGTATGTATGTATGTATGTATATATATATATATATATATATATATATATATATATATTTATGTACATTGTACGATGGTATAAACGTATGCAAATCATATAACTATGTAGATTTACCCAGGTATCGGGTGTCGAAGCAAAATACCCGCAACTGTACAGCGAGCGTGTTTTGGCGCGTGTAGATTTCCTAGAATGCAGACCACATTCGCAGCGCTATAGCGCCGCTAGTTCAGTGGTAGTGGTGGTGGTGGTGGTGGTGCGGCCAGCGCGGTAGTGATAATGAATTTGGCTATCATGGTTCGCGACGCGGCCGTTAGCTGTGCGTCTACGACCACGACGACCGTCGACGCGGCATCGTGTTGTCGTCGTTGTCGTGGTCGCAAACCTCCGCCGCCGGTACTACCGTCAGTTGTGACCAGCTGGCGGAAGCGGCGATCACACAGTGCTAACACGCGAGACCTACCACACGATCAATGGCGGATCCCATATCTACACACCTCTTAAACAATCTAGAAATTCTATATCTACGGAAGTATTTGCTGACACCTCGATGTGTATGCGTCATTCTCTCCCTCTTTTCTATCTCTTTATCTCGATATATATGTGTGTATATATAGTGTGTTTGTAGAAATATTAAACACTTTTGCTGAAACGATTTTGATGGGCGCCATTACATAATGCGTACTGTTCGATTCAATGAATTTACGCAGCAACTACGATAAGCAAACGATGATAAAACTATAACAATAATTACTACGACTACTACGTTAAGTATTAGTATTGCCAGTAGCTACTGCAACTTCGTTAGTGTAGTGAGTATACTTCATCCTCATCTTCGACATTTTCTGTGTGTTCGCCTCGCTCCACCCACAAAACTCGCCTCCAATCCCGCCTACAGCAACAACCGCAGCAGCAGCGGCCGCAGAACAAACTCAGCGCAAAAAAATGATGACAGTGATATCGACAGCAACAACGATGAAAACAGCAACAAAAGCTAGTGCGGGAGCAGTACCAAGGTACAGCAACATGGCGGTATTGTAGCGAGCGATCATGATGTTGCACAACGTCTCGTCAGGCTGCCAAGAGAACTCGATCTAATTATTGTGTCTGGTTGGTCGTCTGCTCCGACAGCAGAACTACTGCCGTGCGAGACCACTCCAACTCCTCAGCAGCAGCGGCGGCAAAAGCGATGGTCGTCAAACCAAAAACAAGCGAGGCGGCTGAGGCCCCCGAGCGGGGACGCCCGACCAGGACGTATCACGTTCGTCGATAGAATGGCCATTCACATCCAGCTCTCGCGTATATGTGAAGATCGCTACTGGCGCTTGGCCGAGCAACCCTAGTAGTGATAACATACTAATAATCATTTGACGTCGTCCAGCAAGCTTTGGCGGAAGATTCGTTGACACGACGAGCCCGCTCACGCGAGCAGCAAATCAACCATCAGCATCCAATCACCAATCGCCAAAAGTATTGGTTGGTGGCGGTGCTGCTGCTGCTGTTGTCACCGCCGCCGCCGGCGCCCCAGTCTCCGTCTTCAGTAGGCTGTCATAAAGCCAACGGAAAACAGCCAGACCCACACTTACTGTTACAGGACCCGTGCCAAAATTGCAAGTGCACCCGAACGCAATCCCCACACACACATATATATATATAGATATATGCCGCTGTACACAGACATTCTAATATAAAATGCGACCTGGCAAGGTTATTGAAATTTTTACGATAGAATACAGATTTGCATTCTTTAAGTTATTTTTTAAATTTAAACATTTTTTTTTTTCATTTATACATTCTTTAAGACAGCAGAATGCCATGTATCGGAGTTCACTTCTCAAAAGCGCTTTACAATGTTCGTTAGCTCCATCTCGATAGCTTCAAGCACTAATTGGCTTGGATCAAAGCACCTTCCTTTCAGTTTTTTTCTTGTTGGTACTTTACAGGCGTGACTTTAGGCGCGGCGAGGAGAGCCGCAGTGTTTTCAGCCCGGTGATGGGCTAGCGCGTTGTCGTGGCGTTGGAAGCATCACTCAAGGGACTAGATTTAGAGCTTTTCCAGGTAAAGTGAAAGCTTTGAGAGGCATTTTGCAATATCCCGCCCATTCGTCAGTATATCACCTTCTTCCAGTTCGACCATTGCCAGAATTTCACTCCGGCCCAAAATGAGGATGGCGATCAACACCTAACATCAGCAGACCGTTGGCGCGTCACTTTTGTGGGTGGAGCTAATACAACGCGTGATCACTGCGAGCTCTGTGACTTAAGTAGAGTGTCATAAAAATATACCTATCACCTGTGACGAATCTCGACAACAGTGAAGAGCAGCCCCCATCGGAGCGTATCAGAAGTTCAGTAGCCAGAAAAACACGCGGTTCCTCCACATCCTGCGACAAATTACGAGGTAGATAGACATCTCGCCGATTTCGGTGAGTCTGAGGCAGGCGTGCAGTGCCTTATCGAGGCATCCAAGCTAAAAGTCTCCTCTAGCCATATATGAGTTTTCGTCAGTCGTAGCCTACACACAAGCCACATTTTATTCGTCCGTTATTCGGTTTTGATTTAAATGGCCAGTTTGAAATTTTCTGTGCTATTCCCCACACACGCCCCAGAAATGCGGACGGCATCTCTAATGATCCGTTAAAGCTCTCGGAACACTCTACTGCACTTAGCCCTCGCTGGAAGTAGTAAAAAAAAACGCCAGTACGCAGCCAATTTCTTTGGTAGGGCGGTTGTGGTAGCTATATGCTTGGACTTGCTATTTCTGTCATCGTTTTCCATTGGAGAATCGACTCCAATGTTCCATCAGGCATTAACAAAGTTGACGCTACTAAATTCAATTTTTAATATGTTCGGAATTTATTACAAATATCAGATTGAGTCGTCCGATATTTTTTACAGCTGTGTATTCTGTTTAACCAGGTACTATGCGGGAGACCCATACCCCCAGGCTTGGCACGAGAGTAGGCTAACTCGGTTGTTGTAGGGCCAGAACTGCAACAACGTGAACAACCCAAATCTCTATCGGGATATCGTGTCGGAGCACAGTCTTGAAAATGTTTGCTGAGTGTATTATCTTAAGGTTGCTTTTAAATGTGCAGAAGTCCCTACCTATGGACCCGTTCTAGTTCAAGAAGGGTAAAGGTACACAGGCCGCGATACATGTATTTCAGTCAAACGTTGTAAGACTGTTGGCTGTTTTCAGGAGTCAACTGTACGCCGCCTTTAATGATCGTGTCAATGCCTTCGGCAAAGTCTTGTCACTTACTAGCCAATTCACTTCGACACACTAGAGTGGGTGGTTCTCTTCTGCGAATGTTATTCAGCTTCTTTGCTAAAGAGCGCCACTAAGTAAACCTAAAGAGGAAGGACACCTTGCAGCTGAGTCAGCGCGGGTATCCCTCAAGGGAATCCTCTCTTTTGCCTGCCTATTTCATTATTTATCGCGTCTTCAGCCCGTCATGTGCGAGAGGATTTTAGAAACACCGTTATCATGCATGCGGATGACATAGTAGTGGCCCACCGGAGCCGGGGTGTCATTCGTCAAAGTGTCGGTATAAACTTACCTTCAACGTAAAGCCCTGCAAATCAATTTACGTAAGACGAAAGCCATTAAATTTCGCCGTGGGGGCTCGATTGCAGCAGACGAAATACCCTATTATGGCCAACCGCTAGAATTAAAAGCATTTTTTAAGGATGTTGTTTTTGAGTTTCCCCAACTGTCCTCGTGGCAGCTTGGCTGCTGACTCTCAGCGGTATAGTGTATCATCTTTTCTCAATAAGATCGCTCAAAGAAAATTCGATCAACGACAGGGATCGAACCGGCAACCCCCCGGTAGATGACAACCATCACTAGCGCACTAGTCCCCTAGACCATGCCGCCACATGGCCAATCGCTGGAGTTCGTCAAATCCTTCCAGTATTTGGATCTAAATATGTACATACATAAAAACTACGGCGTCTATTGCCTCTGTTCACACAGAGGTGAGAGATATTCGAAGCTTGTCTTTGAGTGCGTCAATGCGTTTTTCGAGCTTAAGATTGTACTGATGTTGAGCTATAACCTTGGCAAGTTGTGGGACCATTTTTCAGCGGCAAATTTGCGCAGCTAGAAACGTGCTTTACGACAGATGAAGCGTGTTCTTTGCTTACCACGGACGGTAAGAAATCGCTTTGTGCGCCCCCTAGTAAGCTGCGGCCCGGCGGTGGAAACAATCATAGTCAGAGTTAAGTCACCAAGATTATCGGCAATTTTTTTTACATGTGTACCTAGCCAGGAAGTTTTGGAATGGAATAGCATGCAGTAGTACACAAGGTACATTGAGCATGGCTACCGTGGCGTGTTCGACCCAAGGATTTCCACCAAGTTGGCGATCAATGCCCCTACCGGTTCTGCTCGCAGACACGCGTTAAATATCACGCAGCGAGCTGCCAGACGCATCGATCTCTACACTTTATCGCCCGGTGAGACGGTCGCTCAAGTGTTTAAATTGTATATATTGACAATATTATATTTATAATTATATGCTACCTGGAGATGCAGAATGTTTGCGAAGTGAACATTCATCATATATATATATATATATATATATATATAATATATCGAATGCACCGTATACAAGGCAGGGACGGGTGTGGCCTGTAGATCTTGCGACTCGCTACTATTCCACCATCAGAAGAAGGGGGAGTTGGGACAGATGCCAAGTAAGTGACGCTAATACCGCGACTAACACAGTTTTCGGCCGGCTTCTGTTCTGCTAGCTTTGCTTAGGGCGCCCGCCTCGCCGTCTAATGGCAGTCAGTCAGCGGTGTAATGACAGTTACTGCTACTGGCAACGCTGGTCGTCGCTGTGCTTATGGTTGTTGTTGCTGTCGCCGTAATTGCCAGAAGCGTCGCCCCTGACGAGATCGCTAAGTCTGCCAGCAGCATTTGCTAGCGGAAAATGCGCGCGGCGCGCGAGATTTGTAACGGATCTCTCTCTCTCTCGCTCTCTCTTAACGACGAGCCAGCACTCGTCAAGCCAGATGCCACTGGCCACTTGATCCGACACGCTGCCGCTCGGGCTGACAGCGTTTTTCTATAGTATGTCCCCGATTTTCTCCCCTTCCCTTCTTCGCCCCCTTCCCCCTCCCCTCCGTGCTCCCCCGCAGCCCGTCCCCTTCCGACAGAATTCAATCTTCGGGCATCGTTATCTTCCTTGTCGTCATCTGCGGACAATGAATGGCCAGCTGTCCCCAAAATAGCGAAAATGTGACAGTCCGTCCGACCAACGACAACGACATCGACAACAACGACAACAATACCACCAACTACAACAATGCGAACGATGGTGTCGATGACAACTAGCTATTGTTATTACACGCTAGCACGTCAATAAGATCAACTAGAATTGATTACTGGAGGTAAAGTAGTCGTTTTTACATGTAGAACTTTGAAGTTGAAAAAAATTACGTACATACTAAAAACAAAGAACGATCATGCCATCAGGGCATCTGATTATGATCGGCTCGCCAGTGTATGCGCAGCACCAATAACAACAATGGGCAAGAGTGCGGTCGCCAATGATAAGGTTCGCTAACGGCTGCAGCAGAACAACAACAACAACATCAACAACTATATCAGCGTTAAGAACAACAACAATGACATTAACAACAACTTCAGCAACAAAAACAGCAAGCAACAAACATTAGCAATACTACATACTATACGACATGAATTCGACAATGACACGAATAGCATCATAAACAAAGGCAACGGGAGCAGCAGCATTGCAATACAACGCTTATCATGAGAATGGCAACACACACACACATCTGTGCCGGGCGCATGCGTTCATTCATTAATGAAAATGACATAACGGACTACGTGCATGGGGCGCCTGTTGCGCTGCTTCACAAAGCATTACGATAATAGCATTACCTTAAGAAAACAGCGCAACCAGTACAAGCCCAGTTCATTCTCAATCGAGCGCTTCTCGCAAGCACAACGAGAAGCTAGAATTAAAAACTAAAAAAAAGAGGTTTTGAGGAGGTTGTTTTTTAATTCTGGACCATCCTCTGTCCCCTACGGGCTTGGAACTCGCCGTGAGGTATATCTTCAGTGCACCGAGGGCCGGACATGTTAAGATATCTAGGGTTTACCCAACAATCCTTATGGCAGCATGGCCGCTGACTTTCAGCGGTATGGTTTATCATCTATTCTCATTGAGCAGCGCTCAAAGACAATTCGACCAACAACAGGGATCGAACCGGCGACAACCCAGTAAATGACAACTATGACTAGCGTACTAGTATCTTAGAGCACGCCGCTACCGTTTCAACGAGAAGCTAGCGGCCGAATCTGTAGTAATAACACTTGCCAGTGGCTGGCCTAAGTAGACTTTTCAGATATGCGTTAAAACGAATGGGCTAGGGCTAACGCTAGAGTGCAGATCAGTAGAGGTCAAACAGAGTACGATTCTACTTCGAGTATTGCCTAAGCACTAACACAGATCCACATGCGAAGATTTCCTAGATTTAATACTTCTGAGAATCATGGAGGTTTGGTTGTTAAAGAATAAAACACTGTTTGCTCGTTATCAGGCGGAGATAGAATTAAAAAAACATTTTTAAGGAGGTTGTTTTGTCAGGCGGTACTGTGCTCAATATACAGTGGTATAGCTTCGTCTCCTTTCATTGGTGATTATTTCCCTTCTGTTCCGGAATTTGCGAAAGTCTATTGCCGATTCTGCTATCTGCAATGTCTACTATCGGGCATCACGTTTTTTTCTAATGCTAAGGTAGTTGTATTTTTCGTCTTACGATTATAATTTAGTAAATACTGACAAAGCGCTATGTATACACTGCAAAATATGCGATGTATAATTTTGCTATGTATGCTAATAAATATACTAGCGAGCCGAAGAGGGAGAGGTAAAAGTAACTAAGTTAAAAAATGCAAAGTATATATATATATGGGAAGGTCTTCAGGTCTGCATATGTAGTAACACATAGCTAGGAATCGCTTTGGCAACATCCCCCTATGAGCCTTTGCAGCTTTCCTTGCGGAGCTAGCCGTAACTGTATATATATATATATATATATATATATATATATATATATATATATATATATATATATATATATATATATATATATATATATATATATATATTTATGCCTAATAACAAGCTACGTTCAAGTTGCAGCTCCCAAAACGTACAGCATAGACGCGTCCCATACTTTAGCGCACCGCCATCACAAGTATAATCCAGGGTAGTGAAATCTTCCGTTCACACACACGCATTTTTTTGCTCGGACCACATGACCTGATCGTATACAGACCAGGTCAATCCAAGGGTGGATGGCCTACAAGCTAAGCACACTCGATTTGTGGGGCTTCGGTGATGCACCGCTTTGTGCGTTGTATGCCCGATGCTACCGCTCAGAGCCAGCCAGGCGACAACGAACTTCACTTCTTCAACCTGAACTTAAGTGTCAATTCGTAAAAGACCAAAACAAAGAAGCAAGAGACAGAGAGAAGCAATGAAAGGATGAACAGAGACTGTTATGGAGAACTCACAGCGATGAAGGCTTTCCTCATCTCGAAGGCTCTTGGTCTGTATCCGGCTTGGTGTTAGTTGTTGGACGATGATGAGTAGAACTGCTGGTGGTCACACTGGTCACCCTCACGTTTCAAGTGTCGCGCGGCCGCACACTGACCACTGATTTTATACCACTGTATACCCCCCCCCCCTCCCCCCCCCATTACTACTACTACTACAACTACGACTTCGAAGAAAAAGAAGAGGAAGACGAAGACGAAGAAGAAGAAGAAGGGGAAGAGAAGGTGTGTGTATCTGCGAGCGCGCGCTGAACGCTGCTGCTCCCCCAACACGACGACCACCACCACCGTGGGGTAAGGGGTACTAGTATATCATCTCTCGGACTATGCCGTCTATCTACGCGTGCAGACCGAAAGCGACGAGCTGGAGGCAAAACGCTGGTGACCGTGACTACCGTCTTCATCGGTGGCGGCGGCGGCGGCGTCGGCCGCGGCGGTAGCAGCAGCGGCAACAGCAGCCCCCGTCGCCACCGCGGCAGCGAAGGTGGAGGGAAGCCTCACAATACCCCCAGCTGGACATTCGTCCGCTCAGACCGTCTGTCCGTTTACCGGCCGGCCGCCGCAGCAACAGCAGCACAAGACCGACGAGAAGGGCGTCGGCGTTGCGTTGAACGATATTCGACGACGGGCGTCTACGCCTCCTGTTGCTACGAGACGAGCACCAACCAGTGTTGGTATTCTGCCGGAGCGAGCGATGTGCGACGCTCTGAAACCACCACCCCCGCGGTCGCCAATGACGTTGCGACGACCAACGAACACCGAAACAATACTAATAATAATAATAATAATCGTCGTCCGAACTCAATGAAAGTGCAGTCATACTAGAAAAGCGTTTGCCCGTCAATTACAAATCGGCAATCACAACACGCAGACATATATGTATGTATGCATATATGTATATGTATATATATATATATATATATATATATACTCGGGCATTACACTGCTTTCTAAACAAGAGATACACTGAGAGAGCCAGAGAAAGTGCTTTACGATTACATATGATAGCGTCCCGCATGCCACTAGAGGACATCTAAGCCCCTTAGTTGTTAAAAGTAACGCCAAACGTTGCTAGCTGGGCTCGGGATGAGGAGAGAATTGCTTTATAGCGGGTTGGGACCCAACATTACCGACCCCATAGTTCTCAGCTGACTAGCCTGTGGTTCACATGTCCTGTCCGCGGTTTCCGGCGAACATACGACCGGCGCCACAGAGAATACCCGCGGAGAAGTGCAGTCTGTGGGCATATCCCACAGACTGCACTTCTCCGCGGCAACGCAGTAATAAATGAATCAAAGCTTCACTTTATATTGCATTATAATATGTCAGCCTCTCTTAATAGTTGTTTAATGTTTACGTGCAAAGCGTTCCTAAAATAATCTGAGATCGTTAAAGACACAAAAAAACATGAGTTTAGTTTTTGTTTAATTTGTTTTAAATAAAAATAATGACATTTCTAATGAAAGACAGTAATGCTGTGGTAGTGATCTTTCATGAGTTTTGCTGCTGCAAACGGAACACCCAATTTGTTAGAACTTTTTTTTAACATACATCACGGTCAATTTGGTTAATGCTGAGTGTTGGTTGATAGTTCGCTAGTGGTCGTGAGAATATTAGTGTACACTTTTAAAAAAAGCCAGAGGCGTTAAATCGCACGATCTTAAGGACCAGTAAATGTCCAGGAGACTTCATCCTTAAAAGCTCAAGTGTGGCTTAGGCCACCATCTTGTTAGAACCAAAGTTCACTCGCATCAATTTCGTCTAGGTCCAAACTCGATTAAAGGCAATTAAGAGTCATACTGCGATAATGGTCGCACATTGACCGTGGAGTAAAACTATAGGATACAGAGACTCCTTTGAACATTAGGTTGCAACGGAGAGTCACATATGGCATATGTAACAGCTTTTCATAAATTCTGTTAGGGTTCTCGGTTGCCCAGATGCAACAGTTTTGTTTATTCACGCTTTCGTTTAGATAGTTTTATATTGCCGGCCTCAGCGGCAATATTTTCAGTCGCTCGAGCGCCCCGGTGTCTTTCACGGCTTGATACACCGAATCTGTCTAGTGAAACTGTACGGTTTACCTACGGTGTTCCCCACAAGGCCGGTTATACCGACCGGAAATTGCACGAATAGTTCTCCAGCGTGCCAGTTTCTTTTTTCAAGAAATATTTTACAATTTTCACGCATTTTCCGTACTATCTCATATATATCTATATATATATAAACGTTAGTAGCACGAAATGCTGTAGTACCTTAGAATCAAAAGTCAGCAAGCAGTGCAAGCATTTTAACAGCAGCTGTTCCTAACATCGAAACCAGCTATTAAACCGAGAATGCAATAAGACAGGCCTAGTTGTGTATACACAATGCTTCAACTAAACCTCTAGAACACAATGAAAAATCCTCTCATATTTATAAAGAGTCCACCCGGCTGTGATCAGCATAGACTCTGCCAACATTGAAAATTCTTACATATATTGCCGGGTCGGCATCGTGGATAATAAAATTATAAAAACTAAAATCAAAACGCCCGCCCGCCCGTTTGTGCCGGCGATAGGTTTTGTGCTGACAGTATGTTAACACGGACTTATTTGCAGGAAAGGCGACAGAACGGTTGAGGCAGGTCTAACTGTAAAACTTTAAATGCGGTACATTCTTGTGTACTGCATACATTTGATGCTAAATTTTAAATTCGGTGATAAACAATCTTGTGCCGTAAAACCTCACGTTGCTAATAACGCAGGCTATAATTATACAGTATAGTACTTATCACACCTCCTTCGACTAATGCACAGTACACCGTACGGCTGCTTTCTGCTCATCGATTTATCAACCGTTTTAGCAATCATGCACTAGTATATATTTATTTTATTAACATCCGGGCATTGGGCAAAGGTGTTTATGTCAAAAAATGTGTAAATAAATTAACAAATGCACGAGTATATATGCACTGCTAGAACGCCGTCGCCCTCACCAGTTATAAACCCAGTCGTCGAACCTCTGCAACAGATGTGTGGCGCAAGTTTTTCACCCCCCCCCCCCCCACAAAACGGATAAGCACGAAATCAAATTGACAGCAAAAACTAGACAATCATCCTTAACAGGTAGATACATGCGGCTTCTATATTGCTATCGGCGCTCTTCGTTGTGTCCGTCACGGCTCACCGTTGTATCCGTCGCTCGTTACGATGGCGTTTGGACATTGGCTCTCGTTCATCCACAACTCATTTCGTCCACTTTAAAATCGACAACGACAATAGCTCAAAACTGATGTCGCCCCTGGTTGGACCTAGCCGCCGGCATGTTAGACGTTGTATATCGTCATATCTTCGCTAGACAATAATATTACTACTGCTTCTTCTCTTACTGCTTCACCTTTCGTGCGGATATAAATGGACTTTGTTAAGAAAGGCAAAAAGCTACCCTAGCAGCTGCTGGTATTGGTTGTTATTGTTGATATTTTTGATGCTCTACTGCTGCTGCTGCCGTTGTTATTGCTTGTTAGTTTGCTTGCCCGACTAAATACAATGTTGACTCAGTTGGCGGAGTTCAACGGAGCCGACTGCGACCCATAGCCCAAAACACAACGCACTTGTTTGAGATTGCGGTTAGGCCCGGCTGGATCCTGGATCGAACCGCTGGCAGAGGGCGCAGACGGCTCCTCCATATCTTACTGCCTTTTTCGTTGGGCTGTCTTTCCAATTTTCCTCCTGTATTCTCCTGGGAATGCCACTATTACCGCGCGAACCACAGCGACCGAAAAACGCCTATATACACCGGCAGAAGAACAGAACCGAAGACCTTGTTTCAGCTCCAACTAGCCCTCACATATATATTCCTTCAGTTTCCTTTGTTTATTGTTGACGCTCTGTCAAAAATGTGCGCTGAACTTTTCTCACCGGTCACGCGTCTATCAGCAAAAAGAAAGCAAGCAGCAAAAGCAGAAACAGGCAAAGACAGGAACGCGTGAACGAAAATCGACAAACACCAAACGCAGCTATCATCTTGCGAGTGAATTAGTCAGTGAGTGCAGCTCGAATGGGACACCTTCGTTTCTTACTCGCTTCCCGACGTGCTATTGTAAAGCTGACTATTCCCCTTCCCCTTAATGGAATCTATAATAGGAGTTCGTGAATGGATCAGACGTGAATCGGTAGCACCAGCTGTGCGCTCCGAGTATCGAACGGCACCAATAAGTGGCGCATGAGGGCCAAGGTTAATGGTCGTCTTTGCAACGTGAGTGTTTGGACTTTGACGGAGTGAGAGGCTGGCCGTCAATGTGACGGTGTTGCGCAAATGCGCACCTCAATTGAATGAGAAGCCCGTACCGCGACCACTTGCATGATTCAACTTTGGTAAAAGGGTGAATGTCTGGGTTCTGTCGTCGGGGCCTACCGCATTTGTTGGCAGTGTCGGAGTCAATATCGGCCAATGCAGTTGACAACCAGTACTTGTATTGAACTCCGATTAGACAAGACGGGGAGGAAAGCGGCGACAGCGTTGTCTCTGTTGTTGATGCCATTCTTGGTTACTGTTGCTACGAACTACCGAGAAATTCGCTTCTGCTAACTGTTTACTAAAAGCTTTACAAACATATACTTCAAATAAAAACCATACGCTTAAACGACACTTTCTCCGATTTAAGGCTACTTTAAGCTTCACGAAGTGCAAGTTCAATTGATTTTATATATAATAACAATATTAAAATAACCAATAAATTGTTCTGCTTTGCCCGTTTCCACCCCTTCTATGATGTTCCTCTAGTGAATATTCGATTGTGGCATAATGGATGCCTAGGCTTTTTCACATACGGATGCCTAGTTTCACATTAACAATTTTGTAAGGCAACACGAGAGATCGCAAACCCACGGTGCGCTGAAATGAACCTTGACTTGATTGAAATGAACCTTGACTTAGACGCGCGCGAAACTCCTTAATTACAGGTAGTTCAACAAGTTCTTAAAATAAAAACCAAGAATTTTCTAAATCTTGTTTTTAATTTTTTCTTATTTAATATACTCCCCGAGAAGCTTAATACACTTTTCCCACCAAGATTTCAGAGCATTCATACCTTTTGAGTAGAATTCCGCGTCTTTAGACTGCAAATAGGCATTAACAGCAGCCTTAACCTCCTCATTGCTGGAAAAACGCTTTCCACCGAGACTATTCTTCAAATGTCCGAAGAGGAAATAATCAGAGGGGGCCAGGTCTGGAGAATAGGAAGGTTGTTCAATAAGTTCGAACCCAGTTTTGCCGATGCTTGCCGCGACTTGTGTGCAGGAGCATTGTCCTGGTGAAACAGGAACACCTTCTTCTGCAAAGCGGGCCGTTTAACGATGAGTTCTTGCTTCAGGCAATCCAACAGTCTTGCATAATATTCTCCCGTGATTGTTTTACCGCCCTCAAGATAGTCGACCAGAATTATTCCACGTTGGTCCCAAAAAACCGTAGCCATCATCTTTCCGGCCGATGCCCTTGTCCGCACTTTCTTCGAAAGTCCTTCACCAGGTGCACACCATTGGCGAGATGCTTCTTGGGTCTCGGGAGTGTAGTGATGGACCCAGCTTTTATCGACGGTCACAAATATGCGCCAAAAAATTGACGGATTTTTCGACATCTTGGCCAAATTTCGCTGTGAAGCGGAAACGCGCGCGTCTTTTTGGCCTTGGTTGAGCAAATGCGGCACCCATTCTGCACTGAGCTTTTTCATCTTCAAGTTCTCGTGCAGGATTAAATGTACACTACCCAAACTGATCCCCAAGGCCTCCGCTATCTCTCTAATGTTCACTCGCTTATCTGCAGCAATGATTTTCGCATCTTTCCGCATTTTTCCCACGTTTTCCTCATCAGTTGCCGTTTTTGGGCGTTCTGAACGTAGTTCATCCTCGGTGCTCCTGCGACCTCTTTTTAACTCATTAATCCAGTTAGAAACAGTGGCAAAACATGGCGCAGAGTCACCGTACACCTCGTGTAACTTAGTTTTCACTTGGGTCGAATTCCAACCTTTGAAATAAAAATGTTTGATAACCACTCGAAACTATTTTTTCTAATTTTTTAAAAATCACGCCGATATCTTGCACGGGAAAGGCGATCAAACGAAATCGCAACGGCCAATCACCATAATATCTTGACTGCTAGCAGTCGAAAAGTTGCCGTTTCCAATAGCGGTAAAAGCGCGCCAAAATTCGAATTCTGAAAAGCTCATTTTAAGAACCTGTTGAACTACCTGTGTGTTAAAGTTTTTGTTTTAATAGTTAACGCTTCTTACGTCACAAGCGGCCCTTGACTGATCAAACCGCTTTAGGCGTACTAGCAGGAGCTGTTTTCATGGTCAATATCGGGATCAGTCCGTCAAGAACACTGCACATCTAGTGTCACTCGAGGTGTTTCCCCGGGCCTCTATTCGTCACATTATTCAATTATGACCATAGGAGGCAGTTGGGGTAGCTCCGTGGGCGCTAAAAATATACACTTTATCTCTAAATTATTTCGTCTTCGCCGACGCTTCCGTCCTAGCAGGGTTTTGAGAAACATTTGAGACGGTGGCTTCATAGTGCAACCAACTAGAAAGGGGTAACCTTAGATGTCCTCTTTGACCGTCACAGAACAATTTGCGCATACTCTACAGAGGCAGCCCATAGTTGTGCTAATCTCATCCTTATGGCTTGCATCATTAATACACTGCATTAATTCTGTATTATTACAACTACGAGTACTCGTATACTAATAACTTAATAATTGCATAATTAATTGCATAATAAGATTTATTCAACGCGTCGCTTAACGATGCAATACTTTTCATTTTGAGACAGCTACGTTTAGCCTAAGAATGATTTGTGTCCTGTGGACTACCACATCTCAAAGATATCTCTGCAAAGAAGGATGACATGTTAAGAATGTGCTTTATTAGAAAGAACAACCTGGGAGCTGCAGGACTGCGAAAGCTGCTGAGGTGGCGTTGACTTACGTGTAAAATCTATCTGCGTTTAATCATCCTCTGTGAGCAGCGAACGACGCTGCCTCTGTCAATGCCATTCTAAGTGTCGCTTGAATAAACGTGCACTTTGTATGATATCATGTGTGTATGCAAATTATAGAGCGTCAACACGCTCAGCACTATCACGAGTGGTGTTTTCGGGCTGACGCGTTACGCGGGTGCAATTATATCAACGTGAGAACGATATTCTTTTAGAGCTGCTAGCCCGTTGTCTATTTGCCCTCAACTGTGTGCTACGAAGTGGGGCGGTGGTAAAACAATAAACATGTTGAGAGGAGAGGTCCTTATGAAGTGTCTGTTCTGTGTGCAGACGCATACGAAGGAAGATACCGATGGCGATGATGATGGTGAAATCTGACGCAGATAGGTTCTTCGCTGTGTGAAGAATTTATGAACATTAGATCACATCATGATGCAGCGGCTGTACTATCGAGAGAGAAACAGAGGCAATGCCTGGTGAGCTCAACCACACCCTGTACGGATAGCTTTAAGCTAACTGACAGAACTGAATGTACGTGAGATTATTTCAAATTTTGAGCATTGACCACAGCTGGCGCATTTAAACCGTTGCGTGGCGAATTGACGACAACAATGCGGTACCATTGTGGAGGCGATGCGACGATAAACAAGCAAGTATATACGGATAGTAAGCTCGGTTGACATAGTTCTCAAGTATGTTTGATGTGTCCTTCCAATGGCAGGAATCCCACACACGTTGGACCGATATAGGGCCGTGTGGCTTGAACCGTGCACGCACGCTAGAAAGACTTTTAGCAATTGCCACGAATACCAACTATAAAAGATGTACGCGTAACTAGATGACGGGCATAGTATACGCACGTACATATGCGCAAACAAATACTTACGTACACATACATATAGATACGTATTTCGCTAAGACATTTTGTTGGATTAACTATGAGGAGAAGCACTCTGTTATTTGTACTCGAGACAGAATATATTGCAACGGTGCAAATTGGTGTCCTCAAATGCATTAAAGAATAAGCGCAGCATGTCCAGCAGTTTACTCAATAGCTGAACTTACAAGATGAGAGAAGACCCGGTGATGTGAAGGAAGCACTAGTTGTATCTGATGTATATGTTTATAATTTTACCCAACCTGGGTGTTATTAAACCATAACCACTAAAGAATAAGCATATATATATATATATATATATATATATATATATATATATATATATATATGAGGGATACATAAAGATAGCGGCAATCCGCCCGAGCAGAGAAATCATTTGTACGTGCAGCCATCCTATTTAAATTCTAGAAAGGACATGTGCAGCAAAGAACAAACCATATATTTTGGGGAGCGGGGTGGCTGCGGGGGCTTTGTTTAGTATCGCTGGCTAGTTTGTTCCCATTTGTTCGACAAATTCTGTAATGGCAAATGCAGCGTATACGAAACAAGCCACGATCGAAAAAAAGACAAGAAGAAAAACCCCCACCAAGAATTGCTGTGTGTGAATTCAGTGCGGTAGGACTGGCCGAATACGCATGCTGAGTGCCGATCTGTAAGACGGAGCGCTTCATTGAATAGCATTCGCGCTTACGCTATGTGACATATTGGCGGCGGCACAATATTAGTCCGTTTGACAAAATACAATCCATTAGAGCGGAGATTGTACGTATATGTCCACGAGATTAGAGACTATACGGTGAATTCTGCCGGTGGCACGCTTAGCGTTTCGACTCGAGGAAACCCATCGGCCCGACTTCTTGATTGGGCTGTACATAGGCGGTGTCACGTCTGCGGACGTTCAATAGATCACCAAGGAAGAGGTTATTCATTGAGAAACATGAGCACTGGGATGTCCCATTAATAGCAGAAGAACAGCGAAAAGACGCAAGCGACTATTTGTACAAAACAAAAACTACTAGACCTCCAGGAAAAGAAAAAGTGTCAGATTCATGCACAGGGCCAATTGCTTCTGCGGGTTTCTGGGAATGTCAAAGCTGACGCATATTGATCACTCAACATAGATTGGTAAATCTATATTATAAATGCTGCCATGTTGTGTAGTCGCATTTTTTTCCAGCGGATGTTGCTATAACCTGCGCTAACATAGATTGGAGTTTCTAGTGTCGAGTGAAGGAATTTACGTACTTACTTTTATTAACCGATGCTTGAATTACATATTGCGCGCAGAAGAAAACACACAGTCACATATACATATATTTTTCACGATGCTAGAGTTAAGTCAACGGAACTGCTCTATCTTATTATTGCAGATTCCATATAAATCACGCTGTAGGCCGCAGAATTTGTACAAGCACAACAAAGATATTTTATGGAACTTCTCTCGAAGGCAGATCCTCATGTACAGCCATGTACAGCAAATCGTGCCATTAGAACTACGCGACTATTCCACGAACAACACGTCTTACCTGGGTTTTATAAAATAGTGTGTGCAGAAAAAGGTTGACACCATTTATGATCAGATTCTCTACATCGACCTATTTTAATTTCGCTTTCACTGTTAAACGTTGTTTTATGACGAGCATGGAAGAACTTTATACAAAAAATAGATACTAGTGATATACATTTGCGTTATTATTACCCACTATCAACACTTAGACACTGTGTTGTTGTTTTTAATATTTTGCTAGTTTTGCTGGTGCTGTTATTCCTTCTGCTGTGCTAGAACTAGAGAGAAAGCGATTTTTTTTTATTGTAAGTACGTCATTTATAACATGAATGTTTTCATTCGATACACGTAACACAAAAACGACATAAGGCTATTGCCCGTATGCGCACGTAGTGTACAACGAGGTATTTTTATCCTGCTCAGTTCCAGTTTATATCATCTGCATGGCAATGCACCCACAATGAAATTAGATTAAATGAACATTCACGTACATTACGTGATTGCCGTTCATTTATTGCGGACATGCTTAACGGCGTAGTGGCAAAGGTGCCTAGTAATAGCGCATCTCTGAGAGGTCAAATCTTACATCGACTACCTTTGAGCTAATTGCTTGCCGAGAAACGATCGGCATAAATTTATATTGACATTTGCTACTGACATCAAAACAAAACTGTAGTCTTCACATTGAACCACTGCCAATAGTGTGTATACATATATGATATGTAACTCTGCATTGAAGCTAAAAACAGATTTGTAAATATGGTGTATCTTGGACAAGGTAGTATAATCAAGTAGAACACTATTATATTTAAATTAAAATGTTTTATCTCTCTGTACGCATTGAAAACTCTGTATTTGGTTTAGTCCCAAAGTATTTCAACCGGTGCATTATAAAAGAAAAAAAAAAATATATATATATATATATATATATATATATATATATATATATATATATATATATAGCAACTCTTGCAGTTTGTTTTGTCGCTGCTCTTGTTATCAATGCCAAAAATAGTCGATACCAATTCAGAATATAGGAATAGCAATTCTTTCTCTGATAATAGCGCTAATATGATTCTGGCACCGCACGACCAAAGAAGATCGCAGCTCCGCGCAGTAACAGAGAAAGCGGCCGTCGCCGCCAATCGGCCCTTTGAAGGCCCGCTACCAGCAAATATAGGAATAGCAGGCCGCTAGTGAAGCGCGCGAGCTTTCCGTTATAGCGTAGCAAAGTTGCAAGCCGCCAATAGTGAGAGAATCGATAATCGACCAATCGAGAAAAAGCTTGAAAAGGGCACGGGGCATCCCAGCTCACACCACCGGCTGGCATTGATATCGTCTATAATATGTCGCCGTCTGCTCATTTTGTCTCCAGCTAAGCCTGCTGCAGCAGCTTCGTTGCGTTCGCGCATGTGAGCGTGACCCTCGAACAATGGACGGAAATGCGTTGTGAATGGAGCCGACCAGACGAATGCGAACTTTGCCTCCTTTGCCGTTTCACTACGACAACCAAAGTACTAAGCAGCGTTGTGAAATAAGAAAAGTATGCTACCGATAACGACAGCGGAATGCTGACATTCTCAAACAGTAGTAGTAGTAGTAGTAGTAGTAGAAGTAATTGTAGCACATACTCAATGTTAGTAGTTGCACCTGTATGAGAAACAGTTGTTATAGTGCAAGTAAATAGCAACAAACCCAATTACTGCTTACCCTGAAATGTGTTGGGGTAAGTTGGGAGATGTTATCAGCAGTCGTAAAAAAAGCTTGCTCCTGATTCATATCGATCGGTTACAGAATAGACGCCATGTACAGGGTATGAGGAAAGAGAACGTAATGCAAGTTTACTGCGCTCATCTGTATGCGTTTTAACTTCGTAATCAACACATATCTTAAAGTTAAACTATAGTCCTATACAAAAACACATATAAGGCTATAGCTATCGTGTAAAAATGTTACTTTTTGTTAAAGAAAAAGTGAAAACATTAGATCAAATATGTCTTGCTTGAACACTGCGCACTTGGCTTTGAATTGCATCAAATGCATTGTGTCGAATAGGCGTCTCGGCTATTCAAGTATTATCAATTAAGGGGATTGTGCACAAGAAGAGATAATTGACAATCAAGACTGCTTTGTAGGCATACAATCATGCACAAAAATAAAAATATTTCAAAATAAAACTTTGCCCTTACCAAGTAACGTTCGATTAATAGGAAGTTTAGCTCTTGTTCAAATCCATTGTCTCTACTTTTCTAGGTACAATATATGACTGCCGGGCGACAACGTAAACACATATATATATATATATATATATATATATCGGCCAGGACAAAAACCAATTGAAAGTTTTCAACTTTAAAATTAATCTAAGAAATAAACAAGTTTTATTTGCAACGACCAATTTTATTCAATAAAAAATACTCTTCATTGTTAGCCACGACCCTTCCCCGTCTATGAGCCGGACTATCGATTCCCATGGCAAAGAATTCCGGTTTCTGTATCCAAAGAAATGTCTCCACTTGTTGCTCTACTGCTTCTGGTGAAGTTAATCAGAGCAAGATCTTGCGCGATTCGGTTAGTCTTTTTGGTGTCTTCTGGGCTGTGTAGGCTGGCACCAGGATCCTCCACATTTCGCATTGCCGTAAAAAATCATTTTTTTTGTCAAAGGTTCCATCGACATATACTCATTGTGCCTGGCAAGCCAAGAAGTGCGTTTGATTAGACGCTCCACCTTGTTGCGCTTGACACTTCCAAAACACATCTTAAAACACGTTCTATTCAACCTAATATATATATATATATATATATATATATATATATATATATATATATATATATATAATTTTATTTATATAATTTCACTATGTTAGCACTTTAGAGTAAACAATTGTCTCCGCGCGAACGTGTGATCACAGGTTCTCTAACCCAGGTTTAGCCCAGTTCAACAATGTGCCCCAAACAGACGCTGCTATTTGGGGCACATTGTTGATAACATTGACACATTGACCCCCTTACTTGAGCGTAAGGAGTCTGCAGCTCCCATAGTCTCGAACGCCAACGGACAAAATTCGTGCGGATAATCGACGCTTGAGTATTTTCTGCATTTATTAGCCTCAGCTAACCTGGAGACATGATCTGCTCGGTCCCCACCTGCACCGACCATCGAAGGGGCTAATGAGTCGGTTACAGTTGCGTCCCAAACAAGCATGCGGCCACGCTCAAAGGGCGTCAAAGTCAGACCGTCAGGTCTTTTTCCATCATCCCTCGAAAGACCCGGGGGCTCTAGAACGCACGGGAAGCCGGCGTACCTAAGTGCGCAGCTAAAGGTGTCATTTAAAGCGGAGTGACGCGCTCGTCGGCCTGCACTCAACGCGCATGACAGGCCATGATGGGCCAAGGCGTCTACGAAATCACCACAACGACATCGGTGGGGCACGACTAGGTCAACACCAAGCCGCAGCCCTGCGCTTATACGCGTTGTCTCGTCGTCTAACGGAGTCCCAATTCGCGGGCAGGGTAGGGCCTGTAACCAAGCCCCAGCCCCTTGACTAGTAACAGCTTGAAGCCTGGCTCTATCAGCAACAGAAGGTGCTCTATTAATCAGGCTTGCTAGTCGCTTTTCATGTAAGGGGGCTGTCCAACTACCCTGGTTAGCCCTATCCTCCGGAAGAGAATCAAATAGCAACGACAATTCTTCGGTCAGATTTTGAAGTTCAACGTTATATGCATCCCACCCATCACTGTCCAATAATGTTTTAACGCCAAAGGGTCAATGACGCCACGATGGCGGGTCCTGCCATCATGACCGCGTCCGGCACACCTAGACCGCCTAAAGAAACCGGGAGCATTACTTGTTCCCTTGCCGCATCAGTCAGCTTAAGATTTAGTATGATCTCTAAAATGTCTAAACTAAGTCAATTTAATGGTTGTAAAAGCTCTGGTGATAAAAACAGGTTAGAACCTCTAAGAAGGTGGTTAACCTCGTGGCTGAAAAACAAGATCTAAGAAGGAATAGACCGCAGTGGGCGCCCAGTTGGGGTAGTCTGCCTATGGGGAAGTCGAGTTTATTTCTTTGACTGTCTAATGCTTTTGCAATGCCGTCCGGCAATAAAAAGATACCTAGCAGTTCCAGGTTAACCTTGTCCACTACGCGACAGCCCTATATATATATACTTATGTGATATATATATACTTATTATACATATATCAAGAGACGTTCCGCAAATTCCTGCACACATAAGTATACGATACCGTCCAATATTACACCTTCCACAAAAACTACAAACACATCCTTCAATATTTAAACAGCTGGGCTGCATACATATGTGATGGTGGTATACGTGCCACGTTATTCGGCAGATTAGAAAACTTCAATTATGCTGCTCCATGAGGCGACCTTCAACAAAAAGGAACAACAAAAAGTCGCCTTTCCTTGAGGTCGCCCGAATATGTGCACGTAAAGGCTGGCACAGCTTTCAACGCAGAAGTAGCGTGCACTGTACGGCGAACACGCCATGTCGGTCACCGCACGCCCGGATTACAATTATTTTAGCTACTCGAATGGCTTACATAAAAAGTGCATGCAATAATGTAATACAAGAATATATATATATATATATATATATGTAGAGTTGCAAGTTACTTATGCACTATATTAATGAGGCGGAGATTAGAATGCACCATCTCTTTTATTCGATTCAAATACATACTACAATTAATGCATAAGGTTGTCTTCATAGTCATTACTCTTAAAGCGAGAGAAGTAGTAGAGCAACAATGTATGCTCTAGTGCTGGCTTCACTGCATGGTATTTGGCACACCTCTGCAGGCAGAAACGGCAGGTGCACAACCCCCGACCTCTCGTCTAGCGTATTCGGCGTTAGCTTCCCACTTCGAAATAAAACATCCATAGGAGTCGGATTGTCATCGATAAATGAAGCACTTATTTTACATTTAATGAGAAAGACTATTAAGCTGGTTAAAATTCGCCAGCGTGAAGTGGCTCCATGCTCTGTCAAGGCGATATCTAAGCCCTATAAGCACGAAAAGCCTCACTGCAGACAATCTTCGAAAATTACCAATTTTTGCCGTAAAAAGATACAGTAACTGTCCATTTATTTTATTTGCTTCCTCTGACAACTACATTTTAGGCGCTCGCAACTACATTTTGGGCTAAGATGCCTGTGGCACGATAGCATGTAAATGCACTTATCGTTATCGTGTTCTCGCTACTAGACTTATGTAGGCTTTTTCCAGCAAAGCGGTATCTAGCAGCAGGGAATTACAACCATGTCAAACTAGAGCAGCCAGCAAAACCGGGGCTCGAGCGTGTCTGTTGTTGTCGGTCTGTTGTCTAGCGCAGTTAGATGCGGACATCGACAAAGATCTATGGGATGAAATAGCATGCACTAGCCGGCACGTGTACACAAGGTACATTGTGCATGGCTATCATCACTTGGTATGTTCGAACCAAAGATTTCACCTAGTTGGGGATCAATGTCGTTGCCGGTTTTGCCCGTACATGTGAGCTAAATACAATGCAGCGAGCTGCCAGACGCATCAGCGGTGCTTGCACTTCTTCGTTCGGGGAGACGATCGTTAGAGTGGTCAAATTATTTATGATGACGATTTTAATTAAGTGATATACTATGATCTAAAAATGGGAAGTTATTGCGACATAAACCATATATATATGTTTATATATATATATATATATATATATATATATATATATATATATATATATATATATATATATATATATATAAACGGACACGAATTTGACAATATGACTCCCAAAGAAACGTCATTTTAGTTTTCTCTACTGCTCTTTAGTTACTTTAAATAATTGTGCGATCGCAATCTTACGTGCGCAAGTACTTTTAGCTAGCGCTCGAGTACATTTGGCTAAAGGTCGTTTAAGCAAAAGCTCGAGAAAAAAATTTAGCTCCGCTTACTGAAGGTTTTGGGGTTTTTGGTTGTAGACTAAGCTGTTAAACTAATGTTGTTTTAACGCCATGAACTTGAATATAATATAGCATTTAAATTGTCTTCAAAAAGGTATGAATGCAGTATATATTTCTGCTTTTTTTTATATATTTCTATGTAGTTCCCTGACTCATTCTTAATTTCCTTTGGAGAAGGAGACGTACTGAACGTACTTTTTTAGCAATATACAATGCCTGTTTAGCTGTCAAAAAATTATATTTTTGAGGCTCATGTGCATTCACTTAGATACTTGCATTCACCTGTCTTCCTTTAAATTAAATCCCATGATGTAAAACTGCCCGTGGACCAACATGACCAATGGAAATCACTAGTAAAGTTACCTAGTCAACCCTGTTCTGTGAATGATTTCCCCGAGCAAGTAAAGTGTAAGAGCGGCTAGGTGTATGCAAGGGTACGCAAAAGTAACCAACAAAACTTGTTTCACAACAACAAACAAAGCCACAATTATAGGTATGTATGAAGCTCTGCAACTGGGATACCCCATAAGAGTGTTCGGCGTCGAAAGCAGTTATTCCATAATACATTTCGATAGGACTGCGATAGCTTTGGACACCAGGTTTAGATGGTCGCGTGATAGTTCTATACTTATTAGGCCGTTTCTCCAGCCATATCCTCTGTCAAACATGTATCGGTTTATTTATTTCACAGCAAAACAACAGCAACAACAACAACAATAACAGCAAAAGCAACAACAACGACGACGACGACGATGATGATGATGCCAACGGCCATAACGATTGCAGCCAACGATGTGTCAGCGTCACGCCAAACTAGGCTGCCTACAAGCGGCCTGCGCGGACCAGCACCACATCGACTGATTTACAATAGAGCCAAGAACAAGATGAACGAGGTCTTTCGTTAACAATCGACTTTGGGCGACCATCGGGATGAGCGAAAGCATATGCAGCAGAAATACATCGTGCCCAAGAAGATGGGTCAGCGATACCACTACCATTACTATTACGGCGATACTATGGCTGCTACTTCAGCTATGGCTACTATTCGAAGAAGACAACAACAACACAACAACAACAACAACAACAACAACAACAACAACACAACAACAACAACAACAACAACAACAACAACAACGACGACGACGACGACTACTGCGCTCAACTGCAATGGCGCCAACATGAAGGCGAAAAGGTGCAAACACGGATCGACATCTGACAAAGAGTGCGCGATGATGATCCAGTCCGCAGCAGCGTCGATTTTCTGGAGTAAGACCGGCAAAAGGGCTTCGGGGTTACGGGGCGGAAGACGGTCGACGGAGGCAGAAGCTTCAACGAAAGTATGGGGTAAATCTGTAACATTGGTCATATTTGTATGCTGCTACGACATGCATGGCAACCAGCCACTTTCAGCCGAATTCTCGTTGGCGTGAAGAGCAAAAGCAGCAGCTACTCGGAGGCGTCCATTACGAATGGTTGGGGCGAAACGTGCCCGCTATAGAAGTGAGGTCAGTGTGCATCAACAAGCTGCTATTCTAACGCAAGTTTTCCAACCAGAACGAAGGAGCTGCAGGTTTGTACTGACCTAGGCGCATATATATATATATATATATGTACTACTAGTAATAGCACTTATATATATATATATATATATATATATATTTCTACTTATATATACACTACTAGTAATACTACTTTTTTTAAATATTAATATATACTAGTATACTCACACATATAGTGCGCGTACCTGCTCTAGGGCCGAAAAGCAGAAACGTTTGCAAATGAAGCCGACCCGTCAACTCGATGTAGCCACTCTTTCAGTTGGTATCGAGCGTGTATTGGGCGAAAATTTCTGCTGTCGGTCTTTCGAAAAGCAATGCAGAGAGCAGCCAAATGTTTAGTTTGTTCGGATTTTTTTTCTTGCCCTCTGGAGTACGTCCCAAAGATGCAAGGGGTCACACACAAGAGCGGGAGAGTCCGGCTATAGTTACTTGGGAGGATTTTAAGAGTATTTATGGGCTTTATAGTCCCGTACTACCATAGTCGTGTATAGGGAGTGCATTTTTGTTTCTAACTGTTCGTCGAAAATATATACACAAATTGATAGATAGGTAAACGTATATACAATAAGAATTCACAAACACATGCACAAATTAATTTTTAAAGTAGTGCTACACCACTACGTAATATTCACACATTTAGCTATCAGCGAAGTTCAAACATAGCTGAAACGTGCCGAGCACAGAGAAACGTGCAGAGAGCAAGCCGGTCGGAAAATCTGTTCATCCTCTTAGATGTCAGAAAAATACCTTTCAGGCTAAAATTCAGCCAAGATTTAACGTCCACGGGACTGCGTTTCGCAATGCTTCATAGACGGACCCCCACAAATACAAATGTGCAACGGTGGGGCTCGAACAAGCGCACCTATGTGTTTTCTCCGATCGCGAGGCGCAGGCGGAATGCACCAAGCCACCGGACTCGACACTCTTAGATGTAAACAAGAATACGTTTAATACGCTTTCGTGGGGCGCCACAAAGAAACGCTTGTAAACAAAGGTGAGTTCCCTAACTTACAAAGTATTCTAGCGCCGTACCTGAAAGACCGAACATCTACCTCCAAAGGCATGGACTATACAGTCACACCCGGAATCCCCCAAGAGCCTGTACTACTGCGCAGGCCGATTTTGTCGCATATCCAGACGATCTAGCACTGATCGAGGTATACATTCAGCTGTTAAGCTTTCATATCTGTTTGACGGCAAAAAAGGATGTTATCAATAAAACGCTCTACTGTGCCTTGTTTTACCCTCAATGAGCCCGGTGTGTATATGTGTATATAGTTATAAACGTAAATATATGGTGATACAATAAGCACGTGTACAGATAAATCCCTATACTTCCTAAAATCATATGATGCTCCCGGGTGTGAATGCAGGGAATCCTAAAGATCATCGTTCGTAGCTCATCAGCGATTTGTTTACATGGCGGATGGCCAGGTGGGCGCACACAAACTCAGTCCATCAAATCCTACCTTATTGCTCAGGACATATTTTCATAAAAATAAACTATGCCAAAATATTACATTTTGATATTAAAGGTACCGCTTATGTGTTTAATAGATACTAAAATTGTTGCACTCCGTATAGATATATTCTGATAGACCTTCCCGTCCTCCCGCACTTAATTAGAGCAAGTATTTTTAACCGACACATCGGAATTTTGCTCAGAACCTGCTTCATTTTCTAAACGGCTTGGTCAAAATACACATGTTTCAGTCGTCGTAGCTGACGTTATTACGTGCCCACCACGAGGACATCTCATTACTCTGTTGTGAACATTAAAGCGGTTGCATAGTAAGACAACACAGCATATATACTTATATGTATATCATATTTTGTGTAATGCCATATCTATATAATTATATACATGCCAGTAAGATACATTATGTGTTATATACAATGTAATTATGCATGTGTTGCGCAGACTCATGCCGCCTCAACCGGCGGTGTCCCGTAACCACTACGTACCAGTTCCACATGAACAACGGAATTGGCAAATTGCTGAACAAACGCGTTTAATAAATCGACTGTGATGCATCGACACAAACGCCAAGAGCTACTAGCAAAAAGCCATGTCACACGATCGATGTCGCGTCGAGGAAATTGCGGGGAAAACGATGGAGCGGCAAGGGGTTTGCACTTACCCATCATCAGTATAATGAGCAACATAACAAGCTTGACGGACATTGGTTGCCGTCGTCGTCGTCGTTGCCGCCGCCGCCAAGGAAGGTCCGGACGACGAGAATCATGTTATCGACATGAGGTTCTTGCGTCTTCTCTTTGACATGGTCGTCAGGAAGATCACTAACGTTGTAATTGTTGTTCAACCCGATCTGCCGATGAATGCGTAGAATGTGAGTGAACGAATCAACAGCATCGCCTATCGAACATTCATCACCGAAATGCACCGACTAATCATCCATAATCCACAAGTCAATTAATCAACCAATCATGCTATCAGTCATGCGTATACAATTAGCATGCGTCCACCAACGGTGATGCGTTTGACGATCTAAAAAGTGGACTAAAGGGGTGGTCATGTACCTCCGGGGGGCCAGCAGCGGACGACGATGGACGAAGGGTGATCATAATGACGACACCAATAAATAATTATTCAGTCGAATTCAGTCGGACGATCCGAAACACGAAACAGTCCAAACGAATGCATCGCAACAACATTAGAAGTAGTAGTAGTAGTGGTAAGTAGTGGGTGTCCAAATAGTAACAATAATAATATTAATATTATTATTAAGCATTATCATCAGCATTGCGCTCACGGAGCGTGCGAACTGATGAAGTAATCAATCGCGCAACGTTAGTGTGGCCGTCTCACACGGTGCTGCGAGCCGGCTACCGTTGTTGCTGCTGCTGCTGCCGCCGCCGACGCAGCCGGCCCAGCGACTCTTCATCCATCAAGGCAACATAATTCACAACGATCAACGACTAGCCAGTGGCCGCGAGAATAGGCAAATTCAAATTCACCACGCCCCGCCATCTCCAAATCGGCAGGCAAGCGCAGGGATAGCAACAACAGTGACAACGACGAATTCAGCAGAACAACATCAACAACAACGTCAACAACAACCGCAACAACAACAACAGCAACAACCGCAACTACAACGACAGCGACAACAACCGCAACTACAACAACAACGACAACCGCAGCAACAACAACAACAACCGCAACAACAACAACCGCAACAACAACAACCGCAACAACAACAACAACAACCGCAACAACAACAACAACAACAACCGCAACAACAACAACCGCAACAACAACAACAACAACCGCAACAACAACAACCGCAACAACAACAACCGCAACAACAACAACCGCAACAACAACAACAACAACAACAACAACAACAACAACAACAACAACAAAAGCAACAACAACAACAACGACAACCGCACTAACACCGACAACAAAGAACAGTCCAGTTTATTTACGTGAGTGTTCATTCAGCCCACGAAGAAGTCGACTAGGACTTCTTGCTACTACTACGAGTGGTGCTACAGCGTGATAATCACTCGTACGTAGGACTTCCGCCTTGACGAGGTGACTGCGGTGAAGGCGACGATGATGCCAGTCGGCGAGCTGTTGTTACGCCAGCACGACTTCATTCACCAAGCCGGCCAGCCACCTTGCCATTCCGTAGTGAAATCGTAGTTATCGTCGGCGTAGTAGCAATAGTAGTAAGTAGCAGTAGCACAGCATGGCTGGTGACACAATGACGAATCGACTGCGATACCCCCACACCCCTTCGACATCGGCATCGAGTGACGACAAAGCGAACTTCACGATGATCAGAATTACACCTAAGGAGTCTGTCTGCACGTGTCTAGCTGTGTATTTGCGTTGTCTGTGTTGTTCTATCGCGTTTATCTACTACGTGTGTGGAAATCTGCGTCTGGCTGATATCAACTTGCAAATATACATATATATACACATATATATATATATATATATATATATATATATATATATATATATATTTATATATATACATATATATATATATATATATATATATATATATATATATATATATTTATATATATACATATATATGCAGGTGCATGCAACCGCTGCGTGTGCCTCGAGCTGTAACGACACACTGAGAACGCTCTTAGAAACAGCGCTGCTCGACGCTTCGAGTCGTCGAATATCGAGCGCTACGCACTGGAACAGTGTTTGGGGGGGGGGCACGCGTTTTCCTTTTACCTCTCGTTGTTCAGAAATACAGAATCAAGAGAAGAAGATTGTTTGTCTGCTCGTTTTTCACCTCCTCCATGCCACGCCACTCTAGACATGGTAGTAGTAGCAGTTGTAGTAGTAGTAATAGTCGCGGCGTACGTCCATGTCGAAAGTGGCTGTAGTCATCATCTGAGTGTAATCAGTTCTCAGTGTCAGGGTGAAATGATGACGTTTAGTCGACCTCAGCGGGTTTCCTCGCGGGGGGTTGTCATCATCATCATCATCAACATCACCGTCTTCACACTGACTATATAGCCAGGTCCGGCTATAGTGCAGTGTGTGTGTCTGCGGATAGGGGCGACCTGAAATAAAGAGGCAATTTCTGGACAACTACGACGAGCTAACGAATGACACGCCCAGACGCTGAGGCGTCGCTTTGTTCGGACTACTATTACTACTACAACTAGTGGCTTTATTACTGCTGATGTCGTCGTCATCGTTTTTGTTGTTGTTGTTGTTGCCGTTAGCGTGGCGACAGATTGCATTAGTCGACGGCGATGACCGAAGTTCTGCTGCTGCTGCTGCTGCCGCTGCTGACGACCTGGCGCTAAATAGGAGAGGCAAACGCGCTTAAAAAGCCCAGTAAAAATAGTGAGCATCAGCATGCATATGCACGTATAGGACAGACGCGCGTATCTTTAATAGGTTTTCCTGAACCGGAAGTCGTTTCGAGGGAGTAGTATCTTACGTACGACGCTTAAAGTGATCATTTGAGCCGACTATGACGAGCGCCTGCGGCCGTACCGAAGTTACCAGTGTAGGACAGAGATGATCGTATGCTCAACGAAACCCACTTAGTTAACGCGCGAAATTGGCGGTAACTTTCATAGTATAGACAAACCCTTCTAGTAAAGTCGTGTCTAATGGCCCCCATAAATGCACAGTTATATATTCTGGCTTCCCTATGAGCTTCTTTTATTATTTCGTTCGACTCCGTATGACTTGGAAATCTAAGCAGAGCATTCAGCCAAAAATAGCTAATTTCGGGAATGTATGCCCGTCTATTTAACGCTGATTATTAATATTATTATTATTATTATTATTATTATTATTATTATTATTATTATTATTATTATTATTATTATTATTATTTATTTAATTTTTCGGTGTTTCCCTACAAGTGTGGGATCTAAACGTGTACCCGCCTAGGCTCACCCCCCGCTCCTCAATCCATAGAGCCGATGACAACGGCGGCGTTTCCCCTACACACTGCGAGCGAGAGTTGCTGACGTAGAAACTCACCCTCGCGCTGGTCACCCGTGTTAGCACTGATTTTGATATCTAGGTCTTTGAGGAAGATACTTGTGTTTTTTTTTATTGGGCCCATCGTTTTCATGGCGACGGGTACGAAGCGATATCTTTTCTCCAGGTCAGAGTATTTGCGTTTTTTTGCGATCTCAGCATGTTCGGCAACCCACCCTGACCGGGTAGCGCTATGCATCAAGTATGACGGAGCCACTGTACATGATACCGTGGCATCCCATACCAGGCATTTGCCCTTAGTCCATGGCGGAATGGTGACGCCGTCGGGTCTTTTGTCGTCTTCAAAGCCCAACCTGGGCTCTAGGGTGCTTGGTATGCCGGCTCTACGAAGAGCCTTCTTTAAGACTGCGTTGATTTCCGCGTGTCTGAGAGTCCTACCAGGGCTCTTAGAGCAGCTTATTATTATTATTATTATTATTATTATTATTATTATTATTATTATTATTATTGTAACCATCATCATCAAAAGACCGGGGTGATACCGAACCTTGACTCTGCACGAAGAAGAGCAGATTTAGCATTTCATTCACGATTTATTTCGAAGGATCAATATGCCTGCAGTACAGCTTAGTATAAATCGGTTGGTGCAATGCCAAAATATCACATCGTTGGGATCCCAATCACAGTGTCGTCAGTGAAAGCATCGTCTTGAGATATGGTCTCATTTCTTAGGAAATGTCAGTTGTCAGCTAGGGCGTGAGGAATTATTCGTCCACCTATTGGGTCCACATATAGGTCCATGTCCTCCTTGTGCAATCTCTGTAAGGTTGCCAGGCGTTGCCAGGTACTAACGCTAGGACTTTCTGCCCCACTATTTGTAGAAGTAAGTCTGTGCAACCCCGATGGAACGCTTTACAATAGTCCAATTTCACTATCACGCGCCTAATAATAATCAAGGAGTGGGGACGCGTGCACATGGAGCTCCGACGGAACAGGGGTATCTGTGTGTGTGTGTGTGTGTGTGCATAAGAAGTGACATCCCCGAATGATGCTTGTGACTCGGTGATCATTTTGGTGTACTGCGTGTGGCCATGCGACGGAGGAACGAGCAGCCAATACGCTGTAAAGTTCCAACAATGACAGGGTGAAGCAAAACGAAACCACCCGCCTAACGTTCCGGAGGCGGCACGCCGCGGCGATTCAAATTCGAATTCTAACCGCTGCTTAACCAAATTTGGAAATTGGGAAGGTCAATGTACAAAGTGGCGCCAACAGTTACTCTCAGAACTGACAGAACTCATCGCGGCAACAATGAAACCGGCGTCATTTCTTAGAATGGCAAGGCATAAGAAATTGACAGCCACGGAAAAGCCAGCTAACGGCATCGCTAACGAGTTTCAATGCCCGTAGTATTCAATGTTGTAGGATAGCAGCGTCCGTTAAGCTGCGCGGGTATATATATTGTCTGTTAGCGGGAACGCTGAAGCAAGCTAACTAGATGGCGCTAAATAGAAGATGCCGCCACCCTACTAGCAAAGACGCGGGAAGTCACTAAATGCGCGGGCAATCTATGAGTATATAAGGAGGCATGAGAATAAATGAGAGAGTAGTCGTTTGTGTGAGCCAGGCAGAGGACGTGTGGTGTTTGAGCGAGAGGCTAGCAAACTCGTATGGGTCGTCGTCCGGTCGTTAGGGTGGTGGACACTACAACTGGCGCAGTCGACAGGATCTGGAAGGAAAAAGCCACCGCAACAATGGCCACAGGTCTGCCACCCCCAGCTACGTTCCTGCCAGCCATGGGCCGACCAACAACACCGTGGACGGAGTGGCATCAAGCATTTGAGGTTTATCTAGAAGCCACCTCGGTCGGCGTAGCAAAGTTGACCGACGCGAAGAAATGTGCAATCTTACTACACTGCCTCGGGCTCGAGGGCCAAGCACAATATCGTGCTATGGCGGATCAGCCAACGGAGCCGGAGAAGGATGGCGAGGTCCCACTAACCGAGTACGCCAGGATGGTGGCGCAGCTAACTGAAATGTTCAAGGAACATAAGGGAGTGGCCGTTTCTCGCGACGAATTCTTCCGACGACGACAACGCAGCGGAGAGCGGTTGGTGGAGTACATCGCGGCACTGCGACGACTACTTGTGGGATGCGAGTTCGACGATCGGGGCCGGGCGTTGAGGAGCCAGCTCATTCTGGGAGCGACGATGCCACAGGTGAGAGAAAAGCTCGTCCTGGAAGAGGACCTGCCGGTCGAACAGGCCCTGACGGTTGCGCTGCATGTGGAGAGGTGCATCATAGAAGCCAAGAGAATCACAGGATCCCACGAGCAAGTGAACGCGGTGCGGGAAGCGGGAAGGCCTGCGGAACGAAGCAGACCAAGGCCGGCGGCAAGGCAAGAGTACGGAGCCGGTGGATGCCATGCGTGCGGCTGGGACAGTCACGAATACGGGGCGGAATTGTGCCCGGCAAGACGAGTCAAGTGCCGAAAGTGTGGAAAGTTTGGCCACTTCAGACGGAAGTGTAGGAACGCGGCAGGTCAGGCGAGGCAGAATGTACAGGCGATCGGCGTGGAGGAGCAGCCACGCTGGGATCGTCGGACCAACGGCGAACGCTTAGAGGAGACCGGAATTGAAGTATGGAGTAAACCGACAGCTGTGTACTCACTGTCTCTTTATTGTCCGGAGTTTGCTAGTAGTGTTGCAGTAGACGGTAATTTTGTAACCTTTTTGATAGACACGGGGGCAGCCGTATCTATTATTAATAGGGAGCACTTGGCACACCGGGGAGAGCGAGTTAGGCCCACGAACGCAATACTACGCGCATACAATCAGGAAAGGATACCAACGCTGGGAATGGCTAGATGCTACCTCAAACTGGGCAGTCGGGAGGTTGAATGCGATTTATTCGTCGTAGCTAATGGTAGGTCGGTGCTAGGACGCGATACGCTAGCTAAACTAGGTATGATAATCGATTGTGCGGCGCGATCGTGCTCGGTGGCAGAAGTTAAAACGATTCAAATAGAGAACGAGTTTCGGGAACTGTTTTCGGGGACGCTAGGTCTGGTTAAAGCCGTGCAGCACAGAGTGCAACTTAAGGAGAATGTTAGGCCGGTGCAGCACAAGTTGAGGAGGTTACCGCTCACTCTAGTGACGGCGGTGAAAGCCGAATTAGATAAACAATTGGAGAACGATGTTATTGAGCCAGTTCAGGCTTCCGAGTGGGTATCCGGCATGGTAGTAGCAGCGAAACGGGATGGTAGACTTAGATTGTGCGTGGATCTAAGACAGGTAAATCAAGCGATAGTGCCTGATGTTTTCCCTCTACCGCATCTAGACGACCTGTTGGTAGAGTTACACGGGGCCAGGTGGTTTTCAAAGCTAGACGCGCTCTCGGCATATCACCAGGTTGAACTGGATGAAAGGTCACGAGACCTCACTACGTTTGTAACCCCGTGGGGATTGTTTCGATATAAAAGGGTTTGCTTCGGGTTGGCGTCGGCACCTGCGGCTTTCCAACGATTAATGAAAAACCTGCTACAAGGACTAAAGGGAGTGATGAAGGACTAAAGGGAGGGATATATTTAGATGATATTTTAGTATTTGGAACGTCCCAAGAGGAGTATAATGTAAGGTTACGCATGGTGCTACAACGAATCCAAGAATCAGGAATGACGCTGAATGAAAAGTGTGTTTTGGGAACCAAGGAGATTAACTTTGTCGGGTTTACCATTAACGAACACGGGGTACGACCTAGTGTAGATAACCTGAAAGCCATTAAAGAGTTAGCGATTCCAACTAACGTAACGCAGGTTAAGTCGGTCTTAGGGGTGACAAGTTTTTATATGCGGTGTGTGCCGACATTTTCGGATATATCCGAGCCAATACGCAGATTTTTAAAAAAGAACGGGCTATTCAAATGGGGGCCAGAGCAACAACAGGCATTCGAGAAACTGAAAGCAAGTATAGTAGCGGCGGCACCTTTAGCCATTTTCGATCCAACAGCACCCACGATAGTGGCGACGGACGCGTCAGCGCACGGATTAGGTGCTGCAGTGCTACTGCAAGAGCAGGACGGGGAAGAGCGGCCAATAGCGTATGCATCGTGCTCACTAACACCTACACAGCAAAGATACTCCACGGGAGAAAGGGAGGCATTGGCGAGCGTGTTTGCGATCGAACGGTGGCACACGTTCCTGTGGGGAAGAAGGTTTACGTTACGGACAGACCATCAGGCGCTGATAGCACTACTTGGCTACAAGGGGGAGGGACGAGCGCCAATGAGGATAGGTCGGTGGGTAGAAAAGCTGAGAAACTACTTATTTGAGGTAACATTTAGAAGCGGTATAACAAATAATGTACCCGACATGCTCTCTCGACTGCCGACAGAAGACATTTTTGAAGCGTGTGATGGGCAGGAAATGATAGTAGCAACACTAGAAGAAAAGTTAAGGCCAATACAGTGGGAGGAGGTTGTAAGTTGTTCTTTAGCTGACCCGGACATTCAGAGCGTGAGAAGATGGCTTAGGTTAAAACGGCCTCGACTGGCGCAAGCCGGGCGCTGGGCCTTCGTTGTTCATGAACTATCCGAAACGCAGGGCGTACTAATGAGAGGAGATAAAGTAGTTCTGCCGCAGCAACTTCGAAAGAGAGCGTTCCAGATGGCCCACGAGGATGCGCATCAGGGGATAGTGAAGACGAAACATCGACTGCGAAACACGTTCTGGTGACCGGGAATGGACAAAATGGTAGAGGAAGCGGTACGAGAGTGCCGGTTGTGCGCATTACATGACAAGACAGCGGTGGCTATCACAGCACCCGTGAGGACGACGCCCTGGCCAGCTCAGCCGTGGACAAGGCTAGCAGTCGACATCCGAGGCCCAGACAGCTCATTGGGACCGGAAGCGCGATACGCGGTGGTTGTCATGGATTACTACTCGAAGTGGGCGGAGGTAGAGTTCATGGCAGAAACAACAGCTCGTCGGATCATTGGCATGCTACACCGGCTCATACACCGTGAAGGCATTCCGGCCAGCATAGTAACGGACAACGGACCCCAGTTCCTGAGCTATGAGTTCGAAGAATTCATGACCGAATTCGGAATTCGACACATACGTACACCCGTATACCACCCTCAAGCAAATAGGTTGGTGGAAAGACTCAATAGGACACTGGGCGGCTTCATCTGGTCGGCCGCCCAAATGAACGGCGACCGGCGGAGACGCCTGACCGAGATGCTCGGCGCATACAACGCAACCGCACAGGCAACGACAGGCAAATCGCCCGCTGAATTACTACATGGACGGTCTATGAGGACGAAACTGGACGCGGGTCTCCGGCGAGGAAACAACAATCAGAATGATGAAGATGAGCGAGTGCGAGTGGAGACAAAACAGAACAAACAAAAGGAGTACGCAGACAGGAGGAGAGCGGCAGTGGAAACCAAGTTCCCGCCCGGTGACTGGGTCAGAATACGGAGACCAGTCGCTGCAAAGGGGGAGGAGAAGTATGGACTACCGACGAGAGTTAAAAGACAAGTCGGTGAAGACATGTACGAGTTGGAAGACGGTAGGAGATGGCACAGAAACCGGTTGACGCGTGCCGGCCAACCACAGGTAGCAAGGGCAGCGCAAAGGCCCAGCTATCTACAGCGCCCGGATCAAGGTGCACAACAGAGACCTGAAGAAGTAAGACGAGGGGCGCCAGAAGACCAACACGAAAACAACAGCGCGCCGTGTGAAGGACGTCCACGGCGGATGAGACGCGCACCGAGCCGTCTACGGGAGTTCGTGGGTGAAGATGGGACCGAATTCGAAACAAGCCGGTGAAGGGGGGGAGAATGTAGGATAGCAGCGTCCGTTAAGCTGCGCGGGTATATATATATATCGTCTGTTGGCGGCAACGCTGAAGCAAGCTAACTAGATGGCGCTAAATAGAAGATGCCGCCACCCTACTAGCAAAGACGCGGGAAGTCACTAAATGCGCGGCAATCTATGAGTATATAAGGAGGCATGAGAATAAATGAGAGAGTAGTCGTTTGTGTGAGCCAGGCAGAGGACGTGTGGTGTTTGAGCGAGAGGCTAGCAAACTCGTATGGGTCGTCGTCCGGTCGTTAGGGTGGTGGACACTACAAATGTGCTTTCTACAATGAAGAATGTTCAGACTCACGCAGGAAGGACACTAAAAAAGAAACTAGGCGAGTTTAATGAAACAGCAGTGCTCCAGCAGGCCGCTGTCACTAGCAATATATCACAACCACTGCCTTCTCCGCGCGCTCCACTACTAGAATATTCTCCTCACCCCGCCAGCCACCCGCCAACAAATGGAAAGCCGTCATCTAGCCAATACACGCCGCCCTCTTCCCGCCTTCTCTTCACAGGTTACTCGCCAACGTCAAGATGACACGTAGTGTGTTGCGTAGGATTCCAAAGAGAGCGAGAACCCCCTTGAGCAGGCTCTTCGACCGTCTAGTCAGAGTTGTCATGAAAAATAATGGCGAAGCGAGCTGGAACGCGCTGCTCGCCCTTACCCCAAAAAGTTCTCTACGTCGATAAAGACACTCAAAGAGGCCATAGCATAGCCGGTGTGGTCAGGGAAACGACAACAGCAAGCTTCCGGGTATCCTTACTGAAAGACCGGTGTGAGCTGAACCTGCTGGGAACGGCGGTGTTTCCTGATATGATTGGCCCGGTTCTGGCCAAAAGGGAAGGGCGGACAAGTGCGTCCTTTCTCTTCCTTGTAGCCGCGGCGCCCCAAGACATAACCTGACGCCGATTGTGCTAAAATAATCTTCTTGCAAAATCCCAAAGAAAGCACCATAACGTCATTGCGTTATGGTGAACCATGCGCCGGCACCATAATGACACCATACGCCGGCACCTTTTAATAAGCCTAAAGCCTCTCTTTAAGAACATCGGCTTGGGAGCTGTTAATACGGTACACTGGCCAGACGTTAGTTCTCGAGGAGCAAGACGCGACGCACCTGTTCTCCTGGACTGTAGGGAGTATATATATATATATTATATATATATATTTATATTTATTTGTTCAATTTCAAACGTGGTTTATTCACGGAACTGCATTTCACAACGCTAATATATATATATATATATATATATAGGAACTACCAAAAAAGTTTTTTCGGTTTTGTCCATAAAGAATCATTACAAAATCCGAAAAAAACAACTGTAGACCCAATATATATATATATATATATATATATATATATATTCTGACCTTAACTCCGTTCGAGAGCGGATGCATGCTGGTTTGGGACGCGACAGTTACTGACTCATTAGCCCCTTCAATGGTCAGTGCTAGCGCGGCCCGGGCTAGTCATGCTTCGGCTCTCGCCGAGGCAAACAAGGTTAGAAAGTACCAGAACATCGGGTACCCGTACAAGTTTTATCCCTTTGCTTTCGAGACCCTTGGCGGGCCCGGTCCATCCACTCGAAGTTTGCTACAAAAGGTCGGGAAACGCCTGATTCTAGCCAGCGGAGACAAACGAGCGGGTGATTTTCTCAGACAGCGCCTGTCGCTGGATGTGCAACGGGGCAATGCGGCCTCGGTTCGGGGCACTCTCCAGAAATGGCTGGTCCCTACACTGGACCCCCCGTAACGGTGCACACGTTCGCAGGGACTCAAATGTCATGTTCCCACCTTGAATGATTGATTATATTGTATATATATATATATATATATATATTTTTTTTTTTATATATATATATCTAATGATGATTTAAGTTATGTTTACGTCAGTCCAAGACATATTGAGAACGAGTGAAGTACGTGTGCCGTGAACGCAGAGATTCACAATTGAGTTTGCTAATGGCATAATTGTTTATGTACACTTAACTCTTCAAAAACCTCACAGAAAAAATTAACGCGCTAAATCGCATGATATTGAAAGCCAGTATCCAATACGCGAGATTAATCGTTCAGAGCATTAAATCCTCAAAATCCAAATTGTCTTACATGCTGTTTGGCTTGTGACACCATTTTCCTGCAACCAGAGCTCAATCCCAATGATTTTTCGAAGTTTGGCCAAAGATCATTGAGGATCAAGCTGCGATAACACTCGCCATTGGTAACAATAGGGTCTAATTATTCCTTTGTCGCACCAGACTCTTACGTATCGCACTTGTAACGGCTTTTTGTGAATAACGTGACGGTTTTCGGTCATGCAGGTATGATCGTTTTATTTATAATTATTATTCGGAAAATATAATTTTATTTTTAAAAAATCAGCCTCTTGCTGTATCATAAGAGCCGAGGCAAACTGTAGCCGCTCAAGACGGTCCTTGGGCTTGATTTATTGCGTAAACTTGATATTTTATGGATGCATCGCTAATTAATCTGACCTTAAAATAAAAGCCAGTTTAAGGTACATGCATGACCCATTTTTTCGGCAGGTCTCTAAACCAATGCTTCTGGACATTGTTCCACTCTTGGCCACGGCGGCGATATTTTTCAGCTGAACGAGCGCTCTGTGGTCTTCCACGACTTTGTGCGACCTACGAAACGTGAAGAGTTCGACAACACGCCCGTGCAGGGATTACAATTTCATGATACATTTTCACAATCAATACGACTTCTTGCTTTGAATCACATTCCACTTTGGATTTGTCAACCCAACTTCGATGTGTTTACAAGCATGGCAGACTACAAGCAAAGCTTAGCTGAGCGCGTGAATTTTTGAAAGACTTAACGTACATTTTTGTAAGCCCCTATATGTATACACACTTACACGTCTGGCGTTAAAACGATGTCTGTTGATAAGTAGCCTAGCATTAATAAATATAAAAACTATATATATATATATATATATATAAGTTCATACGAGTGTAATGCAGCTTCAGGACAGTAGCGCTTGCCCGGAAAAGCCCTCATTTGCACGTGATCGGGGGGCGTCTCTATAGTAAAACTCACAGTGATAACTGCCTGATTTTGACTGATGGGTGAACAGTGGTGGACGAATGAAAAGCCCAAAGCCACTCCCGGCGACGTACGCTCATCTGCTTGACATGTCAGACACTGTGTGTCGGCATGCTCCCATAAACAACTTGTTAAGTGTCGACTTCATCACCTTGGTACACGCGTATGTCGTCCATCACTCAGATATGATCCAGGCCACTTCCTGCATACAGATGCTTTTGACAACCGGCGTTTAGTATTAAATAGAAGCTCGCGTCTAGGAAGTAGGTCATTTTAAAGAAATATATGCATGCGCATATACATGTGCATACCTAAATATACATGTGAATTTACGTGATATATATATATATATATATATGTTTGCGTAAGTGCATAGACTTTGTCTTAACTGAGGCACATGGTATAGCTCGCCTCGTACATCGTGCTTAACTCGTCCAACAAATTTTGCCAACCACCGCCTTTGAGCAAAAGGGTACAAAAGATTGATTAATTGACTGATCAGCAGCAAGTAATCAAAACAACGACATAACACATACATGCGGCGAGCACCAATGACGTCGGGACGACTTTTGGTCGGATGTGAAGGCATCTGCCATGAAGAGCCGGTGAGTCAATGGGAGACGTTACTTCTCAGCATTCGGCACCCGGTCAAAAGAACCCCCAGTTAAAAAACACACACACACACGAGCCAGTAGATCCAGCGTAATGGCTCGAAGCAACGCTCGACACAAGTAAACCCCCGATGAAGCAACTTAGCGGATCTGCTTGAAATGTCCGCGGTATCGACTATCGCCAATACCACAATATGGTCGGTGTGTGACCGTGAATACACAACACATGATCACTTCTGTCTGCATGTTCGTATATATATATATATGGACGTTTATGTTTTCTTGACGTTGTTTCCAGACAAACCGAACGCAGAGGAATGTTAGGCAGTCAAGCAGAATAGCCAGCACAAGCCGCGTTTGTCAATTTTCGTATCGGATTGAAACATTTGTTTACCGTCATTCGATGCAACGAAACCTCAATCATTGCCGCAAGTTCATGATTTTTTGCCCGGCAAGTCAGCGTCCCGGGGATGCTTAGTGTCAGACCGCGGTGGTCAAAGCCTGTATACAAGATGCTCAGTTAATCGTCATGACAATATTGGTGACCAAAGTAGTAAGTAGCCTTGGGTTATGAGGAGTGCACAGTATATTAGAGAATCAGCATATATCAAGCCATGACTTTTCGACGCTAGCGTTCATGCCTCAAAATGCGTGCATGCAAACGTTCATATATGTTTGTCCCCTATGAATAGGGCAACCGCCTTACACATCGGTACCGCCGTTGCCCATCAGATACACTGTAGAGTATTTTGCTTTTTGGCCAAGTCCACTATGAGCGATGATCTATAGGAGATGCTTTCAGAAGGATAAAGTATACATACGTGAAGAGGATAAAGACTAGGGGGGAGAGAAAGAGAGGGTGAAACTTAGATTTGTGGTCAAGAACGAGTGACGACGCATTCAATTAGCGGTGGTGCTTTTTGAACCCATTCGGCTCTTCATGTCCAGCCGTTGCCACCAATTGGGGAGTTAGTTTGCTGGTCCTGTATTTTCTTTTCAACCATCCAGTTTCTTCAATTAGTGAACAACGACTACAATTCTTTATATATATATATATATATACATACAAAGATAACCGATGTTCCGTGGTATACGCGAATGTTATATATATATATATCTATATATATATATATTTTTTTTTAGTCAAATTGTTTGGCCAAGAAGGTCGAACGAAAATGTTTGTTTACTCTACTATTGCAAAGCCTGCAGATCTTATTGCGTAAAGCTAAAGATGTTTCTGATATATATATATATATATATATATATATATATATATATATATTGGTGTACACTGTTGTATGTGTACATCATTATGATTTTGCCAATAACCCGTAGCCATTGTCTGCGCTGCAACGAAAGTTACCTCCATCTAAAACGGTGCTGTCTGCCTCAGCTGACGGCTGTGTTCCTAACCTTGACTCGTGACAAGCATGACACCAATAACACGACGAAAACCTGCGCGTAGGATTGGCTAAATAAGTTGTCGGCAACTTTTGGTAACGCCGATGCGCAAGATTTTTCCCATTTAGCTTATCGCCGCATCAACCTGATCGCAAAATCGTCAACACTGGTCATATAAGTAATACGTATGTAAGTAAATATGTGTATAACCGTATGCATATATTGACAACGTATTATTACATTACAACGTTCACATACATATCTTTTTGAACCGTCTTCTCTGGACTCATTAAACTTAAAATTTCCTTAATTAAACATTTTCAACAATTGTAACAATTAAAGGAAATCGTAGTTTACCCCCTGATCTAGACTCGAGCCGGCAATAGAATTGAAGCATTGTCTTGTATCGTTACATCTGTTTAACGCTAGGTTTTCAACTTCTGTGCCAGCATTACAACCCAAGGAAGCACAAGCGTGGCAGGCAATGCTAAGTGGTGGCTACGCAGCGTACTCATCCTTGATTTTCATACATTTATTTTTTTCATTAAGGCATAGATTGTTGATTCGCAACCAGAGATTGATCCTAGCCATAGCACTTGCTACCTTCTCTATTAACTCATTTCTGGTATTACTCTCAATCGGGATGCATGTATCTGTCATCACTGCAAAATAAGTGTAAATCGTTATTGTTTATATTAAGCAGTGTTGGTCCCAGAACGGAACCCTGAGATACGCCTTGACTAACAACAGCAGGTTCACTCAAACATTTCTTATACTCTGCACGCTGTTGCCTGTAAGATAAGTAGTCTTTAAATATGTCGTATTTTGTCTTGCATAGTCTCCAAGCCAAAATATTATCCGACCCACACAATCAAATGCTTTCCTTTGCAGCCCACGGATTTCATTACGTTCTATGCAACGTGGAGGGCTTCCATGGACCACAAGACGAATGTCGACGCAAAGAATGCTGGACAAATACCACGCCGCGATTTGTCCGGCGGTTCGGTCCATAGCAGAACTGGCAAAACGCTAGATCGATTGTTGTGTGGAAAACTATGATGTAACATAAACACACTTACCCAGCCCGGGTGTTAATAAATAAATAACAATCAAATGCTTTCTGTAAATCAAGAAAGGCCAGACAAGGTTGTTATTTTTTTATTTCTATCACTGCCCCAGTAAAGTCAATAACTTTAATCATTGCACCTTTAGTACTCCGCCCTTTCCTAATTCAAAATTGTCCAGGGCAGATACTGTCGTTTTTTTCAATGAAATCAAGTAGTTCAGAATTTAATATAATTTTCGTGAAAAGAAAAGTTTGCCGAATGCAGTCGTAATAGAAATAGGTCTAATGTTATCAAGGCGAATCTTACTCATTTTATGAAGCGGCGCAACCGAAGATGACTCTTCATTATGGTGAGAGAAGTTCCAGTTGTAGTAGGCATAATTTGTAAAGGTGTCCAAAAATAGAGCCAGAACATCTGCATTTTCTTTTACCAGTTTCGTGGAAATCTTATCAGTTCCTCCAGTTGCTGAGTTTTTTTAGAAGTTTAATAGCTTGCAGTACTTTAGTTGAGGAAGGTGTTTTAATAATGATTTTGTTTGTTGGACTTTTGAGATCAGTTAGAAGTATTTTACTACTCGACCCTGCGGATTCCGCAATCTTACTTCCAATCCCTGCTAAATGTCTATTGAGATCCTTTAGTTTGTCTTTAAACCTAATATTTTTGTTAACTATATATATAGTTTTTTTTTATTGAAGTGATTGGGGTTTATATGGCAAGCCTCACGAAAAGTTTATTTTTTACTTTGTACTTTGCACAATAATAAGGAGACATCCAGAGTTTCCTTGGTTTATGCTTGCTGTTTAGTACAACTATTTCCTTGGACCATAATGTAATTATATTTTGAACTGGTTCAGTTAGATATGTCGCAGCAGTGTCTGAATAATACATATTGTTTATTTCGAAATATCATTTATATATGTTACATAGTTACAAAACAGTTCATTAAATACAATTTGAATTCGGTGACCGTCCCACCGGGCGAAAAAGTGCAAAGACCACCGATGCGTCTGGCAGCTCGCTACGTGGTATTTATCTGCGAGCAGAACCGGCAATGACATTGATCGCTAACTTGGTGAAATCCTTGGGTCGAACATACCAAGTGATGCTGGCCATGCACAATGTAGCTTGTGTACACGTGCCGGCTAGTGCATGCCATTCCATCCCAAAACTCCCTGGCGGGGTACACCACAAGCTGTGCTATCTCTCCGGAGGCATTAGTCACTTTTCCCTGCCACTCTAACAAAAATTGCTGAAGTGGTTTTGTAATAGGTGACCTAGGCCTGACTCTGATTATTTACACTGCTGGCCCGCAGCCCGCTAGTAGGTACACGAAGCGGCTTTTTGCCGTCTGCGGTAATCAAATAACCCGTTTCATATATATTGTGAAACCTCTCTCTAGCTGCGCAAAATTTGCCGCTGAAAGATGGCCCCACATCCTGCCAAGGTTGTAGCTTAACATTGGTACAACCTTAAGCTCAAAAAAGACGCACGGCCGCGCTCAAAGACAGTCGCCGAGCGTCTCTCACCTCTGTGTGAATAAAGGCCATTGCCGCCCGACACCTGTCACCAAGGTACTGGGTAAAGATCGTTCCCGTATAGTGTAGTCTCAGACTCAAACACGGGAAGGAGTTGGCCACAACAGAGTATTATGTCTGCGGCAGCCAATCGACCCCCACGGCAAAATTTCATGGCTTTTGTCTTCCGCGAATTTATTTGCAGGCCCTTACGGTAAAGGTAACTTTCTACGTCGCCGACAATTCGACGAATGGTACCGCGGTCCCGGTCGGTCACTAGTATGTCATCCGCATATATGACGATGACGGCGTTTCTAAACTCCTCCCTCACATGGCGGGCTAGGTCTGCGATGAGCAAGGAGAATGCCAGGCAACTGAGAGGGTACTCTTGAGGGGTCCCTACGTTTTGACTCAGCTGCAAGATGTCCTCACCCCTTACGTTTACTTCGAGGCGGTCTTCAGCAAAGAAGCTGGAGAGCACTCGTAGAAAAGAACCACTCACCCCAGCATGTCCAAATGAATCGACTAGTAGGTGACGGGGAGCTTTGTCGAAGGCATTGACACAATCAACAAAGACGGCGTACAAGTGACCCCGGAGGTAGGGCCTTCTCCACGGTCGAGACAATCAACTAAGCGAAGATTTTTTTCTGTGCGTTCCGACGCAATACCCCGGTAGAGATTTAGATCGTTTACGTCGTCACCGTTTTTGCCCTTGAATAGCAGGGTAAGCTTGCCATGTATCTTAATAAGAAGACCAGTTAGGTGTATAAAATATATCACTAGCCTGTATAAGGCTATATATAACCTTTGCACTGATATCATTAACCTTTGGTGTGGTTATTCCGGAGATAAATATTACCAAGGCAGCGTGTTAGGGTCTGTTTATACATTTTAAATGGAAATTATTCATGTTTGAAAAACTATGAAATGTATATTATCGGTAGCTGAACCTGAAACTATTCTTATAAAACCTTTATCACTTAACCTTTGAGTCGCTCGATATCCAAATACTTGCCCGCATCTGCATTGTCTGCCAAAATGTTTATGTCGCCTAGTAAGAGTCTATTAGTACTCTCACTACCAGCCTTAGCAATTTGAAAGAGATTATTTTCTAAGAATTTATCAATAGCGAGCGTGTCTCAATTCGGAGATCTGTAGACTGAATTTATCTCCAATAGAGGTCATGTGAATTCTAACTCGAGGTTAGTAAACTTACTGGTTGCAAAATCAATAATCCTTATGAATGTAGATCGGCGTGCCACCTGCTCTGCTTTGAAAAACAACAGGAAAATGCAAAATAGTCCGGGATATTGTATTTTTCCCCTATTCCTTTATTCATACTGATAACAACCAAAATCACCATCGGCATTTTGAATCTGAGTTTCAACACACTTGATTCCTTTACTTAAACATTGCATATATGTAGTAAACATAATTTTAGTAGACGGTGACACACCCAATCAACATTTCTACCGTTGTCCAGGTTAGCTGTTCACCTGCCATTGGCACCTTTCTCTCCTTCTTCGTTGTGTTTACATTGAGTTCTGAACTGCGGTGACGCACTCGACTACTAGCTAGGAGGAGCCCGCCAGCAAGTCCTCTTGCCCCCGATTCATGACCAGGTGCAGATCGCGTAGCGTAGCAGCGTTTTGATTTTAATTAAGCGTTTTAATTACGAGCATCACACTGATGGTTGTCTTTCCACTGAGACACATTTATAACTATTTAAATAAAAATATTAAATTCTGGCACATTTTGATTTGTCTACCTTATATCTCTCGAGAACGTGTACACCAATCCTCATGCGGAGGGCACGTTTTTGCCATCTAGATGTCGCGGTGCCATAAGGACGATACAATCGATAGTAAAATAACGCATATTGTTGTTGATGTTGTCTTCTTCGTTTAAATCGGTATACCTCTGAGAGAAAAACTACATCCCACTGAGGTAAACAACATGAAGAAATAGTAGTTATGTAGTTGCTCAATCACTAGTGAGAATACAGTGAGTACATATATGACAAGCCGCGAAAAATCGCTTATATATACACTATATATTGCAATAACTCAGAAGTTCAGATTTGTAAAACGCTTTGCATATAGTTTCTCGTGAGAGAAACGAGACGTGATTTGCGAAAATCGGCTCTCTTGTCGAAAACTATAAAAACTAATAGTAGTCAAAATAGTTCGATGCTGGTGTACGTCCATATCTGGCGGCTGTGTTAAAATGGGACTCTATAGAAATCCGACATAGAGAGGCAGGGGAAATTAGCTTACGATCATCATATCACGAGTCGAACGTTCTCGATTTGGTGTCAAAATAATCCCCATTAAATGTGCATTTTTGAGCAAATTTGCCTAATGGCATAATTGTTATGTATTCTATTGTATTTTATTTTATTGTAAGTAAAAGCTAAAAAAATGGCATTGCATGATCTTGACATTGCAAACTGTTTTCAATACGACTATTCTTATTTCGTTAGCCGACCTTTCATACGGCTTTGGTATATTCAGTTTTTATACAATTTCATTGAACAACTCTTTCCCTCACATTCGCGTATTTTATAAAGCTTGTCCGACCAGTCACATTAGTATAACAAATATTTTTTTTATTTCACTGATACTATATATATAAAAATGGCGGTGTGGTCTAGGGGGCTAGTGCGCTGGTCATGCTTGTCATCTACCGTGGTGTCGCCGGTTTGATCGCTGTTGTTGATCGAATTCTTTTGAGTAATGATGTTCGTTGTTAAACCATACCTCTGAGAGCCAGCGACTATGCTCTTTCAAAGATTGTTGAGACATATATCTCATTATGTCGGCTTATATATATATAGTACACAGAAAATAAAATCATTGTCTTTAGTATATATGGCGAGAGGGGCGACCGCTCATTAGCAAACCTCGGCGACTTTATTGATGGGAGACGCTTTGAAGACGGCAGCAGCCTGCCTCCAAATCTATTGCCCCAACAGCGAGCAGTCGATGTCGTCCGGCTAGCCATTACCAAGCTCTCAGAAGGCGACGTTTTTCGGCGATTGGGGTCCTATTCTCGGTGGCGGCTTCACTGTTAGATACCCCTCCGCCTCGCGTCGACATTTCTAACCTGCCCTAGCCCTCCCCACGTGCCCTTGCCGTGGTCCACATCGGGTAACAACATTTGGTCTACTATAAAAACATTTCGCCTCTCTCATCTGCAGGCCTTGATTTCCTCAAACCACGCCTTTTGCAAGATCTGCTGTCTCCCGCCCTAGGGGCTGTGAACCGAATACACTTGTGGCTGCCCTGGCAAACGTCGCCGATCTTCTTTGATGGAGCTCCACTCCCTCCAACTAGTGACCGCTCATTGTCAGGGCCCGACCCACGAATAACCTATCGCATGTACATCCGGGCGGCGGCGAAAATCTGGTCTTTTGAGACCAAGGCTGGAGGACAGATCTAGAGTACCTAGACATTCCTCTGTTTTCAGAGGAGTTCCCTCTCCCTTTAAATGCTAGTAAGCTAGAATATGCGATGTCACGCATTCGCTCAGTTCTCACCAAGACCTTTACCATTTCGATTTTTATTGTCAGTACTACGTCGCAACTACCTGTTTTGAGGTGCAGAATGTTTGCTCGCTTTAAGTAACTCAACGAGAGCTTACTGGCCCCAGATAGGGCGTTGTTTAGCTTCAGCCTCTCCGCAGACGCACGCCAGCAAGTCATACTACCCATTTTGTACATACATGTTGTTTATTTAGCAATAAGCGACCGCCGTTGCGTCTTGCAGCTCGCTGCGTGGTATTTAGCGCAGATCTGCGAGCAGAACCGGCAACGACATTGATCGCCAATTTGGTGAAACCCTTAATACTACCCATTTTGTGGGATGGCATAGGGTTGCACGATGCGATTGTCCTAGAGCTACCCTTAGGTAGCCTTCCTCCATAGGGCTATGCAGCATGAACTTTGAACTTTACGATCCAGTGGCCTACCGTGCATCCTGAAGCCCGATCCGGACTCATAGTGCTTTAGCTCTAGCCGCGGCAAAGAGGAAGTACCAGATCATTTGGTGCCCGAAATGTTTTGCCCAGCTGCTTTCAAGACCTTTGGCGGGCCGGGCCCATCCACTTGCGGTCTGCGGCAGAATGCGTAATTCCAGCCAGAAAAAGAAAAGAGGGCTTTACGGCCTCTTTGTGGGAAACCTTCCTCCCCGTAGCAATGCATACGTTCGCAGGGATCTAAATGTCTTATCTACTACATATATATATATATACATGTATAGCTGGTAAAATGCATGATACACATCACGTCATGGGCGATACTGCAACCCGACCAATCCAATCCATCCGTGCTGCTTCAAATACAGAAGACAAAGACACATTGCAAAGAGCTGCACAGCTAACGTAAGGTGTTATGTTGAAAATATAAATAGACACTATCTAGTACGACGCAGTGCACAGTATACAGATAACGGGTTACAAAGTTCGGAGAAAAGCGACAACTAAGTTATCAGTAGCATGAAAGTATTGCAAATAAACCTCCGCACAGAATACGATCTGAGGTCTCAATTCGCAGCAGAAAATAACATTATTTGTTTGTTCTACTACCCTTTCAAACCTTTATAACACAGCTTTATCAGCTTTATTTCTATTCAGACAAGTTTAATTTACCCTCAAGGTCAGCCCCTCCTACCTCAGTCGGCCAAGGCACACATTTCTCTTTTATTGCCACTCCGACATCGCGATTTACTAGGCGTATATTTCTCCAAACTTCACCTAACAGGAGTACGGGGACCCCCTCGAAGAACTAGACGTCTACATGTGCATCCGCCATCATGTGCCACCGAAAGACAATTGTGGGAGGGAAGTTTAATGTAGAGTACAATCTCTAGGGAAGCAGGTCCTCATCAACGAAACAGAGAGATCTTCCTAGAATAGGGCAACAACAACTCATGAACACCCCTGAGTACACGATATTCTTTGATAACGACAGACACAAACCAACGTTGGATTTGATGTTTGCCTCAGCAGGATTAACTCACCGACTACCCAACTGGATGACTCACGAGGAGCAAGAAGCTCTACCCGACCCTTTCTACGTAGCCTTCTCCGTCACTTCAACCTGCTCCCAGCCCTTTCTCCCGACACGACGAGAAAAATACTTGATCTCAATGAATGCTCTCCAGTAGAAATCTCGGCACTACTAGAAAAGGCCTACCGAAAATCCAGCTTCCGCTGACATCCTAAGATAGCCAGTCGTTCCCCGTGCTACTGGTGGAACAGCCAGGTCGCCGGAAAGCAAAGGACCTGCCCCCGCTTTCGACTAGTATGCACGCGCCGCAGAGCAAGGCGTCGGCCAGAACTATCCTATCTATGTGGAAAAAAAACCCAAAGAGCGAGATATATAGGGCAATTAAGAATAGCAAAATATTACGCTGGGAATCACTGCGTGAGGAAATCAAAAAACACTTTTAGGGTTGAGCTTAAAAGCCCTCTTCTATTGAATCATCTAAAGATATTTAAAGTATTATGGATTAAATGCTTACCAGCGGAGACAATTGTTAACCTTGGGAAACAGTTCGTTTGACTTTTATACAGAGAACCGGTAAACCTCAAGGAGACTCCTCGGCGTATCACTCTATAAGTACGTTTTCCTGCCTATCCAAAGTAGCTGAACACATTATCAACGGAGGACAAGGAGACCCGATACTCCACACAATCAGCAAAATTCTAAGTATAGCTGAAACACACAGAAATGTGGTTTATAATTTATTCTCAATAAGCATGGCTAAAAAAAGCGACCCATAATAGGGATCAAATCGGCGACATTACTACACTACGCACTTACGCACTAACAGACCACGAGGTCACATATGCAAATTAACTAAAACAGGAGAGAGGCGATTAGCCGTTCGTTCATGATTAGAGGATTAGCAACCGACAATTCAGAAAATTGCAACCGACGTTTCGCTACTTTCGTCACTGGCAGAAATATTGAGACAAATACGAAGATATTTAGCCATAATTAGACAAATATTTACTGTAGCCATAATGTAGACAAATACCAGAATATTTACTGTATGCATGGGGGCACCAACGCGTGAAAGGCAAACAGGCTCGAGCTTACGTTATTTATTACGATATATTGAACTCTCGTAGACCTTACTTCTGGTGTATAAGGTTCTTTTCCTAGGAGTGCTCTGCAATGGTATTCTTCTCTGGGGTGGTGGCTATGATGGAATTCTCTCGAGAGTCAAAGTAATACAGAATGACGCACTTAGAGCCATTTTTTCGCGAGACGAAGAGAAGAAGATTCGGTCTATGATTTATTGATTCGATATAACCTAGCTAAGGTAGAAAAAATAATCACACTGCGGGTCTCTATGTGATGCACTCATCTGCATGCCGCCTTCCCAAAACCTGGACCTGCATTCCCAAAAATATTAGATGCCTCACTCCATAATACTCCAGGGTATTAGTCCTACCCTGGCAACCACACTCATGACGATTGTTAAAGCAATAAAGTCGTTCCTATTAGCTTGGTTGCCGGTAGTCGAAAAGCTAAAGAACTTTCCCTCATTATGAAAGACCACCAGCAACCTAGCGATGCCACAAAACGTTTTGGTGACTCTGTGTAGGACCTTAACAGGATCGCCTGCTCTGTATGCAACAACAGAAACACAAGAAGAGTAGTCCCCTCCCTGGCACCTGTCCGCCAGACACCCCGGCATCGGTAGCATAGAAGTAACGCCGACCACCGGCCACCTCCGAGAAACAGGTCGGACATATTCAGAATACCATGCGACATGCAAGGTCGTCTCAAACAACGACATTAAGGCCTGACACTTACTGATTTGTAGACGCTCCATAGTCATCTCTCCGAAGGGGACATCTCTGCTTTTTTGCTCCACAGGCACATTTATATCTCAGTCCGAAAGCCTAGAGTTTCTTCGAGACAAACATCCACAGGCCTCCTCGGCTATTTGCTTTCATGAAGAAAGACGGCTCTCTTCGTCCGATAGCATGCTTGTCTACCCTCCAGAGGTTGGCTTCACAAATAGGGTGCGCTGCTAACAAAGCTGAAATAATATCGGCAATTTGTTCTCATCAGTTGGATTTTGCAATCACTGGCGATACGGAGATCGGAATTCACACCTCCCGCGCATTTATAAAAGCCCGCAGTGGCTCGACCGTTCTGGTTAAGCTAGATTTTAGGAATGCCTTTAACAGCGTCAGAAGAGACCACCTGCTAAACGCGGTGAAATGCTACGCCCTGCAAATGTTTCACCAGGTACATGCGGCTCACGCTCAACCGTCGCACTTGGTCTTGCCACACGCCACTATATCTTTGCAGTCCGACCTTTATCAAGAAGACCCTTTAGGTTGCTCTTGTTCCGTTTGTGCGTAAATGACTTGATTGGCTACTTACAGTGTCCTCTAAATGCCTGGTACCTGGACGACGCAGCTCACCGGATGCAGGCTTGCAGACTCAGCTAGGGCACCCTAGAGCGTACAATCTAGCGTCTCAATTCGCGGCCAAAAATTGGTATTTTCACTTCCCCGTGGAAACACTTCAATACTCCAGGTATCCCGAGATCACTTAGATTAAATGATACGGGAACCTTTTTCCCTAACAACGTGTCCAGTTTTGACCTCCACAGGTTTACTTCATATCCTCTCGCCAGGGTATTTAGTAGGCAGATGGGTCTTAATTCTCTGTTGTCTTTGTGGATGAGGACTACCTCAACCCATTTTTAGTTTGCGTGTGTTACAAACTAATCTGCGGAACGAGAACAAACGTACGAGGTGTGTCCAAAAAGTATCGCGACTTTTGTGTTTTTTCAAAAATTATTCATTTATTCATGAATATCTATTTTGTCCCCTTCAAAGTAATCCCCATGAGATATTATACACTTGTGCCAACGGTTTTTCCAATCTTCGAAGCACTTTAAAAAACCATTTTTTTTTATCTTGTTCAGCTCCTCCTTCGATGCCGTCTTTATCTCGTCAAGCGTAGCGTAACGTCGTCCTTTCATGGGACTCTTCAGTTTAGGGAACAAGAAAAAGTCACAGGGGGCCAGATCTGGGGAATACGGTGGCTGCGGCATCATTAGTGTGTTGTTTTTGGCCAAAAACTCGCGCACAAGCAACGATGTGTGAGCAGGGGCGTTATCATGGTGCAAAAGCCAATTTTTGTTCTTCCACAAATCCGGGCGTTTCTGGCGGATTGCTTCGCGCAAATTGCGCATAACTTGCAGGTAATATTCCTTATTGACCGTTCTACCCTGTGGCAAGAACTCATGATGCACCACGCCCCTGCAATCGAAGAAAACTGTCAGCAAAACTTTCACATTCGACCGAACTTGGCGCGCTTTTTTCGGTCTTGGTTCGTGCGGCAGCTTCCATTGAGATGATTGAGCTTTGGTTTCCACGTCATAACCATAAACCCACGATTCGTCACCAGTTATGACCCTCTGGAGCAAATTTGGGTCGTCGCGGACAGAGTCCAACATCTCATTAGGAATGTTCATGCGATGCTGTTTTTGGTCGCAATTGAGCAATTTTGGTACGAATTTCGCGGCGACCCGTCTCATGCCCAAATCATTGATAAAAATCGAATGGCACGAGCCAATCGATATGTTTAGGTCCTCAGCAACTTCTCTAACGGTGATTCGACGATTGGCCAATACCATTTTCTCCACTTCATTAATTTTTTCGTCTGTTGTTGAAGTGCTCGGGCGTCCGGCACGCTCTTCGTCGTTCACATCTTCTCGGCCTTCTGAGAACATTTTGTACCACCGATAAACGTTGCTTCGGTCCAAGGTAGCTTCTCCGTATGCCACAGTCAACATTCGGAATGCATCCGCGCACTTAATTTCGTTTTTCACACAAAATTTGATACAGGTTCTTTGATCCATTTTTTTGAATAGGTAAAAATCGAAGACGATCCAAAACACGTGCAAGCAAAGCCGCTGTCAACAATTAAGTGAACATTCAAAATGGCCGAGCTTGTCGGCATAAGTGAGAGACATGAGTACCAACATAACGCCAAAAAAATCGAAATTCGAATATACGTAACCCGCAAAAATTCAAAAGTCGCGATACTTTTTGAACACACCTCGTATGTTAAGAATAACATAGCACTCCGGCGTCTCCTTTATTCTTAATATTATTATAAATAATATTACACCTTTTAACGCGGCACAACGTAGTGCCCGACTCTTACTCACCCTTTGTCGCCCTGCTGTGTAGCGTGGTGCCTACCCTCGGACGCCGCCGGCGGCGGATCGACTCGCGCGCGCAGTGCACGGGTGAGAAAAAAGAGGGAGCTAAGACGGCCGCAGCCGTTTATAAACCGTAGTCGATCAACACGCGCCTGGCGGCAGTCCACGTTACTACAATGTTGTCAGCTACAATGCACTCTACGTGCTTCCTGTTCGTCTGCTTAATTGTGTGGTGTGCTCTACGTATCCGCCGTCTGCTTTGGTTGTATGGCGCTCGATTTGTCTGCCTGTGACAGCGTGTATTGTTTCTTTTCTGATCTCCTAAAATTGGCCGTTTTGACCGTTAGAGGCAGGACGTCGTCTGGGCCTGAAGTTGTTCCCGGTTTAAGTCTCGCCGCAGCTTTGAGCGCCACCACCACTGTTATCCTTGAGGGCTCGCCCCATCCTCCCACGGGCGCCTCTGGCTTAATATATGGCCCCCGAAGCGGACGAGTTCCGAAAAGAGTTTGTTCAGAGCCTAGTTGATTTGCTTTTTTGTTGGCACAGCCCTGTGCCTTCGTGCACTACCTCCCCTTACAATTTTATAGGGCTTTCTCCCAGAGTTATCTTCGATTTTCTTATGAAGGTTGCGCCAGCTGTTTATTTTGCTTTCTACGAGCTCTCGCTTCAGTACGACTCTACACGTTTGATAATTGGCCGAAGTCGTTCTTCCTCCTCTAGAGTGTTATATGTTTTTTTAGCTCATACTTTTCGTTCTGTTTTAGTTATGTAGACACAGTAGCTCGAGTACATGCTGTTACCTCAACGCTCTGGAGATCCTCTGAAGTTTGGGACAGTACAGTGTTAGTAATTGCCTTGCTAAATTCTGTTTTGAAGGATTCCTCATTGGTGGTCATATAGCGAGCTTTGTGGCTTGCGGGTGACCTGAATGACTTCCCAAAAAATATTTTTGCAGCTAGTCTGTCATCGCAAAGCGTTAGGTTAAAATACGAGATTGGTCTGTCCCGTGAAATGTGAAGTGTTTGCCCTTATTCTGTATGTATAGGACTAGCTGCCCAGTCGCGTAAGGTTCTCTCTTTTTATTCGTCTTACTTGATGCCCATGTTTTATCTGTTGCGTTGAAGTCCGCCAAGATTAGAGTGTCCATTCTATCATTAATGTAGCGTATTGATGTCCTAAGTTCAGTAAAGTACGTTTATGTTCCTCCCGTGAGCAGTTCAGGCTGATGTTGCACTCGTTGGCTCCTCGAGGTTTGGCCTTTGATAGGAAACCTGTGGTAATCGTCGTAGCGCTAACCTTTAGATCAATGTACCCATCCTTGGATACTTACCTCTCTACTTTATTTGGCTTACTGACAGCAACGAAGCTTGCTTTGCTCCTAGCTACTATTTTCTCTATCAGCACACTCCTATTGCAGTTTACTTGGATGACGTTGACTTCTATATATATATATATATATATATATATATATAGATATATATATATATATATATATATATATATATATATATATATATATATATATATATATATATATATATATATATATATATATTGTTTGTATACTAATCACATGCTTCTGTATTTATATAAGCCTGTATACCCATATAGGCCATGTAGGAATTTTTCTGTGCAGTTGCCTATGCATGAAAAAGCCTTTCATTATAAGCACTAGCATAATTGTTATTTTTGTACAATGTTAAAATACATGCTTGTAAATCCGGTATGTAGTCTTAGAACTCTGTGTTTGTATACGCGTCGTTTTATCCAGTAGCCAAATACTAGCAAAAAATGGGTACGTAGGTTACATACATCTAAATGGATAGATAACTGTTTTAGTTCAAAGGTTACGGGCTAAGTCGGAGTACTGCACCCCGGCAGTCAGCACAATCAAATATAGGACCCTCAGGTAATTGTCATCCGCTTGTTGTTGGACCGTTCCAATGACGCCAACGAGCTAAAGTGTTGATAGGGGCGACGATGAAGCTGCCAGGCGTGGGATCTTTGCTCGCTCTACGCCATGCGATCGTGAAAGCGTGAAGGTTCGTGGCTCAACCCAAAGAAGGCATCGAGCAAACGGCGCAAGGTGAAGGTGAAGCTAACTCATGACACCGAGCCGCTATCGGGCGCCTCCTCCCGACCCGTTTCAACCGTCGCCGGCGTGCGTCGCCCTGTCAACGTCGACATTACTGTGGACAAACGATGGAAAACGGTCCCCCGCCAACGTGGGCCCAGCGACACAACAACAACAACAACGACAGTTCGCTGTGGCCATTTCCTCGTACCGCAGGTGACAACGACGACATCGGTATGATACCAGTTGTGTCCAAGCTGGCCGGCGCGCCAGGTTCACGAACGCAGTGATATGGTGTTGACATTACGTCCCCATGCGAGATTAGTGCCACCTTACGTCAGTTCACACATATTTTACCGTCGGACGTAGCAACGTCAAACGCAGAGCTAATGTGTATATAAATATATTGCATTTTATATATATATATATATATATATATATATATATTGCTCAAGTAGACTCACTTTCAGTTCCTATTGCGCTAAACATCACGGATACAACCGACCGAAAAAAGCACATTTGTTTACGTTGTCAACCAATCAAAAACAATTCGCTTTAAAAATGAAACGTTAAGTTAATGTCCCATATCCTTTGAAGTCTCTCAAAACATTTAGCCCTACAATTTAGGTTGAATATTTTAATAATAGTGTATATTGCCGTGTGTATCTACTAATGCAATTCTATGCAAGTAGTTTTCTAGGGCGTGCACCTTACTTTAAGTTATTTTTTGTGTTTCCAGTTTTGGAATAATTTTTCACACATATCGTACACCCTATTTCACAACGGTACTTCTGTCCGATGGGCACCATCAACGAATACATTGTAATACCCACAAAGTACGTATTTTCGCAATTTCGAGGTACTGCTTTTTTGCCGAATACTGCAAGGCATTATTTCATTTATTACAGAGCCATACAGACTTCTGCCTCATCTGTTTAGGTGTAGCGTAAAGTCTGCTTATATATATATATATATATATATATATATATATAATATGCTGTATAGATATTTAGTTGAATAAATTGACCTCATCTTCGGCCATGACCATGGTGAGCTTCGGAAGGTGGGACAACTGGCTGCTTCAAGCGTCAGCCCATTTAATGTCTTCTGTGCTGTTCGTACAATAATATTGTTTTAGGTTAATACTCTTGCAGTTGTTCTAATGCTCGTATAGCAGTGTTGAGCTTCTCTGAAGCAAAGATACCCGCACTGTATTGAACCTATTCTTACTTAGAGTTTTAATTTGTAAATCCAAGTAGACCACTTCTTGTGCTTTTCCAGTGAGTTTCTTCATTTAAACTGCCACTTGCAAAACTACGAGGAACTTTTGTCTACGCTTTCAGAGGGACCATTCAGAGGGACCTCGCTGTCACCGTCTCTGTACTTAATATTTGTTTCGGATGTAAACAAATATATCTGACAGCAGGTCTCTTAAGTTCACATACGGTCTTACAATATATGTAATATATCTTATAATAAGATATATTACATATATCTTATGTGAATTGTTCGACTGAAAACGATATCCGTTTAAAAAAACTAGTTAACTGTCAATGATTTCGCTCGCTGGTGTCTTCGAAATGAATGATCCTTTTGACGTAAATGCCGTTCTTTAGCATGGTGAAGCATAGTAAAACCATCACTCGGGTGATATGTATATATATATATATATATATATATATATATATATATAATACTGTTTGTTTATTTTCAATATAATACATTATGTATATGTTACACGTATCACGATGGATTAGCTAAGCCAATATGCCTAGTGGGCGCGTATTGTGGCTGTCACGTGTCCGTTTCGATGAGGTCAGGCCGACACCACCTCAGAAGTGTGCCCCGAACGGAGGCAGCGTTTCCACGTTGTATATCAAGATCCAGACGTTGTTTGAAAAAGGACGACGACCTGTTATCACCGCATCACAGGTTTAACAAGGTGCCGACTTTGCGGATTAGTTGCTTGGTCCGAACGCCAGGAGCACCTAGGGTTTCAAACCCGATAGGGCAGAATTCGTTGGGATACCCGATTGATGAGTATTTTCTCAATTTGCTAGTCTCCGCAAGGTGGGCTGCATAACCAACTTCGGATGCGCCGCCACCGACCATAGAAGGGGCAAAGGAGTCGGTAACGGTTGCGTCCCGAACCAGCATTTTGTCATCTCGTCTGGACGTCTGCCGTCTTCCGCACAGAGGCCTGGGGGTTTAAGGATGCACGGACGACCGCACGACCTAAGGGCTCTGCTAAAGGTCTCATTGATAGCGGCATGTCTCGAGCGTCGTCCTGCGCTAACGATGCACGATAGTCCGTGATGTCCTAGTTTATCGACGACCGCATTGACACCGATGAGGGGTCACTATGTCTGCCCCTAGGCGTAGGCCTACTGCTATGCGAATCGTCTCATCATCAAGAAGGGTGCCTATGGGGACACTGGAGAGCGCGTGTAACCAGGCACCTGAGTCCTTGGCGGATACCGCGTTTAGACGATCCCTGGTCGTGTCGTCGGCAGCTTCGTTAAATAGACGTCGTTGTACTTCATCGTGCAAAGGGGCACTCCAGTCACGCTGGGATAGTACGTTTACAGGCTTACCTCCGCACCGCGCCTCAAGGTTCTTCGGAAGATAAGCTAAGCGGTTCTTAAACTGGCCGACTCTTGCTGTATCTAAAAGGGGGATTGCCCTGTTTTCGGCGCTTAGCATTGATTGACACTATAGCAGGCCCGGCCAGGGTCAGTAAATTTGGTACACCGAGGCCTCCTTTAAAAACAGGTAGTAATGCCTGTTCCCGTGCGCTGGGAGGTAGAGATGTGTTCAGCAGAGACTCGAGGGTAGACAGTGTCAAATCCTTGAGTCTTTGCAACTCATCGGCTTGGCTAGATAGGTCGGCCCCTCGAAGAAGGTGGATGAGTTGTGAGGACGAGAAAGAAGACCTGAGTAAGAAAAGTCCCCGGTGTGCTCCCAGAAGAGGAAGACGAGCAGCGGCATTTTCCAGTTTCAATCTCCAGCGCTCCATTGCTGCTGGGGGCCCCTCGGGGCAAATTGGTACGCCTAGTAACTTCAGATCGTTATTGACGGTCACCTTGCAGCCGGGCAGGAGGTCTCGGAGTGACTGTATTTCAGGGGTATATATATATATATATATATATATATATATATATATAATTTCAGGTATATATATATAATTTATCGATTACGCTTGTAATGTGATTTATTTCCAATACAACTTTCTATTGCATACTATACGTCTCCGCAGAACGGAAGTATAAGTAAGCGAAATCCGTTCTTACACGCCTATGTGCACTCACAGACGTACGTAACCAGTTCGATGCCCACAGAAAGACAATTATCAGAGACGCAGTAGTAGTGTATCAAACGTGGATTGAATCTTTGTTTGGTACTTTTGCACCGCCGCCGTTGTTTCCTAGGGAGATGAAGACAGATCGCCCAAGTGAAGGCTGCCAAAAAGGCAAGGCAGGGCGCAGCTGAGCGGTCACACGCTGTACATTAACACAATAGCAAATTTATTCGCTTCAAGGCCATGCTGGATGCAGTCCTACTCATCATAATAGTGGCTGTTATTATTATTATTATTTACTTTCTGGAAGGTGAGATAATTGAGCGTATGTGCGTAGCGCCGCGGCGGTGACTATGAAACGTCAGGGCGCTCCAAATTTAACGGTACTCCTGCCAAAACAAGTACAGTAAGCGGCGTATTGCTTCTGGGGCTCTATTTGCCTTTTACTTACTCTCCCCCTGTTCGTATATATATATATATATATATATATATATATATATGTATATATATATATATATATATATATATATATATATATATATATATATATATATATATATATATATTTATATATATATATATATATATATATATATATAGTATGCTACAAGTATAAAAAATGTGTTATCGACAGGATGGGTAATTCAATGTAACTCGTTCAAAGCAAAATGTGTTATCGACAGGATGGATAATTCAATGTAACTCGTTCAAAATAGCATGCCCTAAGGTGGCTACCATACACAACATTTTTTTTAGCGAACTGCAATGTTGGTAGCGCTAGTGAAGTTCGGTTCACTAAATATCGATCAACAGCGCCCAATAAGTCGGCATATATCTGGATAGGTACAACAACACGACATAAATCCGAAGGAATATGGCTGCCGTATAAACCGTTATCTGTATGGTCTGTGTTATCTGTATAAATCGGTGTCTATATTACGAAACGTGCAATAGGACATCATAAAGATGTTCCCTGAGCTTAATTTAATTATATTTGGCAAACTAAGTTTAGTTTTATGATCTTCAGTACTGATCAGCCGTTGTGTGTTATTATGCCTCATAACACACTCACAGGCTCACTCTATAAATTCTACAAGAGCAGAAATGTGAAGTACGCATTAATTTTGATTAAATGGTTATGGCGCATTTAATCGCGAAGCCTGGTGAAATTCTCGGCCACAAGATTTCTATTGCATTCCACGAGTTAAAAACAAAATTGCATTTTTAAATATATATTTTTAAAATACGTTCTGGTGTTTCCTTTCACATGTTTATACAAGACAAAATCACACATTTTAGAAAAATATTTAAAGTATCCAAATGTTGATCGTGCTTTTCAAGTTGACACTTGAATGAGTATATTATAAGCGTTTTAAGAGATTCTGCGGATCTACGATTGCAACTATTTACATTGCTATTAGGATTTTCTATGCCACACAGAAAACAAGCCCCTTGTTTAATCTACCCACTATACGTCTCGAAGGGATCGTTTCCATGGCTGGTGACATTCGAATCGCCATTCGAGGCCGCCATCGCCTCGTTGTCTCACGGTGACTTGAGTGTTACGAACAATCTATTTCTTCATTTATTTTTCTCTAATATTTAAGCAAATAAACTACAACATAATTTGCACAAAAAAATTCTTCATTGTTGTTGTTGAAGTCGTCGTCGCCGGTATTGGGACGTCGTGCGCGGACGGCACGGCACTCGACATCGCAAACGGTCCTATGAAGCAGAGGAATCGGTTGTTGACGTTTTAGCGCGTTGACCTGACCGCCGAACCCCTCGTCCATCCTCCCCCCCACCGCCCGCGCTTTCTTTGTAGACACCCCTGGATACCCCTAACGAAGAGCGTTGAAATCGACGTATTGCATGGTCGCTGGTAGCAGTGGGCAAGGACAACGACATTTCACATCAGATGTCCGTTTTTGCGCCCACCGAATAGCAGACCGGTCTATGCTTCAGCTAATATTAGTCGCCGTTTTAGTGTTTATAGTGGCTGCATTAGTTAGCGGCAGCAACGGTAACCACAGTTGAATTCGTCTGTGGAGAGAAACGACATAGCATTACTAGTTAGTTAGCTTGCGTAGCCGATGATTAGGCGCCGGTCGGATCTAGACGGATAGATGAGATAGGAGCGGTTTCATTCATGGTCGAGTCAAAGAGTCAGATGCAACTACAGACAAAGGTGGCTGGTCTGGGTCGGGGGCACCAACTGTTGTTGTTGTTGTTATTGTTGTTGTTGTTGTTGTTGTTGTTGTTGTTGTTGTTGTTGTTGTTGTTGTTGTTGTTGCTGTTGTCGTTGTCGTTGTTGTTGCCGTAGTCTGCTCCTAGGGCTAAGTCTGTAAGAGTTGTTCATCGTGAGTGTCTCTTCCCACCAAACCCCTTCCTCATCACGAGCGATATAAGACGGTTCGTTTCTACTCTGATGATGGCGTGCTGATGACACTGACGAAAAGACAGATGCAAATGATGACGATTTGGTTGCTTGCCGCCATCGCTCTTTCTTTTGCCGCTAGGTGATCGTACAAATGGGGCTGAAAATGATTGACTGCATAACAGCTGTGTAGTTGTTGTTGTCGATTACAGCTACGCAACTGCTGTTGTTGCTGCTGCTGCTGCTGCTGTCGCCTCCGTGTAGATCCCTTCAAGACAGCTGAGGCAGGTTAACCCACTGCCGCCATGGAAAGCGAACATGAACTGTTGTTAGTGCGTTTTACTTGTTGAACAACAATGGCAACATGAACAAAAATAGCAACAACAACAACAGCAACAGCATGCTGCTTTCGTTGTGTCTCGGGTGCGTTTGGAGGAGCAGCGGCAGCAGCACTGATGCAGCAATGCTGCTGCATTGATGCTGCCGGATAGGTGCTGTTATGATTGTTATTATTCTTGTTATGACGATTCCTATTGCATGTTACCGCTGAAAATATTTGTGTGGTAATTGCCGTGTTCGTGGGCGCTGCGGCTGTTGTTGTTCTTGGGGACAATACTGCTGCTGCTGCTGCTGCTACCGCCGCCGCCGCCGCATCTGCTGTGGTTGCTGCACGGCCATGTACAAGGCGATGTCAGGAGCCATGAGAAATGTCTGTAATGCCTCTCACACACACACACGCGTAAGCACAGTTGTATAGCAGATACGCGCACGCATATTCGCCTATCTAGACTCAACAATACGAAAAACAGGTGCACAAACACACGCCTCGCACTAAGAAGCACAGATCAGTACGACGGCTCATCTGCATCGGTAGCTCATACGCCACATAGGGCATGTCATCCTTGTTTACCACCTGTAATCTGCATGACTTTTAGTCGTCTTATGCTAT